>ML974119.1:1307319-1907319 GCA_010015515.1 Trichoderma sp. TW21990_1
CTACTTCCAGTCAAAAGCGGCTCTCACTCATGGCCAAGATGAAAAACGTACCTCATCGATGTCACAGAGGTAAATGACGGCAAAGTTCTTAACGCGATCGGCTATCTTGTAGAGCACTTCATCTTGCAGCATGCAGTCCTGATGATGATCAGCTTCTTGTTGAGTTAAAGAGAGAGAAAAAGATAAAACTCAAGGGCGACAATAGTGATTCTTACCCGATCGTGGTCACGTCCGAACCGGATGACGACGAGACGATCCTCTTCTATGGAGCAGTCAGCGCTGAATCATATGTCACGAAAGATATCATGAGCGACCCAAACAGAGTGACGAACCGGATAAAATGGCCTGGTCGACGTGCCAGCCGGAATTTAGATGCGGGAGAACGACGGATCCCATTGTGAGATGAGATGCTGCTTATTGGTTCTGTGGTGGAGATGATCTGTAGCGGTTGAGCCTTGAATCTTGCTGTTGAGATTTTGGCGCCGATGAGCGTCGGGCTTCAGGTATTGCCGTGCCGTGTGGCTTGTCTATTGTGGCGCATTTACAGCAGACGCATCAGACGCTGTGCATTGTTGCCTAACCTAGAGGCAAAAGTTGTGTAAAGGCGCAACAAAGAAATACATGTTATGATACACGGAAATTCTAATCGTGTCTACCACTCGCTATATAAATAAACAAAAAAAAAAAAAAAAAAAAAAAAAAAAAAAAAAAAAAAAATACAGCATCAATCAGATAACAGCACCTTAACGTCAAAGAATCTCTAAGCCGGTAACTGAGCGATACACTCCGGTGCAACGCTATTCAAAACAAACAGCGGGCTTAGCAAATCCAGAGGACTAACAAAAGCGTCATTATCAGCTGCTTGCCAGAACAAATCAACCAAGCCGTCCTCGTTAAATCTCATAAACCGCATCCCTCGTGCACGATATTGAGCCCCGTTAGGCGCAACCTCTGTTCCATTGACCATAGTAAAGGTGCCATTGCGGGTTCCCTGGAATATATACTCGGTGGCAGCCCAGTTGCCTTGGGCAATAACAAACTCGTCGTGAAGCAGGAGATCTGGCACTGAAGTGTTGTAGCGAGTAAACAAGTTAACGAGAGAGGCCCGGCCTGTTGAGTTTCGGCCATCAGAAACAACGGTGACGTTTTCTGTGGCGAGGAGTCCGTTAGCTGAAGCGTTTTGGCTGTTGAAGTTGATGTTGAATTGCGCAGCCTTTTCCTTGATCTTGAAGGTAAAGGCGGAAGAGGTGTTGGTAATGGGATTTCGCACGATCGGCTCAAGAGGCGGTGGCGCTATCTGGCCAGCACTTTGAGCTGATGAGAGTCCACCCTCACTGATGCTGACGATGCGGCTCAGAAGCGCGTCTTTATCGAAAATCATAGTTTCGGCAAGAGTTGTCTCGATGTGAAGATCGGAACTGTTCGAAGTGATTCTGCTGGCACTCAATAGTGCGGCGATGTTGCCCTCGACGATGATGAGTCTGTCGAGAAACTGAGCTCGAAGTCCACCAGAAGGATCAAACGCCAACGCTTGGATAAAGGCAGCCCTTCCAAGGTTTGTAGATCCGCCGAAGTAAAGGTCGACATCGGGTGTAACGAGGCGGCCATTGGCTTGTATTCCCGCGGGAGTATTCTTGCTGAAATTCGGATGGAATGACGCAGAATGATGGGCAACCTTGTCTGTATATTCCTCCGTGAAGATTAGTCCTGGAACGCCGACTGGTTCCTCGAGAGTAGTACTGGTGCCCAACAAAGCTAGCACATAGGCAAGAACAGAACGCATATTGACGGTGATTCAGAGTTTAGTTTGTGGTTAAGGAATCGTAGTATGTAGAGTTGTGTATGGATTAGCGCAATTAATTAAATGGAAAACGAAATGGAAAACGAAAACAATAAGTACATGTGAACCCTGAATAAGTGCTGGATTAGGCACTACATTGTTTTCAACAAAAATAGACCCATTCGCGGTCAAGGGAGTCACTCCGACGGGTATTCCGACACGATCGTCACTTTTTATTATTTGATGTGGAATCATCACTCTCAGGCGTAATCACTAAGACCACAGGGTGCGCCAAGCCTCTACCGGTATGGATCTTGGTGAGACCGCATATTTGGAAACAACGCCTGGAGAAAATATTTCCGAAGAGAATTCCTAGCTATTGGCCGCTATAGGTTGGAATCACCTAATGTGGGTAGCAAGATGTGGTGATCAATGTGTAAGATTCAGCCCACTGCAACATTACGGCGACACGCTAATACAGTTGAAAAGGGGATTGCATACAATAGGGTTAAACAACCAATGCTGAAATATTGGTAATATATTATTCATCGATTATAGGGGTCGTCTATGCACTTGGTCCTTCATTGTTTCTGAAGTCTCCCCCAGTTTCAATTGCGCATCCAATAGGATATCAAATCCAAACTCGGGCAATGAAATCCTTAAACCTATCCATCACTAGGTTTACCGTCTTTCGGTGGATAAGTAAAAATCCCAATTATTCTAGTTATTAAAGATCTCTCTAGTTTGTTTACCACGAAATTCCGCCGGCGTCGTGAAAGTTGAGTTTATGCCAACAATGCTGGTAGGAAGAACTCGACAAGTTTCGAAAGATCTGAATTAATTTTCCAACACTGTATTGATGCGGTTTCAAGCGGAGCAAGCAGCCATTAGAAGCTACTTCTCTGGCATAACCATCTTTACACTTAAGGATGGAAAGATTGTTCGCTAGATTGCTGAGGAAGGCGGATTGACTGTTTTGCAACAACTCGGACTCGTTCTCAAGCTCAATCCTGGCAAGGAGATTGTTTTTTATGAGGGGGAAGACCAGGTGTACTGATTTATCGATGAAGTCCTTGTTATGCGCTGTGATTGTGCTAGCTAGACGGGCTCACTCATTATATAAGATGACATATTAACCAACACTGGAGTTGTTCGCTTTACGAGTGCAGAGTAAATCCTAAATTATCTCATTTGGCCGATTTATCTTTGAGTAACATGTTGAATAATGTGTGCATGATGACGTGTAGTGCTAACGGCACGAGTCCGTATTGTTGGAGCGCTACGGGCAACGACATGATCGTGAGGCCGAAAGACTACTAGGTCTTCAAGTTCGACCACGACAGCATCCTTTTGCCATTCTTATACGACCCATAGAGGGTGAAGACATTCCAAGACACGCCACAGGCACAAATATGAGAATCTATAAATTTACCATGCGTTTCGGGATCTTGTGCAGAGCTACGGAGACAATTCAATGCCGCCTTTTGGGCCATCCGAGGACTGGTGGTTAAGCATCTCTGAGCAGCATAACATAGGACTTGAGCTGATCCCAGATGCTTCCATCTGCATTGAGTTCTAGGGTGAAGCCGAGCGTTTCCTCTTTGAAACCGTGCCTAAGAATACTTATAGGAAAATCTGTAGACATATCAGATGGAAATGAATCAGCTGCAAGAAGAAAGTGCCGTTACATCTAGTAGCTACCAGTCAACTTGGGCGTTGATGGAAGTCCAGTACGTCTAAGTACCTACTTGGTATGTACCCCGTACTGGACCCCTAGCTAAAATAGACCAAGCTTAGTATGGACTGTATGCGCCCTGGAAGCCGGATCAGATCAAGTCTTTCACACGGCTATCGACCTGGCTGAACCTCTGGTACGTGTTACTGACAAAGACGGCAAAGTCAAGAGTACGCCGGGCCTAATGACACGAGGCTTGACTCAACATTCTCTATCAGGGAGACTGAGCTAGGTTTCTTTTGTGACGTGATAGAAATGCGATGTTAGGCTATTGAAAACGCGGGCCAAGATTTGTTCTACTGACGTGCTCCTTTCGACCAGAAAGAGTAAGATGAAAGCATTACCTTGTGTAACCTTTGGATTAACCCTTGATCCATCAGCTGATCTTGATCAACCTCTGTGGCTTTGACGACACGTAACCTGTATGTCTATAGCCTTGGTCGCCCTGTGAACATGTAAGTTGCATACGTGTATCTAGTCGATCTCCACCGCCTAGGTGTTATGCGTGCAAATACATGTTGATACATTAGGACACCCAGTTCCTTTGTGTCGTTTGTGTCCTTTGTCTTCTATCCTCTATCCTTTGTGCTCTTTCTTTCATTCCTCTCATTTCGCTATTTGACCAATCTGTGCATTGACCAGGATCTCATTAATGAACCTGACGGTGTGAGTAAGAGATGGGCCGCCACTCAATAATTTCTTGTCGCGTCTTTGCGATATATATATATATATATATATATATATATATATATATATAGCTGACCTTTCTCCCCATGGGTATAGCGGAGGAGAAAAATTGCTGAACATGATCAAGAACATCCCCGGTCCGTATGCTTATCTCGATAACCATTTGTCACCTACCAAGATGTTCATTGGATGGGACTTTGGAAAGGCCACTCGACCCCCATTTGGTGAAGAAAACATCGACAGGGTCAAGATGGAGGCGCTATGGAAAAAAGAGATGGAAAGGCACAAAACATATGTCGAGGTGAACAGAGGTCCCCAGGAATTCAATCTTGATCGCTGCGTTGGTTCTTATATTATCCGGCTCGACGATATCAAAGATCCACCGGCACGGATATTAACCCTGGATGTATCTAGAGACATTGGAATCAATTTCCTAGCCGTTTAAGATTTTGGCGTAATTGAGGGATGTGTGGTTCTCAAACCATCTCAGGAGACACCCCAAGCCACAATAGGCCAAGGAATGAATCGCAAATTCGAAGCAGAGGAAGACAACGAAGGCGAGATCGAAGAGGATGAAGAAGACAATGCCAATCTGCGAGACTCTACCAGAGGAGAGAAGCGACAACTTCTCTCCAGACGGGAACTTGCAAGACTTGCAATTGTGGAATCGAGCCCTCTCTATATAAATATAAAGAAGTTAGAGGGCGCCCTTGCACTGAAATCGACAATGATCTGAACCCCCACAATATATCGGCTGGATGGCTTCCCCTGGATGATATGTGAGTTGATGCTGTTTTCAAATGCTGGATCATGGATTTTCTTTTGGTCACAACTAATTGGCCATATAGTGTTAAACTGTTAAACTCACTGAAAAATCATTGAGCAGCAAAGTGTGGGAGCGCAGGTTGATAACAGGAGAAGGCATAACCTTAAAGACTTAGCATCTATGCCAACAAACTTGGTGGGACTAGAGCAGTTTACCAGACCTTACAGAGATAACGTGCTACAACAGGAGATACATACTATGAGGATTTAATCTTGTTGGTTGACCGGAATATTGGTTGTTGGTAGGGCCCTGCTCCTTGGCAAAAGCCACGTGATGTAGGCTGCCTCCAGCCTTTAATTTGGCCTCCCCTTTTCTTCAGTTACCCATCTTCTTATTCACTCTTTCAACACCCAAGGTAATCAACGTCTCAACATCTATCATGCGCTGGCTTCGTCACTACTTTAACTCTCCAGACGAGGTGCTGCATGCATGCATCCGTGATGGCGATCTCTCACGGCTTCAGCAGCTACTGAGCGCTTCGCCTGCCCCGGACATCAACTATAATCATTTTGGATTCGGCCCGCCGGTTCATTTTGCTTCATGGTGCGGCAATTTGGATGCAGTCAAAATGCTCCTAGAGGCCGGTGCAGATCCTATGCTTGTGAGCCACGGCGAAGAGAGCCTGACAGCCATCGGGTTTGCCGCCAAGAAGGGTCATCGAGACGTGGTGAAGCGCCTCTGGGGGTTTTGCCCACCAGAAGTCCATGCCAATGGGGAAAGACGATTCCAGACATGCTTCACTGCCGCAGCGATCAACGGACACGCCGCTACTGTGGAAGATTTCTTAGACTGGTGGGATGGTTGGCCGCATGAGCTGAAGTTCAGAGCCCTTCTTTGCGCTGCACGACGATGGCACCTTGCCGTCGCCACTTTGCTCTTAAGCAGGGTATCGTTTGAGCAATCGATTCTTCAAGAAGCGCTGCAGATCGCTACGGATCCGAGGTTTTTGAAATCTGACAGTGACAATGGAAAATGCGACGCTATTGACTACTTGAACCAGCAACTCCTGGTTGAGCTGTTGATTGATGTCGGGGCTGATCCGAATTATTGCCCAGACAGCAGGCCGCTTATATGCGCTGTCGCCTATGACGCAAACCTCACAGGCGTGCTCAAGACCCTGCTTGAGAAAGGCGCGGATCCCAACAAGGCTAATGGGTCTGGTAAGTCTGCTCTACATATTGTTGCCGAGCCAGTCGGACTGGGTCGCCCAATCCATATAATGGGACAAGAGGATCCTATCATTATGAATGAGGCTGCGATTCGCATCCTGCTACAGCACAAGGCTTCCATATCTCAGCCTGACAACACAGGTGAGTGTCCCTTACACAGGGCTGCTTATGGATTAGACTTGCGTCTCTTCCGCCTGTATCTGTCGTCTTGCCCAGAACAAGATCAAGAGGCTCTGCTTCAGTTAACAAACCATCATGGAGAGACAATGCTACATTTTGCTGCTGCCGGGAGTCACATTGAAGTGATGGAATTCTTGATTGCTCAAGGTTTGAATGTCAACGCAAAGAATTCCAACGGCTGGACACCCTTGATGTGCGCTATAGTTCCCATCAACCGTCGAAATGGGCTGGCCAAGTCGCTGAACGAAGCGGTAGAAGCAGCTCAATTTCTTCTCTCTCACGGCGCTGATGCTGGTGTCGTGACGGATGAGGGCCTGACGCTGTTGCATGGCCTCTCTCTCCATCGCGATGACGACGTATGTGGTAAGGCAGCAGACCTCACCAAGACCTTGATATCTTGTGGTATGGATCCGGAATCGCGTGCTCGTCTGTTGAGCCCAGACAGCAAGACTGTCGTGCCTTTTCTCGGCTTCCCCTGGGGCTACCGATTGAGAGATGCCATGGCAGATCCGTCAGCTCACAGTGTGGTCGTACAACCCGCCCTGGCACCGCTGTACTGGGCAGCTGAGCGCGGTGCTATCGGCGTCATCAAAGCGCTGCTTGCTCATGGCGTTGATGTTTCGTCAATGGACGACGACGGCATCTCCGCCACCAGATTGGCAGCCGAATCAAAGTTCCTGGAGAGACAGCCCGAGCTTGTTGATAGCATCATTAAGCTGCTGTTGGCCGCTGGCGCTGGATTTTGAGGTATTTATATTTCTTTCTGTGTGAAATTACCCATAGTCTTGGAGAGAAAAAAAGGTATAGTTGTCCAGCACAGTAGCAAAGTGCCGGAAGGCTCAGTCACTATGGACCTCCTGGGCTGCATTTCAGACGAAGCGTGCGGGAGAGACGAGCAGAAAGCTGTGAGTATTTTCATTTTGCAAGGTTTACTTACATGATATTTGATGTTGTTTCTTAATAGTCCTCAGTACGATGTACACATGTAAGTCAAGATATGGTTCCCATTGCCATTTCATTATATAATGCTACATCGCCCAATTGATCAGGTGCAAGTAGTAAGAATCCTATTTCCCATCTGTCTTTGTAGAATCTTTTTTTTTTTTTTTTTTTTTTTAAAAAAAAAAGTGATTTGAACCAGTTTTAAAGACATTCATAATCTTCTCTTGGTTGTTCTCTTGGTTATTCGGAGTGATAGAGATTGTCAGCTCTTAGTGTGGAGTAGTTGTCGATGTCAGCTATTGTGTAAATAAACAAAGAGCTCTAACCTATGTCCGATAAGCAAGATGAGAAGAGCAAAGGAATCCATTTATGCGGCTCGATGGGGATATTTAGCATAGTGAGGATTATACGTGATTCAAATGCAAAGACATTGTCGGTATCTACATGTACCTGAAGCGTCCACATTATCAATTGCGGAGAGTCCATGGTGTGAGCTGAGATGCCGCCATTTCCGCATGTAAATGAACTGAGCCAAACAGAATCATATCCACCAATACCCCAAAAATCCAGGCATGCTATTAATAGCTATTAAAAATGCCATAAATAGCTTTTATCCCATGTATTTAAACAATATGCGCCGTGACATCAGTTGAATGCCCAGATAACAATGTAAGCGTCATAGATAGCCTATAAGACAGGTCGTGGTTATTAACGCCCTCATACAACATGGCTTGACGTGCAACAGCCGATAATAACAACAGCCACAAAGCAACTATTAATCCGTCTCCATTCCCATTTTCTTCTGCTCCATTTCCCCTATCATGCCAACACGAGGACGAAAGGAACAAACGCCGTCAATCTCCATGGACGAAGGGACCGCCATGTGGGGGGGAAGCCCATGTCGCGGTCACGTTTTGAGTCATGTGACTTTCCGCAATCCGCTCTCCGGAGTCAAGTAGTGAATCGCCGCCGCACTTTGAACAACCGGCTCCTACAAACAACTTGCAGCCATTGCGGCCTCAACCACATCACAGCATTCCGCACAAGACAACGGAGCGCCTCTCCCGCAGCACCAATGGCCCTCCTCCGACACTCCGTCGCCCCGCTGCGCGCCGTGCGATGCGCCCGCAAGCCGCTCACGACCGCGCGAAGCCTCTCCATGACATCTCGACGACACGGCGGCCACGGCCACGAGTCACAATTCGACCCCCCCACAGGCTGGCTCTGGGGCATCAAGCCCGGCGAGAAGCCTGAGCCCGAGGGCTGGGAGTGGCCCATGTATTTGTTTGGCGCCAGCCTGTTGGTTACGGGCGTGGCTCTGGCCTTTAAGCCCGATACCTCGTGAGTGGCAGCCTTTTTGTGCTGCGTCTGGGGATGGAACCACGATATCTTTGCTTCCGCGGGACTTTTCTGGTCTTTGCTCCCTTGGTGGTTCTCTGGGGTGTGGAATTGGGAACGGTGGAAGTGGAGATATCGTTGGCTTTCGTTGCTGCGCTATTTTGACCGTTGGACATGCACTAACTCCTGGATTCACAGCGTCTCTACCTGGGCACTCGAGGAGGCACGAAGAAGGTTAGAAGCCGAGGGTGTTCTGCCAGACCCTTCAAATCAGGACAAGAAGAACTAAGGAGCGTGTGGGCTGGTTGACGACGTGGGGGTTGACAAGTCGGGTCATGTCATGTTCACATAGAGGGGAGGAGGGGCGAAAGGTATATCGGGCTCGGCAAAGGAGCGGCGTGGAGCATCGTTGGAAGCTGCCAACATGTACATGTTTACGGCATTTTATTTTCCTGGTTTTCTATCGTTACAAAGACATGGTCCCTCAAACGGCACGAATATTAGACTGGGTTGTTGGACAAAATGATTCATAATTGCACTGCTAATGCTCAATATGTGACGGCAAATTTACAATACGCTAATCAAATAGTTTCCCATATCTATTCTTTTTTTCTTTCTTCTAACCCTTAAACCTTGACGCTCCACTCGTGCTCAATGTCGCCGTACTGGATGGCCTCCATCCACTCCTTCACCTTGAGTGCAATCTCACCAGATTCCTCAGTCTCCTTCAAGCCACAGTCAACGATCTCGCCCTTCCATGAAATCTTCCTGACTGGGCTGACAATAGCGGCGGTGCCAGCACCAAAGGCCTCCAGTAGGCGGCCCTCCTTGGAGGCCTCGGCCAGCTCTGCCATGGTGTACTTGCGCTCGCTAATCTTCCAGCCCTCGGGAGCAAGTCGCTCGCGGGCAAGCTGGAGTACAGAGTCTCGAGTCACACCCTCGAGAATGGTGCCGTCAAGAGGAGCAGTGATGAGCTCCTTCTGGCCGGTAGCCTTATCCTTGAGGGCAATGAACATGTTCATGGTGCCGACCTCGGTGACGAACTCCTCCTCGCCAAAGAGCCACAGGTTCTGCTGGTAGCCGCGGCTGGCGGCCTCCTGCTGGGGGACAATGCAAGGGGCGTAGTTGGCACCAAGCTTCTTATCTCCGACACCTCCGGGCCAAGCGCGGACGGCGTAGTTGGTGGCCTCAAGGGAGACGGCCTTGAAGCCAGTGGGATAGTATGGGCCGACGGGAGAGGCAATCACATAGAGCAGGGCCGAGCCGGGAGCACCAACGCCGAGAGTGCTCTGAGTGCCAATCAGGGTAGGTCGGAGGTAGAGGGAATAGCCTCGCTGGGCAGGGATGAAGCGGGAGTCGAGCTTGGCGAGCTTGGAGATGAGCTCGATGAGGGCGGTGGGCTCGAACGTGGGCAGAGCAATTCGAGCAGCCGACTTGTTGAGACGGGCCATGTTCTTGTCGGGGCGGAAGAGCCGAATGTCGCCGTTCTTGTCCTTGTAGGCCTTCATGCCCTCGAAGCACTCAAAGGCATAGTGGAAAACACAGGTAGCCGGATCCAGAGACAGGTTCTGGTAGGGAGTGATGCGAGGCTCCAGCCATCCCTCGTCCTTTGTCCACTCAATGGCAAGCATGTGGTCTATCATGATGTATTAGCATGGCACATTTACATACGCAAACATTCTTATGCCATGTCAAGAGACAGAAACTCACCGGTAAACTCCTTGCCAAAGACCAGGTCCTCCGGCTTGCTCAAGCCCTTGGGAGTCTTGGTCTCCTCCACGGAAAGTCTTGACGCATCCAGAGGGCGCGGCTGTGAGTGAGAAGCGGCCTGGGCCTTGATGCTGTAGAAGCGGACGGGGCGATACGCAGGCAGCAATCGCGAAGCCCGGGTTGCGCCCAAGAGCGCCGTTCTGGAGAAGGCTGAACGCATTGTGATTGAGGTCGTCGGGGGTTTTTTTTTTCCTTCTCCTCTCCAGCAGGATTCCAACGTTATAGACGCAGCTATCCAAAAGTATAAACGGCCAGTTGCTCGCTCGGACAAACGTAGCTGAATACCTGCCCAGGCACCTCGTCAATTGGGTTTCCGGAGAAGCTATAAATGGGATTTGTCAAAGGAAGAGAAGATCGCGAAGACGGAGGGAGTGGATAAGGCGAATAATAGACTAAGAACCCGGAGCGGTACCGGACTTCGGGCTTAGTCGTGCCTGGCGGAGTACATGGCAGGTACAAACATCACAGCAGCGGTGCTCCCCGTCTTGCGGTACCTGCAAGTCAACGCCGGGCATGCTGTTGAACCGTCAGTCTAGCAGCTCTACTGTAGCACGGCGTAATATTGCAGGGATTACTACAGTTTGAAGTTGGAGATTGAGCAAGGCCCGAAGGTACCCGCGCAAGCCGCATCAGGCCGCGGATGTTAGTGTACACGATGCATTCTCACTTGCTGGTCCACGCCGGGAGGTGAATGTCATGTCGAAGCGTCACCGATATAGGAGACGTTTGACTGTGCTCGTCGACGTGTTGGAGATGAACGATTTTAGCTAATTGGATCTTGCGAGCTGTATTTTATACATGGCGACCACTGCTCGGGAGAGCTGAGACCGAATCATCAGAGTACTTTGCGTGTTCCCCTGTACTACTCGAATTAGTAATTACACGCATCCTCAATCTTCTTAGTCAGAAGCCTACTAAGGCCGCTGTGGCTTGATGCCGTGGCGCAGTGCCGCCCAGACGTTTGATAGCATCATGCTATCAGTGGCGTGGCCAATAGCAGATAGTTACGAATAGCATCAACCTGGCTCCCTCCCTCCGAGTAGGACAATCTCGAAAACGCGCGGCATCGCTCAGCCTCGTCCTTTCATTTAACAAAGGGTGGCACGCAAGCCTCGACACCCTTCTTTACCATTCGAATTGCGCAGGCGCATTAATCCGTGCCGTTGGGCCGCTCTGGCGCATTCAAGAACGTGTCTCTTGTCCGTCTGCTTGCTCAAAACGAAATGAACTCTTAATTCCCTAGACAAACACCACCAAAGTCGCTCTCTTCTGCTCCGTGAACGACGCATCAATCATGTTCTCCTCTGCGCTCAAGTCCTTTGGCAGCACCAACATCTCCTCCAACTATACGATATCTCCGAATCCAACCTCGACGGCGGGGCCGTGGAAGATTTACGATGCGAAAAAGAAATCCACCGGCAAGGCGTACAGCGTCTTCGTCTTTGACAAAAAGTCGCTAGATGCACACGGCAGTTCGGTGGGCAAGGGCAATGCCTCTTCGTATAAGCGCAGCGTCGAGGAGGTGGTTGAACGCTTGAAAAAGGAAGCCTCAAGTCTGGCCAAACTGCGCCACCCCAGCGTTCTCGAGCTTGTCGAGCCGGTGGAGGAAACAAGAGGTGGTGGCTTGCAATTCGTCACAGAGGCTGTCACTACATCGCTGTCGAGTTTGCTGCTGGAAAAGGATGAGCAAGAACGGTCTGGTCCCGGCGGACGATCCAGCCGATACGTTACGGAGGATGCCGACGGCGTACGCAGAAGAAGAGAGATTGAAATTGACGAGCTGGAGATCCAAAAGGGCTTATTACAAATTAGCAAAGCATTGGAGTTTCTACATGACAATGCAGGCCTTGTCCACGGGAACCTGACTCCCGATGCAGTCCTCATCAATGCCAAGGCATGTCCAACTCTCTAATACGGACATCATCGTCCGCCGGCTTTCGACTACTAACCGTGTAACAGTCCGATTGGAAGATTAGCGGCCTGTCTTTCTGTAGTCCCGCGGATAACTCGACCAAGCCTACCTCGATCCAAGGCATTAATCTACATGAAGTCCTCAACTTGGATCCCAGGTTACCCAAGTTCGTCCAGCTGAACCTAGACTACACCTCTCCGGATTTCGTCATGGATAACAACCTGACCCCTTCTGCCGATATGTTCTCACTCGGTTTGCTGTGTGTTGCTCTGTACAATTCACCTCACCAGTCACCGATAGAGTGCCATGGAAGTCTCTCTTCGTATAAGAGGACCTTTTCGTCGTCTTCCTCCGTCCCCACGACCACCAACAACTACCTCTCATCCAGACCACTGCCCAGGGACTTGTCCTCCCATGTGCTTCCAAAGCTCATCACTAGGAGACCTGCGCAGAGGATGACGGCCAGAGAGTTTCAGCAGAGCGAGTATTTTGACAATGTCCTCGTCTCCACCATCCGATTTCTCGACACCTTCCCTGCAAAAACTCCAAACGAAAAGTCTCAATTCTTGCGAGGCCTCAACAAAGTTTTGCCGTCCTTCCCCAAGTCGGTTCTGGAGAAGAAGCTTTTGCCGGCGCTGTTGGATGAGATGAAAGACAAGGATCTTCTTTCTCCCATCCTACAGAATGTCTTCAAGATACTTACATTGCTGCCGGCGGCCCGGAGAGCGTTTAGTGAAAGAGTACGGCCCGCCTTGAAGACTGTGTTTGTGGAAAACGCAAAGCAGAGCCAGGAGAAAGATCCTGCCCGAGACGCTGGTTTGATGGTCTTCTTGGAGAACATATCAGTGATAGCGGAGAATAGTAACGGCAAAGAATTCAAAGATGGTGAGTATTCCTCGTGTAACCCAAACTTGACTCGATTCTACTCACAACTAACACGACTGCCTCAGACGTACTGCCTGTTATTATAGCAGCCATCGAGTGTCCCACTCCTGCAATTGTCGATGCAGGGCTAAGAAGCTTTTCCGTTGTGCTCCCTGTCTTGGACTTTAGCACAATAAAGAACGAGCTGTTCCCCGTCGTTGCTACGGTATTCAGCCGAACAAACAGTCTCGCCATCAAAGTCCGCGGTCTTCAGGCTTTCGTCGTCCTCTGCGGCGGCTCCAACGAATCCAGCGCCGACGATGCAGGCCTCAGCGGCCTAGAAGGAAGCAAGAAGACATCATCATCCAGCGCTCTGGATAAATACACAATGCAAGAAAAGATTGTGCCTTTGGTCAAGGGTATCAAGACAAAGGAGCCCGCCGTCATGATGGCCGCGCGAGATCTGATGTATGTGGTCGGGCAGACAGCCGATGCCGATTTCGTGGCCATGGACATCCTACCGATTCTGTGGAGTATGAGCTTGGGGCCGCTTCTCAACCTCAAGCAATTCCAGTCGTTCATGGATCTCATCAAGACGCTGTCACGCAAAGTCGAAGACGAACAGACGAGAAAGCTACAGGAGCTCTCTGGTTCCATCAATGGATCCTCGGCTGTCAACGACGACTTTCTGGCGTTTGGCGGAGTGACTGGAACCGCGTTCGATGCTACCAACGGCAACGAAGACGACTTTGAAGCGCTGGTCAAGGGAAGAACCGGAGGCGGCTCATCCAGTGCCACAAGGACGCCGAGCTGGGAGGATTCGCCGCATGTGGCCGCCGCCAGCGTCAGTCGATCGTCAACAGCAACTCCCCAGACTCCCTCCTTTTCCTGGTCAACCCAACCCTCCATGAGCCCGCCGGTAAAGCAGCCAAGCACGCTCCAAAGCCAGCAGCATGCTTTCCGCACCGTCACCCCTGATCTCAACCGCTTCGAGGTCATGACGCCCAGCTCGACACAGTTCAGCCAGCCGCTGCAGCCGACGCAATCTGGCTTCCAGCAGACGCCAGCGCAGCATCATGCAGCAGCTGCACCAAGCTTCGGCTGGTCTTCTACCGCCGCAACCACAACCAAGAGCTTCACACCGCCACCATTGGCATCAAACTATTCGTCTGCAATGTCCAATTCCACCTCTGGCTCTGCGTTCGGCCAGGGCATGGCCAGTTCCATGTCCAACATGTCCCTCAACCCGCTCAACGCCCAAAGGCCCACGCTCAGCGACTCCCGCGGCTCGTCATTTTCTCTCGCGCCACCACCAGGAGGAAACACCATGACAACTCCTTCTTCTTCAGGGCTATCAGGATTCAGCCTCGCGCCACCACCAGCAGGATCGCAAAACGTATGGGGCTCGAGCAATCCCTCCCAACAGCAGAAGCCGATAGCCTTTGGCGGAATGAATAGTAATAGCCCTATAGGGGCCATGGGAAGCAGCAGCTCGTTCGCAAATAGCATCCCTCAACAACCCCAACAGCAGCAACAGCAAAAGTCCGGTCTAGATAAATACGAAAGTCTGATTTAGCGTAATCTCTTTTTTTTTTCCTCTTCTCCTTACAATCTAATAATCCCCACAATTGGAATCCGAGCTTGGAATGAAGAGGGGGATGTAATTTATACAAATGATGCGAGGGGTCATGCTTTGCTTTGCCTACTATGACTTGTCTCTAAGGCAAGGTCAAGTAGTACCACAAAAGGTTAAACAGGGTTGTCCGGTACATTGTACTAGATCTCACATGAACGAACCAACGATATCTAGCTACAATATCTAGAAACAGGGGTGGAAGGGGTCTGCAAAAAAATTAGATAGATAGATACACCATCAAATAGTTTAAAAAAAAAGCCTCTAAAAAAATACCAACAAAAGACATACTCCCCACTCCCAATCCGTCCATGATCAACAACATGCCGTGCCTCCTCATCTCCCCATCCTACATAAAGTTTCGCAACAAACTTTCCCTATCTCGCCTTTACGAAAAGAAACAGGAACGGGATTACTCATCATTTCCCGGGGCAAAAAAAAAAAAAAAAAGGAACACCCCTCCACCGCCCAGTTTCTACCTATTTCTTTCACCTCCGGCTTACACCCCTCCATTACAGAAACGCCACACCGTCTCATTCCAGTTAAGGCTGCCAACAGAGTTCACCACAGCCCACTATCATGCCGCAAACAAAAAGAAAAAAAAGGCAAAATATAACCAAAGAGGGAAAAAAAAAGATTTTTTTTTTAAAAAAAAGGGGGGCGGTGATTTCGTTCGAACCAGTCACATCATTTGTATTCTTATCATAGTCTCAAAGTCTCTATGCGGAAAGTACATGACAAAGTCTAGAGAGGTCTTCTTGTCATGCCCTCCATATTAGCGAGGCCACCCATCTAAAGTCCCCCTTCCCCTACCGATTTCCCCCCCTCCACATTCCCGTATATCTGTATCCCTAGTGAAAACGACAGAAAAGTCTTTTGGGGAAAAGAAAAAAAATTGGATGCCAAAGCTCGCTTGACATGCTCGCGAATTAAAACAAGTGTAGACTCAAAGGGGGGGTGAAGAGAAGTTGATAGAAAAGAAAGACAGGAACAGAAACAATAGCTCAGCGCATAGCACAAACAAACACACACAGGGTAAAACAAAGGTCCGAAACGCCAAAGTCTTTTAAGCAGACAAAGCATGAAATACGTCGACTGAAAAGAAAAATAACGGGGAGGGGGGCCAAAAAGACAAAAGAAAAAAGAAAAAAAGAGGGAGAAGAAAGAAAAGGAAAAGAAAAGAAATAGGACGGCAAGGTCAGCGTCGTATCTAGTAAAGCATCTCTTGATTCCGCAGTTGGACCATCTTAGGCGCTCTTGGTCCCCTTCACTTTCTTCCCATCTTTGCCGTTCTGAACAGGCTTAGCATTTTTAACGTCGCCATTCGGAGCATCCTTGCCATTAACAACGTCTTTAGTGTCTTTGCCGTTCTCCATCTCCTTGGCAACTTCGACGGCAAGCTGGTTCGTTGTAAAGACATGGCGGCTGGTGTATCCTTCCTCTGTCCGCACATAAATCTCTTGGTCGTCCGGCACCATCTCGTGAACCAGCGGCCAGTCGAGCCGTTTGCACAACTCAGTAACCACGACGTCGCAATCGCCCAGCAAGTCAATGTCAAAGTTGATATGAGTAACAGCCTGGCGCGAAATGTAGATCTGCGGGATGTGCGGCGAGAGAAAGCTGACAATCTCGGACACAGGCGTAACCTTGAGCGACGTACCAATGACAATCACCAGATCGACCTTGTCCCGGTCGTTTTCTGTCAGGCGCCTTGAAAACTCGTCGGGAAGATTCTCACCAAAAAAGGTAATGTCGGGCTTCATAACGCCGGCGCTGGGGATGTCGTACTCGGAGTTCTCGTCGGAGCTGTCATTGTCTGCCCAGCGCCGCCTCTTCTTCTCGGCACCAGCAGATCGCTTTCGCTTGGGAGCACCGCCAGAGGTCTTGAGCGACGAGAGGCATCTGGTGCATTTGGGGATCTTGCCGGCCCTGATGTCTGGGAAGATCTTTTCTCCCTGAATCTGGTAGCGGCACTGAACGCAGCTGGCCGTGCCAAACGAGCCATGGCACTGAATAAGCTTCTCTTTGGGCAAGCCCGCTTTGACCTCGAGATTGTCGATATTCTGAGAATAGTTGGTCAGAAGCTTGCCGCGCTCGTTGAGCATGGCCAGGAACTTGTGAGTGGGCGTGAAGCGATCGGTAGACGGGATGATGTCCTTTGCGACGGAGTAGAAGATGGTTGGATCTTGCTTGAACACGCCAATGTCAAATACCTCTTGTGGGTCGTTGAGGCCCAAATGCGCCAGCTTAGAATACAGACCAGTGCCCTGGGACCGGAAGTCCGGGATGCCCAGCGAGGTGGAGATGCCGGCACCCGTGATGACGATGATGTTTTGGCTCTTTGCGATGAGATGCACAGCATCTTCCAGCGTGTTGTAGCGATGCAGCTTGGCCCGCTTGGAGAGCTCCCGCGTGATGGCCAGCGACAAGAGGCTGAAGTAGGCCTCGTCCGGCTCGCCCTCGAGAAAGCCAGGCGGCCGGATGCCAAAGGCACTGAGCAGCTTTTTCGCGCTGTATCGACCAGCATCAACAGTGCGCTGACAGAAGACGGCAGGGCCGTGTTCACGCAGTTCGCGACGCAATCTGCACGCCTCCTCCGGAGTGCAAGTCTCTGGTTCTGCGAGTTGGAGAGTCAGCGCCGGTGTTTCCATCACGACACATCAGGTCATGTGTAGTTTCGAGTCCATCACAGGAACACAAGAGGCAATTTTCGGCTGCCACCAAAAACTAGTTCGCGTCCGTTCTTGGCCTTGGTCTTGTGTAGTGTCGAGAGACTGAAGCCACCATAGCAAAAAAATGAAGGGAAAAAAACGCACGGAGAGTTCACCCCAACACCCCCCAAATTTAAAAAAAAAAAAAATGAGGCATTCTGGGTCAACTCAAGGCAATTATTCCCGATGAAAAGAACGACAAACAAAGCAGAATCCGGTAAAAGGTGCACAGAATCACGCTGAGTAAAAAAAAAAACATGGGTGGCAACTTACTGCCAGAATACTCTCCACTCTCATCCGTCAGTCCCTCAATCACATCTTCAAACAGCGAATCCGTGTCCCATGAATCGCGCACGTCGGCAACTCTCTCCTCGAGCTCAGCACGCGAGGCGTTGGCCGTGGCCTGCTTGATCTCCTCAAGAGTTGGGTTCGCAGGCAGCCGATCAAAGGCATCTCCCTGCGCCTGGTTTCTCTTTGCAAGGGCCACGCCCTTTTTGCCTGCGGGCGCTCGTTTCATTGGGAAGATGAGAAACTGGTCTTGTCTTGTTTGGTATGGCTGCGCGAGCGTGGTGGTGTGATTACCAGTAGGATCTCTTGAGTAAGAAAGAAGTCCAAGCCGGCACACGTAAGAGGGAAAAAAAAAAAGAGGAAAACAAACAAGGGAATCAGATGAGCTCCAGACCCGGGGGGGGGAGAGAGAAACAATGGATTATGTAAAAGAGGAAGAGAAGAAAGGAAAGGAAAAGAGAAGAAAAGGACAGAAGGGAAAAGAAAACTTAAAAGGCGAAAAGTCTGCGAAATGGTGTGTGAAGCAGAGAGAGAGACAAAGAGACAAAGACGGCGAGATGTGAATCAGAGCGAGTTGTGAAACCGATCCGAAAAGTTGCCGCGACAATTCGCCAAAAGGCAGCGAGTTGCCACGCGTTGAGACGGCGATGATGAAGTTGACGTCGGAGGCGGGCAGGGATGCCTTTGCTTTTTCTTTGTTGGAATTTTCCTGAGACGGGATAAGGGCCCTGTGATGAAGGGCCGTATCGGTTGCGGGAAAGTAACAGACAGCACAGAGAACTGCGTCTAATAAAAAAAAAAAAAAAAAAAAACAGGAGAGCGGCAACTGAAACGGGGAAACAGGGTGAAGAGGGAAGAAGAGGGAAAGGAGGAGGATTGTTTGCAACAAGATGCGAAATGGTCTAGATTTGAGTCAGTCTTGGAGAGAAAAAAAAGGGAATTAGAGAAAGGCTGAGATTTGGTCTGTCGGTGCTAAAAGAAAAAGGGAAAAGGGCCACAAGCAGCCAAGGGGGGGGCGGAGGGAGGAGGTACATGCGTTATGTACTTCTGGGTACATGAGATACTCGGAGAGTAAATTAATACCAACAGCACCAGGACACAGAACTTGGTCGAAAGAAGGACCGACCAAGCACTCGATCTGAGGTGATGGATCAATGGCCGAAGGGGATTGGGTGCTGCTGCTGCTGGTAAGAAGCAGTAAGTGAGAGAGTGAGAGAGAGAGAGATAGAGAGGTATTTTGCTTCTGCTGCCTTGTTGGCTTGGCCTTGATCCGTCAACCATCGTCAAAGCGATCATCCATACTAAGGCATCCTATTACAGCATCACAGACCGTTTCCCTTGCCTTCTGGCTTCTCACAGCCGTCCACGTATCTCGGCTGCTCTAGTCCATTAGACCAAATCTCCCGGAGCCAACTAGTGTGATACATTGCGAGACATACATATAAGACGCACCGCCAAAAGCCCACATGCCACGCCACGCACTGTCCAAATAATGCTCATGCTTGGTGGCAATAGATTCGGCTATTATTACTCTCATCACCGTCATTCTTCATCTTCATCTTCATCATTTATCCTGTGAAACCTCAACCTCACATCTTCCATTCCGTCTCATCGGAAACCCCCCCGTCCAGTCATCCGCATCACAGCATCCCATCCCATCAGATATTATTCAAAACCAAAAGCATCCAACGTCAAAATACTTAACCCCCTCATCTGTCACTTTTCGTGCCTGATCCATCACCTCATCATGCTTGCGTTTGCGTTTTTGCCTTTACACGCAAACCTCGCCCACCCGGCAAGCCACATAAACTCATTTTAATTCCCAACTCTCTTTCGCCCCCCCTTAACTAAACCCAGCCATAAAAAAAAAACATCCGCAAACAATCAATCCCCAAACAAACAACATAAAACTATCCCAAAAAGTAAAATAAAACCACATTCAACAATCAATCCCCAAATCCTAGACTCTCCCCATCAAACAACCCCCGACAATCAATAACTTTCATCCCTCCCCCGACACGCAACACCGCCACGCCTCACAAAATAGTTAGGACCGCACCACCGAAAACTCGCAACCCCAAAACCCTCCCCCCAAAAACCACACACAAAAAAATATTGAAGAGAGAGGGCACACGTGTTTCGACCCGAGATGTTGCTCCCTATCTGCTACCCGACCAGGTCCCGACCCCATGTCCACCCCCGAAAAAAAAAAAGTGGCCTTTATTTTATCATCATTGCCGTATCCAGCAATAACCTATGTAATACTCTCTGCCTTAGCACCAACCCCCATTTCTTACTGCCCGTATTATTTCGTCCTCCACTCCCCCCCCCGTATTCTACCCAAAGAGAGAGAAAAAAAAGATATGTGAAAAAAAAAACAAGGCAAGGAGGTCGAATAATCTCGCACCTTTATTCCCGTTATCGATTCCCAATCCCATGCCACTGATTTCTCGTCCTATCAAAACGTGGCTCTAGCACTATATCCACTAACACCCAACCCCCGGTAATCATTATCATACTACGGAGTATAGTACCCCGTAATACTACATAGCATGTGTAATAAATCAAATCCTCAAGTGAAACCAAGTCCCAATACTACATAATACTTCAAGGCATCAAGATACAGTACAACACACACACACACTTCCTCCTCCGCTACAGCCTATAGCCCATCCTTTAGGTTCCCATGCCACTCCCCATCCTTCCCAACCCCTCCCTCCATCCCATCCTCCCTTGCGCCATTAGCCGCAGTTTTCCTTTCCGTATGTCTGACACCTGTCAACTCTCGAAACTCAACAAAAGTGTCCATGCATTGGTCTCGACTAACGTGTAATCTCTGCTAGCAGTCTCTAGTGTGTAACGTGTAGTTTATATTGCGTGTAGCTACCTAATATTATTCAACCCCCGCCTTCATCGTCGATTTGCGCTTCACCGTCGACCGAGTTGCCGCCATTCAAGAGAGAGAGAGAGAGAGAGAGACAGAGAGAGAGAAAACACACACACACACACACACACACACATATATACATGAGTCGGCAGGGGATAATGCCGCAAAATCGCCATCATTAGCACCAAACACGCCAGTTCTCCAACAACCCTTCGGCGACTCCGAGTCGTTCGTTAACTCGGCTATTCTGCTCCATGATAACGAACAATTCCGCCACAAACACTGAGCCAACACACACACACGCACACGCACACGCACAACCTGCAATGAATCATTCTCGTAGTTGCATATAAATGAATAAAAGGACTTCTGTTCATACAGCATAATAATAATAGTAGCAATAAAAAGAGTTGTATCAGAAAAAAAAGCCATTACTGTTCAATTTTTTTAAGTCTCGTCGCATTACCAAGTGGATAACCGTCTATCAATAATTGCAAGTGCACCTTCTATGCAATGTACCCAGAAAAGAAAGAGAGAGAGAAAAAAAAAAAGCAAAAAGGGGGGTAGAGAAAATGAACAAGAGGGGGAAAATAAAGATATAAACAAAATCATCATACCCTGGGGGAATCGTATTATGCAAAGCCCTCCAACTCCCTTTACGCCTATTGCTGTGCCTCGCTGGTCAGCCCAGGTGCGGGCTTTTGTCCCTGCTCCGGGCCTCTTTCTGTTCTTGGTTGTTGTAGTTGCATTTGGTATTGCTGCAACAAGGCGTCTCTATCTTCTGCTGATGGCCGGTTATTTGGCGACCACGCCGCCGCTACTCCGGCGGCCACAATTCCGGCCATGACCGTCGGCGCTCCTAGGGCTGAGTTGGAGCGCGACCGGTTGGACCGGGAATGATTTCGCGATACTGGTGTGGCAACGGTTGTGGGGAAGCTGTCTTCGCGGCCCTGCGTGTCCGTTGACGCATTGACAGAGTTGGACCGGGAGTGAGACCGGCTTCTAGTCCGTGCAATCATCTCCTTGGGGTGCCGTATCGCAAACTTGAGGTTGTTCAAGCGCCCTCCTCTCATGCGCCTGAGGAAGTTAAGTTCGTCACGCACCTCGGCCAACGGTTCGGGGTACATGTCCATTTCTTCGTCAGAAATCGTCAGGCCAGGCACCTGCTTTGCGCGTCGCTTCAGGAATTCAGGTACCAGCTTGGCGACAAAGCTGTCGGGGATGAGGCGGATGAGAATGCCAACGGGGATGGAGAGGAATCCGAGTACAAGGGCAATCCCCCACATGCCGCCAGACTGATCCTTCTTTGCAATCTGGAAAGCAGCGCCACCCACAAACACAATCAGGACCTGGCCACCCATCATGAGTGAGCTGATGGCAATGAAGAACCAGTTGCGTGTCAGGCCTTCAAAGATGTTGAATTTGTTGTCCAGGCGTCGGTTGCTACGACTCTGTTAGCATGCATCCACCTCGGGCCGGGGTTTGGACTGCGAGAATACTTACTTCCATTGGTTAAAAATTTGCATCCACACAAACGTGTTGAAGACCAGAGTCTCAATATCTTGGTGAACGAGATCGCCGCCAACAATAGGTTGGACCACATTGACGCCTCCATAGTACAGTAGGAACGTGATCGCGAGCTGGTACAGGGCTTGTCCGATAATCATTTTCCACATGGTGACCGAGATGATGGAAGAGCCCTTGGGCTCGGGCTTCCTGTCCAAGACGCTATCCTGCGGGGGGTCCGTAGCGAGAGCGAGAGCCGCCAGCGTGTCCATGATCAAGTTGACCCAGAGCAGCTGAACGGCCGTGAGGACTGACTTCTCAGAGGCGCTCGATACGGCAGTGACAAAGGTGAGAATGACGGCGGTGATGTTGACGGTGAGCTGGAACTGCAGGAATCGCTTGACGGCGTCGTTGACAGCGCGACCCCATTTCAGGGCCTTGACAATGCTGGCAAAGTTGTCATCCATGAGGATGATGGCCGACGCCTCCTTTGCGACTTCAGTACCCGCGATGCCCATGGAAAATCCGACATCGGCCATTTTGAGAGCGGGAGCGTCGTTGGTACCATCACCAGTCACGGCCACAGTTTCTCCCATATCCTTGAGTCGCTTTACCAAAATGCGCTTGTCCTCAGGGCTAGATCTCGCGAGCACGTGGAGTCTGGGGATGATCTCATTCTGCTTGAACTTGCTCAAATTGCGGAACTCGGGGCCTTCCATAACCAGACTATCCGGCTGCAGGATTCCGCACTCCTTGGCAATTGCCTCTGCGGTAATCTTGTTGTCACCGGTAACCATGCGAACGACAACGCCGGCCATTTGGCACAGCTGAACAGCCTCGGCGACACCTTCTCGGAGAGGGTCCTGGATACCCACCATGCCGGCAAACGTCATCGACTGGAACAAATCTTCAAACAGGACTTCGCCCTTGCTCTCGCCCTTGCGAAGTTCGGTTGGAGGCCAAGACGTGAAGTCTCGGTAGCAAAGACCAATGGTACGCAAGGAGCGCTTTGCGTAAGTAACGATAAGCTGGCTGATGGCACCTTCGCCTTCCTGTGTCAAAGGGACTACAGAGTCGTTCAGTGATGGATCTCGTAGAGTCTTGTCGCACTGGGCAAGTAGGATCTCCGAGGCACCCTTGATGTACAGCCTGGCCGCTCCGCCAGGAAGCCGAATAACAATACCCATGCATTTGCGGCCCGAGTCAAAGGGGATCAGCTGCAGAGTGGTCGAGCTTTCACGTAGTTCACTGACAGGGCCCATGCCCAAATGGTCCCTCGCGAAGAGGAGAAGAGCCGTCTCGGTCTTGGAGCCAATGAATGTCTTTTCTCCCTCGACCTCACCCTCAAACGCCGTCGAGTTCAAGGCAATCGAGTCCAAAAGCAATTGCTTTACAGGGGCACTAAGCTTGTTGACAAATTCCGAGGCAGGAGTCTTGCTATCGCCGTCCTCGGGGTCTTGGACGCGAGAGTTGCTGAACTCGTGGTTCACTCCCACTGTTCCGGCAACAACTTGCATTTTGTTCTGGGTGAGCGTTCCTGTCTTGTCAGAGCAGATTGTTGTCGCGTTGCCCATGACTTCACAGGCCTTCAAGTGCCGAACCAGGTTGGCATCCTTCAGCATGCGAGTGGTAGCAAAGGCAAGGGCCAAGGTGACGGCGAGTGGGAGACCTTCGGGAACGGCAACCACAATGATTGTCACAACCACGATGAAAATGTTGAGGAAATCCTGTCCCTTCTCCGCCGGAGTGCTGTCATTATGCTTCAAGCGAGCGAGGAACTCGATGAACAAGACGATGAACAAGAGCAGACCAGCAGCACCACCGAGCTTGGCAATATACGTGGCGATGACGTTGAGCTTTGCTTGGAGAGGGGTCATTTCGGGGTCCTCGTTGAGAGCCATGAGAGTCTTGCCGTAAGAAGAGTAGATACCAGTTGACGTGGCCATATAAGTGCCGACACCCTCCATGATGCGAGCGCCAGACTGAATGAAGGGGTCCATCTTTTTGAGGCTCTCGTGATTCTCGATGGCTTCATAGACTTCGTCGGCTCCCCTTTTGCGTATGATGTCCGATTCACCCGTCGTCTGGGATTCATCGCATTTGATGTCGAAGCCTTCAATCAAAACTCCATCAACGGGAACCAAGTCTCCAGGTTCAAGGTGGATCACGTCGCCGACCATGAGGTCGTAGACAGACAATTCCATTGTTGCTCCGGACCGAATCACCTTGACATTTCGATCTTGTTTCTTCTTGTTAAGTTTGGCAAATTGGCGCTCCTTTTGATAATCATTCAGGGATCCGACAATAACGACAATGGCAATGGCAACGATAATGGCAACGCCCTCGACCCACTCGACCTTTGGCTCATCTGCATCGTGTTTCTGGCCAAATGTTTGGTAGAGACCAACGGCGAGACTGACGGCGGCGGCAATGGACAAGAGAATCAGCACCTTATCATTGTAAGTGATCCACATGAGTTCCAGCAAGCTCTTGCCCTTCTTCTCCGGCAGCCGGTTATCTCTGAAGACACGATATCGATCCTGATATCCCTGATGTCCCCGGCTCGATTGAGATGTTACGCGAACAGCCTGTGCTGGAGGCGGCGGGGCGTCGTTGTGCTTATCGTTCTTCTTAGAAGTCGCTTCGCCAAACGTGACGCTTCCCTCTAGCAGATTCTCCTCGGTGCTCAAGCCAGATTTGCGATCCGTTCGCAGACCACGTTCCAAACCGCGCAGACCACCCAGTTTGTAAAAGGCTGCAAGGCTCTTTGGGTTGAACATCTTGTTGAGCTGGCCTGGAGTAAACGCAAAGGGGTTGTTTGCAACCTCAAAGTCGTCTTCGGTGCCGGCATCGGGCTTCAACGCGCTCTCGTCGTGCATGATGTTTTCGTTGGTTGGTGTCGTCTGGTACCTGTCGGTTTGTGTCGAATTGGATGCGACAACTGTCGTGTCGCCTCCCGAGACAAATGAGCGGTTGGCATCATCCGAGTCGACCGAGTTTTGTCGTGATCTGGCATTGCTCGTCGGCACATTCAAAAATCCGTCCCGCAGAGCAGCAATGGGAGTCGAGACATTGTGAGGACTCGTCGGTCGACTGCTGTCTCTGTTCGAGTCAAACGACGTATCGGCTCGCAAGTCGGGGCGTTCTCCCTGGGAGAAGCCGTAGGGCGGCTCTACCATGGTCGACGGGCTGGCTGCGTCGTCCGGGGGAGGGATTGGGGAGATGATGTAGGTAGGCTGCTGGTAACTCTGGGTAATCTCTACAATGTTGCTACTCGAACTATTGACGGCAGTCGTATCAAGCGTGATCGTGGGCCTGCACATTCATTCGGTCAGCCAACAGCCTTTTAAGTTGCAGATGGAGATCAGCCTCGCAGGGCTAGTTCACTCACGCCCGTGGTCGTCCAGTTGGGGTAGCAGTCGGAGGCCCAAAGGACCCCTTGTTCTCCTTGTTCTCTTTATTGGGGTCGGCCATTGTCAGAGCACAGCCGCCTCTCGGAGGCAGCAGGCAAGCTGAAATAGGGCTCCGTTGCTGTAGAGGTGTCGAGTGGACGAGGCTATGGCGGAGAGGTGAAAGGAATGGCAAACTCGTCCAAGGTCAAGAAGGCGGGCCAGGGGGCGTGTTCGAGGGAGCGAAGACGGCTTAATATCAAGATTTGTTTTGGCATAGGCAACTTGGACAAGGGGGTGCGCGAGGTTAGACAGTCGCCGCAGCGGCGTGTTGCAGACGATTCAGAACCAGCACATGGCCCAAGAAGCAAGCCCGTGAGTATCAAGCAAGCCTCGTGCCAGTGAGAATGGCTATGCAAAAAAAGGAATGAGAGACGGAGAGACTGCTGTGAGCCCAGAATCTCTGTCAATGCTGAGAGCCATGTACTTTGTATGGTGTGAGGCAGTGCAAAATGAAGGGGTGATTGATTGGCAGGCGGGTGCCAATCCGCTCCACTGCAGCCAACCATTTCTAGTGGAGTACAGGCAACGTCGCTAAAGTCTACAGTGCTAACGGAGGGTGCTAGCTACCTTAGTAGTCCAGTGCCTGTTTCGACGCTCGGCCGGCCCACATGCGTACCCGATACCACCGCCGCTTACCCGGGCCCGGCCAACGCAGCAGTACTGGATACCTCAGCCCGCGGCGGTCTTCCAAGGCACGACAGGGGGCGGGCACTCACTTGGTAGCACTGAAGCCAGTGGCCAAGACCAGCCGGGCGCTGGAAGCCCACTGCACGGGTTCTCAGCCAATGCCCCTTCTCCAGCCGCCGAGGGCAAACGTAGCTGTGGTCGAAGAAACGCTCCGGAACACGCTTGGGGCACGGCTTGGAACTTTAAGCATAAGGTGGGCGCTTGCGAGTAATGGCCGCAAGTACAAGTACAAGCACACAAGCAGATCTGAGTCGAGATTTTCGAAGCAGAGCGATACGCAGCGTGATGGGATGCCCAGAAACCCGGCCTCAACTCCCTGTTTGAGCTGGGAGCGGCATTTCAGCGGACACAATCGCTTGGCCGTGCATGGATCACGAGTGTGGACAGCTGCAGCCATGCAATTTCGACGGCTACGTGCAAGTATTGGATACCTCCGTTCTGTGCGGCATACGGGAGTCCAGCAGAGTACACAGTACTTTATGCTGAACATCTCGTGTTTTGACCAGAACAAGTATGAGCCCACAATCCTTACCGTAGGGTCTTCAGGCGCCAACTAAGAAGCCCAACAATGGACAGATTCGAGCAAGTGTATGAACGGGTGAGCCAATGGCAATTCGCGGCCAACCGACATGTCATTGACGATTCTTCATGTTGACGAAAGCGGGATCAATTGGACGTCGACGACAGAGGGGGGGGAAAAAAAAAAACCAAAAAAACCCACTGCGTTACGGTAATACGTGAAGGTTTAGAGCAAAACGGAGCCCTGTCCAGCACGGAGTAGCGGCATCTGTTTGCGATCAATCGATACAAAGTCCTCCTACCTGGGAAACGCCGACCGGTACCTTTGTACGAGGTAATCCCCTGGCTCTAGTACCTTGAGCTTCTGTCTATTTGCTATGGCGACCAGGTACTCATCGGGCATCAGATTCAAGCCTGGATGTACCTACAGTGTCCACGTAAGCACCGATACTTCAAGTCGTACAGATCACGATACGGTAATGGACTGTAGCCTCCCAACAGGCACCACCAGGCACCAACAGGCTGTAAACGTCGACGAGCAGCCCTTCGCCATCATGAGACGTAACTGGGCTTGCATCAACTCTCGCCAATATGCCTTTCCGCGTGCCCTCGTGCCTTATCAGATCATCATGTGATGGGCGGCCGTCAGTGGCAACGCCTACTACTAGGTAGTTCCAGGGGGCTGTGTCGGCAAACCTTTTCTGCTTTGTTCCTCCACTGTATAACCCGACCAAGTGCGGGCGGCGAGATTTGCTAAACCGCCAGCATCTTGCCATCACGCACTATCTACCGATGACAAAGCGCCAACAGCTACAGTAATCTCTTTGTTCAGAGTTCACCATCGCCAAACTACGCCTCCGTACGGAGCTTCCCAAACCGCCACCAGAGGCCGCCAACGCTGCGGCTTTGCTGGCGCGACAGCCACGTCACAAAGATCAGAGCCAAGGACCTCACGTTCGCGTGCCAAGGCATCGGCGCTCCCCTATAATATCGTCGTCGTCGTCACAGCAGCAGCATTGACTCAACCGCGGCTCTGGCCATTGAAGCACAGCCTTGGTGAATACGCGTCCATTCAGGTGTCCCAGGGAGGTGTTTGCGCTTGACAAACAAAGGGAGTGTCAAATAATGCCGACGACGCCTAAACAATTTCGCTCACCTTGTCGCCGATCCGTCACCGCAAGTCTTGACATCGCCGTGCTCATGCTTCCGAGACTGTCTCTCGCTACTCTGCTGCTTAATTTCTGACTCTGGCGCCAAACAATAACAAAAGCAATGCCCTTCCAATCCCCATAGACCCGCTACTATAGTCCCATCTGACTTTGCTCGGCGATCAGCACATGTCGACCATCATGTCCATGCGTTTTGGGCTGCTGCGAGTGTTACAGTATCACTACTGATCCAGGGCTGACGATTGGTGAGATTGAATGTCTGGGCGGTTTAGCCAACACCCGTTTGTGACAACGAAGAGCATGGCTTGACCTCACCATCACCAATGCTCCCGCGGACAATCCCTTACAGCAGAATACTACCGAATACGCCTCATCAAACTTGACTTTCTACTACAGGTCAAACCATGTCAGATAGTCAGACCTTTGGTATTTCCATGTGGAGAGCACGCTAGGGGGGTGGGAACTCGCAATTACAGTGACAATACCATGGCAATTTCGAGATGGTCCAATTGTCCTGCCAAGCTCGTTGCCAAGCTCACCAACACGGCGAGGCCCTCCGGGATTTCATGACAAAACATCCTCAAACTCTCCTCTGAGCACGACGCCAAGCTTCACTCTCACAACTCCTTAGCGGGCTACAATCGGTTAGCCACCAACCCCGGCACACCTTATTACTGTTAAGGTATTTTTCCATGATGCTAAGCGGCATAGCGTCTTCACCACTCCACAACTGGACGCACGTTGTCTGGCCCAAAATCCCATCTTCCGGTGGCTCACTCGCGCACTGTACGGAGCCGAAACCAAGGGTGCCCTGGCTGATTTTCCCCATTACCTCAGAGTGCTCTCACGATCTTGGAGTGATTTTTGTTGGAGTGTGGATGTGGGCTAGCTCCCACAAGTTTCCGTGATGCTCAACCTTGTTTTTTTATTTGTCGTTTAGATAATCATTCCAGCGTCGAATGATTCGCCTCCAAGACATTTGCCGCCTACAGAGGATCTACGCAAGAAAGGGAGGTGGAAATAGTACTAACCAGATCTCTTCTCCCACTCCAAGGGTGAATCGCGAAACCGGTCGTTACCCATCCGACGTGTTAGACCGGGAGAGGTGCGTTCCACAAGACTGGTTAGGTGGTTAATATGGAGTTCCCTATCTCGGCAAAAGGCCTCGAGGAACAGCGGTGGATTGAGGCTGAGCAGCTCCCAGATATCACCAGGGAGCGAATAATTTTCCTGCCCGCTTCTTCTATTGGGACACTAACGTATGCCATGCTGTCGCGCCAGGTGGTCACTGCAGCTTCTAAGATATCACAGCTACAGTATGGTGTCATGCAATCGAGTTGTCCCATGAGTTCCGGAACTCAACGGTGTTCCGGTGATCCATGTTCCTGGCAGCTTCCTACAAGGGGAGAGGGAAAAAAGTTCCTTGACGGGGGAACTGCGCAATTTTTTTTTTTCCCTTGGCATGTCATTGAGCTCAGGGCAAATGATTCGGGCTTAATTGATGCGAGAGGAGAAAAAGCCATTAACCTTGTTCAATATTGTGCACAGCCTCATCACCGGAATAAGTACCAACTGCCGCCGTCGATGGTACGCCTACACGGGCCTAGATGGATGGCGTTATCGAATATGTGCACGGCTTGTGTGATATGGAATGGTGCGCCGACGATTCTAGTCCATCGACGGATCGGAAATGCGCTCATACTGATGGTATTCACCGACTGATGAAGCCCTTAGATCATGTCAAGTGTGCAGATCCAGACGTCGAAATAGTACCTAGCAGAGTGCCTGGGCGCATTTTCTAATCATATGGGCTGCCAAGCGGTTGTGGTTGGTTAGACGCATATGCGCGGCTCTCTGCACGCCTTGGATGCCGAAGCTATCACGGGTGGTCAGCAAGTCTGTGGAATCTCCGTCTACTATGCCTCGACCACTGCCTTGCACGGACAATTTTGGTTCTGTTACTCGTTTCAGGAGTGCCGGAGGCGAGATGGAAGTTTCGCACTTGTGGCTGTATTGAAGGTGTGGCAAAGGCTTGCGTACATCATGCCTTTCGTGGCAACATTCTGTAAGTCAAAGTACAACCGTCGACGTCGGATAACCCAGGGACGCTTCTTGTATAACGACAGAGTATGATGCATGCATGCAGTGTAATAGAGCTACCCGGTGTTCATTTTGGCGAGTGGACAATGGGCTTCCATGCCAATGCACGACTCTATAACCGCCATGTCGATTCGATTTTCCGATGAAAGCTACCTTAAACAGCCGCAAGACGACCTCTACTTGGTGAGCAATAATTTTCCGTCTTCTACGTAAACAATGACATGTATGAGCAATAATTCCAGAAAAGGTTCTTGCGCCCAATAATAATACAGAGAATCCGTCAAATTTGACGGAATGTAAGATTCGGGAGAAGCACTAATTCCAAATCAACAAGAGCCATCCAATCTGGCAAGTGCCGCTTATTTCAATACATGCGCCGTGGGTTTGACGACTAATTATATCCAGCCTTGTTCACTTGTAAATCAGGTTCGGCATCCTTCTACTACACAATCATGTACGCAGGATGGGCTACCTACTAGGTACTACTAAGGTAGTATCAAGCGAGACAACTGCGCAGTAACTTTTGCAGAAATATTGTGCCATCATCAAGCACAACAGTGTCTTCTCTATGCCCTCGGAGGACTAGAGAGCTACAGTTGTTTTTCCCAATTATTTGACTGTCAGATTAAGTGATTCTGCAAGATGTGTGTTCGCCGTTCCTCAAGGCTTTCGTAATAGCGTTATAAACTGTTGGGCATTACATATCAGGCTTTACAAACTTGTCCAACAGCAAGGTGATGATAACAATGAAGATCTAGATGGGGATCGTGACAACTGCACTTTTACGGCAGACTTGCATTTATTACTACATGACTGCAGAACAGGGGATCCGTCACCGAGGTGAGAGAGATGAAACCCGATCACCTACATCGAGTTTTTGATGCAATGTTACTCCACGAGAGTGCTCAGACCTCCATAATGAATCAGATCCAATCTTTCTTCGAGGCTGTACACCGGAGTTGGATCAAAAGATTATATCCGTAATGCTAGTATTACTACCGCCAACCAAAAAGCAGCCAACATCAGTAGATCAAATCCAGCCACATTTCGTTCCAACAAGCATCACGTCTCATCTCTGTGAAACAAGCGATACGCCAATCTCATGATACCCTCTAAGCCACCATGCCGACGTACACCCTTTCGCTTTTCCCACGCCCACTCCGTGCTAACACGCCGCTACCACGACTCCTCAAAGTATTTAGTATCAGAAAACCCCCCTCCCCCCCAGACAGCGTATATAATACCCTCGGGAGAGAAAAGCCTTGGGCTCTGCCTTAGAGGCCCGCCGTTGATATCCTAGTTTCTCCAGGATACTGCTGCCACATGGTCCTCGCATACGTGAGGGAGAAACAGCTCAACCACTTATACTAGCTTCGTCAGATAGCGAACCCACATATTATTGAGGCTGTGCCCCTTGTATACACCACGAACTGAATGGCACGTACATGTATTACCGCCGGCGGACGCAGGGGATGACTATGTGTGTGGTGTCTTTCCACGGCTTTCTCGGCGGTTGTGCAAGAATTGGATCGGCGGCAAAAAAAAAATAAATAAAAAAAATTGTAGGGATAGCTTCGATTTTGGGAAGGTAATGGAATAAGCCGCAGGATGTAGAACTGTATAATCGAATCTTCACCGCTTGGGAGGACTATCGAGAGTAAGCATTGCAAGGTTTTTGGATGCTTTGCGTCGTATACGAGATGTACGGATTTTTAACCTGAGGCCTACATAAGCGAGCTTTGGAGGGACTTATCAGAGAGGGGGGAAATGCCGGAGTTGAATGACCTGGGGGAATAATTTGTCAAAGAGAGAATGGTATGTTTTTTTCCATACGCGTATTTTGATGGGTTTGTATTGGATGGATGTGTTGCGTGTTTGAAGGGTATTCAAGTTTGTGAACATGGGCTGTTGTCTATTGAAAGGCGTTGCTACTACGGAAACTATACCGCGAAGAATCAATTGGAACAGACAGACGTTCTATGAGGTCCAATTCTTCATAATCAGACCAAAGAATACTACTGAGTAGTAGAAACCTTGGATCAATGGCACCAAGTTATCCCCGTTCTGCAGGGTAGGCAAACAAAGAGCTCAACCGAAAGATGAAGCATCTCATCTATACATCTAAAACCGAACCTTTCTATAAATCCCCTTTTCCTTCTATACAACCCAAAGAAATTAGCATACACACCCATTAACCAACCAACACAAAAAGTCTCCATCCATCACCTCCTCCCCAAATCAATCTTCCTCACAGCCACCATATCCCCCTCCTCCTCCTCCCCCTTCAACACCCCCTCGACCCCGAAAAACGGCCCAACAGCAACCTTAACGACGCCTCTCCAGAATCCCTCCACAATCTCCCTCAAATCCCCTCCCGTCTGCTTGAAATCCGGAAACGCGTTAATCTCCAGCAACCACGCCTCACCCCCGTCGTCCACCAAGAAATCCAGCCCAAACACCTCAAACGCATTCGGCAGCGTCTGGAAATGAATCGGCATCGCCCTCGCCGCCGCCTCAAACACCTCGCCCGTCGTCTCGCACACCTGCCCAAACACCCGCTCCAGCACCGCCCCCTCCAACGGCAGGCCCCAGAACCGCTGCACCGTGTTCTCGTTGGGCGAGTCCTGCAGGCATGTGTTCGTCAGGAAGGCCTCGATGTCGTCCGGCGCCTCCCACGGGGCTGTGTAGGGCTTCCCGGCGAAGAGCGCCAGCATGTGCTTGTACACGTAGACGTCGAGGCTTCCCGTGCAGAGAACGTAGGTTCGGATGTGGAACTTGTGGCCGCCAGGGGAGAGCAGCAGCGGAGGGTGGATATACGGCTGAGCCACAAAGTGACGAAGGTGAGACGCCGTGATGTAGTCGCCGTCGGCGTCGTCTTGATCCGCCGCTGCGCCTTGCTGGCCTTCTCCGTCTTCCTCATCATCGCTGTCCGGTCGATCCTCTTCCCAGCCATCGAAAATGTCTTGCAACTCCTCCATGGTGCTGAAGAGTCGGATGCCCTGACCGCGATCACTCATCCCCGGCTTGAGAATCCACCATTCTCGTTCACTTGCCTCCTTCTCCTCGTTGCGCTCCATGCTCTCCCGAAGATCGAACGCTTCGACGAGGGCGTCGTCAAGAAACTCGGCATAGTCTACTTCAAAGGCCTCGCTGCGTCTCAGATGTTGCTTGAGAATCGAATCGGGATTCTTGGCTACCCAGTGGTCGAGTGTTGCAGATAGATAGTGCTTCCTGATGAGCGCTTTCCGAATCATGTAGCTGTTGATGAGAGAGGTCTTGGTGTGTGACGATGCGAACTCGAAATCGATGGCTTCATAGGGGACAATCTGAAGGACGGTGCTGTCTGGTGATGGCAGCGTGCTCGACAAGTTGAAGCCCTCTGACGATATATCGGTGATGAGGTTAAACGTATCCTTGGGCAGAACGGACTCGAGTGCGGATACGATAAGTGGCTGGACATAGGGGTCATCGTATGATATAATGGCCTGAATCTTGCTCTTCCCCTCCCCATTGGGTTTCTCCCGTATAGCCAGTTCTGCTGTAGAAGAAATTGGCGTTGTAGAATCAGGACTGAAAAGAACACTGTCTGTAAGAATATCTTCTATTTTTGTCTTTGAATAATGCATAAGTTTACAAGCAAAGCAATTCAATCATCATAAATCACAGCGCATCTTCCACCTTGAGTCGCAAACAAAAATTCTAAAATGCCAACGCCGGTAACACAATGAAGGTACTCACAGCTGAATCTCCCTCGTCGCCAAGTCTCCCGCGCAACTGGCAAAGTTTGCCTTGAGAGGGGTAACACTAAGACAATTGTTGTGTCAGCAACCCATTCATTTGCGTTATACGAGCTTCTCGCAGGATAGCGGTATTCACCTTGTCTGCCCTTCTTTAACAGCCCACCCATCTGATCCAGGTCCGGCATCTTCTACAGACTTATACACGTCTGCAAATTTGGGCGCCCACTTAAAGTGCTTGTGCGTGTGCCCCTTTGAAGCCGTAGCATTGTTGCTTTTTTCATCGACCTCGCCACCCGGCCCTTCACGTATCCTCTCTTCCTCGAGATCTTCATCATCAGCCGAGCCCTCGACAGCGTCAAAGCAGCCCCCCTTGGTCCAGTAGTTCTGCAGAATGTCCGTCCACACCGTTGGGTTCGTTTCTACGCCTTCAACGAGGGGGACGTTGACGCTGTACAGATCCGCACTGCCATCGGTTGGCCACTGCTTGTAAAGGTACTCGACGACCTTGACGCTTTGCCGGCATGCGGCGTCGATGATGATTGGGTCGTGGTTCCGCGTGAAAAAGGCAAAGCTGAGGGCAATGGACTTGTATCTAGAAGCGGCAGCTTCCAATGCCGCCCCCAGAGTCCCAGAGCTCAGGGCAAATATCGCCGTGCTGTTCCTCCCAAAGTTGGGACCGCTCACAACCAAGTCAATGGGTCCCTTGTCTTGGAAGAAGTGGTTCAGCCCAATCTGGACGCAAGAAGCCGGCGTGCCGTCAATAAGAATCCATTCTTCCACGTCGCCCGAGGGAGACGGCCGCGCGTGTGTTGTTCCCTCAGAATCTTCCCCATGACTATTAGCCGACGGTCGGTAATAGACGGGCTTCAGCGTCTGGCCTATCATATGGGCCTTGCCAATCCATGAGCGCTGGGTGTGAGGGACGCAGACTGAGACGGTGTGTCCTGCCCGCTGCAAATGCCGTACAAAGGAGTGGACGTAGGGAGAGGAGTGAGGCGAGGGCGGACCGTCGTCGTTGGACACGAGGATATGCATTGTTGGAGTCGTGAAATCTTTGCGAATACCCGGGAGCTAGAGGGAGATTTGTAGAGGGAGAGTTTGGAGGAGGCAGAGCTGCTGATGGGCTTCGGAGACGATGGACTAGGATAGACGATGATGTGCTCAAACCATTGAGAGCCTGTGGCTAAGAACCGGCCTGTTTGAAGAGAGCACGCAATAGCTATAATATAGGTATGGGTAATCAAAGAGATGATGTTGGTATAGTGGAAAAGCATTGGAGAGTGAGGGGCAGCAGACGTGGGGCAGCACTAGAGTTTGGAGGGTCACTCGCCTGATTGCTTAAGCAACCGGTAGGAGATAGTGGTGAGATTGACGGAACTTACATGCCTCTGGATTAGCATGGGTGGCCATGAATAAAGCTAAGTAAAAGGCACAGCGGTTGTAGTGGGTGATTACAAAGCCCAATAATTACAGAGGCTGTTGGGTGCTGGGAAAAGGCGTTGAAGCATCACCATCTTTATTTACATCAAATCAATTCCGCGGTCACTAGGTACATTCAATACACAACATGAAACAAACAAAAACCCGTACAGCCATGACCATGATTTATTGGAGAGCAGACCATCGTGACATAACCTGTAATCTCTTTTCAAGTCGTGCATCTGCTATCCGGATGACACATATCCACATTGCCTGCTAAACGCCAAAACTGACTGACCGATTCCATCCATATCCACGTACCGATTGTCATGGATAAGAATATTCAACATTGCCGAGTGCAAGATTAATCCACAGCCAAGATTACGCAAAGCCGCACTGGTTTGCTCCTCTTCTGCGTCTTGCAAAAAAAAAAAAAAAAAGAAAAAAGAAAAGAAAAGGAAGGAAGCTATTATGGTATAGTCGCGAAAAAAAAAGGAGAGAAGAAATTGAGGCAGAAAACATCGTCCCATGGCATCTAGGATCGGGTTCTCTTGGCGTGGGTCGGGGCCAGCGGCTCTGCAGCAGCGCGCTTCGTGCCTGATCGGTTCGTGTGCTCCTTGGTTCGGATCCAGGAGTCGAAAGGGCTCTTCTTGCCGGTGCGCTTGATCGGGGCCGATTCTGCGGCCAGCTTGTTGGTAGATCGAGTGGTGCGCCTAGTTTCTGGCGGAGATGCGGGTGCAAACTTGGGGGCGTCTGGTGTCTTTGCCCTCTCCTCCTTGGCTTTGGCAGGCGTTTCAGCATTGGCCGAGGGCTTCTCTGTTTCGACTGGCTCCTCGACATCAGTGGCGGCTTCTTCCTCCTCAAGCATATCCTTGGTCTTAGGAGCAGGAGCCTTGGCGGGGAAGAGGAGCCTGGGCTTAATGGAAGATCGTGTGAGCGGTTTCGAAAAGTGAGGCTCAACGTCTGAATCCAATTCTTCGTCTTCCTCATCATCATCAAATTCTGAAAACTTGCGGAAGAATTTCTTGCCACGGCTGCAATAGGATATTAGGGCCTCATTCATCTCAAACAAGGGATACGGAGGAACTCACAACACATAAATCATGCCGTCTTCGCGGCGAGATGCTTCATCAACCGACTGGGCGCCTTCTCCAGGAACATGGACCTTGCGCTTGGTGCGGCGCTTAGAGGGCTCTGCAGCGGTGGCATTGCCCACAAAGGGATTTGACTTGCTCTCATCCTTCTTGGGGATGCGATCTTGCGAGTCGGTGAAAATTTCAATGTCCTCCTCAGCAACTTCGGCCCGGAAGCTCTCGAGCGTCATGCCTGAATACTTCTTAGATCGCCTCTTACGCGGGCTTGACAACTCAGTCTCCTCGGCAACAGGGAACAAATTGCGGGCAAACGACTGGATGTGGGCGGTGGCCTTGGAACTCGGGGGCTTCTGGGGCGTCTTGGAAGGCGTAGGCAGCATGAGAGAAGAAGCCGCGGCAGATCGACCGGCAACAGATTTATCCTTGGATCCAGAAGCGACAGCGGCCTCGGCTGCGAGAGAGGCCGTTACGCGACGAACCGAGTCGGCAGCAGAGTGGCGCTTCTTGCGCGGAGATGCAATCGGTGAAGCCATGGCGGATGTGCTTTGAGCACTGGATTTTGCTGCGGTGCGCGGTGATGCGAGCGCTGGACGAGTAGCAGGCGGAGGCGAAGGCGTTCTAGCAGATGCGCGCTGTGCAGATATTCTTGCTGACTTGCGTGGTGAATAAGGCTCCCAACTGTCGTGGTAGCCCAGGCGTGGAGCGGGTGGTGTTCGGATAGAAGAGGGAGGTGAAGGCGTCAAGGGTGCAGCGTCGACAGCCATTTTTGAAACCCGAAACAACAGACCGGAAAAACAAAAATACAGATACTTGAACTTGAGCTTGAATCGGCGCCGTAAAAGCCAGATTGAAGGAGACGCGGCACTGTGGCGATGCGTCCCCAAGATTCTCCCGGCGTTGTCGTGGCAGCGGAAATTTTAACTCGGCAGATGCCAGCAATCACCAAGCCACAAGCAAAGTAAATAAAAGCGCAGCAGATCCAACGGCGACGAGCAGTGAGGGAATTTCAATCCTAGGGCGAGACAGCCATGTGCACTTGTGCGAGCAACAGCGACAACGGCAGGACGAGCAAAGCTGAGCAGCGGCGAGGGGAAAATAATACGGCGGTTCGGCTGACGATGCTTGGGGATGGATGGCAGAGGAGGAGAACAGGATTCTGCGAGCTAGACTGGAAGACGAGAGGCTGGGGCTGCTGGAATGCTGATGCTAACGCTGCTGCGGGTGGGCCAGCCTCCCTTGACCTCCTCCCTGGGACAGAGCCTGGCCGGGACGCGTTGAGGGCTCCGCTCCAGGGCTGCAGCGCGTCGGTTTCGCGCCACCTGGCACCAATCAGCGGCCGAGAATGCGCTGGAGCTTGGGGGGCTGTAGCGCCTGCCATTGGTGCTCCAGGGGCCGAGATCCACTGCCGGGCCCTATTCTGGCCATCCTGGCAGAGGGGCATCACCACGGCAGCAGTGCACAACTCGGGCTGCATGCATCAGTGTGTGTGCGTGCAGTGCAGCTTATGTGCATATCCATGGGTTGGATAATTGGCGATTTGCAGAATTCCCCCACTACAGACGGACGGACAGACAGACAGACAGACAACAGACGGCGTCAACGTCACTTGAAAGCACGCGGCACTTGAATCGGTCTTTTTTTTTTTTTTTTTTCTTTCTTTTTCTTTTTCTGGGTTGGTCTAGCTATAGCCATCTCCCGTCACATCCAAGAATTCGATCCAAACTAGCAGCAGCAATGGCCGACCACATGGACCTCGACGATGATTCAGATCTCTGGACATCACCCGTGAAAAACCCCCCGCCAGAGCGCTCGAAAACTCCAAAATCCCCCAGAACTCCTCGAACCCCAAAGACGCCCGCGCCAAATGACCACAAGTCCGAGCCGCTCGATCGGGACGCAATGCTGAGGAGGGAGCTGGAGGGGGTGCGAAGCATCAACCGAGTCATCGAGGGCGTTATTGGCACTCTGCAGCGGACAGGCAGCAACATGGATGTAAGTCTCCAGCTCGATGCTCGAATCCCCGTGTAAATGATGGTGCAATATTAACCTCTGCTGCCTTGCAGTCCGTGTCCAAAACCGTCTCGAATGCCTCCACACTGCTCAATACCTGGACTCGCATCTTGTCCCAGACAGAACACAACCAACGCCTGATTCTCGATCCAACGTGGAAGGGCGCAACAAACGACTTGGCCGAGATCGAGGCCGAGGCGCTGCGGAAACAACAGGCCGAGGCGCGCAGAGCCGCAGAGGAAGAGGAGCGGAAAGAAGAGGTCCGGCGGCGGCGGGAGGAGGAGGAACAAAGAAGGAAATTGCCCGCGTCGGCTTCTACCCGGGGAGCACGCGGGGCTGCTGCCGGCCGTCGAGGAGCTCGGGGCCGAACCAGGGCGACTTCAGCGTCGTCAAGGATCGCCACCAGCTCAGGCTATTCATCAAGCAACACCACTTCAACCGCATCAAGTAGTCGTGGCACCTCCGGCACGGGGAGAGGGATTGGGACGACTAGGAGTCGTTATAGCAGAGCGACATAGCTGTGCAGGCTGGAATCTGCACATCCCCTTTTCGTGTCATGATATTCGATGTTTGATATTACGTAGATACCCAAAAAAGTGTCAAGGCTGTAGACACTATTTCTTCTGGAAAAAGTGACTTAGTTTCTTCATCCCGCTCGTGTTGACCTTTTTGAGCTCTCGGACTCCGCGGCTCTCGCTTGCCTTTTTCTTCTTTTCTTCTTCCAGCTTTCTCTTCTTCTCCATTCGAGCCTCGTCTTCTTCCTCATCAAGATTCCGCTTACGCGAATAGTCCTGCGTCCTTACCGCCAAGGTTTCCGATCGCAGCTTCTCGAGGCTCGCAAGGTAGTCATTCAGGCGAGAGAAATCCACCGATCCGCCTGTCTCTGTTAAGCTCCGCTGGAGATTGTCTGCCAGCGCCGGGGTCACGTAGCTCGCGCAGATGAATCCAAAGGCCGTCTTTAGCCGTTGTTGCTTGACGATTTCTGGTGAGGCTTCCAGGGCACTGGCGATGCTCTCTTCCGCTTGCTCGCCAGTAACAGAAGTCGCAGCCGTGCTTGTTTGAGATACCGACGAAGCATCAGCCTCCGCAGTTGATGCTGTAGACTGAGATGTTGCTGAATCAGGCTGTGGAGTGGAGGTTCCAGAATCGGTGCCATTGTTAACTTGACCGTCCGCGGTTCGCACCACCCTATGCATAAGCGGCGCTTCAAGAACCTTTTTCACAAACTTCTCTTCCATACTCGGCGGTAGGCCACTTTGGCTCATTCTCTTGGCCTTTTGTAGAACGACATCAAAGAGCTTCTTCTCGTTCAGCCGAAACATGCGCTCATCTCCTGCCTCGACCGTATCGCAAACTGCGCCCATTCGGTTTTCCATCAATTGCCGTGTTGTGTTCCAGCGCATAATTTCGGACAAATGTGAGCTCTCCTGCGGCAGCTTATCCAAATGGTCGTCACTGGATAAGAATAGTCGCTTCGGTTCGTCTGATCCTTTTGATGCCTTTGCGTCGGCCAACGCGGGCAGAACCAAGAAGAGGGGATCTATGGCGGTTGCCACGAAGAGATCTGATCCCATGGTCACCTGGGCGCCAGTCTTGGCTTCATCGGAGGCAGCGGTTGCTTCGATAAGCCAGCTTCGCGGTACATTCTTGGGAGCTGCTACTTTTGTGAATTCGTAGATGCCGGTTTCGGGACATACGAGATATCGCGAAGGTTGAGAGCTTCGGGGGTTGGGGAGTGTGACAATTCGAGCATCGGGAGTCGCTTTGGAGGGGAGAATAAAGACCTTGGGCGGCTCGCCGGTGTGAGGGACGAGGGTTATTGACGATTTCGATTTCGACGATTCGGAATCTTGTGTCGCCGCCGCCGCCGCCGAGGGCTTCGTTGACCGTGTCCTTGCCATGGCAGGAATATGATCTGATATCCAATTGGACTTGTAAGTGCTGGGAGAGGGCCAATTGATTTGCCTAGACAGGTAGAGATGGAAGAGAAGGTTTGCGCGATTCCTAGAAGAGGCAAACAGAGCAAAGCAAAGCAAAAAAAGTAAGGCAAAGCAACATCAAACTTGTCTATCCTAGTCGGAATGGCTCTCCATGAAAAGCGTCGCATTCGCACGAGACCAAAACCCCTGCCAAAGTCAAAAGCGACGCGCTTCAACGCGTTTTTGCGCCGGTCCCGCGTTTTAGCTGCGGCTCCACCCCAGCCAGTCAAGCAGCCACTACCGGATCTCCGCCGATTTGTGCGTGTCCAAGCCTTATCAGCTGCCCAACCAGCGCATCATTTTTTGGGATCCATAACTCTAAGCCTGAAGTTGGAGCTGTGACGAGACAGCGACACGACACAACAGCGACAGCGACAGTCAGTACCTTTACTTGTGCTTACTTGTGCCGACTTGCACTTTGCATCTTCCATCTCTGCTCTGTACAGCATCTTGTGTTTCGCGCTCGAGCCAATCCCCTGTCTCGCCTCGTCCGCCTGCCGCTCGTCTCCCCGCCCATTTTGCCGTGTCGCAGGCCTGGCCTGGAGCAAACGCAAAGCAAAACCTCACCCGCGGCCGCATCAGCCCGCCTCCGTATGGCCCCAGGCGCTGACGGATCATAGCCAGGGCCAGCTGCCGGTGCCCTGCCTTGTCGTGCCCGAGAGAGAATCCCCCCGGGGTGGTTGGGCAGAGGCACAGCACAGCACAGCACAGCGCAACGCAGCCCAGCGGTGCGCTGCAAACAATCCACCATCATCATGGCCCACGGTGAGTGGCCCTCGCCTCGGCGGCTGCCAATCGCCACTGACCGCCTGCCAGGAGCGCAAGAACCAGAGGCTTCTTGGCCTCCTCGATCGCCCCACGAAGCCCTCATGAGCACCCCTAAAGGTCGCCAGCGCTACCGAGAAATGATGAATCAGACCTCGCCCTCGCCTTCTCCATCCAGAAACAGCAGGGCTATGGCCTCGGTCATGGCGCGGTCCGGGGCGCTGCAGGAACAGATGGATGACGACGAAGACGACGACGAGGAGACGCTCCAGCTGAAGCTGCAAGAGATCCAGGCTCGCCTCAAGCTGAAGAGGCTGCAAAAGGCCAAGGAGTCTGCCGCCCAGGGCAGGACCGGAAGGCATTCCCGCTCAAACTCGGCTGCGTCGGTAATGCAGCCCCAACGCGCCGTTCGCGGAACAACACCATTGTCGGACAATTCCAGGCCCTCATCGCAGAACATAGTGCAAGTGCCTGCTTCTCCCGTCAGAAAAGTACAGCCTCCCTCGGATCCAAAATCACCAAGTAGGGTATTGTTGGGGATCGACAAGGGCTTACGGGCAAAGGATGTTTCGCTGAAACGCGCCCCAAGCTTTCGGAAGACAGCAAGCAGCGATGGCGCCGCCCAGAAAGGCTATCTTCAGAGGTCTAGGGCCACCAGCCCATCAGGAACCAAATCGCCCGAAGGGTTCCGGCCACTCAGTTTCAACGAGCGACTGGCGGCGGCGAGGATAGAGGAGGTGTCTCGTGCCGAGAGGCAAGAGAGGATATCAAAGTTGAGATCCAGCGCATTTGAGATTGGCAAGGAGGAAATGGAAGAGTATAAGAAAAACGCGGTTGATATTCCCGACGAGCCGTTGCAAGCCCCGTCGTTTAGCAGGGACGAGGTCTTGGGCAAGCAGAAACCAGTCGCCCAAGCATTACAGCGGACCAGTACGGTGTCTGATCTGCGTAATGCCGCCGAGAGGGAGGGCACTCCTACATTGACATCGTCGTTCCGTGAACGGAAAAACAGCGTGGCCACGAGCGACGCTTCCACAGAGGAACAGGGCGCGTTTGAGCCTTACTCTAGCATGCATCTCTCCAAACGGATACTGCCTCATCGAGTTGTTGCCAGACATGTATCCGGAAAAAAGGTCTTCAACGTCAAGGATCTTTTGCGAGAAGTCAAGGCTCCCGACTTTGCCCTGCCAGATATCGAAGAAGACATTGTCGTCTTTGCGATTGTGGCCAAGAAATCAGAGCCTCGAGCGCACAAGCCTGCAGCAGGGAAGAATGGACAGAAGGCGGAGGACCGTGGCAAGTACATGGTACTGACTCTGGTTGATTTGGAATATGAACTGGATCTATTCCTATTCAACTCTGGGTTTACCAGGTACTGGAAGCTTACCGAAGGCACCGTCGTTGCCATCCTCAACCCCAATGTGATGCCCCCGCCACCCGGAAGACAGGACACGGGACGCTTCAGCCTAGTCATCAACTCTGACGAAGATACGATCCTCGAAATTGGATCGGCTCGCGACTTGGGCTTCTGCCAGTCAATCAAAAAGGACGGAGACATGTGTAGGTCTTGGGTGAACAAGAAGCGGACACAATACTGCGAATTTCACTCCAACGAAGCCGTCCGAAAACAACGGTCATCTCGCATGGAAGTCAACTCGAGCGGGTTCGGCGGTGGCACTCGATTTAAGGGTAAAAACTCGGCAGAGGCCAATATACCTGATAAGAAGAAGCCCAACAACTACGACTGGGAAACAAAAACGCATTGGTATGTGGCCAAAGGACATACGGCCGCGGATCTGATTGATGGCAAGGACCGAGATCCTTCGGATCGAAAGGACAAGGCCGACTTTCTACGACGAAGCATGGAAGCCAAGGAAAAGGAGCGCGAGATGATGAAGAAGCTCGGCCAAATTGGCAGTGCCGCTGGGAAAGAGTACATGCAACGCTCAGGATCCCGAATCGACGCAGGCGGTCTAACACCCCCTAGCAGCATGAGCTCGAGCCAACAACTATTCAACGCAGGCGACGGCTCTGCCGAGTCGGCAAAATCAGACGTCGTCACTCTCGGCCTCCTGGACAAGGCCCGGGACATTCACCTTAGTCCAGTGAAGAGGAAACGGACCGGCAGCTCTCAGACCGGATCTAGAACGCGCAGTAACAGTGTCAATAGCAGCAGTACGACTTACAGCACCAGGCCATCTGGTCTTGGATGGGGCGGAGCGTTAAAGGACAAGCTATCAAGCATGAAGAATGGAGAGAAGCTCAAGCCAGAACAGCCACCACTCAGGAAGAAGACGCGGTTCGTGACAGAAAAGGGCATCCGGGAGGCTGGCCGAGAGAGCTTTGGCAATCTGGCCGAGAAGAATCTGGCCGACCGGCAAGTTCTTCTTCAAGACGATGACGATGACGAGCTGGTCATTGTCAGATAGACCAGAAGCAACTTGTCCGAACCAATCCGCAGAACCAGTCACCATTCGGCGCATTAAGACGGCATCAACGACGTTATGACCACTATATACAATACAGGGCATGGGCAAGGGGTGTTTTTTTTTGTGGCATCAATAGTATTGTGTAGTTTTAGGCACATTTTTTCCACGGGAACTACAGTTGCCCTGAGGTATTTTCCTTTGTGTTTACTTTTCCTCTGCTATTTTTTTGAATGGACAGCTGGATATGGAAGAGGGGCTCTAGGGCCAAGATCTGGGTGGGCTGAGCCTCACACGGTTTGCTGTACAAGATAGGGGGAGTATGGATAGGGGTTTTTTTCTTCTTCTTTTTCTTTTTATGCTTTAGGATGGTCATGTATTTTCCAGAATACGACATGTTGTGCATATTCAATGCCGTGTTTGGGCGCTGGGCCGGTTGACTGGTCACGATGGTATCACAGGCGTACTTGGCGCTTGCTCGTGTTGTTGTGTGACTGCGAGAGGAGTGGATTATAAGGTTAAAAGGAAGGGAACTTGGCATTCCTTCCAGCACGACGACGTGCGTGTTTCTCTCCGACAGGCGGAATTGGTTCCCAACAGTGGACAGGAGGGCAGCAATTGGGCAGCGGCTCTTGGTCCAGGCTGTGCCGTGCACCCAACTAAGGCAGTATCATGGCTGGAAAGCGTTTGTTGACATCACCACGTGCAGCATTTGGTCGATGCTTAGGCCTGTCATACCACACCTTACCGCTCTTTAATACGAGTCTTCCGGCAAGCCACCTCGAGGGCGACGGGTTGAGGATCTGGGCGGTATTTTTTTTTAGTGCTTGGGCTGTGTATGACATGACATGATGGACGATCACATCCCGATAGAAACGGTGTGGGCCATAATAGTTCAAAGTCTTTGACGTCAAGTAACAGCTTTAGCGAGGTTGGGATGGGGGAAAAGCATGTTTGTCTGCAGCATGATCATGGGGGACTACTAGTTGAGATGGAGGCTGCCAGCTCTACCGTCCGAAGGATGGGAGTCAGTATGCGTTTAAAAAAAAACGCGGTGAGTGCCGAGCGAATAAGGCATTGCATGGGACGCTTTGGTAACGCCACAAGAACGGTGAGGCAACAAGAAAAAGGAAAACTGGGCGAGCTACAGGCGCCACGCAGCGGAGGGGATGGAGGTAATACGATGTAAGCTTAAAGGGATTGAGTATGGCCTGTTGCCACCGGTGAGGGGTAGCGGGAAGACCCAGCTGTATTTCATTTTACTATTTTATTTCGTCTTCTTTTTTGGGAGTTGTGCATAAGGTCAGATTTAGATTTTTTTCGGGCGTGATTGAAGTTGGCGAAGCTACAAGCGGGGATGGCTGTATGCAAGTTTTCAGCTGGATGTGTTCCAAGTTGTGGTGATAGAGTTCAGCTTTGTCTATCTAGGCGTGGCAGCTGAGAGGTTTTTGTTTAGCTGGGATCATGCGATGGATGCCGGATTCGGAACTGCCAATACGAAGAAGAAGAAGGAAAACAAAGCAGCGGGATTGGTAATAAAATAAGTTTCATGATGAAGCTGGGATTTCGCGCTGCATTGGGAGAAGGAGGGGAGGGAATCTGTTACACGCAATTTCGTCAGTTCGTATTTGTGTACAGGCGGGTGGGGGAGAGGCATTGAGGGACGTTTTGCTTTATGCAATGGCAGCCTGGTAGTATTACCTGCTGTACATGGATTGGCGCGGATGGCTGCTTTTCAATGGCTGCAATCTGTAGTCCATGGTCGAGATTGGTGTTTGCTTTTGCTGTAGCTGAGTGTACGGAGTGCTATTAGAGGACTTGTATGGACTTTGTATGGGGTAAAGTGGTGATGGCCAACAGCAATAAGCGAAGCGGCCAGGAGATTTTCTTCCAGCGACCTTCTAGATGATTGCGATTGACGGGCGCATCTTGGGCAGCGGACAGGGCCCCCCGATCCGGAATATTACGGCAAGTGCTGGCATCAGTTTTGAGAATGGCCAGATGCCTGTTTCGTTTCATGTCGTGGGCGAAATTGCAGCCAATTGGCTACCTGGGAAGGCCATCAATGGGTACATGCCGCGCAGGTAGAGGTAGCCAATGGCGCTGCATAGCCGCGCTGCCGTTTCCCCTGAAATGCAACGGTGTGCCCTGTCCATATTCATGTAACCCTGATTGTATGCCGCTGTGCCGTGCCGTGCATGAATGAGTCTGGAGCCGCCGGCTGGGGGAGAGACGGTTTACTGGATGTTGTTCACCACGAGACTCGAATCATCCCAACCGACATCATGTGTTGTGCTGGTAAGGCGGTGAGTCGCAAGGGGGAATGAGCACGCCGATCAAAGTTTTTTTCATTCACCTGAACTGCAAATGAAAAAAAAAAAAAAAAAAAAAAAAGGCTCGCCACGAGGCAGGGAAACCTGATGGACGGCTTCCTAGATGACAGCTTTTGGTTCAGATCGTTCAGCCACTTGCCTGTTAGTGCTCAGTTGGCGTAGGTTTGTGTCTTAGACAAGCGCGGTAGGGCGAACTGCTCGGTACACAACGACGGCGTTGTAGAGTATAAAAAAAGAAGAGGGAAAAAGGGAAAAGAGATGTGTGGTGTGGATTGTTAGTGTGGCGGTGATGGATCTCAGTTGAAACGAGCGGTTGACATTGACATGATTCAGTCTTGCGGCCGTGAGAAGTCGAGTCGACTGCGGTGCTACAGTAGCGGTACCTACTAAAATTGGGAATCATATGGACGATGCCTACTAGTAGATACAGTGTTTCTGGACGAGATACACATGATGCCTCATGCAGTCCTCTTGGTTCGTATCGCTTTTGGCCATTCGAGGTTTAATAAATTAAAAAACGCCATTCACTTGTAGCGTCTTCCATCGCAGCTTCGATTCCGTGACTATTGCTTGATAGTCTGGGCAAAATCGGGTACCTCCGATGATGCCGGTTCCGAGACCCAGGCACCAGCCCAGAGCCCACAGCGCCACCATAATTTCAACCCGCTGCTTCTAAAATTATCACGCGCTGCGGCCAACATGCCGTGCAATCGAATCATTCGCGATACTGTCGGGAGCATTGCATGCTGCAATCGCACTAATTGCAACTATCGGAGAGCTTCGGTCCAAGTAGCATCGAATCTGGTGCTCCCCAAGGCCAATGCGCCAAGAACGAGCGCCGAGGAGCTGGAGCTGGAGCTGAGCTTCTTCCCACGCGCCTTGCCTAGCACCAGGCCAGATCGAAGATGCGAATACCCATCACATGCTTGCGCGACGAAAAAAAAAAAAAAAAAAAAAAAAAAAAGGCATACCATGGCGACACAAGACCGTTTCCTCCGTATAGCAATTGATCGACAGACGGTGAGGCGATGATGGACACGCTGTGCATTGCCGTGGCCAAGGTTCAAGGTCAGGCCCCCGTTCCATCCATCCATGCTGTCCGACATGCGGTGGCTGCTGCTGTACCGCTAGTCGGATGGCGCGCATTGAGTACGAGGGCGGTACATTACATGTGCAGAGAGATTGGTTGATGGACAGTATCCGAGTTGCTGTGGTGTTGCTACGTACGGCACATACGGTACAGTGCAGCATCGTTGGAATCGCTCACGAGGAGACGCCTCACCACCGCCTTGCTGCTACTGCTGACGCCTTGGCACGCTGCTGCACGCATTCGGGATGCGGCCAAGCATTTATTCAAGCTTTGGCTCAGCGATAAACTAAAAAAAAGACTTAACAGCAATGCAATTGTCTCCCTGAGTGTGGCATCCCTGGCCTGTCATCAGCTTGTCGGCTCTCGGCGCTATGCCCAAGGGAGCAGCAAAAACCCTCCCCCTTTGACGCTCCGGCATTGGATACAGTATGAGCCTTATTTCCGTATGGTATGACAAAGTACAACAAAGAGAGAGAGAGAGCTGGAAAGGAGCATCATCATCATCATCATCATCATCATCATCATCGTACTGTGTATTATACGGAGGACTATATACGCGTTTCCGGCGCCTACGGACCGGTGCCAGGCCACTCTGGATTTTGCACAAAAGTACGCCGTAAGCCGCAGCAGAAGCTGGTCGGCGCTTCGCCGGCGACCGTGTCTCAGACCAGCGCATCGCTGTCACGGCCATCCGATCTTCGCGTGCGAGAAACGAACAAGTTCTTGGGCCCTGAGAAACAATGGAGCCTCCCCGCACACCACCGCTGCCCTGAAATCTCCTCGAGGCCTGGCAATTCCCACTTCTGGCCTGGCATGTTTCGACGGCGCCTGTCCCGGGCCCTGACACTAAGCCCGAATCCAGGCTGGAGCCGACTGGCCTCTCAAGCACCAGCTGCGGGATTGGATCATGGGCCTCGTATCGTGGTCCAGCCCTGGCCTGACGAGTAATATACAGACTTGCTCCGTCCAGTACTTTGCATTGGGATTGGATCCTCCCCCCCAAAAAGCCCGGCGTGGCGCTGCTCCAAAAGTGTCTCCACGAAGGAGGCCACATCCCTTTCGCTTTCGCTCCCTTGACAAGGTACTACTGCATGTACTCTGCCGCGTGGGAAGCGGGAATCGACCAGAGCGAGAGAGACGAAAAAAGAACATCATCCAGGGATGGAGGCCGGGCCAGCCAAGGCTGAGAGCCAAGGCGGAAAACGGCCAGCAGCGTGGAGCACGAGGACAAAGGCCGTCGATTCCCTCTCCTCACCCCGTTTGCTTGCTACCGAGTTCCCGGCGCATTGTAATGCTGTACCAGCAATGTATCTGTAGGATTCGACCCTGTGTGCTCGTGTGAGTGGGGTGGACGATCCGGCAACTAATCCCAAGAAGCCCAAAGCAAATAAAATAATACAAAACGTCAAGCCTGCTGCTTTCTCCCACCCCTGGCCGTCCTGGCGAATCCCTCCCGCTCTATCCCTATTACATGGCATGATTGGCTCCGTTGATAGTTATATATATCAACCTCCGGTCGTTTGCACTCCTCCGTAACAGGAAGAACCGACCTGCTTTAGGGAAGGGAACTCGCTTTCATTCCATACTTCCTACGAGGGGCGCGCCTCTTTTTTTTCTTGTCTCTCGCTTCGGATTTTCTTGGTCCACCTTCTTTCCTCGCGATCCTCTTTCACTCTTTTGCTTTCCCCTATACCTGACGCTCGTTTTTTAAAAACCCGCCAAACGCAATCATGCTTTTGCAAGTTTCCGTCTCGGCGCTGGCTTTTGCCGCCGTGTCACTCGCACAGGGCACGACACACATTCCCGTCATTGGTGCTCCCGTTTCCTCTGGTGCTGCCGTGCCGTTGAGACAAAATATTAACGACCTGGTCAAAGCCGGACCGCAATGGTAAGAGAGCCCCTCTACCAAAGGCAAAAAAAAAAAAAAAAAAAAAAGCTATTGGATGTTCCAGCCACATGGAGACGTGGGAAATGACAATTTGGAGGGGGACTCACATGTGCGTGTCATAGGGATCTCTACGTTCAGGCCATGTATAACATGTCCAAGCTGGACTCCCACGACCCTTACAGCTTCTTCCAGCTTGCCGGTAAGCTTTGTTCCTCCTGCGAGGTGACATGACTCTCGGAGCTTTTAGTAACACCAGTTAGGCATCCACGGCGCACCGTACATTGAGTACAACAAGGCCGGAGGCAAGACGGGAGATGGCTGGCTGGGATACTGCCCTCACGGTGTATGTTGTTTGCTCGTCGACTAGACATTGCAGCCATTGCCTTCTAACACATTGTTTAGGAGGACATCTTCATTAGCTGGCACCGTCCCTACGTTCTGCTCTTCGAGGTATGGTCATCCTCTACCTGCGCTTCACTTGCATCTTCGCTCGCAAAGACCAACGACTGACCTCTTCCCCATAGCAAGCCTTGGTTTCCATCGCCAAGGGCATCGCCAATGGATATCCCGCTTCAGTTCGCGCCACGTACCAGGCGGCTGCGGCCAGCCTGCGAGCCCCCTACTGGGATTGGGCTGCCGACAGCACCGTCCCTGCGTGCACCGTCCCCAACACGCTCAAGATCAACGTTCCCAACGGCAGCGGCGTCAAGGCTGTCGACTACACCAACCCTCTGCGCACCTATTACTATCCTCGCATCGCCATGACCGGTTCTTACGGCGAGTTCACTGGTGGCGGCCAAGACCACACCATTCGCTGCCCTTCGCCTCAGCAGAACTATCCCAACACCGCCAACAGCAACCTGCAGGCTCGTCCCTACAAGTCCTGGATTGTACGTGTTTTTGATTGGATTTCAGCTCGTCCTTCTCTCTGTACGCTCTTACTAACCACAAGCGTAGTACGACGTTCTGACCAACTCTCAAAACTTTGCCGATTTCGCTTCCACCAGCGGCCCCGGCATCAACGTTGAGCAGATCCACAATGCCATCCACTGGGACGGTGCTTGCGGCAACCAGTTCCTTGCTCCCGACTACTCTGGCTTCGACCCCCTGTTGTAAGTTGCAGAGCATCCCAAGCCGAGAGGAGGGGCAAAACAACTAACAATGTAATAAGCTTCATGCACCACTCCAACGTCGACCGCATGTGGGCTTACTGGGAGGCCATCATGCCCAACTCGCCCATCTTCACTGCCTCCTACAAGGGCCAGTCTCGATTCAACAGCAAGTCCGGAGCGACCATCACCCCCGACTCTCCCCTGCAGCCCTTCTACCAGGCCAACGGAAAGTTCCACACCTCCAACACCGTCAAGAGCATCCAGGGCATGGGCTACTCTTACAAGGGCATCGAGTACTGGTCCAAGACCCAGGCTCAGATCAAGTCGGGCGTCACCACCATCATCAACCAGCTGTACGGACCCAACTCCGCCAGCAAGCGCAACGTCCGCGCCTCGGACCTCGTCAAGACTCGTTACTTTGCCAAGATCTCTGTCAACGTCACCGAGATCCCGAGCCGCCCTTGCGAAGTCAACGTCTATATTGGTGGCCAGAAGGCTGGCAGCTTGATCGTCATGAAGCTCCCTGCTGAGGGCTTGGTCAACGGTGGTTTCACCGTCGACTCCCCCATGGAGAACCTCCTGCACAGTGGTAACCGCAACGCCGTCCAGGCTTTTTCCAACGACATTGAAGTCGAGATTCTCACTGTAAGCTCCCCATCACCCATTGCTTCCAAACGGCTATACTGACCCGCATTGTTTTTCTAGCGCACTGGAGAGTCCATTCCCCTCGACAGCGTCCCCAGCTTGGCCATTGATCTCGAGACCGCCAACGTCACCCTGCCCAATGCCGTCGACCAGCTCCCCAAGTACGGCCAACGCTCTAGGCACCGTGCCAAGGCCGCCCAGCGCGGACGCCGCTTCCCCATCCCTCACGGTCTCCCCGGCCAGTAAATGAATAGGCGTGGCCATGACCGCTCCCCTTGATTTTGCTGCAACGATATTTTGGCTATTTAAGTGTTTTTCTAGGCGCGTGTGTGAGAAGGAAGTTACAGAACAAATGAAGCTTTGAATATATACATACGACTTTTTTTGCCCCGAGAATTTTTTTTTTTTCAGCTTTCTATTTATCAGCTGCTCTCTTGATGTGGCACACCGTTTTTATAAGCTCTATCCAGAGAGGGGATTGTTAATTAACTGGTTCGACGATATTGGGGGATTTTGTATATAATGCTTCCCTCCCGCTCTCATTACAGTTGTCGCGCGCATAGGTGCATGGCTTTACGTGCGCCTTGGTTCTGTCTGGCATGCCCTGGTCCTATTGGGTGGGATTTAGTGGCGGTTTGGATAAGGATTAGGATAACGATAATTGAGTATTGGTAATTCTTTCTATTTAAACATGAGGATTGAAGATGGTTGACTTGATGTTGGGTTAAGATTTAGACGTGGGAGCGCCACCACGTGTGACTTGGTAGGTCTGCGTGGCGTCTTAAATGGCTTTTGGATAGACATAATGCGTGTGAATGAGTTGGCATTTTATAGGATGTCTGATTTAAAACGTAATGGTTGGTGAGAAAAAAAAAAGAGAGAGAGAAGATGAATATTGAAGTTTGAAAAAGTGGATGATATAAAAAAAGAAAAAAAATAACATGCGACCTGTGTGGATCGAACACACGACCTTCAGATATCCTGGGACTGGAGTTGGAAACTCTTCAGTCTGACGCTCTCCCAGCTGAGCTAAGGTCGCAAGTTGACTTTTCAGGTGTTTTTACTGGTTATACGTGGCACCTGGTTTGCTGAAAGTAAAAAATGAGTGGTGATTTGAGTTATGCGGGATAGGTTAGGGAGTTGGCTTTTATGATGTATGGGTGGTGGGATTGAAGGAATTATTTTGTGAAAAAAATTTTAATTTGTAGAGGTTAGATTGTTTTGATGGTTTTGTGACGTGATGGCTTGTTTGGTAATGATGTAGGAGATTGGAGCTGAATTGACATGTCAAGGGAGCTTTTTCTCATGGCCTTGTGGGGAGGTAAAATTGCTGTGAAGATTTCGGAGTAATCTCCTATTGTGGAACGGTTTATTAGGCATCTGCCCTGAGTTATAGGATTCTGATGTAATGGACGCCTGACGAGTTAGGGTGGAAGCCTAATAAACTGTCACATTATATATTATTGGATTGTTTTCTATATTTGTTAGGCTGATCTTGAGCTTTGGAGGGGAGTTAAAAATGCTGTGAAGGATTAGGACGGATGGGTTCCCGGGGAGTTGACCAATTAGCAATTGCATATCTACATATGTAGGCGGTTCTCAGGCCTTGGGGGGAGATAAAAATGCTGTGAACGAGCTAAGCTGCGGGCAATGAGAAGCTAGTCAGAAATATAAATTGTCACGAGGCACTCTCTACATGTAAAATTATTGCCGTTGATAGGTAGCGAAGACTCAGCGAGTATCCTTCGCGAGGGAGTGTTGCTACACAGCTTGGCAGCAAGAAATTCCACTGTGAAAGATGATACTGGAATGTTTGAATGGTGGAAATGGGGAACACGTCATGTCGGGGGTAAAAATTCGGGTGCTACAACCTGTATGTTTGATAATTTTGTACATGATGCATTGTAATGTCTCTTCCTTAATACGGGTGTTGCCATTGAAGAGTGTTTCCGGGGGAATTCTTGCCAGATGGAATGATGCAGCAATCTAGTACGTCCTCCTTTAATGAAACTATCACACATCTGAGTTCCTAGATATTATCCTCCATTTGCCCCATGTCTCTCTAGTCGTTTTGCAACTCTGGTTTAGATGATGTCCCTGTATCGTGTAGCCTCGTCTAGGAAGCCTTTGTAAATCCCCTTGGGATTATTTCCTATGATGCTAAATGGGGACGTGATAAATCGACAAGTGCTAGTATCCTACTGGGATGTCAATGGAAATGACTTTAAGCATGAGTGGTCGAATGGATAGCAGTTCCTCTGAGGTGCCGTAGATTTCTGCCTCAAGCGACAGTTGACCTTATTCTACATATTCATCTAGGAGGCCTTTCTTCGTGCGGTATTTTGTAATATTTCTTGGAAAAAAAACTTGCTCCATATCGTAATCGCGTAGCAAAGGCAGAATCTTTGCATATTCGCAATGATTCCTTCAAGAGACTGGGAACCTGTTCCGACATCCCCCGTCTTTATCAGGTCACATTGCCGAAGCGGCTACGTCTCTTGCGGACATGCATCTCTGCGCTGGACAAAGCCAAAAATACCATGAAACCCCTGAAATTGCGCCTCTATTTTGTAACATGTTGATGGAGACTTCATATTTCACCTCGCACTGCACATGTCGCCTGCCGTGAGGATGCTCAACCCCTGGATACGGACCGCGACTCATAAGGCGCGCCCTTTAAGATGTCTTTTAGGGCTTTAAAATGCTCAAACAGTTAAAATACAATGTCAATTACATCGTGGCAGGATTTATAGTGTCGGTGAATGCCTAGTGAAGTAATATGTTGAGTAATGTGAATACCTACCTAGTATTTGCCTTGTATCTTTGAGAGATACACTCACCACCATAGAGGTGACACTTCAAGCACCCTCGGCAAAGAACAGCCATGCAGTAAGGCGAATCTCACGTGGCAGAGCATATGCCTTCAATCCTCCGAAAACCATCACAAGGCATCATCTCTGTTTTCACTGGCTCAACCGCCCATGGAAGACCCATAGCAGTGGTCACAACAGAAAGCTCCGCTGACGGAGCAACTATGCGTTTGATGCTGTGTAATGTGAGACGCTTACATGCCGATTGTATGGATTGATGCACTGCCTTCAATTATAACCGTGACTACAATTAGGATGCTGGGAACGTCCATTGCTCTCCCATTATTTTAATCACGCGCAGGCCGCAGAGGAGACCGACCGAAGCTCAACTCGGGATAGACGCATGTTGAGTTACGGTAAAGTATTGCGTGGCTTTCAGCTTTCAGGGATGTCATTTACCGCTATTGGCTCCAAGAGTATTGGTGGACTGGCCATGTCATGATCGAATACAGTATGCAGGTTGTTGTACCACGCTGGATGAAAAGGGGCGCAGAACAAACTCTTTCAAGCCGCAATAACCTAGGGGCCCTCGGTTATGCTACAGCACAAACAGCTGGATGGAATAGCCAGAGTATTCATATTCAGCTCGAGTCCGCGGAGGAAATGAATCCTCAACAACGGTTGATGGCAAAACAAGCTGGTGCAACCGGAGAAGCGGCCGTGGACAAGACGAAGACGGTGCGACGGCGACGGCTCTGGCGGCCTACACATGTACATGGAATCTGGGCACCACTAGTTTAGCATATACTATCATGTTGTCTTGGCACAGCTAGTATCCAAACTGTGCAACAGATATGATGTAGATTCTGACATGGAATGAGACCACTGGCCACCTGTTCGGAGCTGGACAAAGGATTTTGAGAGAGACAGCGTCAGCATTCGTGGCCTGACATGCTGAAGTCGACGCCGCGCTGATGCTAGTGTAATCTAATGCTGCAGGACAGGACATCCAGGAGGATTCAATAGTCGACGGGTTCCACGTGGCTGTATTGATTTTTTTAGCGACAGCTTCTCCACGCCAGGAGAACATCAGCCTCGAGCAAACCTGCCAGATCCGCAGTCTCGGCAAACATGGCAGGGATGGGATGGTGGATTGTTTGTCTAGAGGAGATTCTGGAAGGACGACGCGCACAGCATTTGCGAGTTTGGCCGAATTTAGACGAACAGCCGTCGATATGCGGCATCGCCGAGATGGCAAGGGAGACGAGGTGGCGTCTTTGTGCGTGGTGGTTCTTGTTCTATTTTGGCGCCGTTTTCTTTGTTGCTCTGCATGTGCGCTGCCGTCAATACAAAGTAGTGGCTGGACTAAGAACCAGACGCCGTCTGTCGTTGTTTTATCCGGTGATTGATATGTCATTGGCCCTTGTTCATTCCTTGGTGTTGCTGAGTCCAGTCTTTTATGTTGACACGCAATAGTGTAGGTGGCTACAGTGGCTACACCACCGAAACGGGCGCCAGATTTGGTCTGCGGAATATTAGCACAGTAAGAAAGCGGGCTGATTATTGCTGCGAATCGTGCGAATGAGAATGACAGGACTCGGGCCAGCAAAGGCCGAGGCGTTTCGAGTCGCTTTTGGCGCCGGCAGATGAAGATCTCCCCCGCTTCTTGGCCGGCCTTAGCGGAAGAATTGATGGGAACAATGGCGGAAAAGAGGAGATGGAAACAAGCTTGAAGTCAGCCACGGCGCGCTATTAATTTCTGTTCTTGCTGGAGGAGGGCAAGTATTGCCGCTGGTGCATCTTCCATTCTTCCATTCTTCCATTCTTCCATTCTTGCATCCATCTATTCTTGATGCATTAGTAATTCATCTTGCGGGCGCACGAACAGATACCTTAGTACCTACTGGGTAGTAGTAGAGGTAGTAGCAAGTACAGTACAGTGCAGTACAGTGCAGTAATACCTACAGCACGATTGTACAGCATCAGCGGAGCCTCTTGTTGCCTCTCCTCCTTTCATTTCAGTACCTAGGTTCTTTATTCTCTAGGTACCTACTCTTATCCGACTGACTGCAGCAACACGTAATCAAACCCAACTGCAAGTTCGGACATATTCCATCCTTTGTGCTCCCGGCTTCCGTCCCATGAGATTTGGCTGCAGCCATCCAACAGGCAGGCGGGAGCGCGGCCAGAACGTGGCATTCAAGTGGTTGCACACAAACCAAACCACGGCCTCAGCCAATAACGTTGACGCCAAGCTGGACCAAATGTCATCGACATCAAAGTGACTGGCTTCTTTCATTACTCGCAAGCGCATATTAGCACCTTGCGCTTAAAGCCATCGCTTATCTTAGTGGCCACGGCGGCGGGCGTGGGGGAGCTTCAGCTTCAGCTCTGCTGCTTCTTGTTCGAGTCTTTGCCCGTTCATCGTCTTGATCCGGTGCAGGGCATCAATCTTCCGCGGCTCTTCTCATCTCGGTGCGACTGTGACATCAGCCAGATTCCCGTTCCCGATCGCCATCCGGGTGCTTCGGAACCGGCCTGCTCAAAGCAGCAAAGGATGAGCGCGACATGAAGAGAGCAGCAGCATGAATCGCGCCAGAGGGCCTTGCAACAGCCCAACAACCGCTGTTCGCACCCTCGCTGCGCCGATTGGGCCTCACGATGATCCGAGTGATCCAAGTGACTCTGGCCTAGGCTCCTTGGGGGCCAGGGCCGATGGAACGAAGATTCTACGGCTTCTGGACTACGGCACATTAGGCCAAACCGCGGACAGCCCCCCTGCCTGGCCTCTCATGCCCAACCGCTCTGCCTGGCGCTAGTAAAGTGCTGCTGAACGACATGTTGTGTGTGGTGTATACGGAGTATACTGTATCAGAAATGGCATACGGTGAAAGCACCCGGGTTACATCGCGGCCATTGCTCCCCAGGAGCATTCCAAATCGACGAGGTTGGGGCTCGGGCCTCGCCTACAGGCACAAGAGATGAGCAGGTACTGTACTGGACAGTTGGCTTTCTACCAACGAAATGCTGGGTCTACTCATCCCCTCCCCTCCCCTCCCTGTGTGTACAGCACAGGACATATACAGGTCCACGCAATCTTAACCCGACTCGATGCAAATCTCTTCCTCTCGTCCGTCGCTATCGGTGCTGCTTGGGGCGAGAGAGTGGAGAGTTGGCATCGGTTATAAGCCCCACAGACAAACTTCTCCAAGGTCACTAACACCTTAGTCGCAAAACAAGGATGCACATCAGTTTGGGGTCGAGGCGGAGCTGATGGAGAACGGCCGGCATCAACAGCCACTGATGACGGAGGGCCCTGTCTTAGCGAGGGCCGCCGTGCTCCAATCCTCCATTGCCGTCGATTGATTCGGTCGACGACCGGCCGGCGTGGACTTGTCAGCAACAGAAGCACGCAGAGGGAGACGGATTGGGAAAGACTCATTGTTCGGACATGCTCAATGACCAAAGCGTCTCTGTGCAGTAGGTACTGGTGGCGATTTTACCGCCGCTATCCTTTCGCGGCTCGAGCTTTGTCCACTTGGAGGCACCCAACACCAACATCCCAGACCTTCGGTGACAAACCGAACCGTGCAATTACGGTCGAGCTAATTGTGTAGTATCATCCGGATTTGGCAGAGGCAGTCACCACTGGAAGCGCCCGACCAAGATAATATCGTGTCTGTTCTGTACGGTGACGATGGCTTACTGTACGCTTGGCAGCAGATACAGTATATACGAAGCACGAAGCACGAAGCAGGTGTATTGTATTACCGAGTACCCTTACAGTATGAACACAATCTGGGAGAGAGCCAAAACTCCAACCCCCCCGGGCTCTGCGTCCATATCTCGTGCCCAGTCCGTCGCGCTCAAATCCCCCACTAGAAAGCCACGTCCTTCCGTGACCAGCCAAGCTCCCTTATCATGGCCATGACGGACCCAACTTCTCCGCGTGGCCTATCATCCTGGCATTCTTCCTTACTCGTGCATCCTTGAGCTAAACTTCTGGGCCTCTCTCCCCGCATCATGACCCCTGCCTAGCTCTTCGGTTTTGGATTCAATCATCGTCGTCGTCACACCCACCCCCAGCCTTTCATTGCACCTCTTTGACCATCCAGCCTTGCCTCAATTGGCTTACATATTGCATCTCACACTCATCTCGACCCTTGATCCGAGCATTGGAATTGCGGATCCTCCGTCGTGTACTGTACATCCAAGTAGTAGGTATACGCATACTAATGCCGCGAGAACCTATATATGGATACAATCCATGCCACTCCGTGCCAACATACATTAACTCCCGCCCCATCCTCCGAAATTCTCCTCGTCACTCCCCTCTCTCTCCGGGATTGGTTCACGGCATCCGAATGGGCGCTCAGTTCCTGTCTGCCTCCCTTTTTATATAAATCGCTTAGCAAGTCCAGACACCCGGTGGTTGTCGCCCGTCTGTCTAAGACTTCGGATCAGCAACACAGGACCCAAGTGTTTTCCCTCCTCCAAGGCCACCACCACCACCCCCTCCCCTCCCCAATTCTTCTCTTCCTTTTTTTTTTCCTCGCTTAAAGCCTGTGAGAGGTTGCGGCTCCTTATTGTTTGTCTTTTTTGTAAATCATAATTTATTTATTTTTTCGTTTTATTTCCTTTTTATTGTGGAGGCTTTCTGTTTTGTTCAAAAAAAGACCTGCCCATCATGAGCGACACGGAAAAGGTGCCGGTCGCAGACACCATCTCCAATTTGGAGGTCGACCAGGTTATAATAGACGACAATCAGATCGTAGACCCGGATGCGGGCTTGTCTGATGAGGAGAGGGCGGCGAATGTGAGTTTTTTCTACTCTTGGGCTCCATGATGGCGTCGCGAAGAGGGCGTTACTGACAGATGCTTGACAGGAACGGCGAGTGCTACGGAAGCTGGACATGACTCTCATACCATGGGTAAGTCTTTATTGCTGCGCCCTGGAATACAACCGAATCCCGAGTCGTTAGCAATCGTTGCTGCTCGATACAAGAAATTGCTAACTATTGGTCCCAGCTCACTCTTCTGTACCTCATGTGCTTCCTCGATCGCACAAACATCGGCAACGCCAAGGTGGCCAACCTCACCAAGGATATTCCCATGACGACGTCTCAATACAATGCGTCCCTCACAATCTTCTTCATCTCCTACGCCATTTTCGAGGCTCTGGCCAATTTCTTGCTCAAGAGGTCCCGCCCCTCCATTTTCATTCCCGTCATCATGTAAGTGACCGCCCCATCGGCAGCACACCTGCCAAGTGTCTCATTCTCTCGACTTATTCGGCAATCTAATAACGGAAAAAAAATAGCGTTGCTTGGGGCGCGTGCATGCTTGGAATGGGCTTTGCCAAGAACTGGTCCGGCATCATGGCCGCACGATGGTTCCTCGGCGCTTGCGAGGCTGGCCTTTTCCCGGGCGTCAACTACTACCTCTCATGCTGGTACAAGCGCAACGAATTCGGTGTTCGGGCCGCCATCTTCTTCTCCGCTGCCGCGTTGGCCGGTTCTTTCGGTGGTCTCCTTGCGGCTGCCATTGAGAAACTGGACGGCAAGCGAGGCATCGCTGGATGGGCCTGGATCTTCATCATCGAGGGCGCATTGACCATTCTCATTGGTTTCATCTCCTTCTTCATGGTGCATGATTTCCCCGACGAGGCCAAGTTTTTGACCAAGGATGATCGCATGCGTGTGCTGTATCGTCTCAAGCAGGACAAGCAGAGCTCCGCTGAACACGAGTCCTTTAAGATGGAATACTTCTGGGCGGCCATCAAGGATTGGAAGACGTACGGCGGCATGCTCATCTACATGGGCCCCCTGATGCCCCTGTACTCGTTCAGTCTATTTTTGCCCTCCATCATCCAGAACATGAGCTTCACCACTAAAACTGCAGTCATCCGAAACCAGCTGCTCAGTGTGCCGCCCTATGCCGTGGGTGCCGTCTGCACTGTTGTAGCGGGACTGTGGTCCGACAAGATTCAAAAGAGAGCCGTCTTCAACATGGCAATTTCGCTTGTGGGCATTGCTGGATTTATTATGCTGATGGCGTCTAAGAACCCTGCCGTGCAGTATGCTGGTACATTCTTGGGAGCGGCGGGCATCTACCCGTGCATTCCTATCACTATTGCCTGGGTTGCCAATAACGTCGAGGGCGTCTATAAGCGTGGAATTGTGTTGGGCTTCGTCATTGGATGGGGCAACATTAACGGTGTTGTGAGCAGCAACATTTACTTTCACGCACCGCGCTACCTGGAAGGTCATGGCACCATCATTGGCTACATGTTTATCGGTGTGTTTTGCGGTAGCTTGTTGATGGCTACGCTGCTCAGCCGAGAGAACAAGAGGCGGTTGAACGGAGAGCGAAACTACTGGGCCGAGGGCAAGACACAAAAGGAGATTGAGGCGTTGGGCGACATGCGCCCCGACTTTATGTACACCATCTGAGTGTTGGAAAGGCGATGCACGACTTTGGTTGTTAGGCTCCCATTTTGAGGAGCTTGGACATTCGGAAGAGTTGGTCGCGAGGGGCATTGGTTGGATTGGGGGTTGGGAAATCACGTCTTTGGATACCACTACACTGTCTGGACTTGCTGTCGGATCGAAGGTATGGAGTAGACCCTAGAGCCTGTTGTTTGTCTTTTGACGACGATGTGTATATTGTATATGAGTGGGTGAATTGAGGCATCATGCGTCCAGGAGCTTTCTACATGGATGGCGACGGCAATGAGACAGCGTTTTACGAGATGATGTGAATATCGCTAGCTACCCATATGAGTGAATTAATCTGTGACAATTTCCCTGCTACTTCTGCACGTAAAGAGAATAAAAAAGAACCGTAGATCCGTAAACTGGGCCGGATCACGAGAGCAGGCGTGGGTGCTTCGGGGTATCCGTGCTGTCTGGTTGGGAAACTGCATGGAATGTCGGTGCCTGGAGGCGGGGAGGATTGCCAAGCAGCGTGGCCATTGGATATGTTTGAGGTTTCGAGAAAGGGGGTGAAGGATTCGCGGCAGATGATGAGGGTGATATGGGGATGCACGTTGTTTTAATTTATGCAGTTGGTTATACGGCGTATATTGCATTTTCGTGCGAGGCCAGAGAATCACCGGATTATCAAGCACGGGTAAGCCTGCTTGCATTAGTACTTGGGTAACCCCAGATGAGGAAGTGACCGAGAGGCCTGTAGAGATGGACCGAAAATCCCACGTTTTTTTTTTCTCTCTCTGGTGGAATTGCCTCGTCTTAGTGACCGAAATGGCGGATCGAGATTTTTAGAAGTAATCCTTGGATGAGGTTTGTGGAAGGATGAGGCTGATGTTGGCTGGATTACGATTCGGAGGTTGTCTTTTTTTTTTTTTTTTAGCTTGAAAAGCATCAAACTCTAGAACGAGACTGTTGGCGGAGATGAAACAGGGACAGCAGCAACATGCAGTAGCTCTGCATGTTTGTTCACAACAGCAACGATGGAGTATTTACGAGCAACAGAGTATCATCATATACACGCCTCATCCGACCGCCAAATGCGGGGGTTTCAAAGTTCGACATTCCCCGAGAACCCGCCACGAGGACCGTTGCGTGCGCCGCCTTTTGTTCTCTCTTTTCTTTCTTCGGGAAGTTTAAATCCAGAAATCACAAAGACCCCACTGACTTAAACTGGCGGTGGTGGCGAAAAAAAAAAAAAGAAACAAAGAGACAAAGAAAAAGACAAGGCCAGCGGATTTCAAACTTTCGTCATTGTAATGGCGGATTCCCCACTTGCCGCATCTTTGATTTCTATGGGGAGGCGTGGCATTGAAGAATCCGATTGTGGGATTTTGCTGACAAAGGATTTTTACATGGTGGGTTTGGGTGATTAATGTGTTGCTTTGACGGTATGTAAAAAAACAATGGACGAGAAGAAGGGGAAGAAAGATTTCAAGATGCATCAGACGGCGGGATTCTTTCTCTCTCTCTCTCTCGTCTGGGTTTCACCCCCTAGCGCTGCGTTTGCGACGGGAGGACAAGGTGTGACGTTGAAGCCGCTTTGTACGCTGTCTTGTCTCGGCATGCATGCTGCCTCGACTGGCTTGGCCCGTGTCTCTCGCTGTTGCGGGTGAGTTGGTGTGGCTTTGGGAGGTTTGTTTGGAGGTTTGGGGGGAGCTGTGATGCGATGCGATGCGTTGTGTTGTGTTGTGTTGTGCTGTTTTTTCTCGTTGGATGGATGAATGTCGTTTTTATGCAAACATGTCTCTGGCCGTGTTGGCGCCTGCATCTGCGTTTGTATCTGCGTTTGTATCTCGGCGAGTTTGAATCATGCGTGGACAATGGCAAATAAAGAGACCTGAGTTGCTCTGTAATAGCAGTAGTAGTTGATATACATACTACCTTGCAGATGAAGCAGAAAATACAGCTATCTACTAATAACCCCGATGCTGACGGGCGGCACAGGGATCCCTCGACTCGGGCTGCCGAGCGAAGGTGGGCGGAAAGATGCTAGAATGGCTCGAATGCATGTCGGCGGGCTGAAGCAGAATGGCGCCGCACTAAAGAACGCCGGCCCATTCTCGAAGATGCGGAGGAGGCAGGGAATAGTAATCTGCAACGCTTCGATTGTTGCGTGGCGGTTAGCTTGGCTGGCTTCGAGGAGAACGAGGGAACAAGGTTGGGCATCACGACGGCGATGGAGATGCAGGCGGCGGTGCCTGCGTCAAGGCACAAGCAACCTGGACGTGCCGTGGAGGACAAGGTGCCACGATCTCTCGCCAGCAGCGGCCGAAGCCTGGGCGAAAGGGCAGAGCTGGGCCGTTGGCTCACGATATGTTTGCGTCTTTGTCTTGCATATCTGTGCGATGACGCAGCCGCGCTGGAGGAGGGGCAGCGACATATCGAGCGAGTGCAGGCAATCCAATCCAATCCCAATCCAATCCAGTGCAGTCCAATCCCATCCAATCTAATCCAATCCAATTCAATCCAGTCCAGTCCAGTCCAATCTAATCCAGTCCAGTCCAATCTAATCCAGTCCAGTCCAGTCCCAGTCCCAATCCCAATCCCATCCAGCGCTGCTAACGGCCACCTTAGTCTTACGGCTGACAACCATCTTCTACGAGGTGATTAAGTTGCGGCTTGTCCTTTTGTATCCGGGCGCTGCCGTACACTGTGTTGGCCCTTTACCTCGGTGTCTCTGGACAATCCTGTTCTTGGATTGACCAGTCGTGATAGTGAAGCAGAGGCAGAGACGCCCCTCGATCCAACTTGCGGCAGCTCCCAGACGAGAGAGTCGCCAACCTTCTCCAACCGCCTCGGCCACCTGCGTCTGCCGTTACACACGCAGCTTCTCGTGCTCTCCTCTCCTCTCGTCCTCAACTCTTCTGATGCTGCAAAGTCGAGTGCCAGAGCCTGCCCCTCCCAGTAGTTTTCGGTCTCAGTCTCGGTCTCGGGCTCAGCCCCAGGCCCTGCAAGAGGCGGCGTCTTCGGTCTTGTCTCTCGCCCAGTCCATCTCCAAGCAAACAGCCCAATGCCCTTGTTAGGAGGCAAGAATGTGGACGAAACAACCCTCCCAGAACAGAGCCCGTTCGCCTCGTTTCTCTGTCTTTGTGTCTGTCTCACCGCATAGCTCTAACCGCAGTCTGTCTGTCTGGCAGCCACCACCAGCTGGCAGCATCCGTCGACTCTCGTCTGCACGGCCGTTTTCCCTTTTTGCTTGGGGGGTTACCTTTGCCCTCTGTTTTTTTTTCTTCTCTTTTCTTTTCTCCTTTCAAAAGATCGTTGCATCCTTTACCTGCTTTTGTTTTCTTTTTCCCCCTTTCCCCCCGTCTCTTCCTCTTCTCTGACTTGAAACATCTCCCGACTTTCTCTCGGGTGACACAACCGAATATTCTCCCTCCTCCTTCATCCATCTCTTCTGCACATGCCATTGTTTCTCCCGGCGTCTTTGGCATATCCAGTTGAGTCACCATGGATCTCAACGTAACCGCAGCTAGTACCTCCGTGGATGATGAGCAGTTGAACCTCCACCAAATCCACACGCTGGTTATCGTCGAGCGCATCGGCGGCATCATCAGCCTGGTTGCCGTCATGCTCATCTTCCTCACCTATTGGCTGGTGCCGCGAGTGCGCAACGTGCAAAACACCTTCATCGTCTTTGCCAGCGTGTCAAACATCGGCGCCAGCATTGGAAGCATCATTGCCTATGATGGCATGCAGGATGGCCCGTCGTCTGCCTTGTGCCAGGCCCAGAGTTTCATGTTTGAAATGTGAGCAACGCAAGTCATGGACAAGACAAGGAACAAAAGGCTAACTGCGGGCATTCCGGGAGCAGGTTCATGCAGTCTGATCCCTGGTGGTCCCTGGCCATGGCTGTCAACGTCTTTCTCGTCTTCTACTTTCACACAAACCCCGACTCGTTCCGCAAGCGTTGGTGGATTTACTGCTTAATCTGTTACGGAGGCCCTTTCACCATCGCCTTGACCCTCCTCCTCCTTCGGAGCCCGCGTGGCCTTGTGTACGGAGGAGCTACCGTGAGTAACCGCACTCTCCATTCAAACTGACATCCTTTGACTAATTACCGTCATTGCGTAGATCTGGTGTTGGGTCGACAAGGAGTGGGACTACATCCGAATCTACACCTACTACATGCTAATCTGGATATGTATCGTTGGCTCCATTCTCTGTTACTTCTTGGTTGGATGGCATGTTTTCCGTATGCGAAACCGACTCCGAAGCTTCTCCACCTCGAAGAACAGAGAAAAGGACAAGGACACGGACCCGGTACTTTTGATCCATCTCTTCTCTCCGAGTATATCCGGATGATGCTAATTATGATTCCAGGCCCGAGCGGAGACGGCGCAGAATGGCTGCTATGGCACTGTCACCACCGAAGTCCAAGTCACGCATTCTCCTGCCAACTCTCTCCCCAACGCGCCCCAGCCCGTTTACATCCAGCAAAATAGCAGGCGTGTTTCTTTCGACAACTCAAGGCCCGAAATCCAACCCGCTGGCGACAACCAGTACTACTCGACCGTCACAACCGCTCCACCCAAGGAGGAACCTCCTCAGCCTCCCCTGCTACAGCGCTTCATAACCTCCATCAGAGCCATTAGTGGCAAGTTCCATATCAGCGATCCTATCAAGAGAGCGTACTTGAGAACGAGCTTCTTATTTGCGGTCAGCGTGCTGGTTACCTGGATTCCCAGCAGCCTCAATCGCATCCACGGCTGGCTTGATGGAGGATCGCCCTACGACTTCCACGTCGCGACAGCGGCAGTCTTGCCCCTGCAGGGATTATGGAACGCTATCATCTTCTTCGTCACCAGCTGGCGCCCCATAAAAGCATGGGCCCGTGAGAAATTCAGCAGCAGCGGCTCTGCAAAAGTCGAGCGCCGCAAGACGGACGAGCTTGCCATGAACGAGAGAATGACCGCTCCGCTAGGGCGATGCGAATCTTTTATAGATGACGGAGATTCGGCAACCATCGGAAGCGATGTGGAGTTGAGACGTGTTCCCAACTCTGGCGTCAAGGCGTCGAATTCTATCTAAAAAGGCGATTCTGAGATGAGCGAAGACGGTGACTTTGGGAACGCCTTGAAACTCCCCCGTCCTTTTCCGTCTCGACTTGTTTATTCTGTTTCACTGCGGGGAGGGCACAAACTTGATTTAAGCGATAATGGGCAGGCAACCAAGGGTTATTGATTCTTTTTTTAAAAAATCTCATGTTTGCCATTTATTCCAGAGATGCGACTATTTAATAGTATCGACTGGGGGGGAAATGGTCTCAGTATGTGGGTTATATGCTTTTCAGAGACAGGAGGTGAATCCTCTCTCTTCAAAGGTTCGGAAAGGCAGGCAGTCACATAGAACTGCCACGTTTTACACGTACATGTATTATATATATCTACGTATGACGGTGTTATATAGCTAGAACGCCATGTCGGCGGAATGAGTGATGATTGACCAATGGACCATGTTAAGTTTTGCCCTTCTTATCTCTGATGCAGTGACATTTCACGTTTAAGCACATTTTACATGCATGGCTCACCAAGCAACAAGTATCGACATGGTTAAGCCAGTAATTGGAATTTGAAGACAAACACCTAAAAGCCGTCTATATACCGTATATAGCAAGAAGACCATGAAAATTACAGCTTCGTCAGTGGAGTCAGCCGTGATTCAATTTTTTTTTCACTCCCGTTCCCATTCCTCAACCAAGTATCCCATATCATATATCATGTCTCCGGATATCATATTGACCCATATAAAAAACAAAAGAAAGAAAAAAAGGAAGACTATTGAAAATAGCCCAAGAATAAAAAGAAGCGCTGCTGTTCGTGTTTGTGGAAGCGTGCTTCGCAATGAGTTTGCCTTGATTTGAATAGAGGCGGAAGTTTTTTTTTTTTTTTTTTTTTGAGCTCATTGAGTTTCTATTTTGTATTTTCGCCATACCCGCTTGCTGTCTTGTTTACCGTTTTGGATGGAAGAAGCTGCCAGTAATTGTTGTACATGTTACTCATATGTATTGGTCGAAAAGGTTGATGTGAAAGATGGCATTCCTACCATACACCAACCCCTGTTCATCTTCAACCAACATCAGTCAGTGTCGAAAAAGCTCTCCTCAGGATGCGGCATTCGCAAATTGACAAGCCCCATGGCCTTGCCATCCATCTTCCACACTCCCTTTTCGTAACAGTGCCACAACAAGAGGACGAATATTGTGATGCTGCCCTGTGCCGTCCCCAGGCCAATCACGAGAGCCTTCAGCCCTCCAGCATTGGCGATGACATGAGGCACCATGAGAACGAACGCACCAGCCAGAAGATTTCGCAGGATGACCACCCAACAGTGCATATCGCCTATGCTCCGCTGTGCTGTGGCCATACTCGACGCAGTGAAAGATGCAGATCGAGCGAGAAGGGGGCGTGCGGTAGCCTCTAGAGTAGAAGCACCGGCTGCGATCAGACCAAGCTGTAGCGACAACAGGGGGAGGTTAAGATCTTTGGATGCTTCATGTGTGAAAAGGGATGTTTGTGTTTTGTTGGACAATGGTGATGGCCAAGTCATGAAGCTGCCAACATTCAAACCAAAAGAAACAACCCCAATAAATGCCAGGAGAGCACCTCCAGCAATCATGAGGCTGCTGACGCATCGGGTGAAGCTCTTGTGTGCTGAGCGATAGAAGCAGATGCCAGCAACAAGTAGAATGGCGAGTATCCAAGGCCCTGTCAAGAGGGTCCCCATTATGCTAGGAGGGAGGCTAAAAGGTGGTGGCGAAAACAAAAGAGACAACGAAACAACCAACCCCCATAGTGTACAATACGGTATTGCCGTGACGATAAAGACGAGTGTAGTAGTAGGAGCAGCAAGAGCTCGCGGCGCTTGAATCGAGGTCGAAAGGGCATTTTCTCCGGTAAACGACCACGGCTTCATCTCCTTGACGTAGTCTATAGCAGAGTCTCGGCTAAGCTCGATGTGAGTCTGTTGTGGTTCCCAGGGAAATGCGAAGCTGAGTACTGGAGTCGTTGCAATGGCCGCTTTGGAGCGATCAAACGCAGTCTCAGGAGCTGTAAGAGCCAGCATAGGAATGGCAACGGCGAAAAGAGCGCTGATTATGCGGTACTGGGCAATGAAAGATCCGACGCGATAAGAAATGACACCACCGAGAAGCGGCGATGCCCAAGTCGCTGTAATGGTAATGATTGTGTACAGAGACACACGGAGATTCCTCTCGTGTTCCTACTCCATGCTAAAGTCAGTATACCTCTTCAAAGGGCAAGTAGAGAGGGTTGGTGCTAACATAAAAGGTATCTTGTATAGTCTCCATCAGCAAGGTGTCGAAAGCACCCCAACCAAGTCCTTGCATGACTCGAGCGCCCATACATGAACCATAGCTCGAATCAGCAGCCAGGTTCCAGATGCAGCCGGCGAAGATAAAGGCCGACGAGACTAGATATACTGGTCGCTTTCCAACCAGTTTGGCTGCTACTGAGCTGAGGAAGCCAGCAATGGCTGACACCATCAAGGGAGCAGCCGTTAGAGCGGCAACCCAGGTATAGGACACTTGATATCGAGTAGTAAGAACCTCGTTGACGGCAACAAGGGATGTCTTCATTGCGCCTATCAAGCTAGTCATGAAGAGCAAGGATGCCAAGTTTAATTCCTTCTTCCACTGAGGCCAATTCTAGTAACCAATGTATAGTCAGCCGATGACTCTTGGTTCAAGTGAACTAGACCATGACATCTTACCAGTGGATCTTGCGGATCATCGCTTGGTTGCGGCACCAATTCGACACGAGAAAACTTTCCGGTCCCGTATTTAATCGGTTTATGCGGACGAAATGCTATCGAGGTGAGTGAGGCCTTCTTGGTCGAACCTATGGTAGGCCTGGGAGATTCGCCGGCAAATGTTGGTGTCCTTGATTTGATCGATGAAGGAGATGTTGGGAGAGGCGGTAAGGGTACCGTAGGAGGCATGGAAGGCAAGTCGAGTGTTTTGAGAGCGGACTTGAGAGAGTGGACGGATGGTGGGCGCGTTGAACTGCTCACTAGCCTGATACTGGTGGGATCCATGGCGAACGATTTACTTTGCTTGGTGGTGTCGCTGGGATTTGCTGGATACTGGTGGATCAGCTATACTTTTGTCGGTTGTGTTCAATATTTGTAAGTGAGTGTGTGTGTTGAGCGAGGGACCGGCTCAGCCATTCAGTGACGAATCCATGCGAACATAGTGGGATTAATCCCATTGGGTAAAGAGGGAGCGTATATCTATTTGAGCGTGTACGACGAAGGGGCTTGACGCGACGACGGGTCTTTGACAGCTCCGAGAAGATGGCTCCAGTGTTATACCAGATGTACACTCGAGTCAAGAACCAGCACGACGCGGTTGCCCAGTCAGAAGCGTAGGCAGGGGGTCAGAGCAGGAGGGGAGATGATGTTACAGGCCACAACCCGGTGAGGCTGCCTTGCATGGGTAGAGTTTGATGGTCTGTGGACCTGGGCTTACACGCATCAGCAGCCGTGGCGTGGAGTTTGGGAGGGCGGTATAAGTCAAGAGGAGATACACAAGGAGAGACGAGACAGGATGATGAAGGTGAGAGAAACCAAGATAAGGGATGCGGCCCTTGAGATGTTGGGAGGCAGCCCGAAGACGGAAAGCAGGAAGCCACAGAGCCATCTCTCAGTCGGAAGCGGAAGAGGGCTCAACACCGCCAGAGACGCATAGTTGACGGTATCTGCAAAGCTGAATATGCGCCATGATGGGGCACAGGCAAGGCCCTGGTCACCGTGGCTGCAGGAGAGGCCCGTAGACCAATGGTCTGGCCATTGCGAAGACACAGACAGACGCGGATCTCATTGTGCGAGCTTTGGTCGAGATTGCGATACTCCAAGACGTGCGTGTACGAGTGTCTGGACGCCGATCTCACAGAAAGCGACGGCTGGAGTTGGACTGCAGCAGTAGAATCTATCATGGAGAGCGGGGCAAGGTTGAGTCCAGAGATGCTGTGTTTCTGCTCGTCTTCCCCTCGTGTCTCAGCGCCTGGATGGCGAGATGAGGACAAGACAGTGTTTTTTTGTTTGTCTCGTATCTAGCAGTCTGTGAAGAAAGGGATAGTTAGCTAGTGGTCAGAATGGCTGGCACTAGTATTACAGGTAATTTCACAGACAGAGGGATAGAGATTCGAGTACGTGCTGGAAGGATGAAAGAGGCTGAAGGAGGGAGAGCCAGGATGAGCTTCCAAGCTTTGAGTTTGAACCCCTGTCGATTCCACTCTTGACCCCCTGGCTAGGGCAATCCAAGTACCGCTACCAACGCTTCTAGTGCTTGACACTACTGCCGATGTGTAGTAGTATTAGCTACCTGCTTGGACTGGCTGCTCAGACGCAGGCTGAACAGTGGAGTCTCGAGTACCGGCAGCATCTTCCGGAGGATCTTTTAGGGGGACTTGTCATCTTTTCAGGGGAGAAGTTGTTCCACTTGGAGCCTGAGAGGCTGGTAGTATTAGCCCTTTGAGCGTACAGTAGCGGTGACTTGTTGTATGGACTTGAGGCAGATTACAGCATCTTGCTCTTCTTGTACGGCCAAGTCATGGTTCGTGATACAACAGGGCTCTGTGTCGTATCTTGCGGGGAGTTTACAGGCACATGTTCGATATAGGCATACTTGGTCGTAATTACATGCGCAGCATTGATTGACATGGATAGCTGTCAAGTATCTTCCCTTTCCGATCCTTCCACTACAGCTGCAAAAGCAGCAAAGCAGCTGAACTAAACCGCCAGTCAACACTCATCACAATCTGTGATAAGCCTTAACACGCGACATTAATTTATCCTAAACCACCATCAATCCTTTGTACAAACAACTTGGTGCAAATCCTGCCTGAAAGTCGGGTACCTCCGGAGCTGCATGTGGTGTTCCTCCCCTGCTTCTCTTCTTGCCATCGTCATGATGCATACAGGTACGTACATGCGAGGACATGAACTAAGCAGCACTGCCGACCACCCGGTTGGTTTTTTGGGCAGATGACTCCTTTCACCGGTTATAAGGCTGCGTTTGCTGTTATATTGTGGCTTGCATATACCCCTGGTCCAAAAGACAGGCCCCATTGACACACCAATCACCTTTTGGACGTATTGCTGCAAGACGAAAAGTTTTGGCCTGGAGGAGGATTTAGGATGATTTGACACGAAAACCTTCTTCCGAGGGTTTCAAGTATGCATATACTACTATTTTTGCGGCACTGCAGATAATACTGCTCCTGGTTGCATCAGATATATGCATGCCGGTACAGTTATGCACTCCGTACACGCGGGATACATGTAATCTGTCCCGTGAATAGCATCAGATATACCCCGTGACTCTCTTGGTGACGTTTCCCTACTGTGCGGCCTTTGCCCTGGCAGTAGTAGTTCTCAGCCCTGTCAAGCGGTGACGGCGATACATGCACCTGCTTGTACGATGTGATATCACAGGGTATCACCATTCAGGTATGCACTACCCATTGCGGAATTTGGAATTCACGGGCGCCTAACGTTGTCACACGACGAAAATTTGCAGCCCATGGTATTGCAAATGCAAATCGTACAAGCTTACATGGGTCGGCCACTCTGGTCACAGCGTGGAGATGCCCTCCCAACGCGCAGAACCCACCGTCTCTAACCTGCAGCATGGGAAAAGGAGAAATGAGCCTACGTAAGTCCAAGACATGGAATAAAAGAGAGAAGCAAAAGGAATCAAATGGTACTTCTTACATATACTGTGCTTTTCAGGGACATCCGTGTCACGCCTGGTGCTAATGCAGCTCGACTTACACTATCACAAACTCGTCTCCAATATCACATCTCGGTCAACATGCTGTGTCACCCTACAGCGGAGCATTTCCAAAAAGCCACAGAATGAAAGAAAATTTTCATCTATTTTGCAGCCAGTGAATGGCAGTTATGAGATTCTGCTCCACTCTATTGTGTTCCTGATGCTTCTCATTTGCCAAGTGATGGCCGCGTGGGAGGCTCAGCTCCGTCACCGCCAGAACGGATTCCCGTCTCCCAGGATCCTGCCCGCTGCATCTACACGTCAATCTGTCTGCTGACTATCTTTTTTTCCCTCTCTACGGAGTATATTGTGGCTTTTTTTTTTTTTTTTTTTTTATCAAATGAGAATTATTTTAGGGCACAAGATACGTATTTTGTCTCATCCTGTGCGCAGTACATTGGAGAGCAGAGACAGCAATCCCCCCTCCCGCTCCATGTCTGGTTTCTGGCTGCCCTCCCGCTGATCAATAGTCCGATGCTAGGACTAGTTTTCCTTTTGTTATTGTCTTAGCTTGGAGGCGTATTCTTCAGCGATCTAGGGCTTGCGGCACTCCTGTGGTTATTGCTGTCGCGCCTTGTGAATAACTGTAAACATTCAATGCAGCCTGCCAACACAAGTCCTCATTTGTGATCTTCCAGAGAATAGTGCAATATCAGTTCTTGTAACATCTCAAATGGATCACTTATTAAAGATGGTCGAAGTAGCATTGTAAATGCGAATTATCATTGTAACGACTGTATAAACGGCTGGTGCAGCGCGACAATGTCTAATATCTGAGACTGTGAATTTCCCTTAGACGCTCAGCTGCGCAACTCTGAGACATCTAATAAGAAACACCCTGACACTACTATCCTTCAAGCTTTGTTTACTTTGTCACTTTGCACCCTTAATCTCCCTTTAATCGTGTTGTTTTGTCTCGTCAACAGCCGGTCGGTAAACAGGCGCGCGTTGGCCATTCTGAACAGAATAATCCAGCCACACGTATCTAAACAATCCCAACAAACACGACAATAACACTGCGTCACACAACCTCTCCTGCCCTCAAAGGAACTCGGAGTTTCAGAAGACGCGTTCAGATGGTCGCGATAATGATGTCCTTTCCTGAGTGTGCCACGTGCTTTATAGCTGCTTCTTCAAGAGCCAACAACAGCGTACTGGTGCGGATGACTAGTTCTATTCCACCCCTCAAGTTAGCACAGCGCATATGCATTTATGACGGAGTATGAGAAGAGGTTGACAAGGCAGCACTGACCTTCATAAATTAGATTGTAAAACACGGGCGGCTCATCCTCAAAGATCGTCCCCCGTGCCTCTGGCCCAGGCGTTACCTTGAAGCGCAAGCCAATGTTCTTTGTTCTATCTACCCACAAGATGCGGCTATCATCTGATGAAAATGTACCAGAGCCCGCGATTGTGGTTCCTACAGTAGAAGAAGAGGTTGATGATGACGATGAGGGAAAAGCTCCAGACTGAATACCTGATTGCCGAGACATCATGCTGGCCAGCCAGTCTCTGAAAACACGAATGACGCCTTCGCTGATATTGACATGACGTGTGAAAAGGCCCCTCTTAGAGCCATGTGTAACGACATTTGTCACAGTGCACAGCTGAGAGAAGCGCTCGCCTTCATCCAGGTATACTTCTTGATGTGCAGTCTCATCAATCATATCCTCGGCCGCAATCTGGAGCTGCGTGCTGCCAGCCAAGGTTTGTACAGACCACCCGTAGCGAAACCTTTTGCGTCTGTTCTCCTCCGTTATGACTGGTCGGAAGCATGAATACATCTTGCGCAGATGTACAAAGCTCAAGTTCTGCTCGTTGATCGCCGGCCCATCGCAGGATGCCGTGCCGAGATATCGACAGGCCAGGTACGGCGTGGATATCTTTGCGCTTGGATGGTAGCATTCGAGAATCACTTCGTTGCCTGGCTGCGAGGCTGTAGTTACGAGGCGGCGATGTAGAATGCGAGTTGCTAGAGAGCAGAAGCGGTGGCTGACGGTGACAACGGGGAGGAGATCCTTTGTGCTCAGTCCCGCCAGCACGTGGGAGAGAAGCTGTAATTTTGATATTGTTGTTAGCGATTACGGAAATAAACATGTTGGATAATTCACCATTTGCTTACTTCGTTGGGAAGATTCTTGATGGGGGAATCCGTGGTCGCCATGTTGCCCGCTTTTTGTCGATGATAAGAAAGCAGCACTTGGCCAATTGCATGTAATAGAACCAAGCCAATACAGGGTATCACGACTTCAGATGGATGTTTGTTTGGTGACAGCAGACCAAGGTATGCCGGTAATCACGAGTCAGCGTAGCTCTCGATGTAGCAGAGACACGATGCTGGCAGATTGACAGTTTGATGTTATCAGCAGCTCGAGGGTCCGGATAGACCGACATATGGATGGCGATATCGCTCTAGCTATCTGATCGCATCATTAGTGAGATAATGGGCACTCCATAGTATGTAATCGGCGACCCGCTTCCCCAGGATGGCGCTTTTAGCCAGGCGGACCTCATTCGTCGACTTGAGCGATATGAGTTTAGCCAATCAAGTGCAACGTCGTCTGGAGATGGGGATTCCTCAGTCTGGGTATGGAACATCTTGTGCGTATCGAAGAGCAGATTGGATTGAACAAGTAAAACTGTGAATTGAAGCAGAGGTCAGATGGGCAGCATGCATGAGCTTATACTGCTCCTTTAGCGTGCGGGGAACAGTCTACATGAAGCTATTCCGGGTCGATCATCCCCTCCAGCAAATGGAGTCTGCATACTGATGCCTCTCAGGGCTAGTAATGCTAATCGGGATTGACCTTTTTGCTCTGAAAATATTGCAGAGACTATAGAAAAGCCTCATAAAGGATAAACTCTGGCAATTGGGCTGCAAATGCCAGCATTGAGCTGGAGAATGGCCTGATCGCTAACTAAGTCGCTGAATTGCCGACGAACTTTATTTATCGGGCCCACGACGCTGGCATTTGACGTTTAGGTTATTCAGATAACCTCGTTAAGTTAGTGCACCTACAATGTTACCTAGTAGTTGATTGCCGTTTCGTGTTTCTTCTCCCATCAGGGAGCAACCTTGTTTACGTAGCCTCCTTGAACCTTGAACTTATTGTGCGACTTACCATCTTTTCTATATCAATGCTAGTGTTATCTGGCAGTGTGAATATTGATATGCAAATTCTTGCAGCTATGTATATAAGTATGTATACATGTGGATATGTAGTTGGCATAAGAGATGTGGCCAGGCTACCTTTAGCAACTCTCCATGCATTTGGATTGTAACCAACAAGAGATCCTAGCTATCTGCCACTCCTATAAACTCGGGCGTTCTCTCTCTTCTTCAGCAGTTACAAATAAACTACGCTAACATGCAAAAGCGATCCTGTGGCCTCACTTGTGGTGGATTTTAGTCCGATTTGGTCCGCCTCGGCTTTAATCTAGTCCGTACATGCTTCCACTGTTTTAAAGATCAAGAACTCATACTCATCACATTTGTAAACAATGCAACTGATTAGTTTTTAATCAAGTCTCGTTTCGAGACAGTGATATCACAAACCCAATATCATCATCATATTCGAGCCATTATTAAGCTGAGAAATTCGAATATGCAGGTTCAGTAATCATGAAATCCTGCGCGACGCTATTCACGCCACGCCTCGGCCACACTCTGGTATAAAGTACTTGTCGCATTCGATCGCTTTGACATTTGGAAGAAAATCCCATCATTAAATCATAATTACTTCGTAAAAACAAAAGAATCTTATATACTTCGAACGAACATCAGCAAAACAACAGCAACATGGTTTCAAAAATCCTCGAAGAGCTACTCAACCGTAATGCGTATGTATCTCTTCCACCGAGAAGAATAGGTACCTTTCTTTCTTTGAGGAGACATCACTGACCAATCTAAAGTCAACTCATCAAAAATTACAAGGCGCCACCTTCTCTGGTACCTATGGTCCAGGCGACTCGCCAGAGCGGAGCAGGGACAATTATCTTGAGCTGCTCTGACCCTCGTTTAAACCCGTATGAAGTTTTTGGTATCGATTCGACAATTAAAGGCGTCACTATGGTCCGCAATGCCGGAGGACGTGCCATGGATGCTGTCAGGTCCATCTCTATTCTCCAGACCATAGGCAATGCAAAGACTGTTGTTGTCTTGCACCATACAGGTGAGTGAATAGACGCAATCGATCGGAGTATCAGGTTACACATTGATACTGACACATGGCATAGACTGCGGAATGACACATTACCATGACTCAAGAATCAAGGAGGCCCTGATCGAAATTGCACCTCAGGAGAAGGACACAATCGAAGCTTCCAAATACGGCGAAATCGCGGGACCGTAAGCTTAGAAATCTCCCCCCGATAATGAATGTACAACTAATCTTTATAGAATCGAGGATAGCGTGAATGAAGACGTGGCTCTTCTCGGCTCCTCGCCCTTCATCCTTCCCGGAACCTCGATTGTGGGACTCAAGTTGGATATTTTCACTGGAGCTATTACAAAGGTCACCGAGGTCAAGACTGAAGAGCACTAACTTGGACATAAATTATGAGATAATGTTTATATAATATGGCAATAGACTAGATAGACACTAAATTAATTTTCTGCGGCTTTCACAATATTTCATTCCGTAGAGCTGGACATTCAATGCGGAGCGGCGAAGTTTAAAATGGAGGCTCGTTTCCCCGCCTGGTAAGAAGAGCTAAAGCATGAGCTTAATGAGAGCGTACATGAATGATTAATTAGATATCGAAGATTTTCCTTATCTTACACCCTTTTTGTTGTTATTTTGATGCCACGTATGTCTCTTCCCATGATATTCAAGTTGAAAAGCCATGTAGGCCGTCAACTCTTGCGGACCATGAGGACGGGGCAAACGGCGTTGTGACCGCAGCTGGCCAAACTGCTCTACATGCTCTCGGTAAGTCTGTTACTTCATTGACTGAGATAATAAGAGCTCATCTTAACATATACTTGCAGAATTGGAAGGCCGTGTGTGTATGATAAAGGTACTCTGCGGCCGCTAGGAAGTGAAGCCGGCCCCAACGCACCGGATGTTCCAACGAGGACAGACGCCAACTTGTATTCATCACAGTCATCTCGGTCAGAGACAGATATATGGTCCAATCCGAGCTTTACCGATGCCACTGTTGGTGTCGAACCTTTCCTGCCTGACTCTCCACGGCCTACAGTCGATGTCATTGTTCAGAAACAGCTCCTCAAGATAATTGGGTCTCGCAGAGAGATGCACCGGACAGCGGACTCATACTTTGCTACCATCGCTAGAAGAATCTCAATTGTATAAGCACAGAGATTCTACGCAAGACCACCCAAGATAGAGTCTCCCAGTTGCGCCGCTGACTTTGCCGCTCTCTGTCTATGTTTGCACCTCGTATTGCAACTCCCGCAGCTGCATGATACCAGTATGCAGTCATCCCTTTATGTGGCTCTGAAGGGTATCATCAATCTGCTAAAAGCCACCTCCCACCACTCTCTCGAAGTCGTGCAATGCCGTCTTCTCATAGCTTTCTACGAAATCGGCCACGGCATATATCCCACTACAGCCGCATCCATAGGCGGTTGTGCTAAGCTTGTACGCTTCGCCGGGTTTCATCGACGTTGTATTCTTACTAGCTATGATGACGAAAGGGAGATTGTAGCGGAAGAAAAGAAGCGAACATTATGGATGCTGCATAATCTAGACCGGTACAGTCGACTGAATCCATTAATTTTATTAAAATCTAACAAGCGAATTCCAAGCTACTTAAACCTCTCCATGGGAGAAAGCAAGAGTAGAGATAGATGACAATGACGATGAAAAGGAAATACTGGAGAATAGGTCAGACCATGTGTGAGTTATGGGCCATGATTAATAAAGGAGTTATGAAAAAATGATTAGTAGTCGTGAGGCTCAAATCAAGGCAGTACTAATATGACATAACTATTCTTATTATCCTTTATTTCGCACGTTTACAAAGCCATGTCATTGAATTTCAATGACATTTCAATTTCTGTCGTTCAGAACTACGGGCTTCACATATAGATGGATGTGTACATATAGCATATAATGCATTCCGTGGCTGCTGATGGGACGAGTTTCTACTACACCCAAGCTTCTCTATGGGACCTTGAGAACTTTAATTGAATAGTATCGCTAAACTGAACTTGACATCAAGATTCGTGCTAGCCAATTACGCCCACAAAACTTGGAGCTTGGAATGGAAATCAATGGTATGAAATCTGAGCTCAGAACATCGGTGCCTTAAACCAGGCGAGCAAAAGCATAACCCCGTCATCCACAATATGGAATCTCATCCTTGAGAGATGCAAGACCAGTCATTCCTCCTTCACATTGTTCGTAGTATTATATAGTCTTTGTTGCTGCAAATACACTATTAGTCGCCCAAGATAATCTGCTAGTATTGTCATCTGTTATATTATCGTGAAACTCATATAGAACTATGGGTCTATATATAAGTTACAGACTACCAATGCTTTTCAGAAATATCCACCTCATTTACATCAACGCCGTCCTTAAACCACCGCTCATCATCAGAAATCTTAACATCGTTGCCACTCATTTGCCGCTTTCTCATCAATCCATTCTCCGCAAATGTCCAGTCTTCAAGACCATACGTCCGCCACCACTGACCAGCCTCATCATACCACTCATACCAAAACTGTACAGCAATCTTGTTGTCGGTAAAAGCAAAGAGTTCCTTGCGTAGCCGATAGCCGTTTTCTCTCTCCCACTTCTTGGCTAGAAACTCCTTGATGGCATCTCTGCCCTGCAGGAACTGGTCACGGTTGCGCCAGATTGAATCGGGCGTATAAGCCATTTTGACGCCATCGGGATTCCTGGGGCTTGTTAGTTGGACCATGATTTATTTATGTAAGTTTCTTCATTTACCTTGTATTCCATGCATCTTGGGCTGCCTTGACCTTTATTTGCGCTGTTTCGGCCGTGAACGGTGGGTAAGGTGGTCTTCCTTCTTGAGACGACATGGTTGTCTATCTAAAAGCTAGTGGATCTGTGCTGCTATAGAGTGATGTGAATCTGTCTATTGAACTAGCAGTCGAGTTGAGGAGTAAATATGGCCTTTATCTACCATTCATTGGCAAATATGAATACTTGATAATACCCCTCATCTTTACGCCCGACATCCATCTGCCGTCCCCACCATCTTGGTGTACAGTAAGACCTAAAACAATCTATTGGTTTAGACTTTGTTAACTCGATTGTTCACATGTAATTAGCCTGCAAATTGAGAAGAGAAATCCCGGTGGTTCTATTTCATTATGACGTGCTTGTTCAAAGACCTAAGGTATTGCTTGTTCCTCCGCTGCCGCTCGGCCCGCCAGACAATGCCGTTCGTTTCGAAGAAACGTGCCGGTGAATTCAATCATTTCGCTTGTGCCCTAGTACCAGAGAGAAACATTAGCGTCTAACTTGTTGACTTGGGACGAAGAAGAAAAGAATCTGCACTTACACTTGTAGTTCGCAGAACACTTTTTCTTGTCTCCAATGCGACCGCCCAGTCACTCCATCCTTGTACGTCGTCACGAATAAATGCTCGAAAATCTCTTATTATGAAATCTCTCGCAGCTCAAGGAGCTAGAGTAGCGTCAACGAGACTGAATTGGTCTCTAAAGAAATAAGGGCCCTTGGCTTCTTTGGAGACAACCGAGAGCAGCTTTTTAACCCCCATCAAAGCAGATGCCTGCTTTTCAGGCTCATTTGGTCGAGCTTGTAATAATCGAATGAACGTCGGGACGGCTTTTTTGTTGATGTAGTCAATCCATAGCCGAGCAATGGCTTGTTGATATGGATCCCCTGGTATCAGTCTACCGGATCCATATTCTTCGTTTAGAAACTCGTTAATGATGATAGAGTTATGAAGTGGCTTTCCATCTACCTGAAGCCTAGGCGTTAATCCCTTGGGAGAGATTTCTGTCTGAACAGTTAGCTCTATCAACAAAAGAGGAGCAGAGAGGCACTTGAATAGATTAAATAAAACGTACCCAGAATGAAGCCCCCTTTAGATACGGATTGACTTCTTTATACTGATAAGCGATGCTAAGCTCCTCGAGTACAACCCAAGAACTCTGTGTAAATGGACATGACCATCCTGATCAAAGGACCGTATTAGCTGGCTCTTCATGTTTCCTAATCGTCTCAATTGCCGCCGATGTAGCGACGGGGCGGTATTTTGGGATTGTCTTTTGCATGATTGTCTTGCTTGCCAACTGTGAGATTTTACGGACGGAGTTGTAAACTGCCTCAAATATCTCAACTGAAAGGAGATTGTACCGAACGGTGCCCACCCTGTGTTGATACCACAGAGATTGCCCTGGCTGCAAGAGGCTGTGGATTTGATTGGCAAAGCAGACACATTGTTCCTGTCAAGTGCAAACGGAAAGTCCATGGATACGAATAACAGAGGTGACCCACCTGGCTTTGTGAGAATTATCCAGAATAACGAAGAAGGAGTGGTGCTAATATACCCAGAATGTGAGTGCCACCCCCTCTCCACTCTCGATCCGAGCATAGACTGATGCCATTTTGACAATCGTAGTCTCCGATAACAGATTGTATCAGAGCTTGGGAAATCTCAAAGTAAACCCACTGATTGGCATCGTCGTTCCTGATTTCATCACCTCCGATGTCCTATATCTCACAGGCTCTACAACCATCTTGGCGGGCAAAGACGCCTCCGATGTACTGATGAGAACACAACTAGCCGTCAAAATTAACGTCACGGATGCCAAATTCGTGCGATCTGGTCTGCCGTTTCGCGGAATCCCAATAGAGCACTCCCCGTACAACCCTCCTCCACGATATCTTGTCGCTGAACAAAATGGGGACACTGCAAAAGCATTGCAGAGCAGTACCGACCTTTCTGCCAATTTTGTATCTCGGGAAACCCTCACACTAACCATCAGTCGCTTCACGTTCAAGCTCTCGTCGCAAAAGCCTATTCCAGCATGGCATGCCGGGCAGTAAATAACATTAGACTTTACACCGCAGCTGTATTGAGGATGGTCTCACATGAGGGATCACGACCTAAAGAGCTTGAACGATGACTTTATTCGAACTTTTACTGTTTCCAACACCCCACAAGAGGCTGAGCTTCATATAACCGTCAAGAAGAACTGGCCTGCCACGCATTTTCTTTGGAGACACAAGCCCGACACTCCCATGAAGCTGTATGTATTGGGGTTCGGCGGGCAAGAGTCATTTCGTATGCCTATTCAAAAGGCGTCGGCAAAATAATCGTAATTTGTCTTCATTGTAGCTGGTATGGGCATAACGCCACTGCTTGCGCAAGCTCCCGCACTCCTCAATGCGGCATTAGATTTGAACGTGCTCTGGAGTCTCCGCGGAGAAGACCTGAATTTGGCGGTAGATTCGTTAAAAGAATTGATGGTCTGGCGGCCGCTACGAAGCTTTTCATCACAGGCGATTACTTTGAGAGAAAGCTGGCTGAGGAGGTCCAAAGTTTAGGGCCAGAGATCGTATTTCGGCGAATATGTGAAGACGATCTCAAAACATTGAAGGGAGCGGAGCGTAAATGCTTTCTATGCACAGGGCCGACGCTGCTGCAGAGATTGAAGGCGTGGCTGACGGGGGAGCAGGTTGTTTGGGAAGATTTTGGATACTGAGGAGTCCGCAATTGTTAGATTTGCCTGCCCATGCTGTAAATAGCAGTCGAGCATAGTGGTATTGAACGAATGGACGTATGGTTTGCACTTTTTGACAAAACATTCATGGACTTTTACCCAAATGCGGTGTAGTTATGTATTGTTGCCTTATTATATACATCAAGCTTCAGCTTAAAGGATGAAAAGAGAGGAGTCTGTTACTGTAGCTTCCCAGCATCAATGAATAACCTATAATTCTGCTCCACGTGAATTAGCAATTCAGCAAAATATTTTACACCATATGTCGAATGCGCTCAACTTACATTTTGGTCTTCTTTATCTTACAAAACCTTGTCTCCTTATAAAAGTCGCCCATATATGAATCGGCCGTCTCCGAATAATAGCGGTAGAGCACTTCACCAGAGCGTTCCCCTTTCTTTCCTTCTCTTTTCCGTCTGCTCGTTCCGTTAGCACATCGCATGTTCGTATCAAAGCTAATGCCCGCGATTGGATTCGACATACCCAAGCCTGTTTGCAGTCGCGATATGCCCTAAACCACAACATCAGCTTCAACCCTTCAAACCACCAAAGCAAGCTGCCATTGCCACAGCTCGAGCGTGTATAACATACTGGAAGTACTCTCCGCACATCGATTTGTCGCCGTTATTCCGATACAAGCATTTGTAACTGCGCTGCGCCGCTTCCTGGCAAGGATCGTAGAATTCGCTTTTGGATTTGCTGCGGGATGGTTGGTTAGCGTTGAGCGGGCATGGAGAGACGTATATCGTGTGGCCGAGTTACCTCTCGAACTTTTGCTTCGTCTCGTCGGTCCAGGGACCATTTTGGAGTCTTCTGACGGTGTGGCCATGTTTTCTCTCTCTTTTGGCTGCGATTTTGTATGTGATGTTGCTGGGAGAGTGTTGAAGTCGGATGAACATCGGTAGCGCTGGATGATTTAGCAACGGCTTTGAGTCGGGTCACCGTCACCTTACGTCATTTTCCTTTTGGGTGAAGCATCGCATTTATGGAGCTGAGGTGATGAATAGGTACTCCGTAGAGCCAGGAATCTATTATAAAAATATCTACTACATAGGTACCTATAATGCTTACTGAAGTGCCTGATTCTCCAAATATTTGCTGCTGTCGCTATTTCTTCTAGGATCTGCTACATAATCTGCGCTCCATTCCTCTAGTATCAGCTATCTATCATCTTGGAGTTGGGACACGGGATGCTCGATAGCCACTCTTCAAAACGTTGCATTTCCTCTACCAGTAATCCAATGGCAAGCATAACTAGCAATGTATTTTATATTCTATCTTGCCGTCGTGTTTGACCGACCATAGCACATCTGACCTGAGAGCCAAATCTGTTACGACCCCTCATAGCGCATCATTTTCAACACATTGAAGCTTCAGTGTAAATTTGCCGTACACAGTACAAAGCTGTCAGTCTTGAACCCCAAATACTTAATTTATCTTTCTAGTAAAACACGTTGATACTAGCAATAAAAATGAATGTTTTACGGTGAATTACATGACAGCGCAGTCACCTGACCCTGTCGCACATTGTCCAGCTCCGATAAGCTCCCTTATCGTACTAGCTCCCGCCAAAAGAGGCCAGCTTGGACATGACGCCTATTCGAAACTCTCTTCCCCGGATTAGATACAACAACATAGGGAGAAGAATTATACGCCACATCACAAAGAGAGAGAAAACAAGAGGAAAGTAAAAAACACGGTCCAAAATGCTCTTCCTCGGCAATCTCGTCTACGTCCTCTGCCTCCTCACAAACGCCCTCGCCATCCTCTCCGACGACCGCTTCCTCGCACGCATCGGCCTCTCCACCAGTACATTCGACCCTGCCTTTGGCGCCGGCGCAGATGCCAACAGTGTCAAGGCGAAACTCGTCGCTCTCATCGCTAGTGTCCGCATGGTTATGCGACGTACGTCCTCCCTCCCCATTCGAATTGGAGTCTCCCCCGCCGTTATGCGCATATCTACAATCCAGGGGCTATTGGAAGGGTGGCAGAATTGCGAAGCTGACGCGATGAATAGCGCCATTGATTATAGTCAACACATTGATCATCCTATACGAGCTGGTATTGGGCTAGATGACAGGCCGAAAAGTTTCAAAATATTTCGATTCCGAGCACCGCATGCGCTCCTAGCGGGCGGTTTCATTGTAATAGCGATATTCCTCCAATCCCGAGAGTACAGTTGGGTTTTTACACGGGATAGCACAGCGGCGCATCATGCATACAAATGATCAGGCGGTTATTGTGCGGGCGATCTCTTGGATGTAATAGATTTTGCGTGGGTTGTTCGCCAAGGATGGTGACTTTCAATATTTCATAGAGCCCAACGTCATGTCTTGATGGATACCTTCTAGGTACATATGAACAGAAAGACGTTTTGAGAAGCGCGGTGGCGGTAGCTATATTATATATGGCATGAGTGCTTGCGGCTGCGTCTTGTTTAGGAAACCGCGTGGTAATGGTTGATGCTGGCTCAAGCACTTTACCGTCTTGCGGCATGCAGTCTCTGCGTAACTCATCTCATGTATTACTTAGTCTAATTGTATTCGTTATGCCATCATAAATGTTGATGGCCGTTTGTATCAATCTGTCTGGTGTGAGAAAACAGCCAAACCAGTACGAAAAGGAAGAAATGCAATGGCCGTGAAGGAACCAAAAAGGTCGATAGCTGCTATAGACTACATGTCTACCCTTAAGAGGATCTCATATTTGAAGGAATATGGAGGGGGAAACAGAAGCATGAAGAAGATGGTGGTTTAGAAGAACGGACAGACACGGTTGTAGAAGACTTGAATGGATGAGGATGATCTCTTCTGATCATTTTTTGTTTTAGCAATTCAGTCTGCGTTGACTTGCCAAAGAAATCACATTGTATTTTGGAAGAAGAGCTCCATCAGCCCATCATCATCTGGCCAGGAGACATCCACATGCTAGCGGATCTTTTCTTGCGCTGGAGAAGGCAGTGTCGTCCCCACTTACGCCGGTACTTTTCGGGGACGGCGTCGATTTCGGGAATCCACAACGTCCGTGCCAAGAGGTGGGTGTTTGCGGCGTCGAGAAATTCAACACACTTGACGACTTCCCAGTGCTTCTTGTCTGCAATATAGTCCGGCTCCCTGCGTGATACCGATCCCTTTCTGTGGGGGTATTGGGTATCCACCAGAAAAGAGCACATTCGAGGCTCAATGTACTTGCCCACATCTTCTTCGTTACGGTCATTCAGACCCTTTGTCGGCAGCCAGGTGCCGCTCCAGAAGCCGAAGCCAGTTCCGGCTTCAGAAAACTCACCAGGCAACAGGCCACGGAATTCAGAACGCAGGAACTTGGCATGCATATTCCGCGGGAGGAAGTAAGACGTTGGGAAGCGATACCATTCTTTCCCGAAGCAAACATTGTCTTCTTCTGCTCCAAACGTGTTTCCTGATCTGTCTCCCCAAAGCGGAGAATAGACCTTGAGAGGGGCCGAGTACGCAGAGTATATTCCGTATATGCGTGCAAGGCTGATATTGATTGAGAGGAGGAAGACGAGGCCGACGACGAGAAGCTTGAGACGGCCCGAGATCTTTCCGATCAACGTCGAAGCATTTGATGATCCAAGAGTATATAAAATAATGTGCACTGATATCGCAGCATTGAGGGCTAGGAAGGGGTAGGCCGGGTACATGAACCTCTCTTCCTTGTGTGGTTGCGCGGTGAAAATGGCTAGCCACATATAAAAGGGCATGACGAAGACAACGGTGCGCAGCCCGCTAGCGAGACCTTGCGAAGTCTTGGAGAAAATTTTCTGCAGGATGAAGAGTGGCAATACTAAAAGGGCGAGGATAAACCAAACGTTGAAATTTAACGCGAGATTCTTGAAATAGAAGGTCCAAGGCTCAGTTCCGTAGAGATCCGGGCCGCCGGTTTTGGAGAAAATGTTGTATCTGACAATGTTCCAGGCAACGACGACAGATTTCTTGTAGAAAAACAAGTTGATAACATAGTCAAAGCCCTGGTGGTATGAGCATATTACGTCGCAGTTGGATAACAGAATAAGTCAACCTACCAAAACAAGGAGAGCAGCGATAACACCACGGACAAATCGGATCAGAGCTTCGATAAGAGAGGTCCTGTCGCTGAACAGGACCAGGACGAACTCCTCAAGGAGATAGGGCGCACAGAGAGCGGCGGCAAAGGGCCAGCCAAGAATACCAGCCACGGCGAACCAAGCCATGCCTTGCCAGGTCTTAAGCCCGCCCCGCCAGTTCATGAACGATGCAGCGCCAAGCATTCCCATGTACATGGCAAAGCTGGAGGGCAAGAAAGCTGCACTCGCATGGAAGTTTCCTGGGCTGAGAATAGTGGCGACGAGGAAGAGAACGCCGATCCTAGCATTGAGAGCCAGACTGATTCCTTGGAACAGGATCGTCTGGCAAACAGCACAAAGAAGCGCCAGGCCATAGCGGATGAAGTAAAATTCGGAAACCTGAGGGAGTTAAGCCAGAAGCTCATGCAAACAGACGGAGCAAAGATTCACCTTGCTGGACTGAGGCAGTATTCTGCGCACATTGCCCACAATGGCATGAAGAGCTATGTAAAGCCAGCTTCGGATGGCATAATCCGGGGAATACTCCCAGGTCTGCAGGCCGTAGCCATGTGAGAGATAATGCGCCGGCTCCCAGTAATTGAACGTCTCGTCACAATCCTGGATCGGCGCAAACAAGGCAGCAATCATGTTGGCGCCGAAAAAGAGATAAAAGGCCGATATGGGCTTTATGCCATATGCGCTTGGCCGTCTTTCGGTTCCAAGACACGAATCAGCAGCTGCGCTCTGGGGCGTCTGTGTCAAACATACTTTTTCTTCGCATGGCTGGCATCGGGATGCTCGTAAGCCACGGGATTGGCCTTCTTGGGCACAGGCTTTGGCGCCGGCTTGGCAGCAGGTTTGGGAGCCATAGTCGCCGATGCAACAGTTGGACGGCTTTGGAGAGATGTTTTGTGTTGTTGGGGTCAAGATCCACCCGCAGCCAAAGAGGAGGGCGGTGAGGCTTGTTGTGCCTCGGTGGCGTTCGGTGAAGCGCTCACCGACCCACCAGTTCTCTTCACCGGGATTCTGCTGCGGCTGTGCGTCTTTTGCGCGTTCACAAGGAAGGCTGAAATGCAGCGAACCATTCCTAGACCGGCTTGGTGCACCCCACATACCGCTCCGAGACGCCATACTGCCTGTGCTATTCTTTTTTTTTTTTTTTTTTCTTATCTGATAACAAGCTGGAGCATTTCTTCGCCCTCGCATTCTGCAACTCTCGATCAATCACGACAAATTCAGTCTCTGGGACTTACCGTCGTCGTCGTCAGCTTTTTGGCTTAGTCCTTATCAATATTGTATCCAGTCTACTATAGGTGGCAATTCTATCACATCATTTACAATCTTCGGGCCCTCCAGAATACCTAAGGCCGTTCTCTCTTTTGTTCGGCGCAAAACTTCCTCTCCAGGCCACACACATCCTCGCCGTCACGATGTCGGGTTTTCAGATCCCCGGACTGGGCCAAGCAAAGCTGAATGAAGTACTGCCGCCCCTTCCAGTCGATCTCGCAATTGCCGCCGCAAGTGCCGCCGAAGACAGCGAGATGCTTGGCGCAAACCCACCCATACTCGAAGCAGCATCGTCAGCCACGGAACAGCACAGCGAAGACGTCAAAGCTAGTAGCTCTGACCCAGATGCTATGACAATTGATAAACCCGAAAGTCCTCCTTCTTTGACACACGCCCTCGAAGCAGCCCTCGGTGGCCTAGACAATACCGACGCACCTCGACAAGCGCCCGCGCCTGAAGAAGAGCCAGTACCTTTACAGCCCGACCAAAGCGAACATCCCGAATGGGAGATTGATTCTTCTCCATATGAGTCATCGGACTCTAGCAGTTCTGACTCATCATCCGACGATGACGATGACTCTGACAATGAGGGCTATGAGCCTCTGGGCATCGAAGAAACAGCACGGCTTCTGATGGAGACAGAGGGAGGCTCCGATGATGAGGGAGACCGGGGGAAAGCTTCTGGATCTGGATACGTACGGACAAAGAATGAGCTTCCTGAGGAAGTCATTCCCAAGCCGGACGTGACAATCACTCCTGAGATGGCAATAGAAGAGCTCGGTGTCATAGAACACATCATCGAGAATATCATGCTCATCAAAGCATTTACTCCCGGAGAATACCAAGTCTTGGATAGCGGATCTGTCCTGTGCAATGCAGAGAGGGTCGTCATCGGGGCTATCGCAGAGACGATAGGCAAGGTGTTGCAGCCTATGTACACGGTGATGTTCAACACACCAGAGGAGGTGATAGAACTTGGACTGGAGGTTGGAACAAAAATATACTATCCTGTCGACCACGCATCATACGTCTTCACAGAGCCTCTGAAAAATATTAAGGGCTCAGATGCCAGCAACCTGCACGATGAAGAGATTGCCGATGAAGAAGTCGAATTTTCGGATGATGAGAAGGAAGCAGAATACAAGCGGTCATTGAAGCAGAAGAAGAAGGACAAGTGGAAGAGCACTAGTGGAAAAGAAGGCAAACAGCCTCACCCGCTACGCCAGGAGATGTCTGCTGATGGCAGCTTAAACTACGACGAAGAGGATGATGGCCCATATAAGCCGCTGGCTAGGCCTGTTGGATTTGGGGCGGGCCCCTCATCGACTGAGAATCACGAGCCTTACCCCAGACAAGCCTTCTCTCGAGGAGGCCGGAGAGGAGACTCTCGGGGTAGAGGTGGTCGCGGAAGAGGCTCCGGCCGTGGTGGTAGGGGAGGTTACAGCCATCCCAGGGAAGGGTATTCACTCCCTCCCCAAAGCAATCAGAACCCTCAAGCAGCTGCACCCGCAGCCAGCTCATGGAACTTCAACCCAGTTCCCCCTTCCGGCTCTGGACCGGTTCCATCTCTTCCCCAATTCGGCTTTCCCCTTCCTGGGTGGCAGCCACCAGCACATGGCCAGTCAGCGCCATCTGCGGTACCGCCACCACCACCAGGTTGGCCCGGATCTGCCCAAGGACAGGGCCAGGCGCCCAATGGCGGAGCATTCGTCAATCCCGCCTTCTTTGCAGCTTTGATGAGCCAAATTCAGGCGCAAACCGGGCAGGCAGGGTGGAACGGCCAGGTCCCACCGCCTCCGCCACCTCAACAATAAGGGATGCAGATGGCTGAGAGCACATAAGGTTTTGGAGTTTTTGGCGTGAGATGGAATATGGTTAGGTTCGGATATTTAGGCGTTTGGGAACGGCTTTACGGGGTGTTGGATTGGCTGGACATTGAAAGTTGTGTCATACAGTGCCCATCGGTAGATGCACCAACCAGATCAGATCTTTGTGCGTTTGAGCTGAGACGGCGCATCGCACGCTGTGATTAGAATGATATCAAGCCCATGTCTTCTGTGCCATTGTCTGCTCGCATTGTATTATTACTCCGTCCCCTCGTCGACCCTCGATCCCCGGCATCACGCTGCATTACCTATTGCGGCAAGGCGGATCCAACCCCAAAGGTCCCTGGCAGCTTAGGCCAAGCCCCCTGTGCCGCGGTGGATCTGTGACCTACTAGGCAGGAACCTTTGATCTCATCGCCTCTCGCTCTCTTCCCTCTCCCTCTCTCGCGTTCTGTTTATCTCTGTATCTCTCCCTGTTACTCCATCTCGAGAGCCTACACAGTCTTCGAGAGATACCACTATTAAACACCATCATCGTCGTATTGCTACATATCTCACATCGCAATGAAGTTCTTGCAGACCTCTCTTATCGCGGCCCTGCCTGCTGCCCTCGTCAGCGGTCGCTTCGTAGTGGAGAACGAGGGTGATAATGTTATGCTCGAGGAGCCGGCCAAGTATCTCATCGAACTGAGCCCTGGCGAGACTCAATGGGTTACCGAGGAGGACAAATGGGAGCTTAGACGAGTATGTCCATCTACCTAAACTTGCCCGTTGGATTCGCATCTTTGACTAACGTCTTCACCCGGTGTAGAACGGCCAGCGCTTCATGGACATCACCGACACGCAAGAGCTGGGCTCTCTCCGCGCCAAGACCCATAGCCAAGCTTCCGTCGAGTTTCCCCAGAAATGTGTCAAGCAAGAGGACGTTGGCGAGCTGGCCGGTAACCTGGACAAGGACGAGATGCGAAAGAACCTCGAGAAGCTGACGAGCTTCCACACCCGATACTACAAGTCCGACTACGGCCGGCAGTCCTCCGACTGGGTTTTGGAGAAGGTCACCCAAATGATCAAAGATGCTCGCGCTGAGGATAAAATCACTGCCGAGCACTTTGCCCACTCGTGGCCGCAGAGCTCGGTGATTGTGAGAATCCCTGGCCAGACCAACACCACCGTCATCATTGGCGCACACCAGGATTCCATCAACCTGTGGCTGCCCTCAATTCTGGCTGCCCCAGGTGCCGACGACGATGGCAGCGGCACGGTGACTATCATGGAAGTCTTCCGTACGTTGCTTGGGTCCGACGAAGTTGTCGCTGGCTATGCACAAAACACTGTGGAATTCCACTGGTACAGTGCCGAGGAGGGCGGCCTGTTGGGCAGCCAAGCCATTTTCCAGGAGTACGAGAAGCAGGGCCGCGACGTCAAGGCCATGCTCCAGCAGGATATGACTGGCTTTGTCCAGGGAACCAAGGACGCAGGCAAGCCCGAGAGCGTTGGCGTTATCACCGATTACGTTCACCCTGGTCTCACTGCTTTCATCAAGAAGGTCATCGAGGAGGTAAGCTGCTATCCATGCATAGAAAATCCGGACGTCAGATTACTAACGTTTGTCTACAGTACTGCAGCATTCCTTGGGTGGAGACCAAGTGCGGCTATGCTTGCTCTGACCACGCCTCTGCTTCAAAGGCCGGGTACCCTTCAGCCTTTGTTATCGAGTCAGCATTCGAGAACTCGGACCAGCACATCCACGGCACCGATGATCTCATTAAGTATCTGTCGTTCGACCACATGCTGGAGCACGCCAAGATGACTCTGGGATTGGTATACGAGCTCGCTTCCCACAACTTTTACCCAACAGCCGATGAGGAGCCATCAGAGTTGTAGATTGTGTGATACCACTTAATCAATTGCCCATGCCGAAATGGAGGGGGGGATCCTTGCCTACGTATTTTGAGTATTGTTAGGAATATGATTATTGTACAAGACGTTGTGTGCCTGTAGCTTGATGAGTCGTGCCGAATTTTGATCCTGCAGCAGCATTTCTCTTTCATTGGAGGCTTTGTCTTGCTCTACAGCAACTACCATTGCTTGGCTCATGTTCCTTTTGGATTGGATTCTGATCATTTGAGCCGAGAGTTGGGTATATTATCGAGCCAACTCAATTACTAAATCGTTTGTATCGTAATTTTAGAACAGAAAGCCTTCAAGCCACCAACAATCAATATATCCTGTAAATCGTGAACTGACCATGTACCTATATAAAGTGCCTTGACTTTCCAAAGAGTACGAGACTAAAAGGACAAGGGTATAAGACAAAGAGAGAGGCCAAAATGTGCATCAAAGAAAGAACGCCGCATTCCGTCAAGTCGTGCACCGTGAGGCAAGTAGCGAATACAGGGAGGTATGGCTTTCAGAAAATAGGCCAGTTGCCAAAGAAACGCACAAGCGATGCCTTTGGCCGAACTGCAAACACATAGACTCGGCAGTTAGCGAGCCCGGTTGGGGGGGAGGTTGGCACTTGCAGCCGGCACTCCATTGTGGATGTTTTTCTTGAAACCAAAAGCAGAACTTCCAACCTCGCACTTGGAAGTTTGGGTAGAGGAGAGTCTTTTTGCAACAAAGGAAGAGCAAGTCACTTCCAGTACAAAGCTTGGCTCTGGTTGCGTGAGGATCTCTCAAGGTAACCTAAAAAATATTCGTCTTTCGCCCCAGCATTAACTCTGAAACGAAGGACTCTTTTTTTCTCTTTTTTTTTCTTCTTTTTGTTTTGTTATGTTAATTTCCCCGAGACTGATATCAGAAGCCTGCAGCTTAGCAATATGCGTCAACAGAATATTTCCCCTACCACCACGGGTGCTGCGCCGAATTCCGGCAAGAAGAGAGCCTTTCGGCCAGATGAAGAGATGATCGATGACGACGATGTCAAAAAGCGCCGGTATGAGTGTGTGACTGAGCCCAGCGGCAGTAGAATGCGCTTTGCGACTACTCAGCCCGCGTTTGCGGCATCGGAGCATCGTGAATGCTTTCATTTTCCCGAGCAACCGATGCGAGGTCGCACACGATGGCGAGAAGGAAGCGAGCCGCCGAACTGTGACTGTTGCGAGTTCCATGGGCGTCGAACCGAGATTGCGAGCCATGATAGTAGCCTTGGAGCAGAGCAGAACCCTCGTCAAAGCTCTGAGGCTGAGACAGTTGTGTCTTCCCGAATGGAGCCTGAATGAGAAACGACTCGAGGATTGGAGGTGACATCTTTCGGAGGAGAACGAGTTTCATACGCGTTTTCATCTTGGAGGATAGTCGAAGGTTGCCTTTGTTTTATGTGCATTGGGTTACCATGAGCAACGATGATTGCCGTCGGGTAGACGGGAGATAGCCGAAACCGAAAAAAAAAAAAATTGATGGCAAACGGACGAGCAACTCATGTAGCACTATCAACTCTCGTACCCAGCAGCATCAAAAAGGCAATTAGTTTGATGCACCACGGCTTGGAGATTCGGGAGTCAACTGAAAGGCGGTTGTTGATCAGGATACGGCTTGCATATCATGGGATTTTGGCGTCGACTCAGGGCCCGGGTTGGTTTATCGGCTTGCTTCGAGTTTCGCTTTTGGCGTTTAGGATAGAGAACGAGCCACGTATTAAAGCCCGATAGGAATTTAAACGTTTTTCGATTTCGATTTACATTGGGCTCCAGTTTCATCGCAATTTCGGCGTGAGAAAAGATGTATCGTCTCGCCTATCTTGGCCTCTTCTTCTTGTTTGCCGGTGGTTGCTGTTGTCGAGCCGGCTGTTCCTCTTAAAGACCCATGTCATCGTCGCTGAGGTCGTCCATGTCTTGGCCATTTTCTTCCTCTTCTTCACGCCGCATAGTTTCAGCACTGGCACCAATCTTGCGAATGCCTTCTGCTACACTAGCAACGAAGCCTCTGCTCTCGGCAAGTTCCATGGCCCCGACGCCTCGAAGGCTCGTGACACCTTCGCCGTGACTTTCCGGCTGTGTAATCTTGTATCTCATCTTGGCGGATCGAGCTTCCTGCAGGTCTCTCAAGAGGGAGCGCACTTCCGAGGCGGACGGGACATCGTCGCTTGCATGTGCGAGGAGAATCTCGGCGAACTCGAACCAATGATACGGCAGGGCGCCTGCTGGGGCTGCAGACGTGCATGACGGTAGAAACGGAGGCGATAAGACAATGTCGGCGTCTGCAGAGTTGAGTCGTCTCGAATTGCCTCTGCTGTCGGCTCTAACGGGCGGCGGAGGGGGAGGCGCCCAATCCTTGACGTCGATTGCGGTTTCGTAGGTGACAATGTCGCGAAGGGAGTCGGGATGGAGCCATGCGGGGGGGACAATGTTGGCGCGTCGCTGCTTCTTGAGGAGAATGGCAAGCCAAAGAGGCAGATCGGCGCGGTGTGGCGGACGAAGCTTGGGAGTCGAGCCCTGTTGTCCATAGTCAGAAGACGGAACGAAGCTCTGTATGCAGATGGCTGACCGAGAGAAGCTCAATGCTCTCGAGGCGCTGGCGGGGCACCACAGTGACGAGCTCCATCTCACACAGAAAGGCGGCCTCTGAAGGCACCAGGCCCAGGGGAAGAGGCAAGGCCATGGTTTATGTGGTGCTGAGGCTATTGGAGGAGTGCGATGCTGTGCTATTGAGCTTCGTGTCAGCGGTTGAAAATGTCGTGCCCCTCCATCTGGAATGGAATGCTTGCGACCCACCCAATGTTCTTGGTACCTAGATCTCAGTAGATCTCGCCATCTGGCCGAATTGACTTTCCTTTTATTCTACCTTGATTGTTTTATTACCACTTCCTTTTTTTTTTTTTTTTTTTTTTTTTTATATCAATCATTGATCAATTGCCATTGTAACCATGGAGTTGTTTATAGCGGGGGAATGTCTTTTCATTGGGTCTCGCGGCACCAGTAGGGATCTAGATATGTCTAGAAACTGTATCGAGCACTTTGGCTATGACAGGTGACCTCTATAAAAGAAAATAGCAGGCCCGGTGGCAACCACATAAGGACTAGCCATAGTAATATAGTGGTAGTATATCAGTTTGTGGACTAAGCGAAGCACTGACGGCCGAGGTTCGATTCCTCGCTATGGCAATCTTTTTGCTATTTTTGCCATTTTTCACGGCGACGGTGATACATGAGTAATGGATAAATGATAGAAATCTAACAAATCGAAAGTCAAATGATAATTTGATGTACTTTGTGCTCATCTAGTATGATTTGTGGCTCCATAGGAAAGCTGAGAGATGCTTCTGTCTTGGCTGATGTGGACTCTTTCAGAGACTTGCTTTTTATATCATGCTAATAATGATGGCCAACTACTCTGCAATGAAGCTGACTATAATAAATCACACGACATAGCTTAGGCAATTGCTTAAAAAAAATTTCAATGCGCGTCAGGGACTGTAGACGGGTTTCCATGGTGTGTTGAGTATTTTATTACAGTCACGGATCTGGTAGAGAAGCGTCATCACAGCCTACATTGCATCCAATTCTCACTCACGCCTTAGACAAAACACTCCATATCATTTAAAGTAAAAGCTCTGCTATAATTAGCTTCACGCCTGTCTTCCATCTAGTTTCACTACTAGTTTGTCTTGGTAATCAACTAGCCTTGCCTATTCTTAGATACTAAGAACTCCGTGCTACGTAACACATAGAAGTAGGTAGTATTTAATCCAGCAAAACTTGGCCCTCAGAACAAAATGTAGATAATCATTGCTTGACCTCTTACTCCATATCTCACTAAACATTATACCATCGCCATGCCGTCCATCGCCCGCGCAACAATCCTGGCCTTTGGTGCAACCTCGTTTGCGTCGGGAATAGCTTCACTCGTCTCACCAAGCCTGATGATTGAATCGCTCAACTTACCTTCAGGCGCCATACCAGCCGTAAAGGGCAATGCCCTAGCGGCGATTGCCATGGGCATTTATTACACACTGGCTGCGTACCAAAACAACACTGCATTCTTTGCGGCTACCGTTCCGATGAGGCTGCTTACGGCGATGATATTCTGGGGACAGGATTGGAAGGCTGCATCGATCTGGGAGGGTGCGGGTGCCATTTTGACGGGGGCAGCTTTGCTTTTCTCTTAGGATAGGGTTATCATCTCTCAAGTTCTCACCCATGGAGAATGCTTCGATATTGCCATCTCTGTTAGAATACCCGAGATCATCCGGTCTGACTGCATATAAATTTGCCTTCTTGCTTCCTCTCCCGTGTTGGAAATGAGTCCTTCAGCGTGAGTCATAAGAGCATGGCTATCCCATATATGGAGTACGGGAATTCCTAGGTGGAGTTGGATACGTCCATTTAGAAGGTAAAACAGTGCGCCTTGTTATATGTAGAAATGCCAATCTTCAACTCATGGCAAAGAGCAATGAAATGATAGGGGCGTTAAGCGTCCATGTGATGAAAAGCTCCACGTAATAACACAAAGCCAGAAAACAAGCAACATGTCCACCAGAACAAAGCATGTGAGGTCCCAAACACCTGCCCAGTTCACATATAAAGAAAAGCGGGCGTGCTTTAGCCTCACACAGTGCCAAAAATCATGGCGCCTCCGTCACAAGAACAGCCACTTTACGCGCGAATTGTGGGCGCGAAATCCTCAGCACAGCGCCCAGTAAATCTCTCCTCATGGCTTGCGCCCGAGCCGTGATTGGCTGGAGATAGCTGGATGAATCACACTGTGTCAGGAGGGTCGCGAATGGGGGCACTTGGGGATGCAGATATAGGGAGCAGCGTCAGCTAGATTAGTATGCAATCCATGCTGCCGCCTCATCGCCGCATCTGGTCTTCCCCCTGATCAAGCCGTCATCCGATATAGGAGTGATATCTCAACGCAAAAGGGCCCATCTGAACAGAACAGCTCGACACTTCATCAACTTCAACTTCTCGATTCGTCTCTCTAAAAAGTCATCGTCACCATGGCCATGTACAGCGCTGTCCCGCCTCCTTCGGAAACTCCTCCTCCCAGCCAGTTCACGGCAAGCATCGTCTTCCCAGCTGCTCCGGCGTCCGGCAGTGCCATCGACATCGAGGCTTGGACCATCGCGGCGCTTCAATCGCTCAGCGTTTCGCCCATTGCCCGCGGCACAGGAACCCCTCTATCGATCCCTCTCGATGCCGTCACAGCGCCTTCCAAGCGCTCCGCCAGCCGACAGCAGGTCAAGATCACAACTGCTTCGGAAGGGGTTCAGGTTACTGTTGTCACTCCTCCCCGCAGACCGCCATCTGCCCGGGACAGCCAGAAGCGCAGAGAGGCCATCCTGAAGGGCAAGGAAGGTAGCCGGCAGCGTCGGCGATGGGAGAATGGTATGGAATACTACCTTACAAGACCTGCTTCAGGTACCTCAGACACAGGTCGCTGATGATGAGAGACTCCCTTTACAGATCGTCTCATTCACGTCCCCAACGTCCAGCCTCCCGAGCCCACCGACTGGGAAGTCCACCCGACACATCCCATCCATCGAGTCCCTTACCAGCTCGCCCAGTTCTGGGACCACGGCGTGCGCCAGCGCATTCAAGAGAAGACGTCCAAGCTTCAGGCGGCGCGCAAGAAGCAGCAGCTCAAAGCAGGCAGCGCAACGGGCCTCGGCGTGGGCGAAGTGCCGCGCGATCTGCGAGAAGCGACCAAGCGCAGTCCTGTGATTCGCACATGGGTCAAGGCCCTTGAGGAGCCTGTGCGGCAGTACATGGTTGACGAACGCCGGAAGCGACAGGCTGAGAATCAAGCTGGCAATGGCAATGATGACGATGTGGACAGCGCCGCGGAGGAGATGGACTCTGATGATGAGGAAATTGTCTTCGTGGGCCGCAACGGCAAGATGAGAGATTTGCAACAGAAGAGGGAGGCTGATGCTGCGGCTGCGGCGAGATACAGGTCTGCGCACCGAGAAGTGTCGCATGAGACGGTTGATTCCGGACTTGTGTTCGATTCCTTTGGAGATGGCGAGAGTGCTGCCTTCAAGTGCGTTTCCCCTCTGTCTTGTGATACACTATGTGTGTTGAAAGCTAACCTGATGTCTTTCTCCAGGCGATGGCTTACACATGCCATCTCGGACTACTATGGCCTGACATCAAGGTCAGTCACCTTGGCCAACGCCCAGAGGGTAGTGTATATTGGCTTGAAGCAAATGCCGCAGTTGAGGAAGGCTGTTCCCATTAACCAGCTACCACGACCCCTTTGGGAGATCTGCTGAGTGTATCTAACCAAAGATCGACGAGGATTGTCTTTACAGAGTAAGGATTGTGGAGATTTGGGTTAAACAGGACCTCACGCCCTCGCTATATGCGAGTATCTTCTTGAGTATATTGTTTTACTAGACGTTCCATTCATTTGATGAATCTAGACGAATAGACGAGGTAACTGGCAGACAATATATGTACATTTATTTCATTGTAGAATCCCCATCTCCTTTCATCAGAGATCCTCATATTATCGTCATTTGTCCGCCAGGGACCCTGAAATCAGAAAGATACGCTGATGAGATTTAGTCTGTATCCGTCTTTAACTCAATGCTTTTGCTGTCCGAAGCAACACCCTATCTCCGCCGAGCAATGGTCCAAATCTAGCGACCCGTTCTGGCACCGGCGTGTTGAGAAACAGGGCCAGCCCCGATTCACCAGCCTGTTCGAAAAACGTTTTGGAAAGTACCTTGGCAGCAACAATATTCATGCCCGCCCGCCTGAGGAATATTTCCCACGGGGTTTCTTCAGAAGTCAGGTATCTCGAAAATGCTTCTGATCTGGAGGAATGTCGACACATCAAAGCCAGAACCCATGTGGCCATTGTCTCTGTTGCTCCTGGGATAAAATGTACTTCGATATCCCCATCAAGCGCAACCACGAAACTTGAAAAATCGGCATAAGCCGCTGTGTCCGATGGAGCCAATGTCCCCATATATTCTCCCCTGGATTGCGACTCTGATACCAGAACGATGAGCGTTTCATACTTCTGGCTCACTTTCTGCACACGATCTCGCAAGGGGGTCTGAGTTTGGGAGCCTGGGAGAGGCCGCTGTCTGACCTTGAGAATATTCGTGACGATGATTCCAGTACCAGGGGGGAGGGATATATCAGCTTCAAAACTCCAAGACGGGACTGCCTCTTGGGGCTGAGCAGCGGTTGGTAGCCAAGCTGTGGTATTGTCGCGTGAAAAGTCCACATCGATCAATTTCTCGGGAGCCCACATATCCTCAAGTCGTCTCAATATCGGCCTAGCAAGGTCAACCGAAATGATGAAAGACGCCTTCTCTGATGGTATTTTAAAGTTGGGAACCGGCGCCGGAGGCATCTCTCCGGTCACCAATGGAGCTACTGCTTCGCGATCGTTGGTTTTTGATACTTCGTTACCAGGTGATGACGATGAAGCACCTGTATCTTGATGCATTACAGAAGGCTCTGTATTGAGGCGCGGTCTTTTCATGCCCCTTAGTTCCATAAAGTTATGGAGAAGAATGCTCGTGGCACTCGTATCGTAAGACTGTGGTAATCGTCTCATGGAGTCATCGTCGAGCTTCCTACGAGTTGGGCGATTGAGATCAAGGGAATCTTTGCTTGCTGAGATGTTGGTTTTGTTTCTTTGCTCTGGGCTGATCCAATTTGGGCTCTGGCGTTGATGTGTATTAACAGAGGGTAACCCATCTGCTTCATCGTTTAACTCATCCGCTTCATCGTTTAATAAGAAAGTCGATTCAATTTCTTCATCTTCCTGGATGCATAGAACATCCAAGTCGGACTTGATTGAAACGAAATCAAGACTGCTTAAGAGCGAGGTAGGCTCATAGGAAAGATGTTTTGCAATTATATCATCCGGTAACGCAAGTTCATCCACCTCTAAGGGCTTCCTTTTCCCGAATGGAGAATGTTTGAGGGGACCTTCTGGCTGTGGAACTGGCAGGATATTAAAACAGCGGGGCATGCTCTTCCTCAAAAACGCAAAATGCGTCTTCGCGGTAAAGTGGCCCATGGCCCATTCAGGAGGCGGAATGTCGAAGTCAAGCAGAGGAACAGGAGCACAAGATAGAGAATCATTCGGATGGAGACGCTCTTGGTTCACTAATTTGTTAGCATAATAACGTCGGTCCTCAAGCAGGGTCATGAAAGCATCTTCAAAATGCCCCATTTCCTCCAGTGAGTTATGGATTTCCTCGCCATTGTCACGAATTAGAGGCAGGCAGCTATCTGTGAAAATATTGGCTTCACTTGGGGAATCAGAGCTAGTAAGAACAACAGGAGCTTCGGCTTTGGCTTCTTGAATCACGGCGTGGCACGTTTGAATGAGTTGGGGTAACTCTCCAGCTGGTGACGATGTCATGAACGTGGACGAAATAATAGGCTCCGAGTCCATGTCGCGCTGAATAGCCTCGATAGTGACCCGGTCAGGGCTGCTTGGTTCAGACACAAGATCGATAAGCGCCACATCTGCATCGGGAATGAATGGTGCATCGTCGTCGGATACAGGAGACAAGGGAGGCGAGAGAGGATCCAGGCAGCTGTATTGATACTAAACACCTGTCAGTCACGGTAGGCAATGATAATCAAGTAGTGAAGTTGACTGACAGGCTTGATTTTAGTTTGCTGCTTGAGCAAGTCCTTGTATTCGTAAGCTGTCAGCGATTTGGTTTGATCTCGCACAAGATCCGTAGCGGCATCTGATAAGATCGGTGCATCTCTGTCAAATTCTCGGCGTAGTAGCTCCCATAACCGGCTAAGGCCAGGCGGAAAACTTAAACTTTCATCTCTCTCTGCTCTTGTGCAAGCCAATGGAAGCCATTGCTTGAACGGATCGCTGTATCTCTTGGCATGAACCTGGTTCAGGTACTCTTGGAGATCACTCTCGAGACATGATCCCAAATCCAGCTCGCCTGCGGGAATAAAAGGTTCTTTTGCAAAGTTATCAGTGGTTGATAAGGAGATTTTTGATGGCGAATCATGGAGAAGCTTCTCGAGACTCTCCCAGTATTGTGAATGCTCGTCAAATACTTCTCCCTTCAGTTGCGAGTTTGGGAGAGACACCATCTTCAATCCCACCTGGGCCACAAATCCATCTTTTTCGACAGCCTCTTTTGTGCTCTGAATGTCTGTTATATGGGATTGGAACGTAAACGGGTGTCGTCTATAGTTTCTGAAGCAGTTCTCGCGACGGCCGTATTCGTCTGCTGTTTCTGTCCTCTCTATGGGCTTGCCTGGTACTGGTGTCATGTTGGGTACCGATATTTATTGATGTTGTAATTCCTATAGCCTCGGAGCGCGAAACGGAATTGTATCATACAATATTTACTGCGTAACCGAGTCTGAAATGTGGTTTTGAATCTGGCCAAGTTGTGATAATTAGCAAATATCTGCATCTTTGATAGACGCCGTAGAAGGAGCGAACATGATTATCAGGGAAAGCAACGGATATCGATAACATCCTCCCATTATCGCTGATACGACACATGAGTTCAGTAAATCACAAAGCATATATACAAGGCAAACCAGAGGGTATTTTATTCATATTTCTACAGAATCATATGCATATCTGTAATGGAAGCGTTCCTGCCATGAACTGGCAGTCAGCATCTACCAACATACCCTGCAGAACGACAAATGAAGCTCGCTGGATGGACATGATAGGCAGCACCGGTGACGGATTACAGGGGACTACCCCGCTAAAAATGCCTTCGTGCCCCGCCAAATAATGGCTAATACAAGGTGCTAGAAGGCGCTTACATATGTATGGCGGGTCGCCTATCTCCGATAGGTGATAATCATCCCGCCTAGTTGCGATTCCTTGCTTGACGCAATAGCTGTCCAGCTTCATTCATCCTTGGGCTGTTGGGAGCATCAGGGCCTTTCCATGTAGCCCGTGCAATAACGTCTTCAACATTCCTCTCTTTGGCAATCGATCTGTTCCTCCGCCATGGCGTATGTTGCTCCAGTCCACAAGCCGACCAGCATCAGGCACGCCCTGCGCATCCGGTTTCTGTCGCCAGATATCGAGGATTTGGTCGTTGCGTGAGTATTTCCTACGGTTTCCGATTGCCTGCGTACCATCTGCTCACTCGCATCGCCGCATAGGAAAGCAAACCGACTGGAGATATGGCGAGTCACCGAGGAAGGCATGACGTGCCTTCACACAAAGGTTATCCATGGCACCATCGACATGCTCCAGCGGCTGCAGCCCAAGGATTCCGCCACAGATCTTCTCTTCATCGGCACGGATAGGCTGCAGTACTTCAACATAGCTTGGAACCCTGAAACAAACCAGCTGGATGCCGTCGAGCAGGCAATACAAGATTCAGCGGAGCCCTATATGCGGCAATCGCAGAGCCAGAACAGATGTCTGGTGGACCCCACAGGCAAGTTTATGGCGATGCACCTCTGGGAGGGGGTGCTCAACGTCTTTCGCTTGCGGATACGCAAAGGTTTGACCACGAGGCTCGAGGTACTAGACCAGGTCCGATTGACCGAGCTATGGATGAAATCGAGCGTATTCTTGCATAGTCGCACCGGCCATCCGAGAATCGCGTTTCTTTACAAAAACCAGGTTGACCGCGAAGAAGCTCGCGTTGCTGTTTATCGACTGACGGAAGACGACAAGGGTGGTGTTTCGTCCAAGTTTGACCCCTTGAAAGACAGAGAGCTGGATCAGGTCATTCCGGATCCTTATGCATCAATGCTCATACCTGTCCCCGTCTACGAGGAGAAGCGATATCATGTGCGCAACAATGAGGGAGCTAGGGCACATCTGGGTGGCCTTCTTGTGGTTGGAGAGACGCTCCTCACATACTTTGACAGCCTCACATATTCAAGCGTGGGCTCTCCCCTTAGGGAGCCTAAAATATATGTGGCTTGGGCCGAGTACGACGGGACGCATTATTTCTTGGCCGACGACTTTGGACGTCTTGATCTGCTTGAAATCAAGACAACTAATGAATCAACTGGTGTAGTGGTCACAGACATGGAAGTCCTCCCCATAACCTTCCCAGATTCAAGCCCATATACGTCAAGAGCATCTAGCTTGGTTTATATGGGGAACAATCTCCTATTCATTGGTTCACATCATGGCGACTCCCAGCTATTGCACATCGATGTTGAAACACAGCAAATGACTCTTGTCAAAGTTTTGTCCAACAACGCACCTATTATGGACTTTACGATTATGGATCTAGGAAACAGAGAGGGAGATGCACAGTCTGGGAACACTTTTTCGTCCGGGCAGGCTAGGATCGTGGCTGGCTGTGGTGCGTACCAAGATGGAAGCCTACGAAGCATCCGTAGCGGTGTTGGCCTTGAAGACTACGGCCTCTTGGACGACATTCAAGGCACTAGAGGGCTGTTCACTTTGCGATCCGTGGAGTCGGAAAAGGCGGATACTGTTGTCATATCCACACTTGCTGGAACCCGAGTTCTCCGGTTTGAGCCTGATAACATTGAGGAGCTTTTTTCGTTTCAGGGAATGGATCTCGACTCGGAAACGCTCTTTGCTGCAAACCTCCCAAACGGCCAGTTGTTGCAAATAACACCCCGAGTCGTCAATCTCCTGGATCCCGACAGCGGGGTTTCCTTGTGCTCATGGCAAGCACCCGAAGGCAACGTTATCACAGCGGCATCTGCAAATACAAAGTGGGCGTTGCTATCCATAGATGGATCGATATTGGTCTCCTTAAACCTCCTTGATGGTTTAAAGGCAGTCATAAAAAACGCCTCGCAAGATTCGGAATCTGGACAACAAGATCAAGTATCCTGCTTGCATGCGGCGCGCGATCCCCAAGATTTTGGCGTGGTTGGCTGGTGGACTTCGGGGACGATTTCAGTCGTGGACCTGGCCACGCTGACACCACTCCACGGCGAGCCTTTGAGGCAGACGGATGACAGTTCTTCAGTCCCACGAGATGTGGCACTCGTCCAGCTGCACCCGCCTGACGTCTCGGGCCCAACCCTGCTGGTGGCCCTGGAGGACGGAAATGTCATCAGCTTCAATGTTTCCGTCAAAGGTTTCTCAATATCCGGTAGGAAGACGGTCACACTGGGAAGTGGTCCGGCACGACTGCACGTACTACCCCGAGCGGATGGAATCTGCAACGTGTTTGCGACTACAGAGCATGCCAGCTTAATCTACAGCTCAGAGGGGCGCGTCGTTTACTCGGCGACGACGGCTGATGACGCTACATTCGTGGCCCCTTTCGACTCGGAAGCCTTCCCAGACTCCATCGTACTATCGACAGAGGATCATATCAGGATCTGTCATGTTGATAACGAGCGGCTCACCCACGTTAAAGCACTTCCCATGAGCGAGACTGTCCGCCGTGTAGCTTATTCACCGGGTTTGAAGGCCTTTGGACTGGGCTGTATAAGAAAGGAGCTGATTGACAACGCCGAGATCGTTACGAGCACCATCAAATTGGTTGACGAGGTCATCTTCCAGGAGCTGGGAAAGCCATTTGAGCTCAATGCCTCTGCATCATTGGAGCTAGTTGAGTGCGTAATTCGGGCTGAATTACCTGACAGTAACGGCGTCTTGACCGAGAGATTCGTGGTCGGCACGAGCTTTGTCGTAGATGCTGGCACGGAAGAAGCTGGTGAGACGAGAGGCAGAATATTGGTTCTTGGTGTCGACGAGTCGCGGCAGCTGTACCAAATCGTCTCCTATAACTTGAAAGGAGTATGCCGTTGTCTGGCCATCATGGACGACTACATCGTCGCCGGACTAACAAAAACCGTGGTCGTTTACAGCTTTACCCAAGAGACGTCGACAACAGCCAGGTTGAAGAAGCTGGCGTCGTACCGCCCGGCGTCATTCCCAATTGACCTGGATGTTTCTGGGAACATCATCGGCATTGGTGATCTCATGCAGTCCCTTACTCTTGTTGAATTCACACCGGGTCAAGATGGTAAGAAGCCAACGCTGGAGCAGAAGGCAAGGCATTATCAACAAGCCTGGACTACGTCAATCAGCGCCCTAGATGATTCTAGATGGCTAGAAGCGGATGCTCAGGGCAATATCATTGTGCTCAGGCAAAAGCACGAGGCGCCTACAGAGCAAGATCGCGGTCAGCTGGAGATTATAAGCGAACTCAATATTGGGGAGCAGATCAACCGGATCCGGAGGATTCAAGTTGCGCCTGCTGAAAATGCCATTGTAGTGCCCAAAGCATTTTTGGGCTCGGTAAGTCTATATCCATCTCCCAAGAAGTAGCGAATCGAAACTGACAAAGCAACTAAATAGGTTGAGGGCACTCTTTACCTCTATGGCGACATTGCCCCCAAATACCAGGATCTGCTCATGACATTCCAATCAAGGCTACAGGAGTACATCCAGACACCCGGAAATCTGTCTTTTGACACTTGGCGAGCATTCAGAAACCAGGCTAGAGATGGCGAGGCCCCTTATCGATTCGTGGACGGCGAGATGATAGAGAGGTTTCTGGACCTGGACGAGACCCAGCAGAGGCTGGTATGCGAGGGGCTGGGACCAAACGTGGAGGACATGCGGAACATGATAGAAGAGCTCAGGCGGATGCACTGATTTTGACGTAGCGTATGTGACTGGATCGGAAGGGAGATATGTGTAGAAAAGATGGAATACGGCAATGGCTATGTGTTGCTGTTTTATCACGAATAACGAGTTTGTTCATAGACAGTGGAGTTGATTCACCTATGAGCAACCGGCCATTGAGGTACTACTAGGTTATTACTATAGTGTAGGCATAATGCGTGTATGATGGAATGTTGATGATAGAAATTTAGAAGAATATCTGATTCAATCTGGTTTCGTGTCTGCAGAATTAATTTTATATCATTTTCATCAATTTTACATCAATTGTAGATCAAATCCCTGCCCGCATCAGTCGATTCCCTACCAAAGGCGGAACAGACCGGGACGCCGAGGCTGCCGGCGAATCAGCGCGCCGCAATTTCCACCGCAGCTGACCATGGCAGCCTCAGGCCACGACCCCAAAAAAAACCGGATCCCAAAACTTTCGGCATTCATCAGCTGTTAGCCCGGGCGAGCCAAAAGCAGCGGCGAAAAGACCTCAACTCACCACTTCGACCTCGACGTCGCCCTCGATCTCGACCTCTACCATGGCGCCTCTCGCAACTGCTTCCCGCCTGTGCCTGCGCTCGGCCGTGGCCAAGCCTGCCGTGCGCGCGCTGAGCTCGTCGGCCGTGCGCCAGGCGGATGCTCCCGGTGCGGCTTCCTACACCAGCCCCTTCAAGGGCGAGTCCAAGGGCAGCAAGATCCCCGACTTTAGCAAATACATGTCCAAGGGCAATGAGACGTCCAACAAGCTGTTCTCGTACTTTGCCGTCGGCACGATGGGTGCCATTACCGCTGCCGGAGCAAAGAGCACTGTTCAAGGTGGGTTTGGCAGCTGGGCTTTTGTTTTGTGTGGGGGAGGGGGGGAAACCGGGTTGAGAATGGGAATTGGGGCTCTGGATGGGCTGGAATTGCCGGATGCGAGGCCATTGGAGCTCGGGAGAGCTGGAATTGAGCAATTGGGTCGTTTCCATGCACGAAGCTAACACGTGCGGTGCTGCAGAATTCCTCGTCAACATGTCTGCCTCGGCCGACGTTTTGGCCATGGCCAAGGTCGAGGTTGACCTCAACACCATCCCCGAGGGCAAGAACGTGAGCACGCTCGACGAACTCTGAATACAACAAGAACCGCATGTGACTAACTCCCTAACCCCAGGTCATCATCAAGTGGCGAGGCAAGCCCGTCTTCATCCGCCACCGAACCCAGGACGAGATCGACCAGGCCAACAAAGTCAACGTCGCCTCCCTCCGAGACCCCCAGGCTGACGAGGACCGTGTCAAGCGCCCCGAGTGGCTGGTCATGCTTGGTGTCTGCACCCACTTGGGTTGTGTCCCCATTGGCGAGGCCGGTGACTTTGGTGGCTGGTTCTGCCCCTGCCACGGCTCCCACTACGACATCTCTGGCCGGATACGAAAGGGCCCCGCGCCGCTCAACCTGGAGATTCCCGAGTACGACTTCCCCGAGGATGACAAGCTCATCATTGGTTAAAGCGCGAATGCATGTATAAAGAATCCGGGGGGAAAAAAGAGAAGGGGGGAGACTGTCCTGTCACAAATGATGTAACAGTATGGAGGGGGGGGAGTCTTGGGAACTAAAATGGGCGAAGATGAGACAGCTCCCGAACAAAAAAATACATAATTCGTCTCGGAATTACAAAAAACATAGATTCTCTCTGGGCGGTCAAGTCTATCGGTGGGATGGGAGGCGGAATGAAGAAATGGAAGATGGTGTCTCATGATGCTGGGAATGGGATACACAAACTCCTTGTTTCTTAGATGTGAGCCATGTGCAGCATTGTATAAATAAAAACCATTTACGAAAAAAAAAAGAAAAGAGAGAACACTCTCAACACGTGTTAGCGAGGGTATCCCGGGGGAATATTCCAGCATGGAATGATGTTAACAAAAATGAACAAAACTCGGCTTGTAGCCAAAAAAGAAAAATATTATAGACTGAGTATTTTTAATTTCTTTTTGTCTATTCTTCATACCCATTTCCCCCTCCGAGCCCGAGATTAGTGTCCATGGCCATCATCCTCCGCGCTCTGCTCCGGATCCAGCTTGATCAGCGTATCAATCCTCATGATGCTGATACAAGCCTCGACCGCACTCTTCAGCTGCCGAACCTTGCTTATGCTGGGCTCCAGCACGCCGAGCTTAATCTCATCCACGACCTTGCCCTTGGTGAGGTCCAGGCCATAGTTCTTGTAGCTCTTCTTCTTGGCAATCGTCTTCTCGTCCTCGTTGGCGTCGCCCTCCTGGATGCGTTGTGACAGGGCGTGCCTGGAGCGCAGCTGGGCAACGAGCTCGGCGGCGTCCTTGGCGGCGTTGACGGCGAGCGTCTTGGGGATGATGAGCAGGGACTGGGCGAACTCGCCAATGGCCAGCTGCTCGCGGGATCCGACGGTGCCGGCAAACTCCTCGAGGTAGATGTGCAGGGCAGTCTCGACGGCACCGCCGCCGGGGACGATGCTGCCGCTTTCTAGCGTCCTCTTGACGGCGCAGAGGGAGTCGTGGACTGATCGCTCAATCTCGTCGAGAGAGTATTCATTGGGTCCTCGCAGAATGACGGAGGCGGAGGAGTGGGCCTTGGTGCCCTTGATCAGAATGCACTCGTCGTCCGAGATGCGCTCCTGGAAGACCTCCTCGGCGTGTCCCAGATATGAAGGTTCAAACTTCTCGTCACCGTTCAGGTCGGAGAGTGTGCTCAGCAGAGTACCGCCGGTGGCCTTGGCGATTCGTCTCAGATCCTCCTTCTTGCATCTTCTGACACCCATGGCGCCCTTCTCAACCATCATCTTCAGCACCATGTCATCGATACCCTTAGTAGTAAGGATGACGTTGGCACCGGCCTTGAGGATCATCTCTACCCTCTCGATAATCATGCCGGACTCTCGAGCACGGATAGCCTCCAGCTGCTGAGGATCATCAACAGTGATCTGAACGCCGAGCTTCATCCTCTCCTTCTGCAGGTTCATGTCCAAAATGGCAATCTTGGCATCCTGAATGCGAGTGGGCATGGCCTGAGAAGCAACTGTGCAGTTCAAGGCATAGCCCTTGACGAGGACTGACTCGAGAGCGCTCTTGCCGTGCGCCTTGAGCAGGTTGACAGCCTTGACGGGGTATTTGGACTCGTTCTTGTTGTTGGTCGTCTTGACCGCCTGGATGGCGTCGACAACCAGATCGGCGAAGAAGTCGGAATCAGCACCAATGATCTTGCTGGACATGGAAGTCTTGGCAATGTTGAGGAGGGATTCCCGGCCGAGGTTGTCGACCTTGATGCTGACGTTCTCGTTTAAGTACTTGATGGCCTCTCGCAGGGCAAGTCTGTAGCCGGTGATGATGGTGGTGGGGTGGATACGGTTCTTCATCAGCTCGTTGCCTCTTCGGAGCAGCTCGGCGGCGATCAGGACAACTGATGTGGTTCCATCGCCAACCTCCTTATCCTGCTGCTGAGCCAGGTCCACCAAGATCTTTCCGGCGGGATCTTCGACATCGAGGAGGGTAAGGATCGTGGCACCGTCGTTTGTTACCGTAACGTCCTGTTTGAATCTGATAGTAAGCAAGCTGTCGCGGTTTATGTCCAAGTTGCTTCGCGGCCGGAATAGGGGCAAAAGGCTCCGGACGTCTCAATCGAGGGGCAGTCGGTGTATGTACTCACGCCAATGTCGTCAACCATCATCTTATCAAGGCCGCTGGGGCCAAAAGAGCTCTTCACCACATTGGCAATGGCCTGTGTTGCCAGAACTGCGGCCGTCAGTCAGCAGATTTGTCCAAGTCATCAGCAGCAGCCCAACGCACCATTTTGGTCTCGAATATCGGATCCTGAAATCTTCTGGCCACCGAGGAAAAGAGTCCCGTTCCGGGGCTGCTCGAAGAGTGCTGCCATGGCTGAAGCAGTGATACAAGACGCCTAACAGTCGCTGGGGCCTTTCGAATGAGACAGAGAGAATCCAAAGAAAGGAAAGGGAGTGGAGGCTCGAGGTTTCGACGAGTTTCTGCCTTGAGGACGCTCTACCCTGGCTTACCTAGCCAAAGCTGCGAAGCTCAGTAATGGCGGCACTTGTCCCGCTGCCCCTCGACTTTTTTGTCGGAAGCACAGATTGTTCCAGCTCCGGCGCCGCCAAACAGCACTGCGACGCCTCCAACAGCGCTGGCAGCCCCTCCAAGCCCCGAATTTCCAGCGCTGCAGGCCCTGATTGGGCGCCGCTCAGGGGCCGTGAAATTTACTGCTGCCCCTCCTTTCTGAGGGAGGGACAACACAACTGATAGCGGGGCAGCGCAAAGGCCTGGGCGTCGAGCCTCTCGTGACTCTTTTTCCGGCCAAACTGACTCTCTCTTGTTGCGACCTGCAAAGTGACTCAGGATTCCGACGCGTCGTTGTAGCAGAGGCCAGCGCTGTGCAGTGCGATAAAAGGTATGTCCTGGTGTTTTCAATCTTCATTTTCAGCATCCAACCGCCTGAAGAATCACAGCAATCATCTACATATCCCATCTCGACCCTTCTAACAATCATCAGAAACAACAGTTACACCATGGAGAACGCCGACCAGCCCAAGGAGCCCTCCAAGAGCGCCCTCAAGAAGGCCGAGAAGCAGGCCAAGATGGCCGCCGACAAGGCTGCAAAGGCCGCCAAGCAGGCTGCTCTCCCCATCGTGGGCGGAAAGAAGACCGACGACATCATTGGAATCACCGTCACCAAGGCCGAAAACTTCCCAGCGTGGTACCAGGAGGTTGTCCTCAAGGGCGAGATGGTTGAATACTACCAGGAAATCTCTGGCTTCTTCGTCCTGCGCCCTCTGTCAATGCACATCTGGGCCGTCATCCGAAAGTGGTTCCAGGACCGCATTGAGCTTATGGGCGTTGAGGAGACCAGTTTCCCCATGTTCCTTTCCTCCAAGTCCCTGGAGAAGGAGAAGGACCACGTCGATGGCTTTGCTCCTGAATTGGCTTGGGTGACTAAGGCGTACGTATTCTGCTATCTATATATTCGTTCCTGGGGAAATATCATAAACTAACCCCCTATCCAGCGGTGACAAGGATCTCGAAGTTCCCGTCGCCATTCGTCCTACCTCTGAGGCCGTCATGTACCCTTACTATGCCAAGTGGATTCGCAGCCACCGAGATCTTCCCCTTCGACTGAACCAGTGGAACTCGGTTGTTCGATGGGAGGCTAAGCAGACCACTCCTTTCCTCCGAACAAGAGAATTCCTCTGGCAGGAGGGCCACACTGCCCACCTGACCGAGGAGCTTGCCGGAAAGGAGGTTTTGGAGATTCTGGAGCTGTATGCTGGTGTTTACGAGCAGCTCCTGGCTGTCCCCGTTGTCCGAGGACGCAAGACGGAGAGCGAGAAGTTCGCTGGTGGTTACTACACAACCACTGTCGAGGGCTACATTCCCTCCAACGGCCGTGGTATCCAGGGCGCCACATCCCACTGCCTGGGACAGAACTTCAGCAAAATGTTCGACATTACCGTTGAGGACCCTGCCAACAAGGGCTCTCACATTCACGTCTGGCAGAACTCTTGGGGTCTGTCCACCCGTGTGATTGGTGTCATGATCATGGTGCACGGTGATGACAAGGGTCTTGTCCTTCCTCCCCGAATTGCCAAGACTCAGACCATCCTGATTCCCGTCGGCATCAACAAGAGCACTACCCCCGAGGACAGGAAGAAGCACGAGGAGCAGCTGGATGGCATCCGCGATACCCTGAAGAAGGCTGGCGTCCGAGCTGAGTCTGATTGGAGAGAGGGCTACACTCCTGCCTGGAAGTTCAACGACTGGGAGCTGAAGGGTGTTCCTCTGCGAATTGAGTTTGGCCCCAAGGATGCTGCCAAGGAGGTTGTCAGCTGGGCGAGACGAGACACTGGTGAGAAGGGTACCTTCCCCATTGCCGAGGTCGCCACCAAGGTTCCCGAACTCCTGGAGACTATCCAGGCGGACATGTACGCCAAGGCCGAGAAGTCGTTCCGAGAGCACCGCCTGCAGATTACCAAGTGGGAGGATGTTCTTCCTGCTCTGGATGACAAGAACATTGTCTTGATCCCCTTCTGTGGTGACGGCAAGTGCGAGGACCGCATCAAGGAGCTGACCACTCGTGAGGACACCCAGCCTGACGTCCCCGAGAGCCAGAAGCTCCCTTCGATGGGCATGAAGAGTTTGTGTATTCCTTTCGAGCAGCCTGAGGGCGTGGTTGCCGGCGAGACGGATTGTCTTAGCCCCGAATGCCAGCACAAGGCACAGTTCTGGACCATGTTTGGTAGAAGCTACTAAATCGTGGGGAAACAGATGGTGCATAGAAGGAGTTATTTGTGTAAAAAGTGGTTTATTGTATCCCACTTGTGATTTGCTATACGGTTTAAGACTCACAAGGGGAATACAGAGGGATAAATTTTAAATGACGTTAATGATCTCGATTTTCTATTCGCTTGTTGTTTCTTTTCGTGACCGCATATCTATTACAGTCTATGTTAAGTTCTATCGTACTAGCACCACTCGAATCTCTCGTTGACAACCCAGTCTATATCTTCTGTGGCCCCCTCGCCGAACCAGTTCAGACTGGCCAGGTTCTTGTCCTGTCGAACCACAAACGTAGTCTGGAATTCGGTGGCAGCCTCGGCGGCCTTCCTTACTCTTTCGAGCGGATTCCAGATCTCGACCTTTGAGCAGGCCCAGTCCTTGGCTTCCTTCTCAGCCGCGCGGAAGATTCCCACGACAGCCGTGGATAGCTCGTCGTCGGGAATGCTGTCGTCCTCAATGACGAATCTGAGGAAGCTCAGGAGATTCTTCTCCGGGTGATCTGGACCTCCGTAGTGGTTACGCTCAAAGAGGCCCCATACTCGAGAGCCGGTCGAGGGGGACGTGTAGATTGCGCCGTGGACGGTGGGCTTGCGGCCAAATGCGGCGTTGCAGATGAATGCCTCGCGGTAAAAGTGCCACTGCAGGGCATCGAGGTCAGGGAGGACGGCAACGCGGATCTTGGACGCATCGACGGCGCTGGGATTCTCCATCTCCTTGCGGATGAGAAGCTCGTCCCGCTCGGCCAGTTCAGCCAGATGGTCCTCGTGAAGAAGCGTGACGGACGATGTATCGAGCTCTGCAGCAGTCTGCCTGACGCGGAACTCGATCTGCGTGTTCTCCAGGGGCAGCCATCCGTGCTTCGCATAGAACAGCCTCCCGATATCAGAGAAGAGCAGGGAAAACGCCGGCTCGCCGATCTCGCGCTGCTGGGCGGCCATGTACCCGCGCAGCAGCTCAATCATCTTGCCGGCGTAGCCTCGCCCCCGGAACGCCCTGTTAGTGAAGACGCTGGCAACGCCGTAGGCAAAGACATCGTCGACGCTGCCGTCGCGGTTCCTCACCAGGGCGCGCTTGCGCAGGGTTTCGCAGGCGGCCAGGACGGGACGCTCGCCGTTTGCCGGGGCGGCGGCGTTGTCTGTGAGGATCCAGTTGGTGATGCCGCCGTTGCGGGCGAGGGGGATGGAGAGGAGATATTCCTCGCGCTCGAGATAGTCCGGGACGGTGAGGCTGTTGCCCCATTCGGACTGGTTGTAGATCCAGGTGCGAGTGCGTTCTTGAGGCGTGGGATTGGTGAGGATGATGGAGGGGGAGGAGGAGGAGGGAAGGGAGGAGGCCGAGGCTGAGGCTGATGCTGAGGCTGGCATGATGAGGCTGGATCTCTGGAATAATGCTCCGGTGTATGGCTGTCTCTTTGCTTGTGTAATCCTGCAATCCTGCAATCCTGCAATCCTGCAATACTGTGATATTGATACTGTGATATCGACAGAGGATAGTTTCGTTGCCGTATGCAGCAAAGTGTGTCCAGAGTCTTCGGAGAGCTACTATACTAGTCTCGTTTTACCCATCACGGCCTGGTTCATGTAAGCAGCACCTCCTCTTCACTACCGGGGTTTAGTCCTACTCAATACAATCACGAGGAATAAGAGCAGACGACAAAAAAAGACTGTGTTTCTCATTAAAGGCGTCTCATTTAACATCATCACTGGCGATGTACGTTGTGTGTATTCGAGACGCCAAACTGCCTATTCGAAACTGCTGCAGATACCCCGCCTTTTCAGGTCCGAACCGGCGAGACAGAAACGGCAATGGAGCGCACGAGGGCGTTCAATGTTAGTTGCAGACAGGTATGCGCTCTTGTGGTTTTGCATGTATGAGATGGAAGCTCTATGGAGGATAGAATTTGATGAGATTCTGGCTTTTCTTTTGGTTTCTTGCCTTTCCCCCCCTTCTCTTGTTCTCTTGTGATAAAATGCGGTGAGCCATGTGAAGCAGGTCTCGGAACGGGAAATGGCGGCTTCGGCTGTGATGAAACTCAAGCGCTTGTGGGGGTCTGTCAATGTATTTCATGTCTCTCAATCATTGATTTACAATTAATGTTGGCGTATTTATTTAATTACTTAATTAATTACTTGATCTCCCGTTGTTTACTCTATTTTTCTTGCTATTAACTCTCCTTGTAGTATTTGGAAGGAAGATTCTCTCAGCCGCTATTGTGAATCGCAGAAGCCTCCCCTGTTAGTCCACATGACTCAGTCACATCATCTTACTTATGTACTACTTCACGTCATATTGCAAATGGCAGTATACCAAATTCATACATGGGTTTCATCTCGCCTTTGTAAATTTTCCAATGACGATCAGAATGGAGGCCGCCTGAATCATGTACTTACATCATACGTGTACCACCATGGCAGTATTACCATAGAAAGTACCTGTACATTAGTAGAGGCCTTTGACACACTTACCGCAGTAATAGGGGTACCAAGATCATCCATACCTTTAGTTCATTTAAAAGAATTTACAGGTTCTAGAAGCGGATTAAGTAGATAGAATCATGGTCCTGCTTTCCAGGTTGCCTTATTGGGACCTATTAGGGGCGTGCGATCCCCATTGTGAATATGCCAAGTCCAGTACATGCGCTGACGGCAATTATGATGAATACCGGTAGCTGTCAAACATGTAATATGCAAGAGATTACTACATATCTCAGCTCCATTGATGCATATTATCAGACCCCATGCCTTGGAGAGTAACATTTGGAATGTCAGGGTTGAGACATTCCACCCGCAACTCAATCACCGCCTATCTGAAATCTGCTCTTCTTCTCCGTCTTCTTCTTCCTCCTCCGCAATGCCGATTGTTGGTGCAGAAATGACGAGGGAAATACCCAGAACTTAAAGTAGGAGAGCTCTTATATACCCGTTACACTGTATAATGGTTCTTGGATACTCTCTTCCTAGTAGAGACGCAACTTCTTCATCGGAAGCTTCTGTCACGATACACCCCGTGACACAAGGACGAAATATGATGAAATGGAGAACGCCTCTTCTTCCTCAAATGCTCCCATGAGCCCCAACAATCATCACCCCCCAGAAAACCAAGGGTTAGGCATCATCTTATCCAACGCCAGAGGCCAAGAGAAAGATAAACCACGCGCAAATCTCAACCAACCCAAGTCATATCCATACCTCCCAGACAGCGCCGTTTTTGATGCAAGATTCTGGCAAGAAAACGTCCCGATTTTAATACGAAACAATGTCGCTGTCCAATCCACCAACCTAGCCATCCTCATCCTCATCTTCTCCCAGTCGGCAGTCGGCGCGGGAAGCAACCACTACGGAAAAGCCCTCTGGCATTACGGCCGAGCACTTCATCTCGTAAGAGAGGCAAGTACTTCCCAAGAGAGCCTGCGACCAGCCATTCTGTGCTCCATGTTCTTCGTCATATTTGAAATCATGAATGGGGACACCAGGGCTGCTGAGTCGCACTTGTGGAACGGAGAAAAGATGCTTCTAGAGCTTCAGCGCCTAGAGTCAAGACCTAGAGGAATGGAAGCAGATGGAGAAGGAAGTTTACAAAGGGAATTACAGTGCGCGCTCCAGTTTTTGATGTTGCAGAGTGATGCGCCGAACCTCAATTTTGAGAAAGCGGGCTATTTGGAAGCGTTTATTCGGATGGCTACAAGTCCAGATCGGGTACCAAACATGATTCCAAAGACGTATTCGAATCAAAAGATGGAACAGATTGATTCAATGTGACGGGAAATACATATAACCATCAATTTTAGGCTGAGGCATTGAACGGGTTATTCTCACAGATCAAATCTTTTTGACATACATTGCTTCGTCACTTGTTTCCCACCCAACGCATGTGAATTCAGGCTTGTAGCTTGATTTTCTTCTCAACACCTATTCCACTCACTCAATCCCAGATACGATGTGTATCCTTAGAGGTCGTTACATGTACCTAAACTGCTCTTTTAAATCGCAACGACATAATAGCCGGCAGCTGCGGAAAGTTGGACGTCGCCTCCACTCTCCCCGGAATAGCATCCTCTTCGGTAAAACTTGGCTCTTCAAGCGCATCCAAGACCAAGCTCCTCTTAAAAAAGATGCCGAGGAGTTCATGGATAGGGCGGTGGAAGTAATACTACATGTTTCGTTAGATGCGTTGAAGTCGCGATGTATTCGCGTAAACTCCAACTTACCTGGGTTATTTCTTGTCCCACAACGAAGACCCCCTTAAATGGCTTGACGTGGAGGTATTCCCTGATAACTTTGCTACGGATGATTTGTTGCTCGCCGGTCTGGGGATCGAATGTGACTTCGATGTTGCGGGAATAGGTGGAGGTGAAAAAGACTGGATGAAGGGTGGTGGCTACGAAGCTGAATTGCAGGAAAGACATTCAGCATAAACTGTTGTTATTTCTGGGTAGAATGAACTTGGCGAAAAAAATGTGAACATGGCATCACTTACACGCCGTCCTTCTTGAGCAACTTCGGAAGCGCCTCCGCAAGGGGATCAAGAGTGGCTACGTCCATGATTGCCATGTTCATGAGGACAACGTCGAAGCCGCCAATCTTTAAACAATAACGACGGCGGTTAGCCAAAGCGCCAATGGTTGTTGCAACGGAAAAAACAAGACAAAAGACTTTAGAGTATCACCTCAGCAGCCTTTTCCACAAGAGGGACAAAGTCATTCGCATCCGTCACGTCCAGCTTTCTAAAAGAGATCTTGCCTCCTCTCTCGGCATCTGGGTACTTCTTCGCCTGCTCCAGCATGCCAAAAGTGCCGTCTGTGGCGATGATGCTGGCGGCGCCGTTGTCTGCGAGCCAGCGAGCACAGATGCCATTGCCCGTGGCCAACTCCAAAGCTGAGCAGCCTGGCTTACTGAGGCTCGGTCCTAGGAGGCGTTCGAGAGACGGCTTTTGAAGCTGCTTCCAGTATTTATTGCCTTGCTCGCCAACGCCAGAGTCCCAGAATTCGGCGTTGGTTTCCCAGATGGAGAGGGCCTCTTTGCTGAGATGGAGCGCCGGCATTGTTACTGGGTAATTTTTATTTATTTTGCTAAACTGTCAAGATTCTGGAGTGAGCAATGAATCGAAATAATCAAGCAAGGGAAGAAATGGCAAACAGTTTCGTTCCATCGCTGGCATAATATCTATATGTGCTGTGTACTTGGTAGCTTTCACTGCAGTCTGTGCCTATTTTCATTTCGCCGGATGAGTCAATCGGCGATGCAGTCATTTAGGCTTCAAGCACGTACACCAATGAAAAGAAACTCGACACCTGGATTGGGATGGATTTCAGCGCTAATCTCCTGATTCATAGGATCTAATTAGCCACGGTTTCTGATTAGAAAGAGACTTCCGGCTGCAACTAAAAACGGGTGGAGAGTCTGGTACCGATTTAATCCTGGTCACAATGCTACTCAGACGCGTCGCCGCGTTCTAGCCGCATAGCTTCCAGTCGTCTGACTTTTCCAATGCTCTGAAGAGACTGGACCGACCTCGGAATACATGCAATTATCTCAATTCTTGGCAAGATGCCGCAGAACGTCTCACAAGGGCCGGTGACAACCTCGAACCGGTGGTCAACCGATCAAACGCTCTACTTTCTCCGCCTGCTGCTTAGGTTAAAACGCGAAAGGCAGCTGAATCCGAACAATCAGATACCCACGCGGCAAGCTTTCGGTAACATCCTCGTTCAGCTAAAGAGGCGGCATCCTGAGCGGGTTTGGCAACTTAAGAGCCTTGAAAACAAGTACAACGACTGCAGGAAACTGTGGGTGGTTTTCAAAGATGCAAGAGATCTACCAGGAACGACCTATAATGCCGATATCGGGAGGCCGCTGATGACTCGGGAAAGTAAGGATGTGATAATTGAACGGTATCAACTATTCGGTCGCAGAGTTTTGCGCTCAGGGCTTCCTGTTGGTCAGGGGGTGACCATTGAGACCTGGCAGGAGATATTCTATTCTCCCGAACCGCCTCTTGGTCGGTATATATTGGAAGCAGGCGATGCTGAAGGTTTTGCTCGGTTGCGGGCAGAGAGTCGGGCGCGCGCGAAGGCGAGGAGGAGAGGATTGCCGGAAAACAGCTTTATTATGCAGTCGGTTGAAGGAACGGATCCCTTGCCTGTTTTGCATAGTCTTGTGGGTGCCCCTGAAGAGGAGGAGGAGGAAGAAGAAGAAGAGCTGCCGCCGCTGCAACCGTCACTACCGCGAAGATCATCGGGAATGGCGGGCAGCTCATCTCGTCGTATTTCTGCAGCAAGACAGGGAAACAGGGAAGAAGCAGCGCCCTTGCGAGGATTGTTGCATCCGGCCTCAATTGTCCTATCAGAAAGCCATACACCGCAACGCTATTATGTTGTTCGGTCACGGATTGAAGGCGCCGAAGATTTCGAAAAGGCGTTGCAGACTTGCTTCTCGCTTAACAAAGAACGGGGCATGGTCTTTATAGACCGAATAATAAACTGGCTGCGTCAGGATCCCTTCAACGTTTTGATATGGAACGCAATACCGTCGAAAGAGATGCGGGATGAGTGGCTTGCAATCGAGTTCAAGGAGAATGCGTAATCTTTATGTTTGTGTGTTGTAGATGGCCTTAAAAGAAAAGAAATGAAAATATATTGGCTTATTGTTTTCTCATTCGTTTCATATTAGTATACCGTGAACTTTTACCCAATTCACACTTTTTGAACCGTCCATTCGTCCATTATTCCACCTATCCACTTGATCATCGATGTCTTTACACATATAGTCTTATTGAGATATGGCAGCACTTTGCTTTTCTTTTTGCGCTTATCGTATTTATCTTGTATTGGGGCATTGTTTATTGAAGCCAAGTGTTGAGGAAATATAGCAGGATACATGTAGGTACAAGCCGCAGACGAAACTGCAGGGGTTTCCCCATATTAAGAGAGTAATTACCGTATAATACAACATGCAAAAGTATAGGTGCTACCTGATATATCATGAATTAGTAATATATTGCTGCGTCCTTAACAGACAACATGTTGTGCTGGCCCGGTGCCGGTCTATATTTTAATTTCCGTGTTCCAGATGGTCTCCCTAGACACGTCCGGAGCCGTATAACTTAGTGTCTCAACGTAACTGACATAAAATAAGAACATTACAGGTGGTAATAATAACTCGGCCAATACTTATACTCCACAAAAACGGTTCACCTCTTGAAGAACTGTTCTTGAGAGTTGTTCAGCTCCTGCCATTCCCGTATGCAAAGTACGAAGCATTGAGTGCCAACTGTAACGACAATGGAGAAATCCAAAGAGTAAGAAATTTATCTAATGTTAACTTATACAGCTCTCTAGATGATCCCTATTCGCGACTAACGATATCATCGACAGTGATCCCAACTTGAACTCCTCCCAGGCAAATCCCCAAGACGACGGCAAGCTTACACAGACTCCTATCCAAGATGTCGAAAAAGCGCCTGATGCCACCCCGACACCTCCTGCCATTGACTACTCTAGTGATATTAGCCTGATCATACACTTTGTGGGCCTTTTTCTCGCTGCTCTTTGCATCGGCCTCGTGCGTATCCCTATCTAAAGTCCTCTAATGCACCTTGACTCCCTCTCCATCTTACTTACACCTATTGGCCTCCACAGGATCCCACCATCGTTGCTACTGCAATTCCCAAAATCACCAGCTGCCTGCCGCTACACAAACGTCCCAAATACACCGGCGTCATGGGAGGCTCTGTGGGCATCGCCCAAATCACTTCGCCCACACTCGGAGGCGTCTTCACTGACAAAGTCACTTGGAGTACGTCATATAAGCCATACCATCGTCTAATATCCTTTAATCTATGGTCTGACTTCTCATCACTCAGGGTGGTGCTTCTGGATCAACCTTCCCCAGGGCGCCGTCACCCTTCTCACGTTGATGTACCTCTTCAAAATACCCGCTGATTCTAACCGCAAGACGAAAGTCACATTAAAGGGATTCCTCGGCCGATTCGACCTTACTAGCATGTTGATACTTATTCCCTAGGTCATCTGTCTTCTTCTAGCCCTGCAGTGGGGTGGAAGCCAATACGCCTGGAAGTCCTGGAGAATCATCCTTCTTCTCGTCCTCTTTACAGTTCTCTTTGTCTTGTGGGTTTTCATTTTCCACTGCACATCATCAAATAGCGGCCCATGGCTTCGGGGATGATGTTCATGTTCTGATTGTTCTCGGCCTTTTTTGTCATCAACTATTATGTTCCCATCTGGTTTCAGTCCGTGAAGGGCGTTTCGGCATATGAGTCAGGCATCTATCTCACAATGAGTGCCGGTCTATCCTTGGCTGTCATAGCCTCAGGTTTCTTAGTAAGTAGAATAGGAGATATCTTCCAAGTAGTATCGTACTGACATGGGGGGGTTAGACAACACACATTGGCTATTTCGTTCCCAACATGATCATATCAACAATACTCTCTTCCGTGGGAGCCGGTCTCATCTATTCGTTTGATCCCCATATTAGCACTAGCCTTTGGTCAGTCACTCTGATTCACATTCTACTCTCTCTTTATCCTAACTGTCACAGGGTTCCCTCTCTAATCATCATGGGCGTAGGTATTGTGGTCAGCAGCCTCTCATGATCGCCCAAACCGTCTCCAAAGGCGCCGACATTGCTCTTTCCACCTCTGCTCTTATTTTCACGCAGACTCTTGCGGGCACAATTTTCCTCTCTGTGGCTGAGAATATCTTGCAGAATCAACTCATCTCTCAGCTACACAAGCTAGTCCCCGAAATCGACCCACGCGACATCATTGAGACCGGTGCATCAAGCCTTCGGCAGTTTACAGAGGCAAAGTTTCCCCAGTATCTAACTGCCGTCTTGACAGCTTATAGCAATGCCATTCGCCATGTCTTTCTTCTGTCGGTTATATTTGCGTCTTAATGCCATTCCAGACGTGTTTATGGAGTGGGTAACCCGGCGAAGAGAAGAAAACCAACACCCAAGACAGATGCAACAAATGCCAAAACGACAGAGAATAGCAATGAGACGACACGAAATACGAAAGATGGAGAATACGAGCCTTCTTCTTGAAGTTTCGTCCTTTAAATACTCTTCTGAGGTAATGGACTAAGAAGACAAAAATGGGAAATGGTACCAAGGTGGAACTTTAAAGTAGTATTTGTATGTAGAACGCGCATCATTCTCAAACCGTACCTATATATAGCTCGCTAGCGATACTCCAGTGGATATCATGACAGCGATTTCTTATTTGTGATCAAGCTGTTAGTTGGTAAAGACAAAGGACCACTTTTCGCCGATTCTAAAGATAAAGCGACAGTTTGATATCTTGGCCACGGTCAAATACATAGACTTTGATGGCGAAACAGTCACTCGGATTTAGCACTTTGATTAGCGAAGCGGATGGGGTCACCTCCGTATTAAAAACACCGTTCTTAGATGACATTATGAGTTTTCTTTCACAACGCATCCTTGAGGATATTAGTCAAGATGACGCTGGATGGTTTTGAGGCATAGGTGTTTCTGTGATCAATCAAGCCGCAATCATAGATCCCGCTTTCAAGCGCATTTAGCTGACCGAGTCGTTCTACCTTTGGATCCGCAACACGATGAGGTTAAGATGTCGAGCTGTTGCGAAACATGAACGCTCTGCAAGATCAAAGAAAGTAGCACGACAAGGTGAACTACATTGCTTTCTACTACTCCACAGATATTATATTCTATAGTTGCATTTATCTAATTCTATTGACTGAGGCGAAAGTGAAAAAAAAAAAAAAGCAGTCACACATGTATCTTGATTTATGATTTGCTAAATTTGGACCACTAACGTGGCTTTAATCATAGGATTCCGGCCATCCAATGATATTTACATGTATAATAATCTACATATTATATGGCGTCCCACCTGCAGTCAGGCAGAAATGTGGCGTCAGGCTGTCGGTATTTTTCTCCAAGGCTCCCTTTCTCTTTTTCTTTGCCTCATCATTCTTACCCCGCTTCACAATCGTGGCTATCTTACTAGTCCTGTGGCAATTAGGAAGAAAGTCTGGAGGAGAGCTCCTATTGCACTGCATAAAGGAAATGTCCAGGTATGTATTTTAGGCAAATCGACGTCGTGTAAATTAACGTATAAGTTCGAAACATGGATAAAATCTGACAAGCTTTTAAGACTAGCCTATAGTAATCATGACATACCAGTTCGTGATTTATGGAACTCTGCATACGACACACTGCAAGAAGAAGATGGTAATCTTATCAAGAAATATGAGACTAAACTCCAAGACAACTTGACGGCCGGTCTAGGCTCAACAAATTTGAGTAGAATAGATTGGATGCACGCCGTACTCAAGTGCAAATTGGATGAGGTGGAGAAAAGTCGTTGGAAGCTCAAGTATAGGGAATCTGAGATTGTGCTCAACGATATTGCACAGAGTATCTCGAAGGTGATAAACTCAGCCAATCAATTCATCACGGTTGTAGTCAGCTCCAATCCGTCTGCATCTCTGGCATGGGCTGGTGTCAGCGTTTTATTACCAGTATGTTAGGCTACATCCCAAACGTCCCTCTCTTTGTAAAATTAGAAGCGTCAGCTAATTGATACAGCTTTTCTCTAACCCAGAAAAGCAAGCCGAATCACTTGCAAAAGGACTGGAATATATCTCCTCTCTCATCATTCAGAGTCAACTGCGTGATGATATCTATACTAGATATTACGAATCAGAGGACGGCAAAGAGCAGATGCCGGCAGCATTTCATATTAATTACAAAGACTCTCTAAAAGCCCTATACAAACATGTACTACGCTTTCTAGCTACAAGCTATTGCTACTACGATCATAAAACGGCTATCCGTCTTGGCTCAGACATTTTCAAGAGGTATGATTGGAAAGGTCTGATGGAGGAGATATATGAAAAGGAACGAGAATTTGGCAAAGTCAGCGAAATCTGGCGTGATGAGCGTTATAACCAGGAGCGCTCGGCAGCGGAGAGCCGTCATCGAGAAATCATGGATACATCGCGGGCCCTTGGCGAAGATATCTCGAGTCTGAGGAAAATAACGGAAGATGATATCGAGAGAAGAAAGCGCAAAGAACTTTTGCAATGGTTGAGTGATATTGACCCGTCGGAAGTACACAACACAGCTCTTGAAAGACACCAGAGCGGAACGAGCAGATGGCTGCTCCAAGATAACGCGCAATTTGAGAATTGGATGACAAGTCCTAAGTCTGTCTTATGGCTCCATGGTAAAGGTATGCTTTTTTTTTCCAGCTGCATTATCTTTTCTATTATTGCAAATAGACTGATCACCGTTTCGACTATAGCCGGTTCTGGGAAGTCAATCTTGAGCTCTTCAGTCATCAGCCACTTAGAAGAAGAGCACGCATTTGACCCTATGATTGCCGTGGCTTATTTCTATTTTAACTTCAGCGATGCCAAGAAACAGAAGAGAGACGAAATGCTAGCTTCATTAATTAAGCAAATATGTTGCTTTCATCCAACCCCTCCGAAAGCGACCCTACAGCTGGATGCGCTCAAGGACAAACAAATGCGCCCAGACTACAAAACACTTGAAAAGGTTCTTATCAGCGTCATGAAAGAACTACCCGCCATATATATTGTCATTGATGCTATGGATGAATGCCCTACGGCAGGTAATGAGCGGAACAAGCTCATGAATAGCCTGGGGACCCTCATCAGCGGTGCAGACGACAATCTTCATTTATTTTGTACTAGCCGCAAGGAGACAGATATCAGCACTGTGTTTTACAACAACTTTTCTATCTCTAAAGAGAGCGAAATAGATATGTCGTCTCGAAGGCGGGAGATGAGCGAGGACATGGAACGCTATATAGATTCTACCCTTGCAAGCCCCAGTTACAGCGCCTGGGGAAGCGATATCAAGGCTGAGGCTAAAGAAGCGCTTATTGAGAAATCAGATGGCATGCAAGTCACTCAACCCTTTATCGGAGTACTAGGTGCCTCGCTAACGGCAATTAGGTTCCAATATGTTCGATACCAGCTGGATACACTGCGGGAGCTTTATTCTCCTCGAGACATCCGAAACACACTACGAGATCTTCCAGAGGGACTTGATGATACCTACGAGAGGATGCTCCAAAGTATCGATCCAAGGTTCCAGCAGAATGTTTCCAATTCGCTCAAGTGGCTCAGTTTCTCGATTAAGCCTCTAACACTAGATTTACTTGCAGAGATTTTTATTCTGCAGCCAGATGACGACATTATCATCAGCGAGGCTGATCGGTTTTCTAATGCCAAGGATGTCTTGAAGTATTTCTCTGGACTTGTTCTCGTGGAGGAGAATCTTGTCCGGCTGGCTCACTTTTCGATTAAAGAGTATTTGACTTCTGATCGAGTTGTTACGTCAAAATTCGTCTTTGATGAAATTGGTGCTCATAAATTGATAGGGAGATCATGTATCTCGTATCTTCTATATGTGAGTACAATGAGATCCGTTATCAAAGAATTTATGGCGATTAATTTATCGCCATCCCGATTTGCAACACATCCTACGTATGGATTGCTACTCTACGCAGCCTCAAATTGGCCAATTCATCTTGAAATGGTACCTCTCTCGAGTTGGTCTCCAGCCCTTGTGGACAAGGCAGTGCATACCCTAGCTATAAACAGTCCAAGTCTGTTCATGACGTTCCAAATGTGCAAGTACATGGGAACGCCTCACTTTGACGAGATGCTGATGCGGCCATATCGCTATACCGCTTGGGCCGGGTTCCTGAAGCTAACTGAGCTGCTTCTATCGCAAGAATCTTGCAGAAATAGCAAGTATTTGATACTAGAGGATCTAAATGCTGCACTCGTGGATGCGGTACAAGCAGGCAATAAAGAAGTTGTGCAGTTTGTTCTCAACAAAAGTGTCAGCATTGGCACAGAAAGGAGGGATAAGAGATGGGAAGACGTCCAAGGTCGTGGATGGCGTTCCGCTTTACAAGATGCAGCTCTTGGCGGCAACCTCGATTTCGTGAAGCTTCTGGTAAATCACAAGACGGCGGCTAAAAACAATCCAGGATGTGCCCTTCTCGGGGCATTTATAGGTGAAGGCGGAACTGGATGTTTCGAGTTTCTCCTTAGCAAGGCGACCGACTTAAATTGGCAAGACCCTCTCAGAGGCAATACTACCGCTCTTTCTCGCGCAGCAAGTTGGAGAAATTGGGCTCGTTTCGACGCATTACTGGAAAAGGGGGCAGATCCCAATTTGAGCGGCTCGCACGGGTCTCCCTTCCACGGCTTGGCCAGTTGCGATCACGGCGACGAGGAAAATGTACTTCTCCGGATGAGGCGTCTACTTGAATTTGGGGCAGATCCCAACATTGACAGCATCGAATTGGGTACTCCCTTGCAAGCTGCATGCACCTTCTCTGATAGCACTCAGCGAGTGCAGTTTTTAATTGACCATGGCGCCGATATAAACTACGTGACAACACGACATGGGACAGCTTTGCAGGCTTGTGTAAAACGGTCTCGTATCCCTCTAGCAAAGTTGTTACTCGAAAATGGAGCCGATGTTAATTTACAAGGCGGCGAATATGGAAACGCACTCCAGGCAGCATGCTATGAGAGTGGCGATTTGAGAATTATACAGCTACTACTGGACCATGGAGCTGATGTAAACTTACAGGGAGGCAAATATGGAAACGCACTCCAGGCAGCATGCTCTATAGCAACCTTTGAGGTTATACAGCTACTGCTGGACCATGGAGCTGATGTAAACTTACAGGGAGGCCACTTTGGAAACGCACTCCAGGCAGCATGCTATGAGAGGAGCGGTCCGAAAACTATCCAGCTACTGCTGGACCATGGAGCTGATGTGAATTTACAAGGCCGCTATGGAAACGCACTCCAGGCGGCATGCTATGCGAGAGCTACTCAAGATGTGGTACAGCTGCTTCTCCAGCATGGTGCTGGTGTAAATGTCAACGGCAAATATGCCAATGCGCTACAGGCAGCTTGTGCCGCAAAGGCCGACTTAGATGTCATACAGCTGCTTCTCGACTCAGGTGCTGATGTGAATGCCAATGGAGAGAGTGGCACGGCACTTCAGATAGCATGTGATGGATCCGATTTGGGTACCATCCAGATGCTCCTCGACTCTGGTGCTGATGTGAATGTCGAAGGAGGCAACTACGGCAGTGCACTACAAGCAGCAGCCTTGCGATCATCTTCTCTGGAGGCTAAAGTGAATCTATTGCTTGATCACGGGGCAAATGTGAATGTCGAAGGCACCTTGCAACTGATATGTAGGCATGGAGATCGCCACATAAATCTCGTGCGCTTGCTCTTGGATCGTTACAAAGGCATTGATATCAACGGTGCATGGCACGCTGCCGTCGCCTACAAATGGACTACCTCGAACGACCTGCTGCAGCTCCTTTTAGACCATGGCGCCAACATCAACTCGGTGTCTGATGAATCCGGCACAGCTCTCCACATGGCATTGTCTTGGGAATGGTCCACTTCCATACTGGGTGAAAATTACCAAAAGTCTCTTTGGATAGCTAGAGTCAGATTCTTGCTTCAACAAGGGGCTAATGTTAACCAGGCCGGAGGCAAATATGGCTTCCCGCTCCAATCGGTGTGTGCTGCTCAGGCTGCCTACAAGAGGCGTCGACGTAAGAACTCTCCGAAAAACAAAATAGTGAAGCATTATTTGGAGAATAATGCAATAACAGAGATGGTGACTATTCTTCTGGCCGAACACCCCGACATTGAAGTCAATGCCCATGGTGGGCTGTTTGGCACAGCTCTGCAAGCTGCCGCATATTCGGGTCAATCAAAAAGCGTAGAGCTATTATTGAAGCATGGGGCACACGCCACTTGCTGCCATCATCACCGCTGTGGGAAGTACAGAACTGGGCTTAACGCCGCAGTCATCCGAGGTCACTGGGATATTGCTGAAATGTTGCTCGAGGCAGGGGCTATACCGGACTGTCACATGTCATGGAAGCCTGATGAGGCATTCATGGCGAAGATCCGGGAGGAGGAGCACGGCGAATCTGCCGAAGCAAGATATCGCCGGTTTTGGGAGGTACAGGAATCTCTGTATAGGGAAAAGCTTCTAGCAAGAGGAAGGGCTGCCTTGGTTTACCATTTAACCAGGCTATGGCTGCTATTTTACATACAGCTATTATGCACCTGGATTACGAGGGGCCATTGGACGAGATAGGAGGGGTGACGATGGATATATTATATATAACCATCCACAGTCCATATGGCATGTTGGCAACATTCAATAACTGAAATGTTATCCTACTCAAGGCGGAAGAGGTGTAATACTGATAATAGAAATAAATGCATATACTATATATAATTAGTTTTATGGTATTCATGGCTTCAGCATTTAATTACTATATAATGATTGCTCTAAGTCAGGTCGCTCTAATACTGATGCTTGTACTGAAACAGTGGGCGGTAGGGAAAAATAGTTAAGCTCAATTGCTTTCACTGGCTGATTTAATGGCTGTGCGCCTCTCGCTCATGCTGCTTTCTTATCTTTTCCACAAGAGCGGATCGCTCTTCTCTCAAGGTGATCCATGTCCAGAACCAGGCCATCATTTCGACAAACATGAATGCGAAGAGGAGTCTGTTGTGAAGATGGTCGGCGCCCGAACTGGAGGCTTTGGAAGAGTGGGTTAGGCGTCTCGTTGATGAGGAAGAGGAGGAGGAGGAGAATAGCGGTGACGTGGGACTGAAAGCGTAGGAGTATGCGACGAGAACCATGGAGAGGAAGAAGCGGAGGGGAGCTGAGCGGTTGATGCTGTCAGTATATAGCCATGCGATAGGGAGAGGGCAGGGAGAGGAAGATGGGCGGACCTTGAGTGCCCCAGTAGTATAGAGAGCTGAATTCCTCAGGCATGGACAATGAGACGAGGTCGCTGATACCGGAGAAGGCGAGGATGACGGCTAGGAGAGCCAGAGCAGGACTTGGGACGTCGAAGCCTCGAACGGCGGGCTAGTACAAGTGCTACGGTTAGATATATGGACTGACGAGTCTGGGTAAGGATGGCAAGGGAGGAGTTTACCATGTTCATGCTTTCTCCGAGAACAAAGACGAGTGCCTGGTCCTCTATCGTCTTGGGCCGGAAGAGGAAGAAGTAGGCCAGGGTGAGGTGGAAGAGGGAGATGGAGGTGATGATTGTGGTGGACGATATGAGAGCCATTGTGGGCGATTTTGGCGGTCTATGGGGCCTGTTGCAAAGAGTCGAAAAGATGTGCCTTGGCGTTGTTTGTTATGAGAGCGTGCAGTTCAGCATGCGAGACGTCGAAGCTTGGGGGGTTTTTGTTTTCCGAAACTCCGTGCTCCGTATACGTGGCACAAGTTTGTCGTCTTGCGGGTGCTATTTCGCGGAGGCTTCGGGTTGTAGCTGACGAAAGCTAGCGGAAAGCATGCTCTCCTGTATAGAGAGCAGGCAGAAATATCGGCGCGGGGGAATGGAGGGCGAGAAGAGACAGCTTTTGCGGATTCGAAGCTGAGAGACCATGTGGTTTGTATTAAGCGTCACATGCTCGAGTGCCTATAAAGGGTGAAGGTCTGAGAAAGGAAGCTTTGTTCTGCTTATCGATTAGAGCTTTGTTTGGGGGGGATGGTGGCTGTGGCGCTTCGGCTGTGGCGCATTGAACGGTGATTTGATGTGGGGTTTGTGTTGGAATGGGATGTCATTTCAAAGAGGAGAGAGGAGAGTGAGCTATTGTGCGAGCTATTGTACGAGCTATTGTAAAGCCGTGAGCTGAAGTATGGAGCCGAGCTGATTCTGCTTGGGCACAGCTTCACGGATTGCTGGTGTTTTAGCTCTGCTGCCTCTTTGTGCTGCTCCCAAGCTGCATCGACTGACGAAACCATCCTCCATTGTTCATCTCTCTCTCTCTCTCTCTCTCTCTCTCTCTCTCTCTCTCTCTCTCTCTCTCTCTCTCTCTCTCTCATCTCACGACACAGAATCACCATCATGAGCAGTCCAGACGCCGAGGAGCCCAAGCTGGACAAGGCTCGCCACGTCAAATACTGGCAGCGGTGCCACAACACCTTCCTCCCGTCGCCCTACACCTCCAATGATTCCACCAGGCTCACCTTTGCCTTCTTCATCATCTCCGCCCTCGACATCTTGTCCGTCCCCCTCACGTCACAAGAACGAGCCGCCGCACGAGCTTGGGTCCTGAGTCTGCAGCATCCCGATGGAGGCTTCTGCGGAAGTCCAACCCACGCCATTGCGGGCGAGAACGCGTCCAAGGGATCAGCCAACATAGCGGCGACGTTTTTTGCCTTGGTATTGCTGTGCCTGGTGGCGGAGTCGGAAGAGGAGCAGCGCTCGGCCTTTGCGGGGGTGGATCGCAAGACACTGTTGCTCTGGCTGAGAAAGCTTCAGAGAAGTGATGGGAGCTTTGGACAGGTGCTGTGGGATGGGGAGCCGACGGGGGGGAGAGATATGCGTCACAGTTATTTGGCGAGTGCTATACGATTTATGCTGCGGGGTTCGGTCCAGGAAGGGGATGAGAACTGGGTAGAGGATATTGATACTGAGAGGATGATTGAGTATATCAGGGGTGTCCAGGTGATTCCGCTCATGCTCAGGTGGTGATGGTGGTATTGACTGTGAAATCAACAGACCTATGACGGAGGTATTGCCGAGTCCTCAACGGAGGAATCTCACTGTGAGTACGCTCTCGCATTTGGCTGATTTGACCGATTTACTCATATTGTTCAGCTGGATATGCGTACTGCGCGGTCGCCGGTCTGGCTTTACTTGATCGGCATTCTGAAGCATTCACACCCGGGGAAACGAAGCCGGCCCTCGACCGCGGCATCGCAAATCGCCAGGGCCTGCTCAGATTTCTTGCACACAGGCAATTTCCGTACCTGGCGAAGCAGGAGGAGAACCAAGGCGAGACAGTAGTAAATTACGTTGAGGCTAAACTAGAGGAGCTGAGCCTGGATGAAGGACTCTTCTACACTGGATATAACGGCAGGTGGAACAAAAAGGCCGATACCTGCTATACTTGGTGGGCTTGTAGCACTTTGAGGGTGAGTCTGATGACTACTTTATGTCGTTTTTTTTTTTCTTTTTCGCATGGGAGCGATACTGACGAGATTGGATGAATGTCCCATTTCTAGCTCCTCGATTGCGATAGCTTTTACAACCCAGAACCATCTTGCAACTACCTTCTAGGCATTACCCAGCACGTAATTGGCGGGTTCGGCAAATCCGTCGGCGACCCTCCTGATATCTACCATTCCTACCTCGGACTGACCACGGTGGCTTTGTTGGGCGGATCTGAACTCAAGGAGGTTGACGCAGGATTTTGCTGCAGCAAAGAAGGGACTCGAAAGATTGAAGTGGCTAGAGATGGCTTGCTGGAGTCCTTGAAGAGACAGCGTGAACAGCGTGGGAGATGGGGGAAGGATGAGTTTTGGGAGAAAGCTGCGGAGGTGGTTAAGGTGAAGTAAGGTTTTCGTTTAGTCTATAGCTAGCATTATAATGCTGAAATCTATTACGATGAAATAAGATGAAGAATGAGGCTTACGCCGTGTATCTTAAATGTCTTGATATTATACCAACGCCTTTTTATTTTTGCTAAATCATGCAGTGTCAAATGAAGACTGCCTCGGTTCTTTTTGAAACGCAATAATGGAAGAAATAAATGGGGACATGATATGCCACCTTTGACAGTCCTCGCCAAAAGCAAATAATCCTCCAAGTCTTTGCGCCGACGTTCTTATTCCAGGGAACGCTTGCGCCCTCGCGACAACTGTTGCTTGGGTTCACTATCGGTGAGGCGCTCCATCGCAGTGATTCGCTAATTATACATCAATTCTCCCATTTCTCCAGCGCGGAGCACACTTATAACCTTGCCCAATATCTCAGCCGCTTTCAAAGGGATATCGTCGGGTGATTGGCGTGGTTTAGCCAACCTCATGACTTCGGAAACATTGATTCCCAAGTCGTCGCCAAGCATTTCCAGCTCTGCTTCTCTGTCCGAGTTCTTGGGATCTATCCCGGCAAGGGAGTATACGGAGTCGAAACGTGCTCCCAGGGTCATCTCCTCCACGCAACCTGAGCTTTTTAATGTCATCAGCGAAAGTTCAAGATTCCAGGAGTCTTTTTTCTCGCGGTTGATCACATTCTTCACGTGAGAGGACGTTTATCTGGTCTGAATAAGGTCGGCATGTCTTTGAGGCCATCTCGAAAAGGCCGAACAAATTTTTCCATGCCACATGAGTTATGCGAGGCATCATTTTCAACTCCAAAAAGATCAAGTCGAAAAGAGGAGATGCCATAGCCGCCCCCCCTGGGCTGCTCTCTTTTTCCGAGGCTGATTGGCGCCAGAGGTTACGTCCGTCGCGGATTTTTTTTTTTTTTCTCTGAAAGCAGAGACATCAGCGCCTTCCCCTGCGAAGTAAAAGGGCCTTGGTCTCTTCAGGTCTTCACGGCTTAGAGAGGGTAGTCCCTTCGCTGTCGGGAGCCCATTTTCGTCTATCCATATGATAGCATCGGTGCCAAGATTAAGAACTCCTAATTCTAGAAGTTGAAGGAAGCGATGTCCTAGTTGATTCATGGATGAAGCCTTGAAGTTGTCGAGAAGGGCTGGGATGTTCATAAAAATAAAGGCAGTTAACGGGAGTTACGACGTAAGGAGTCGGGTGTAGAAGATAGGAGGTGAAAGAGAAAGGATAAAAAGAGGGAGGAAAAATCTCTTCCCAACTTTTAAAGGTAATGAAATAGATGATGATTCCTAAGGCAGCTCTCCGGAGCAGTGTTTCAGGAGACCCATGTTCTAATCGTTACTTCCGAGGAGAGGCACAGGCCACCACTTCCCATGTAACAGTCAGAAACTCAATCTCCTGCCTCTCTCCCGCCCTCTCTAGATAGCTTAAGGCTGCAAGGCAGCTATGCATATTCAGTGCAATGCAAACGAACGTGTTTATTAATGATACCGAGTGCAATGAATCACTATCGCCACCACCCAAACTCAAGAGTTGATTTCACAGGCGGATGCTACTAGTTAGTCGCAAACTATTTTATAAACAACGACCTAGGAGGGGAAGCATTCGATCTTTACCCCAGACTAACCCTCTCATTCGTCGATCCAACATGGCCAAACTCCCGGTGCAAATTATACGTTAGAAACAACTCTCTGCTTTCACGACGAGTATTCATCCGGCGTTCTTGCCCGACGATCGACGACGCTAGGGTAATGGGTGGCGTGTTTATCTGGAAGCAGGCTGAAGCTACTCGGCGGGGTGAGGAGATGTATGTCGCTATACAGCCGAGTTGGATTGCTGAACCGGATTGGAGTTATGGGTGTCCCATCGCCAAATGGACATGATGGCGCTTAAAACCTTGTTACGGAGGTGTCAGATATATTGGCATCTTGCAAATGGACAGACGCAATCTACGGATAGGATTAGTATACTTTCAAGTCTTATAGCTCAGGTATGTACAGATCTCGTAAGATAAAAAGTAACAAAGAATCAAGGAAATTAGTCTATCGACTTTCGAAATTCTACCTTTGCTCAGTCTAAGTCGTAAAAGAATACAACGTAGATATCCATAACCACGGTGGGTATAGTACAATAATAAAAGGGAAGCTTTTTTTTTCCTTTTTTTTTTTTTTTTTTTTTTTTGGTGTGTGTGGTTAGTGTGTTACAAACTGACAATCAGACCTCCCCGCAGCAGCAGCAGCAGCATCAGCAAAGACAAAAGAGATTTTTTTTTTTGCAATATACAGTAGCGACCTAGTCCATTCCTCGCCAAAACGTGGCTCACTAAAACAATGATAGAAGAAGAAGAAAATTAAAAAATATTGATAAGACGGGGGTTAGGGGGATCTCGTTGAGAACACATGTTCCCCGGGTGTGTTCCCTGTTTAATGCTGTATTACGTATCTCTACTTTTTTTCAAGCAGTCCATTTCGATTCCAAGTTGTACACTGAGCTCATTCGTCTCATCTCGCTCAACAGGCGCGATTATGCGAGTATCGTCGTGTTCCTGGGAGAAATTGTCGAAGAAGGGCTGTATACCTCCGCCGTCGGAGTCGTCGCTTCGTCTTCAAGGATCTGTTCCTCAATAATCTCCCCGGGGCCGCCAATCACTGGGCCAAATGCATCCACCTCCTCGATTTCCTCTTCATCAACACCACCCATGTGGTCTTCATCTTCCTCCTGAATGGTAATCTCTCCAGATCGGCGTCCCAATCCCGAGGCGCTACCACTACGAGAATGAGAATGGGGACCAGTGGTTGCATTCCGTACCGGTCCGTGGGAAGCTCCAAAATTGAGGTTTGGACCCTTGAAGATATTCTTCTTTCGCTTCGCAAACATGACACCCGAGGCAAAAGGGTTAGGGGACCCAGGAGCCTGCGGCTGAGCCGACGGCATGCCTTCATTGTACGAACTCACCGGTGGAGCAGGCGGCATGCGAACAAGTCGAATGTTGGAAGGGAATGCTGTGCCTGTGGGCGTCGCAGGGAGAACCTTGACCGAGTGATGAGGCGAGTGTCCACGGCCAAGAGGTGTTTTTGACGTTGACACGGAGCCCGTGGAGCTGGTGGAGGACGCCTTGGAATGGGTGTGATGATGATGGTGCATTGACCGGACGGATGACACGGAAGATGATGTCGATTTTCTCCCCCGCAAGCCTGCCGACGAACGACGGGCAGCAGTGCCTCGGGGTGTCAGGGGTGATGGCGATAGTGACTGGCGCTTATAGGTCTGCGAGGTGGTGGCAATCCGAGGTCTCAACGGATGTTGAGATGGTGTTGCTACAGGCCCGCTTACACTTGCTCGAAGGGAGCCATAGCTAGATGATCCATTGGCTTTGGCCAAGTGTCCGTTTGCCACGACCCCCTTAGGGAGAGGAGCAGTAGCATTCACTCCTAGGGAATTCGTGTTTGGGTATTTGCTGGTTTGCGGCCTAGGACTGGCATCATTGCTGCTTTTGGTGCTACCCTCTTTCTTATGCAAGTCCGGCACACTTCGGCTCGCGCGCCTTTCATGTCCACGTCGCCTTCTCGTCGTGTTCTCAATGAACCAATGAGTCCAGTTTTTCCAATGGGCGATGATAGCCTGACTAGGTCGCTTCTTCGCCTTTTGTAAGCTATTGTCATCCTGTTGTTGAGAGCTTGCCGGGGCACTGTGGTCACCCAGGCCCAGCGACTCGGTTGTGGTGACGAGATGCAGGGTTGATCCTCGAGATCTAGCGCTGCGTAAGATGCCTTCCTTTGGCGGTGGGATCGGCCGGTAGTTGCGCGTTGTCGAGACTGAGCGGATCGAGTGGCTGTCAATAGAACGATGGCGGCCGTTCTCGTCTGGAGTCTGTGGCCCGTTTGAACGGCTGCCCTCGGTAAAGTAAGACATGTCGGCGATGGCCAGGTCATAGTAGTGGGCGCTTCTCCGATCTGGTCTTCCTCGAGCTCTGGGCATTGCAGGTTCTCCTAATTTGATAAACTGCGTTGTCAGGCCGCCGTCCTCATCAACATCCTGCAGCATCTTTTCAAACCGACTTGACGCCACTGATATCCTATGGAGGCTCTTGTCGTTTTCTCTTTCTTTCCTCTTTCTTTCTCTCCGGCGCAGCTTTCGTTCCTCCTTTTCGAGCAGCAGCGTCCACCATCCGGCCAAGGCATCGCACTTTTGCGCCAGGACGCTTTCGATAACCGAGTCAGTGTCCACACCAGCGCTACGCATGCGGTGTAGGCAGTCTTTCTCCAGTAGAGTAGAAAAGGGGGGCAGGGCCTTTGTTTCGAGAATAGCCTGCTGGGCCGGTGCGTGCTCTGCGAGAAAAGGATGAGCCAGGATTTCTGGAAGTGATGGTCGTAGAAGAGGCCGCTTCGAGAGGAGAGATTTGATAAGAGGAATTGCCTCGGCAGGGAAGTGGTCGGGGTAGTTTGGCTCTTCCGTGAGAATCTTGGTTCGGGTGACGTTGTCGTCGTCGTCGTCAAAAGGCAGCTCTCCGCAGAGCAAGGCGTATAGAATAATGCCCAAGCTCCAGACATCCACCTTTTCGCCGGCATACTTTTCTCCCTTTAGCATTTCTGGCGCAGAGTAGCATATTGTTCCGCAAAATGTCTGCAAATGATTCGTTCGGCCTTCGTATTCTCTGGTAAAGCCAAAGTCGACTAGCTTCACGTTTTCGTGTGTATCGAAGAGGATGTTTTCGAGTTTAAGATCGCGATGAACACAAGACTGCATGTGAACGTAGCTGACGGCACCGACCAGTTGGGCAAAGATCTTTTGCACCTTTGGCACCGGAAGTGGTCCATGATCGAGGAGATAGTTGTACAGTTCATCACCTACAAAGTGAGGTGCACCTGTTAGCTCACTCTCGAGACAGTAGAGAGAGTACGCAAGCGTGTGAGTCTAGTAATCCATCGGGACTTTACCTGCACAGTACTCGAGGACCATCCACACCAAGTTCTCCGTCACAATCACCTCGTACAACCTTGCGATATGGGGGTGGACGAATTGTCTGTGGTGGTGGATCTCGCGGGCCAGGTTCGAGTCGGTTCGATTCGCCGACTTCAAGACGACCTAAGCAAGAAGCAAGCAGCGCCGTTAGTCCGAGACAACTCCAACTCCGTGGGAGTTACCAACGAAAGGAGCACTGACCTTGGAGCCATTTGTGAGTTTGTGGGAGGCCAAGTAGACCTTGCCAAAGGAGCCTTTGCCAATCAGGCGGCCCAGGGTATAGTTGCCGACGGACTTGAGGTCGCTGCTCGAGAACTCGCTGCAGAAAGTCAGTTCAAAGACGCAATCTATGGCGATGGAAACGACAAGACTCACTCCAAGAGCTCCTGGTAGGAAGTAGCCAGCTACAAAGAAGAATACCAAACGTCTGTTAGCCCCCCGAGTTTCCATTTCATCCGCCTCGTCGCTGGATGCGTCTCCGAGTCGAAATCACCCACCTTGGCCTTCCGTCCCTGCGCCTCGGCCTTCCCCTTTGCCGTCTGCATGCCTCGTCGTGGTGCGCCAGCAGCGCTCGCTCTCTTGACGCCAGGAATGGAGATGCACAAGGCCCGTAGAATCCGGCTTCGGTGTCCGTCAACCACAGGGGACGACGTGTCGCCCCCTTTGCGTGTCTGCAGCGTCGGGCTCGGGGTCAGGCTCCGGCTCAGCCTCTGGCGGCGTCAATGCATTCGACGATGGCTCCGAGGGCGAGATCGCGGTGGCAAGAGGCCGAATTGGCGCGTCGGATGGCGAGATGGAAGACAAGACGCTTCCCCGCTGGGCATCGGCCGCATGAATCTGAAGCGAAATTGTCTGCAAAGGCGAGGATGGATTGGGAAATTTCGACATGGGGGTCCGTACGGTGACTTTCCAGTCGGGTGCCTTTTGCCTGGGGGCTGACTGATGGCCGGTTGAGCAGCTCAGCTTTTGCAGCGGGTGCTTCTGGCCCTGTAATTGCCCGTATACAGCACCCAACCTAACCCAAATCTTTCCAGGTTTCCTTACTAAGGTATTACCTACAGTACAACCTTACAGTACAACCTACCCATACGCGTGGTGCCATTGCCGGTACGAATGTACAGTAGCAGTACCTGTACCTGTACCTCCGCTGCCAGGCACACGCAAAGAAACTCCCGCCGTACCTTGCAGTGCATTCCCCAGTCCGCCCTGCTATTCTTAGCAACTCCGATGTACCGGGTACCAAGCTCGTATTCCACTGGCAACTGAGAACCACGCTGGACAGGCTCAACCCCCCCAAAACAGCTATTTCGTTACCCCGTGCTTCCATCCAACACTTCTACAATGCGCCGTCTCAACCAGGTACCAGTACTCGCCCTCGTCCATCCACTAAAGCACAGCTCATTGTGCTGGCCAAAGATGCCAAGTGGGGCTCTAGATGCGCTGTGACATCTTCTGCAGAGAGAACAAGTGTGCGTGCCATCGGTAGCCTTCTAGCTTTTGCACTAAGACGCGCAGGGATGCGACTGAGCCTCGCTGAAGATATATCATATCATATCCATCATATTTGTATACGAGAATTACCTGGCATTTGATATGTGATTTTAAGAGAGAAAAAAAAGAAGAAAATTATTTAAACACTGATATTTAATAACTTGTCGATTCCCCATTCCTTGGTACATTTCAGTCTAGGATAAAGGTAACGGCTGTTTCAAATAGAGCAAGGTACAGGTTATCGCCCCTACTTAAGATAACCTCCTGTTGATCCCGATAAACGAACGAGTCAACAATGAGAAAAACAATTGAATACCACGATACAAGCCAAACCAGCCCTTAAAAAAACAAGGACACAGCCTAATCATATGTGCACATCTCAAAAACAAAAGCCAGCAGACGCTCCTCAACCTTCCACAAACCCCATCCTCATATAGGGTAGCAAATACTCCAAGCCAGCAAGTCAGAACATAAATGGGAGATTAATCGATTTATCATCATTTCCAATAGCAATTTTGCCTCTGCCCACCAAATCTAAAGGTAGTAATCAACCTGCTATCGCCTTTTCAAAGCCCAAACTCCCCCATCATGATATGGCCCTTTTTTTTTGTTAAAACGCACACAACCAAGTCTTCCTCAACACTTCTGTACCTAACTTACAAAACAATCATCATACTGTACTATACACAATGATCCATGCAATCGCACTGAATGCTAAGTGAGAGCCCTACCACAAAACTCGCTTCGGAACAGGAGCTGAATTGCGCCCCGCCATCATCGTTTCCTTGTGTCTTTGCCCTTCTTCTTGCCCTTCTTCTTATCCTTTGGCAACTCCAGTTTCGTATGCTTCAACTCCTCCGTCATTATAGAAAGCATGTAGTCATCAACATTGCCCATTCTTCCGCCCCATGCGTTATACTCTTCAATTACGTCGATACTAGGCTCGTCTGGCCCGTCTAGTATTCCGATGCCCCCGTCAAAGATGGACTTGCCCGCTGGCGTCCCTTGACGAGCTGTCGAAGTACCCGAGGCAGCTCCGCCAGCCTTTTCCGTAAAGTCAGCATCGTCGGCCAAAATCTCCTTCTCCGCCACGCGTGCGGCGGCGACATCTTCCTTGTCTTCAGCTTGCTCAAAGACGCGACCGACACGGCGCTGATCATTACTGTTTTCTGATCCGCCGAGGACTAGATCAAGAGCGGCGTCTGCCGCAGCAACGCCCTCGCTCATGAAATCCACCTTCTCGCCAAGGACGTCTCTGACTGAGGGGCGGTTGAACGAATCCGTGTTGAACTCTCCCTCTTGAATAACCACGTCGTCAAGCATCTGCTTTTGCGATGCTTTGCGAAGGATATTCGCCTCAATAGTGTGCTCGCTCACGAGGCGGTAGATGTGCACGTCGCGCGTTTGGCCGATACGATGACATCGGTCCTGGCACTGCTTGTCCATGGCCGGGTTCCAGTCCTGGTCGTAAAATATGACCGTGTCTGCGCCCGTAAGGTTGATGCCCAGTCCTCCTGATCGGGTGGATAGGATGAAGCAGAGAATGCGCGAATCATGGTTGAAGCGATCCGTCAAAATTTGACGCTGCTCAACTTTTGTGGCGCCGTCTAGTCGGAGGTACTTGTGTCCGTGAATGTTCAAGAACTGCTCGAGGATGTCGAGAACCTTCGTCATTTGGGTAAAGATGAGGGCGCGATGGCCGCCAGCCTGCAGCTTGCGTAGCAGCTTGTCCAGTGCCTGGAGTTTGCCGCAGTCGTACTGAAGAAGACGTTTGTCGGGAAACTGAATGGTGAGACGCATTCGGGCCTCGTGCCAAGGGTCCGCAGGGGGCTGCTTGGGCATAAAAGGGGCCCATCGCACCGGTGCCGATAGCTTGAGATCTTCATCAGTAAAAGCCTCGACACCCTTTCGGCCTAGAATAACCTGGTCAAGATCTCGAGTCACTACCGCGGGCGTGACGCAGGAGAACTTTTCGATAACAGTCTTAAGGCTATCGGCTCTCTGTTCGAGGGACGGAGTTAGTGCCTGTACAAAGGCCGAGTCGGAATCGAACCATTCCATGATTTTTCGAGAGACTCGTGGCCGAGGCTTGCGCAGACGGTCATGGGCGTTGATGTTTAATAGACTTATGACATTGCTCCCATATATAGGCCTTTGTTGCCGACGAAGGGCGTTGAGATAAACGCAGTGCTGCAGTTCCTCAAAGCGGCCCCACCGGGCAGCACTTTCGACGTACGCAATGTTCGATTCTACCGTGGCTGGGTCAAGGTTGGCGTAGGCGTTCTGAGCTCGGCATTTTTGTGCTTCGCGGAGATCCATAAGAATGCGGTGCGAGCTCAGTTGGGCAATGCTATCTGCCTTCATAGTAGATAGATGCTCATGCTGAGTTGGCACCAAGTTCAGAAAGCCCAAGTTAACAGTGCTCATGGGGCTTTCGGCAACCTGAGACCGCTGCACAACTCTCACCACATCCTGATACTCTGCTGCTACAGACTTGCGCATGCGAAACGACGTCATGATGGGCCGGTCGACGAACAAGTCGGGATGGTTGCAAACTTTGCGCAGCTGCATCAAACAGTTGATAATGGAGAGGTAATTGCCGGATGCTAGCGTGTCTCTTGTGTCGCTGCGTGCCAAGAAGCCATCGTATAGTTCACGCTGGCGCTTCGAAAGTCGGCAGAATTCGACGTGTTCGTATTTAGCTGGCATTTGCTTCTCCACGTCGGCTTTGAGACGTCTGAGGAGGTACGGCCGCAGAACTTTGTGAAGCTTTGCAATGATTGCCTTGGCTTCGTCATCCATTTGGTCCCTCCCATTCTCCAAGATCTGTGACTCGGGTTTGCGAAACCAGTCATGGAACTCTTGCAGATCTGCAAATCCCCCGACGCCGTTCTCCGCAGGCATCAGGAAAAACAGTAGTGACCACAGCTCTGTTAGGTTATTTTGAAGCGGAGTTCCCGTGAGGAGAAGACGTGAATGCGTGTTGAACCCCAGCAGGGTTTGCCATCGCTGCGATTTAAAGTTTTTGATATTATGTGCTTCGTCCAGAATCATATAGTGCCATCGGCGTCGCCTAAACACCTGTTGGTCTTGAAGCACCAATTGATACGAAGTAACGCAGACGTTCCAAACGTCGTCGTTGTTCCAACCTTGACGTTTCCTCTTCCGCTCCTCTTGAGAGCCGTAGTAGGCCAGTATCTTGAAGCCGGGACACCACTTCTTGAATTCCATTTCCCAGTTCAGCATTACACTGGTGGGCACAATGACCAGATGTGGACCCCAGACTTCGTGACGACAGGCAAGATGTGCTAATAGAGCAATGGTCTGGATCGTTTTGCCCAGACCCATCTCATCTGCTAAGATACCATTGGTATTGTTTGCGTAAAGGCCAGCCAACCAGTCGAGGCCTTGCCTTTGGTACTCGCGCAGTGTCCCTCGGAGGAGGAATGGAACTTCTATTTTGTGAGCTGCAGCTTGAGGTGTTGAAACTTGGGCAACAGCGGTGGATGATTCTTCTACCGCCACAGTCTCTTTTAATGGCGATGTCTCGCTATCGGATTGCTTCGATTCTAATTTGGTGTCTGTGGTTGTTGGCAGTGATGTGCCCGGTGGCGTGTCAGAAGGGACATTCGTAGCTCCTGTTCCAGGATGAGCGCATTTCTCTGAAGCTGCTGTGCTTGTAACATCTTCCGGTTTCGACACGTCACTGGCCGCAATCTCTGGTGCATCCACCATCGGCATGTCCTGATCAATGTTTCCTGAATCAACGTCGATATGGCCTGAAGAGATTGTCGGCTTTTTGGTTCCATCATCATGCTGCGTTCCGTTTTTCAGGCCATTCGGCTTGGTTTCTAAAGCAGATGTCATATCATTAGCACCGCCTGCGTTATTATCTCCGTCGTCACCGTATATGGAATCCGGGTGGCGGACGAGCGACATTTCATCATCATCGTCGTCTTCCATCTCAAAATCTGGCTGTGCGATTTCCTGCTCGGATACATCGACCAGAGCATTCGTCTCGTCGTTTGCGGGACTTTCAACTTTGGCCTCAATTTTCTTCATTTCTTTCAGCTCTGACCTTCCAAAAAAGAGTCCCAGTAGACCACTGGCCTCTTCCTCAGATCCCGATTCATCTGTTGACCCTTCATCCCCAGACTCATCGCTACCATCGAAATCACTTGATCCTAGATCGTCATCCATATCCACTGATTCGTCGCTAGTCTCGGCCTCTGAACCTCCTGCATTGCCTGGACTTTGGCTCGTATTCTCGGAGATTGACTCTGTTTTCTCGGGTACTTCAAGGTCGGGTATGTTGGCGTATTTCGCTCGTAGTTGTTCCTGCGTGAGGCCCTCGTCGGCTACGTCTTTCTGATCTTCGTCGTCTTCGTCTTCTGAAGAAGACATCATATCACTATCCTCGCCGTCCCCGCTGCTTCCATCAGTCTCTGCTGAAGAGAGGCGAGACTCATCTTCATCTCCATCATTGTCGCTAGCGCTGTCGCTCAGATCATCAAAGCCATCATCTTCGTCGAACAGAGATTCGGAATCCATGCCACCGGCGCGGCGAGCCTGCAGTTTCTGCTCCGATAGACTGACGGCCTGATTAAGCGCCGCCTTGACTCTCTTTTGTTCTTCTGCCTCCCATTGCGCCAATCGCCGCTTGTTGACCTCTGCACGAACGTTTTCCCAGGTACCAGAGAGAGATTTGAGAACAACCCGATATTGTGCCAACCACAAGGCCCTTGCCTCCGATTCTATCTCTTCGGCAGATTTGGGTTGGCGCCGTAACCATTCTTCGCGGCAGGCTTCCGCAAGCTTTTTGGCTGCTGATCGATGCCGTTGTTGTTCCACTACCATGAGCTTTCGAAAGTTGGCTGCGGCCCTTGTCATATGGTCTTGTCGGGCCCATTGCCTTGGTGGCACCTCTTCTCCTTCGGGTACGAATAGCGAGCAGCGTTGCATCGAAAGAAGTCCACCCGGCTCGACCTCCCTCTCAATTCGGAGAACTATGCGCGCATCATTTTGCGCCATTTCGTCTGTATACGGTGGCCCATCCTCAGATGCCAAGAGGCCGCCCTCTTCTACCGGAATACTTCCAGCTCGACTCCAGAAATCGTCAAAGTCTGTCCCGATGCGTGGTCGTTTCCGTACCTGGTCCGGATGAACCAACGGAATCACACCATGCCGAGATCCAACCCTCAGCTTAACCCGAGGTGACTTGCTAGAGCTTTCGAAAGTATTATGTTTAGTGACGTTGCTAGCCGCATCTTGTTCAGCTGCAGCAGCTGCATCACTGAGTCGTGTTCTTCGCACACGCGTAGAGTGTCTGAGGGACTGGGGCGGAGGAGAGGGGGTTCGTCGGCGTGTGAGTCGTGAGGACGATCTAGGCTCTGGAGCAATGCCTCGTCTAGAAGCATATCTCGAGTTCGGTTCGGATGGCGTGGTGTTGACTGGAGTGGATTTGCCCGAGGGCTTCTGCTTGGATGTGTTGCTTCCTGCCATCTTGCTTGCCTTGCCATTAGTCATCAAATTCTCCTTGGGTGTGCTTCCAGTCGATCCATTCGTGGAATGTCGAGTGCTGCGCTTTGGATTCGGGTTGGGCGGCTCGGATGCGACGGGCAGCGAATTGATACGACCGGATTTGCGCCGCCCGTTCTCGGTGTATGATGTTGGGCCGTCAGCCTCGATCTTCTTCCACGGTGGCGAGATGGGCTTCAGCTTGCGAGCAGCCGGCGGCGGCGGCGTCGCATTTCGAGTCCTCTGCCTCTTCGCTGGCCGCTCGCCGTCGTCGAGATGAGCGTCGTCCATGGCTTCCGCTTGCTGCAGCACGTGGCCATTTGCCTGAGCCGGCGTCGCGTCCTGCTGGACATGGCCATTCGCATGGGATTCGACAGCGGCTCCCCGACCCTCGGGCTCGACAGGCGGCGCGTCACTGGCCTGAGGGTTTCGGGTTCCGTCTGCTGGTGATGCAGCCAGAGAGTCCGCGTCGGGAAGAACATGGTCTGGCGACGCGGTCTCGGGCATAATAGCAACGTGGAGCTAGGGGACGTCGCAGGCGTAATCTCTGTGAGGCTATCATTTGGCGGGGAGAAATTGACATCTACGGATTCGTGGCGATTTACCGAACATTCGGACAAAGTTTGCACATGATCAGAGGCCTGGGCGGAGCGCTGCAGCGGGTTTTGCGAGCAATTCCAGTCTCCTCAGCAAAAACTTTTGAGCAGGAAGAATCTCGACGGCGCCATGGTACCTAAGGTGGTGCGGAAATGGGAGCAAAGGGCACTGGAGGGGCTGGAGTACAAGGCCGGTACTTGGTGAGCCCATGGTGCGCCAGCTAGTTTGGTGCGCCAGCCGTGCGTTTTTGCGTTGGTGGGGCCACCAGCTCTTGTATTGCCAAGTACCGCGGTTCTGTTGGGCGGTCCGATACAAATCCCGTGTCGTAATCGGCATAGAATCGTGGGCTGGATGCCTGAGGCACGAGCTGTGCAGGTCGATGGCCGTTACAACCTCAAATCTAACCAATCTGGTGGACTGGCAAGGCCATTACACGGAGAGCGATCCTGTAACACAGCAATTGGGCGCTGAAGCAACAGTCAATCCGCCCAAGGTGAGCGCTGAGCCGATCTAGCAATCCCGGGACAATTGATTAAAGCGAACCACCCGACCGACTGACCTCTCCGCCCTCTGCAGATGCTCCCGCAACGACTTGTGCGAGCTTCGGCTCTGCGCAACACCATGGCCGCCAGTCGAAGGCTCCCCACGATTCAACGACGAGGCTTTTTGCCGTCGCAGTTTTCCGACAAGAAAGTGATTGACGAAAAGTACCCCGATTTCCCGCGACTCAGCGAAGCTCAGGATCCTGGAATGGTGCGTAATGCTCCAATGTTGATTGGATAAAGCGCTCTGAAATCTAACTGCTGGCTGTAGAATGGAGGCTACATCAACCCGCCTAGAATCAAGCGACAGTTTCGCGACCCATATGCCACCTGGTGGGACCCCCAGGAGCGACGAAACTTTGGTGAGCCGGTTCACGAGGATAATGACATGATGGGTATCTTCTCTCCTTGGGAGTATACGTGGACTACTACGGGGCCTGGTCTGATCATGATTGGAACATTCATTGCCGTTGTCCTCGGAGTTTCAGGAGTTGTCTACCTCAACTACCCCGACAGGGTTGCTTTCCCCAGGGAGTTTGAGAATGGCCTGGAGCGGGAATTGGGTGGCCCGGGAGCCGTAAGAGTAAGTGTCATACCGATATAACGAACGGATTTTCAGTAGGAATTTATGCTGATGGATGAAATTATAGGCACGAATGGCTGGCGACGAGGACCTGTGAGGTAAACTGTTAGTTTGTACATAATCAAGAATAAAAATCTTTTCCTATTTGACGCTTCTCTCTCGGGATAAACACTGGTACGGCATGGTGATGGAAACAGCCAATCCGTATATAAAATTGTTGGACTCCATTCAGCATATGGATTGCTGCTCCTGAGCATGCGGTACGGACTGATATATGGAGTCCTGCGCTGCCTCGTGAACATCCGGGTATTACTCGTATCAGCTCTGGTCGCATGCAACAGTGCACCCAAGCAGATGGAAAGAATTCTCTGCATGGTGCCTTGTTTTACTCTAGTAGTAGATGCCGATCAAGATTATACGTCAAGTGCCTCGTTTTAGTACTTGAGCTGAAGTACCCCATGTTTAGGCTGATATCCGATCCGATGAACCCATGGAAGACTTGTCAATCTGATTATGAGACAATTTATTACACCTTCGTCAAAAGCAGGGTCATTCTCTCTGAAGAGCGTTGTATTGTCAGCTCATCTATCAAGGGCTGGATCGTCTTCCTGCGAGTGTTGTTGCCACGGCCACAGGTGCAGTGCATGCTCTACCGGCGCTTTTACTGACACCGGACGCCGTATTAGGGAGGCGGTCTCCCTATCACGGGGTCTCTCTATAATTACGGCGCTCTCTTCGACCTGAATTCGCTATTCCTCCGGACTTCTTCTTCCTGACTATTATACACTTTCTTCCGGCTTCCGCGGTAACCAGGACAGTGCAGGAAACAGCAAAGAAGCGAGTTATCGGGAGCGTAAGCGAGTTCGAAGGCTATCAGTTTATAATCTCGCATCTGCTGTTGCCTATTTCGAAGCCACTCGCCTTTTGTCGAATAAAAAGTAGCCGGAGTTGTAAATGGACCGATAGCGTTGCCCTGCCATTCGATACTTGCCTATTTCTAGGCATGATTGTGCTTGCAACTCCGATTCTCCTCCGCCCCAAACCAGCCTTGGAATAGCAAAGGGCATATTTGGACTCGTCGAGACGGCTCTTTGAAGCATCTTCTTTGCATTCGATTGGCTTTTTTTTTTCTATACTTCTTCTTGATCCACTGGCTGTGCGTTTCCAAAACCGTAATCACAATGCGGTTCGAAGATTGGGATATTCTACTCTTCCCCCGGGATTGCAAAGTCCCCGTCAAAGAGTTCAAAGTAGCTTGCCACGTTGTCAATGATACGGGTATGCATCTTTTCTTTTGTATTTTATGCATATGCATCCGGGCTCGGCCGATTGACGAGTCCCTACTGTTTGAGTCGCGTGGCTAATGGTCGTAGAATTCACCAGTCCTCATGGGTTTTTCGGGCTGCCCACGGTCTGCTGCTTCGTACCGAGTTTGGCTTCCGGAACCCCATTCCAAATTTCGATCCATTCCTGGTCCTCTCCGATTATCAGCCAGTTTACCAGATGCTATAGCAAATATGGCGACAGTGCCAACTTTGAGGCTCGCGTATTCATTGATGGACAGTTGGTTGCGTATGTCTTGATTCCGCTTCTGTTCCCACGCCTGCACAACCACCTCGCTGCCGGATAAAGCTTTGGTTGGCTAACGCCTTTTATAGGTCTGCAACTCTCGATAGGGAGAGTGATTGGCCGCACGTTGTCATCCACAGTTTTGGTGGGAATCACTCCCGGAGCAGATAAGATCGCGACATATTCGCTAACTTGCGACCGCCACAGGTGTTTCAAAGAATGGAGACCTTGAGCCTCTGAGGTTTCCAAGCTTCCGCGAGGAGCTTCTTCGACAAAATCACTGGAATCCTGCCGATAACTTCGGCCGCGTAAAAATCATCATCAGCGAAGGTTTCCCACGCGATTCGCTTTCGATGCCCATTGAGCGGGTCAAGAATGTCGTCGCATTCTCCTTTCAACATGCGCCTCTTGGTACATTGATTTAGGCTTACCTATAAGTCAATTTATATTCAAAAGCTGACTCTGTACAATTTTTCTAGAAATACTCGAAGCCTCTTGCATCGCCTGGCCAAATCCTTCCATGTGGCGACGAGTTCCAGTCACTACATCGATGGCGGTCCAAGCGTATCCTTCTGAAGATACCGACTCGCATGCCCATTCGCCCAGAAGAAAGTACAGCCGGATTAATGCAACTTTGCCATCCTCATCGACAGAGAATCTTCGCGGTGTCATGTCCAATCGATCTATACGGCTCGGACATAGGAAATCTAGTTACCAAAGCGGCAGCAATCGCTCTACCTCTGGAAGCACCAGCACCGGCACTCTGGAGAGCATCAACGATTCACATGCTTATTTTGAGTGGCTTAATGGCATGGGCATTGGAATGACCGATATGTATCGATTTGGCGAACAACAGCTGTTCCCACCTACGGGTCAAAACGGGAGAAAGCCCGCCAATGTTGATTTGCAGCCCTACATGCCAATGGGTAATGGCATGGGACCGCATTCGGACCAAACGTTTGGGTTGTCCAACTTTCGACATGACGCTGAGCGTAATCATTTTGGGTCGAAACTGCCCGCTGAAGTTTCAGGTGTCGAAACTGGTTGTTACCAGGACGCTCAAGGTATGGGCAGCGAGAAGCCAGTTGTTCGTCCTCTTACGTAGGTGTGACTCTAACCATCGGGGCTTAGGTATGTTCTTGCCTCGATTTACAGAAGATGATTTGTTTTCGATCGATGCGCCAAATTCATTGTCCCACTCGTTGCTTAATCAACCAACGCCTGCTCACCTCCTGGCAAACAAACTTCATGCTACCCCCCCTAACCCTGGATTGAGGCCACACAGGGAAGACTGTCTCCAAGCACCAGGCCAATCTCCTTCAAGTGTATCGTCGGCTACCAATTCTCTCGGAGATCGCGTCGAAATGGGGATAGCTGCTCGCCGGCCGTTCAAAGCACACAGCATCAGCTTGCAAGCCGGATCGAACCGCTCCAGAGGATATAGATCAGGCCGCCCAGATAATAACCAGCAACTATCTTCTGTCGAGGACTATTTGTCTGCTCTGGAAAGTAGTTCGATGGGGGAGCCGGCAGTGGGAAATGCAGCAGCGCACTCGATCGAGAAGGGAACAAAGAGAAGTCGTGACTCTGCTTCTGCTCCCGTCAGTGCTGTGAAGAGTGACGATAATTAGAAGCGACAAAATTCTAGAGATCGCCTTACAGCCTTGCTCTCACACAGGCCAACTCTAAATGGACATTAATCTTAAGAAGTTGGTGGTTTTACATTATAGCCACGCCCAACTAATGGATCAACCTCGAAGTGGAGCAGAAAGTATTTGTATCAACAGGGTGTTTGCCGGAAAGGGTATCGCGATTTCGGGGAATTCAAATGGTATAAGTTCAGGGACGTTTCTTTTGGCCCTGTAATTGCAAATGCGTAATGCTTACCAGAAGGCTAATGAAAATATACTACGGCGGCCATGTTTCTTACTATGCTATGTTGAATCAGGCACAGAGCATGCCTTTGATCCAAATAGCTTGAGCTATGAGTGCAATGGCAGGGATTATAAAGCATGACAGTTACCCACCTCGACTATTCTATTCATAATTTGATGCAGACGCCCCAAACCGGTGATCCTTTATGAGACAATGGAGCTGCCAACAACAACTTGGGCCACACAGTTAATAAGACCTTACTCAAAACAGGATGGATGCTAACATCCACGTCTAAACTCCCATGCACTTCGTATAATATTAGGCGACAAGAGTCTGTCTGATGGTAGCATTCGGCATCAATCACTAACGGTTAGTGGCAACGCCTCTTCCGAGGTTTGGTGGGATCCTTCCGGGTTGCTTTTACAAAAGATTTGAATTGCTGCACATCTGCTACTAGCTGAAAATGGTCCAGAGGAGGAAGTAAGCAATCCGGATTGGCGAGCCCCCATTAGTAAGACCATCCAAACGCCATCGGTGCTTTTAGACCAGATGCTAGCATTGCTTCTTACAACCCCTAGCAGACAGACCTAGTTTTGCCGTGCACAGGACCCGATGGGTGGTCCGAGACCTCTCAGTTGTTTGCATTTATAAATTAATTTAGTCAGCCGGGGGGGGATGTTACATTTGCACGATTTGCCCCTCATGCCTTTCGGATGGACTAGAAGACGCAAAGGGGTAAAATACCGAGGCGGTTTTTGATACTGGCGGCATATGGGGACGGCAATTTGGTGGTGTTTTTGGTGAAGCGGAAGAGGTGCTGCTAATTTGGTCGGAGATGGCTGGATTTGGTGGCGCAATGGGCATTCAGGGATATCCGGGGCTGAGATGCTACTCGATAATGTGCCCAGAACCGAAATAGTGTACGGCTTTTTAGTATATATGAACAAGGCGTGACGTTGGATATTGAAAAGGTTACTGAACTATCAGCGCCTCAATTGCACTTCAACAGCAAAGCTTCGAGCGGATACACGACGGTGAATTCGACACTCTTGGGATTATCGAATTTATCTGAAGGGGGCATTCAGCTCGAACGACACATCCTATATTCTTTCCACTCCAGTTGTCGTCACCATGGGTTCTCACTCAAGGCCAGGTCACCCTGTTGATCTATCCAAGTATAACAAGCTCAATGCCCTCCAAGCCGGACACTTGCGTCACTTCCATAATCTCGCCAGCCAGATGGATGGTGAATGGCATCACATGGGAACTCAGGAGCCGATGCAAGAATTTCTTGATGCCTATCGCTATCAGCTCGCCACCATGGCATACGGTGTTGGGGCGGCGCATTATCATCGCCTGCCTGCTCTGAAAAGCCCGCTCAAGATCCTCATGCGCCGTCTGATCCACAAGATGCTGCGGCGAGAGGTATGGGCTTACTGGTTCAACACGAGCCTCTCGGGAAACAGGACCGACCCTGATCGGACGGAGCTGAGGAAGCCATGGGCGGATCCGGTAGTCAGGGAGAATATCATGTACAGCGGCCATCTCTTGCTGATGACCAGTCTTTATAGCATGCTCTTTGACGACGATGAGTTTGAGAAGCCAGAGTCTTTGACATTCACTTGGGATCCCTTATTCTTTGGCTTCGGAACGGAGACGTTCCATTATGACAACCGTAGCTTGCAGGAGGCTATTATTCGAGAGATGGAGAGGAACGGCTGGGTTGGCGTCTGTTGCGAGCCCAATCTAGTCTTTATTGTTTGCAATCAATTTCCCGTATGTCCTCCCGATGAGAAACCTGCATGAGAAGTAAATAAAACTAACAGAAATCATGAATTAGTTGATTGCGATGAAATACAACGACTCAAGGGACGGCACCAATGTGTCTGGCGAAGTTTTGGACAAGTACAAGGCGGCCTGGGATAAGAAGGGCATGGTCTCTCCGAGCGGCTTATACGTCGACTGGTATTTCGTGCGACAAGACAAGACGTTGCCGCCGAAATCTGTTGGTTGGACTGCATGGTATGTTCTGGACGGCGAAGCATGACAAAAGTCCTCTACTGACATGTTCATAGGGCAAATGCCTACATGAATACGTGGAATTCAGACATGGTGAAGTCGCTGTACGACCAACAGGTATACGGTTTCATCACGAATATCGACGGCGAGGTGCAGCTCCACGAGGATCGCATTGCCGAAGAATACCGAAGACTCGTAGAAACCGAGAATGCAGATAAGAACGACGCTTCCGTTCTTGCTCAGGCCCGAGAAACTGCCGCTGCCCTCCCGCCGTCAAAGTTCCTCTTCTCCAGGCCGACCTTTGGGTATGTTGTCCAATGGTTGTCGGAGCTAGGCAAGAAGGAAGAGTTGGACGGTCTGCTCAAGTACGCCGACGAGCATCTGCAGCCAACATGGGAGAAGGGCGGATTGTTTTATCCTCGGAACGACACCAAGACGAACGAGGCTGGAGAATGGACACACATGGATCCGTTCTCCGGGAATGCGTCGGTGGGATATGCGCGGCTGAATGTGCCGGATGGACAGAAGCTGATGTGGGAGAAGCCTCGGCGACGTGGCCATGCGGCGACGCAGCCGTGGATTGACGGTGTTGAATTTAGCCAAGGCATTGACTGTCTTCGTGGCGTTTGGGATGGTGAAGAGAGCGTTTTAGTGTTGACGGTGAAGACGTGGGACGGACGACGGGTTGATGCTGCTCCGGTGGCGAGCAACTTGCCGGCGGGAACTTGGGCTGTGTTTGTTAATGAGAAGCTGGTGCAACAGACTGCTGTGGAAGAGGGCGGAGATTTGAGTGTCGAGGTGGAGGTTGGTGGTGAAGAGGTGAATATTGTATTTCAGAGGGTTGAGTAAGCTGGCAATGTTGGGAGAAGAGGATTCATAGCGTTAGGACGTCAGCAGCAATTTCCATGTGATATTCCTTCAATTACTTTAGTGAAATGCTATTCTACCTATACCTATACGTTAGTAGTAATCTCAGATGGGACATCTTCAAACAGCTGATGCGATATTTGATAGCAATTGGCTCGGTGCTCCATTGGTAGGGTGTCATCGCAGCTCTCCCGGGTACGTCATTTGTACACACCCAGAGCTAAAGAACCAAGGTCTCGATTACTGTGTGCAGCGCTTATAGCTTCCAGGTTCTCACACCAAGCTGCGACAGGGCAGCACCAAGAATCCCGGTTAATAAAACGAAAAAAAGTTTGGCTATTAATGCATCTAAGATGTCGCGTAAAGCATCGAATACGAAGATTGTAGCACTCGGTCACGTGGACCTGAAGCCTGTCCATTGGCAGCTCATAAAAGCCGCTGCAAGGCGCTTGAAGCCTAATTTGGCTTTGTTTACATCACCGCCATTGCACAGCTGAAGAGCAGATTCAAGCATTGAACTTTTACAATATGCATTGGGCTTCAGCTTCTGCAGTTGTGTTTCCGGCGCTGCTGGCGCTCTGTGCAGGCCAGCAGCAGCAACCGCTGTCAGACATCGGCTACTCGGCTCCGAATTCGCAGCATGCCGGTGCAACAGATGGTCCATCTTACCGAGACGAGCTGCTTCAGCTGTTAGAGGCGCTGGTGTCCTCTCCGTCTTCCAGTGGCGAAGAAAACGAGGTTGGCCAGTTTCTGGTGGACTACCTGGAGCAAGCGGAATACAATGTGGACATTCAATTCGTCCCTCCGCCGAAGGACCATCCCGGTGTGCCTGACAGGTTCAACGTCTTGGCCTGGCGCGGAGCCAGAAAGCCCAACTACAAGACATTGGTGACGAGCCACATCGATGCGGTGCCTCCTCATATTCCATGGGAGATTGAGGGCGGCGAGATCTCCAAGCACACAATCATCAGGGGCCGTGGCACAACGGACGCCAAAGGCAGCGTTGCCACTCAGATCTTGGCGGTGAAGCAGTTGCTGTCCACAAACAAGACTGTCAACCCCGAAGACATCATCCTGCTTTTCGTCGTTGGAGAGGAAACAACTGGTGATGGAATGAGGGTTTTCAGCGATTCGCTCAAGGACATGAACCCGCCGCTTACTTTCGAATCCGCCATCTTCGGCGAGCCTACTGAGAACAAGCTGGCATGTGGTCACAAGGGCGCTCTCTTCTGCTCTGCCGTGGCCAAGGGCAAGGATGCTCATAGTGGTTATCCCGAGCTGGGCAAGTCGGCCAACGAGTTGATGATTCGAGCCATGGACAAGATCATCCATACGGATCTAGGCCATAGCCCTCTCTTTGGTAACACGACGTTTAACGTTGGCCGGTTTGACGGCGGTGTTGCTGCCAATGTGATTCCTGCCAGGGCATTTGTCGACTTGGCTGCCCGCATTGCCGTTGGTTCCGAGAAAGCGGGCCACAAGGATGTGCAGAAAAAGATTCTGGATATTCTGAATGAAATCGATGACGAGGCCTTTACTCTTGACTGCACTCATGGATACGGACCGTATGAATGTAACTGCGATGTTCCAGGTAAGTCTATGGCAACCACACCTTGTTAGATGCGGTTTTTGATCTAACTTGCAACACAGGATTTGAGCCAATTGTTGTCAATTATGGCACTGACATTCCTAATCTGGATGCTGACTACGTTCGATATCTGTATGGGCCTGGCAGCATTCTCGTTGCCCACGGCGATCACGAGTACATCACCGTTGGCGACTTGGAGCAGGCGGTTGAAGACTACCAGAAGCTGATTCTCCACGCTCTGAACCAGTAAGGAGGTTATGAAAAGCAATTGACTTTGATTAGATGATGTATGTTAAAATATAATCTAATGACGCTGTACACTAACGCTGCTCCTTTTCTAACCTGTGCCATCCCTTCCGAGGGCATGTGGAATGCCTGCTCCTGTTTCCTTCTTCTTCTATATGTTCTAACATTAACCAACCACCTTTGCCCATCGCTCGGGCAAAATCTTGCTAAAGTCAAAGGTGCCATCCGGTCCCTTCTCCACAGCACCCTTCTCCGTCACGACGACATCGATGAATTCTGCGGGAGTGACATCAAAGGCAGGATTCCAGACATCGATTCGCTGGTCAGCCGTCGCCACGCGAATCTTGTTGTTTCCATCTACACGGCCGTCTGGTCCAACAACCGCGCCAGAGATTTGCGTTAGCTCCTCCCTCTTACGCTCCTCAATCTTGATACCGTCGCCGGTCTTGGTCTCCAGATCGATGCTCGTGGTTGGGGCAGCAACGATGAACTTGATGCCGTGGTGCTTGGCGAGAACGGCCAATTGGTAGGTGCCAATCTTGTTTGCAGTGTCGCCGTTGCGAACCACTCGATCAGCGCCAACGATGACGGCTGCAATGTTATTCTCCGCCTTCTTGGTTCGGAAAAGAGCGGCCGCCATGGAGTCGGTGATGAGCGTGCTGGGGATGCCCTCGTGGACCAGCTCGAATGCTGTCAGTCGGCTGCCTTGATTGTATGGTCGAGTTTCGGTGCAAAAGGCGTGCTTTAAGTATCCCTTGGACTGGAGCGTGCGGATGATGCCGAGTGCCGTTCCATGGCCTGAGGTGGCGAGCGCGCCGGTGTTGCAGTGTGTCAGCACGGAAATCTTCTGCTCGGGGGAAGCGCCGGCCTGAGACTGAAGCCATTGTGCGCCGTATTCTCCGATCGACAAGTTGCTCTGGAGATCCTTTTCGAATATCCTTTCCGCCTCTTCGATGAATGCTTGCACAATGGCCTCTTTGCCCTTTCCATCGGCCGTTCGGATTGTCGCCTTGAGCTGAGTGATGGCGTTGGTCAGATCGACGGCGGTTGGCCTGCTTTCCTTTAGGTAATCCAATGCCTCGTCAATCTGAGAAATGATCTCTCCGTCCGAAGTGCCCGAAACAGGGTTGGTGTGCAGTTCAACGGCGAGTCCCAGGCTGGCTACGATGGCAATGGCCGGGGCGCCTCGCACTCGCATCGTGGCGATGCTGTCAAACGCCTCTTGCCGCGTTGAGACGGTGTCATAGTGAAACTCGTGAGGCAAGAGAAGCTGGTCGAGGACCTCTAGCTTGCCTCGCTGGTACTTGACAGCCTGTAGTAGTGACATTGTGGTACCAAGTTGAATGATTGGAGTATTCATGAGGGAGAATGGACGTCTTGCACCTTTTTTTTTTTCACATGAAAGTCTTGGTACAGATGCGTCATGCCCCTCCTTTGGAATTCTGCCGCACCCCTCCTGCCAATAACGTGCTTTGCAGGCGCCACGATGGTACCTGGAGTGCGCCGATGTGATTGACTTTTTCAGATGCAATGGCTGTATTTGGGGTTTACGGAATTAAAATAATGTGTATTGAGCATTTAAAATACTCTACAAATTCCTTAAAAATATACAATCTGATATAAACAACGAGAACCACCAGATATTTCCTCTACGCAGCGGCAGCAATTGCATCATTGCGCTGCAGAACAACAGTCTCACCGCCCAAAACCCGGAGTAACGTAAATCCCGGCCAGATGAAGCCGCGAAGCTGCGATTGGCAGCAGACAGACCTCAAGTCAGGGGTCACCCTTGTCGGCGATGCACCTCGACCATTGCGGCCAGCTCTTCTGTCGCATCGCCATCCCGCTCGTCTCAGGCGGTCGACAATGCAACAGACCGAGAAGATCTGGTTGCCATGGAACAGCAGACGTCGACGTCAACGGTAACAGGTAAGAGCGCACGAGATGCCGCTCTGAGGTTCTGGCCAGTCTGCTAATTCGAATGGCATTGCGACCTGCGCAGTCGAGTACTTCGATCCCCACGATGTTTACAAGCTCCTGGCCCCGGGGCTAGTCCCCCGGCTTCCTCTTCACAACCTCAACTGGCAGTCTCACTCCGGGCCGCTGCGATCAATCGATACGCTGCACGTGGAGCTGATTCGGGGGAGCCTTGAGATTCCTGAGTCCACCTTGTCACCGACATCGCGGCGCTCGGGCAGCGTCTCGCGGGCGGACGACGGTTTGCGGTCACGCAGCGTGAGTGTCTCTACGGATTCGGGGAGAGCTCCGCCGTCGCTTCGATCAAAGGCCAGTGGGAACCTACGGCGGCATCAGATCCCGGGACTCCGTCGAACGCCATATCTCAAGCTGCTGCTTGTCCGATGCGATGACAACGACTCATACAAGAACTCGGTGCGAACCGAGGTTCGCGAGTGGGTCAAGAACCATACGTCGCCCGTGAGCACCTCGAAGAAGGGGACAGGCCAAGAGAATCACGATGCTTTTGAATGGCTCATTGTTCATGTTGTCATCCCCAACACTGCAGCGTCAACTCAGCCGAGAAGCAGCGGAAAGTCGGACTCGGCGGAGAAGAGTACGGCGTCGCGATGGCGCCCAGGGACGGCCCCTTTACTAGAGAAGCTTCGTTCAGATTTCAATGCAACGACCAAGGGATCTCAGGACCATGTTTCGCAGATTAGGATTGGCATCAACGACGTACCGTATGACCTTTTACCTAGGGTTGTTCCCGCGGTGCCAACGGGCTACACGGAAACAGAAACGGATGCCGAAAACGCTTGGAATGATTTAATAGCGAAAGTCAAGAGTCTTATACTAGCGTCGTTTGATATGCGAGTGACCCAATACGAGGAAGACATTCGGGAAAAGGATGCACAGCGAACTCTTCCTGGCTGGAACTTTTGCACCTTCTTCATTCTGAAAGAAGGGCTGGCAAGGGGCTTTGAGAGCGTTGGCCTTGTAGAAGATGCGTTAGTTGGGTATGATGAGCTCAGTGTTGGACTAGATACGGTACTTCACGAGCAGCTTGAGTCGGGCTCGCCTGAGAGACACGGTGGTGAAATGCTGGCTTTTACCGAAGATCTCAGAGACATTGCTGAGAAAGCACTGGATGTCGTTGCCGAAAAGAGCAGCGATGATGGCAATGATGCAGATTTGAATGCAGCAGGGGAGGTCAAGGGCCCAAATTTCGACGAGATAGCCATCAGCTCGACAACAAAGGCATACCGAGACATGATTCTGGCGAACAAGGTGTCAGTATTCGACTTTAGATGCTACATCTTCTCCCGTCAAATCGCTCTGCTGCTAAGGTTGGGCAACGCGCTCTCTTCCAAAGAAGAGCTCATAGCAATGCTCAAAAGCCAACAAGAGTCCATCCTTTATGGCGAGGCCCCTATGGCGCTGCCGCCACCGAATAACAAAGACGAGCCTGAAAATCTCACCACTTTTGCAGAGATATGCCAGCGGACACTGCATTTTATTCCATCAGTCTCGCAGATATTGCGACGAGATGTCATCCTGGGGCTAACGGCAAGTAAAACACCGAGCCGCAAGGCACCCAAACTGAGCCCTTTGCAAGAGGAAACGGTAGACAACATGGTGTCTTCTTTTGCCTTTTCCGTCGCCCAGCAAATCCTTGCTCAAACCTCAACAAAGGCGCTGCCGATCCCGCCGTCCTCATTGTCATATGGAGACGGGCTTGAGCCAAAGTCATCGATCCCAGAGCCAAAGACTATGATACACCCAGCTCGAAATTCATCGCTGCTTCCAAGATCAGGAGGAGGAAGCATTCCGCCACCTCCACTCAGCCCGGGCTTCTTTCCTGGGCCGGGCAGACAGTTTCCAGCCATTGGTGAACAAGGCACGAACAGCTTTCTCAAGAACGGCTTAGAGGACTTGGCAGCTCGCCGAGCTGAACTTTACATGCTTTCCAGAAGCATCCTCTCAACTCTTGGCAAGAAGCGCAGTTGGAGCGACGGCTGGGACGAAGCCCCCTTGGTGGGGGGTGTCGGCATTGATGAAATGGAAGATGTCGATTTGAACGATGATAATGACAAAGGCGATGAATCCGACACCCCTTCCTCGCCGAGAACGGCATACTCTCCATTGATGGCCGGTATTGTCAATCCCGTATTGCGGACCGCAATTGACAACAAGGATGATTTCTATCGTCTATTTGAGATTCTTACGGATAAAGCCATGCGCCATTATACAGTGGCCAACCATGATCATGCGGTTCACTCCAGCATGGCAGACTTGGCCGTGCTGAAAGTTCACTTGAAGGACTACAAGGCTGCTTCTTCCTACTTTTCACTCACCACACCCTTTTTCGGAGAGAGCGGCTGGAGCTTGCTCGAGCTATCGATGCTCATCATGTATTGCCAATGCCTGGATGAGATGAATCCAAAGGGCGAGCATGTCGGCGTGGCATTAAAATTGTTGACCAAATACTGTGCCGCGGAAAAAGAGCGTCTACAAAAGAAGACAGGCTTTGCCCGTTTCTCGCAAGGAAAGACTTATCCGGACGCCTGGCCAGTCACTGGCATAGTGGAAAAGCTCACACAGCTAGCCAAGTCGTTGTCAAATGAAGTCAAGATTCCTCTAGAGAATTTCTTCACAAATGTGGAACTGGATGGGTTTCCAGAGTACGAAGAGAACCATGATGGCTGCACTCTGAACATAGGCATCAGGAGCCTGCTGCCGGAAGATATCTCGTTTGATGCTGCAAGAGTACGAATCACATCTGTTGATGAGGGGCTAAGCAGGGAACGAATCTTTGAGGCGACAGCAGGTTCACCAATTACTTTGGAACCTGGTAAGAATAAGATACGAGTGACCTGTGAAGTAAGTCATTTCTTGAAATCGTACATCGATTGTATTTTTTTTTGGAAAATGGCTAACATGATTTCCCTACAGTCTGTGGCTTCAGGGCGTTACAAAATAGATCGACTTGTGCTTTCAGCGAAAAATCTCGTTTTGCACTTTGAGCGGGATGTAGGCGCTATTATATCCAGCGCAACGGACATATTCAAGCATGCCGATGTTATGCTATTTCAGCGCACTAGCACATTCGACGTTACCATGTCTGCTACGAAACAAACGTCTTTGGATAAGAACAATTCGCTTGATCTCGTAATACACACGGGATGGAATTCTATCAAGAAATGCGAGGTCCGAGTGAAGCCAGCTACTGGAGGTCTGCGCTTCCTCACCACAGAAGCGGCATTCGTGGACTCCTCAATAGAGTTTGCGAAACCCCCCGAGGCTGGTGTGTTTCAAATTGATGCCATCGCTGCCGACACGGTGGTTACGATACGGTTTCCATACTCTGTGGAGCAAGATGTTGCGGATATCTTTGCCAAGATTGAAGCTACATATGTTACAGAGGCCGACGAGACATTTCACCTGACCAAATCTTTAGCGGTCCGTATTGCTTTGGCACTCGGTGTTAATGTGCAAGACGTTTTCAAGCACCAAGCACTCTTCTCTCGGTTCAATGTGTCGACAGCGTCATCTAGCCCGCTGCGGCTCTACAAGAGTGAGCTCCTAAAATCGGATCTCTTTGACTCTGTATTTGGCGTGCCGCCGGAAAATCCCGTCTTCATATTTCCGAAGCAGCCAGCGAGCTTGATGTTCAAAGTGAAGAGGATACCAGGGGTAAAGCCGATGCCAAAGGGTGGCAGGACTTTGTATCTGAAGCTCGACTACTCCTTGCTTGAGGTTGAGATGGAAGAACTGGTCAAGCGGTCTCTAACAGAGGCCTTGGAGACGACGCCCCTGAAGCAATATTCTAAATATGTTGTGGCAACGGTCTGGCGCGAGTTCAAGGCCAAGATGCAGCCGCGAGACCTCGAGCAAGCTACTCTGCTGGGAGAGGTGGCAATCACTAATTTGAAGGATGTAGCATGGGAGAGGCACTTTACAGGAATTGGAGGGGCACCTGGCGTTGGCGAGAATGCGGCCGAAGGGCTGTCGGCGTTTCTTGGAACCTGGCAAACAGCCAACAGCCGTCTTGCCATACCAAGGGAGGGCGTAATAGACCCATCGTCGATTCTCATCCCGGTGGAAATACCCGCCCTGCCAGTCCTCCACACGGCAGATATCCAGCTGCAGAGCCTCATCCCAAGTCCCGTGGTGGGCAGCGCAGGTGGAGGTCTCCCAACCGTCTGCACGAACCAGATGCTCCCGGCGACGCTGCACCTCAAGTGGACGCGGATCTGGGACACCGACTCGTCAGTGCGCAGCGATCAAGAATTCAGCTATGAGGTCACGGCACCCGCAGATACGTGGCTTCTGGGCGGGCGTCGAAAGGGCCACTTTGTTATCCCGGGGCCATCGGCTTCGTCGCCGGCGCAGACCATGACGTCGACGCCAGAGACCGAGGCTGAGATTCCGCTCATCCTGATTCCGCTGCGGGAAGGCTGGCTGCCGTATCCGCTGGTCGAGATCAGAGAGGTTGTCAATGCGGAGGGGGATGGCGGTCAGGCCTCGGCGCAGGGGTGCGAGGTGGACTTGAGGAATCTGGGGGAAACGGTGCGGGTTGTGGGAGACAGGAGCGGCATGACGGTGAGCCTTGATGCGAGCGGCCCTGGGGGAGGGCCATTGGTGTTTGAGAGCGAGCGGTTGGCTGGGTTCAAGGGCAGAATCGTTGAGTGATGGCATCATTGGGGGAGTTGATCTCGCCCGGGGGGGGGGGGGGGGAGGTTTGTTTCTAGGGAGCATTGGCATGTTTTATGGTTGACGTATGTAATGCACAGCATAGAAATACTGTACGGCGGTGAACTTTTCTTGTCCCCCTTCGTTTTCCTATCCACCGACCCAGTCCGATATTCGTTTCCGTTAATGATCTTCACAGCAAGGTTTCTTGACTACAGTAACTCGAAACTTTACGCACCACAAAGGACGAGAGTGTTTGGGGAGGGACAGGGAGAAAGTTTCCAATGACCAGAAGCATCTGCAGATGGAGAAGGCTAAAAGCTTATGAAAAACCAGTTGCAAAAAGCAAGGCGTGGGATTTGCTTCCTTTTTTCCCTTTTCCCACCTGAACCCCCCCCCCCCCCCCCGAAACGCTCACAATGGATGATTGGCGCTCCCTGCGTGTTGTTACTACATACAGAATACTTTGTATGGAGTAACCCCCCCTTTTTTTCTCTCCCACGTAAGAAGAAGAAGAGTAAAAAGGCTGGTGCTGTTGAAAGGCAAAATGGGAAGTGTGGGGAAAATAGGACTACTAAACATTTACCAGATATCTAGATATCGACTACTTTTTTGTGTTGGTCTTGTTGCCCTATGTTTTTTTCTTCCCCTCTGGGGTCGGGTTGCATACGTAGCGAAACCCGCGGGAATCGCGTTATAGTAGCAACATCCTTTGTTCCTTTTTTTGTTTCACCCCCTTGTCTCGGCTTCTGCCTCTGTTCTCCTCGGGAAAGCTACTACTAATACTACTAGTAGTAGCTACATACAGAACTCTGCCGAAGTGAGCGATGCTGCATATGCGTGGCGTACATACATGCGTCATGTGGGCGAGAGGCCATGCATCCCACCACCGAGAAATCATTGGTTGTGGTGTCTCAATGGCGATTCTAGGGGGGGGGGTCCAAGCAACCAGTACAGTGTAGTACTTCGTACAAGGTATGTAGTACATACAGATACAAAGTATATCCCTGGACAGGGAGCCTTTTGTCCTGGTCACAGCTTTTTGGGCTTGGGGGGACAGATCATTTCTGTATGGGGACGGCGATTTCTGCATGTGCTGGGTTCTCACCCGAGTGCCGGCGCAGGTGCAATTGCTTGCGTCGAGATCATCGGGTTGGGAAGCCCACAGGAGTTTTTGAATGGCGGTTTTAGAGCCCCCTAAATCTAAAGCTTGGATGATACTATCCAGTTCAGTCCAGTCGAATCCTGTATATTAAGCTATCTCAAGTACACAGTCCAACCGTTGAAGAATAACCGGCTCCGGCTCCCTCAATCCTTTGTACTCCGTGCTAAACACTGTGCTTTACATTCTGTTGGGCAGGGATCGTCAGCTTTTTTTTTTTTTTTTTTTGGTGAACATCTCAGACGTGCATGTTGTTGGCTCTAGAGTGTCTTGTGTTTTGTCATGTGCCGTGCAAGACGAGTACAGTATCGGAAGGGAGCGCGAGCGAGAAGATTGTAAAGGGGGAGGGACCTATTAGTGGGAAAACGACGAGAGAAAGAATCAGGGGGAATTTGATGGGCGGGGCATGATTTTTTTTTTTTTTTTTTTGGTGATTTGAGATGTATCGCGTGAAGATATCCAGGGCCATCTCAGAGACATGCAATGCAACGGGAATTAGACACCCTCATGATGCAACACACCAAACGAAACAAATATACTGTAACTAATAAATAAATAAATAAAATAAAATAAAAAGAAAAAAAATCCAATCAATTCTTTCCTACCAAAAAAAAAAAAAAACATTCCCCATCTATACATCATATAAATCTCACATACACACACACAAAAAAAAAAAACGTGCATATTCACCGCTATCAACACCCCCCCCTCACAGTCCAAAAATCGATTTGATGTCGCTCATTACTCCTTACAGCTGTGTCTCGGCCCGTGTGGCGTTTTTTTTTATTTTATTTTATTTTTTTTATTTTCTTTCCCCGTTCCAATTGCCGACATTATTCTTTTCCTAAAAAAAGGCAAAAAAAAAAAAAAAAAGACGTCATTTGTCTCTGCGCCTCTGCCGCTCGTCATCTGGTATGTTTCTCTTGTATTTCCAAGATTGTCAAACATCAGCGCCGCCCTGTGCAACTTGTCCTACCAACCTAGATTGTACAACCACGGAATTCACAATCATGACTGCTATTTCAAATAAAATCGTAGGAAAATAAAATGCATCTTGGAAAAAGACAAATTAATTATACAAAAGCACCTCTTACACTTTGGAGCCAGATCCGCAACCCATCCTCCAATACTTACCTAGTCCCTATAACTGGTCTCTTGCACAAGGTACTTCCATGTACTCTACACCTACAACACCATCCTCGCCAGCAAATCAAATCCATTCCCAACTCCCTCTCAGCCCTGCCCTTCCCGATCCCCATGCCAATGCCAATGCCCCGGCACTCTGGTCTCACCTCATTTATCGTGTTATGCGTCTTGCCGCGCTCAATGGCCAAATAAACTGACATGTCATGCAAGCCAGCCGGGTGGGACCGCCACAAGCCCTGGCCTGAGCTCTTCCCCCCCCTTCTCTCGTTATATCCAATGCCTGAGCTCGACGTAATTGCGAAACCATACGACCTAACTAACCCCCCTGTTCTATTGGATTTTTTTGGCCTCCTCGGTGGCAACAACATGACATCAGGTTTCCAAGTTTTTGCCGATTTATCGCATCGCGCGCGTGTATTGTACAGTCGCTCACTCACTTCACTCACTTACGTGCTTGCCCCCTGAAATCCTACAGTAGATGCGCAAAACATGTAGTGTGAATAAACTCCCTGTTCTTGACTGAAAAGCCTAAGACGCTATTCCCTTGTACAACTGTTCCGCAAATGTTTTCATTTTGGTTTTTTTGTTCCTCCCTTCCCTGATCCTGCCATACCCGTTCTACGCTGCTTCATGCAAAATAAAATCCTAGACCCCTGAGCAGAACCTGCTCCTTTGAACGCCTGATAGATATGCTCACTATGGTTCCCGATCCAGGTACGGTGAGCGCCTATAGATTGTTTAAAAACAAATCAAAAAAAAAAAAAAATCGCAAAAGAGCAAGTTATAAAAAAAAAAAAAAAAAAAAAAAAAAAAAGAGGTCAAGAATTGTAAAAACAAGGAAAGAATTCGCAAACAAGACGCCCTATGCAATGACGACGCTGCCATGAAGCTGCTAGCGCTCATAAACGTTGCTCGAAATCCCAAGGGTTGAAAGATAATGTACAGTGAATGTCGCACTTGCACCAACATCGTGTGCTCGTAACAAGGGATAAAAGAAGAGAAGAAGAAAAAAAAAATCGCATGTGGATCATGGCGGAAAGTTCAAAATTTGTTCCAATGTCTGGGTATCATGAGCCCCCCTTCCATTCTCCTCAAGGGGGACTCGGAGCGGCGCCGATAAAAAGTCCAATGCTCCTTTTTGTAAAAAGAAAAAGAAAAGAAAAATGACGGAAGCGCCACTATCGTTGTGGCGCGATGAAGTGAACCGGCCCGCGTGGTGTAGGATAGAGGGTCGAAATCTAAATTGTCGATATAAGAGGATGTTGCTTGCATCGATTATGCATCTCAAGCAGTGATTAGTCCAAGCTCATCATGGGTCAGCTGGACCCGCATGAAAGATGTTTTGTTGAAAAAGTTCCAAGAGGAGAAGGGGGTGTTGGTTTGTCCCCCCTGTCGAGGCCGGTTTATTTCTTGCCTCGGCTGCCAGTTGCTGTGATCTTGCTGGTGCTCATCAAGTCGCCAATGTATTTTTGGAGGAACTTGTTGTTGTTGTCGAGCTTGTCGTGCTCCTCCCGTACAGCCTCGATACGGTTGAAGATGGTGAGGAGAGACTCCTGCAAAGCCTTGGCATGCCTACATGCTGGTGGTTAGCGTCGTATTCCTCAGGTGAAGCTCGTCAAGAGATTGTGTACTCACTTTCTCAACTCCTCGCGGGCCTCCTTGCCCAGGTTTTCGAGGTCTTCGTTTGTCCTTCGAGGGCTCATGGCTCGAACGTCGTCCGGTTCAAAGTGCGAGTCTACGGGGTCGACGGCGTTGCTATCGCGAGGGACAACCAAGGGGCCACTGCTCTTTCGACTGGGCATACGTGGGCGGGTGGGAATGGGCTGGTGGATGATGGGCTCATTCTGATCAGAGGGGGTTGTGGAAACGGAGGAGTCGGACCGCTCGATGGGGTGAACGTGGCTGGCAGAGCCAATCGAATGACTATCGTGGTCGTCGGACATGATGCCTGATTATGCGAAGAAACGGAGTAGCAAGGATGCGCGGACGAGCGTTGCCAATGGGTAATTGGCTGAAGGGGTCGGTCGGCGACTGGTTAAATCTGCCGTCGACGTTGGTGGGCGAAGGCGATTGTCTCGTGCGATGCGGATGTGGTTTATCGTCTGGTTTAGTCTAGTGTGTTTTATGGTCTGTTGTCGGCCGTTCTGTCGTCCAAAACTCTGTTGTTGCCCCGGGAATGAGTCTTTTTCCCCCTTGGGTCAACCTTGCAATGCCCGACACGCAGCTGCAAACACGGAACAATAATGTCCAAGGTGGAGAGCAGCTACGGACGGCTGCTAGCTTTGTTGAGAGAGAGAGAGAGAGAGAGAGAGATGGGAAAAAATAGAACAAGAAAAGCAAGCGCAGCTGGTGTAAAAGAAGGCTGAACAGAACGATGGAGAAAACAAAGCGGGCGAAACAAGTTGGAACAACCAAGCAGTATTAATCGACCAAGCGATGACCAGACCTTGGTGAAAGGGTTTTGTAACAAGAACAAGGCAAAAGGGCAGAATGGTTGTCAAGATGGTCTGGGGTGTGTGGGTGATTTGTGCGAACTCCTCGTGACAAGTCGAATGGGCCCTCGTATGCTCGGCGGCTCAGTCAGCGTGGAGATGCGTCGATGCGCTGGCGAGGATGTGAGAAGAGCGAAAAGTGAAAAGTGAAATGTAGAGGCGTGGTATTGGCGGAGAGGAGAGGAGAGGAGAGGCCGGTGGTGGAGAGAGACGGTGGATAAGAGTGTGTATGTATATGTATGTATGTATGGATGGGTGGATGGAGGAGGGCCTGTATATGGAGGAGGACGAAGGCGAGGCAGAGTCGGCGGCGAGGAAAACTCGGGCGGGTTTTTTTGGTGGGCAACAGGGCCTTTTAGCGGTCAGCCGCCGTAGACAAGGTGATGATGATCTGCTATAGCGTCGGGCGGTGGTGCCAGTAGCGCTCAAGTATACTGGTCGTGGGTGTCTGTTTAGACCTGGGCGTCTGTTTTGCTGCGTGTCAGGCAGATCTCCTGGGATGACAGCTAAGAGCAGTAGTCTGGCTTTAGCTGGCTGGCGATCTGCCAAAGAGTCTGGTCGTTTCCAGCTCGCGAATCGAGGGAGCAAAGGCGACGAGGCTAGAAGTGGAAGCAGAAGCACAGGTCCAGGTTGGCGCTAGCAGAAACCAAGGGGGTTGCTGGAGTCTCTTTTGGAGGCCTGTCTTGTGGTTCCCTTTTTTTTTTTTTTTTTTTTTTTTTTTTTCTTCTTCTCTCTTGTTGATTTGTTGTTTATTTGTTGTTTCTTGTCCTGCTTCTTCCGTCCTTGGCGGGAGCAGAGATGGGGGTGGGCAAGGGAAAAGCCAATCTCAATGATGATTGGGACGCTGCGCTCTCGACAACTAAAGTATTCGATGTATAGTACGAGATGTCTGGGACCACAACAGGCAGCCCTGAGGGAAAAGATTCTTGCTGGCCCGCTCTTTGCTGGAAGTGGCTGACAGGGACGTACTCGGGACGGCAACACACACTGTCTGACCAGAGAGGACGAGCTGGATATGTACTGTATCAATCAGGACGGAGTATATGTAGCAAGCCAGAGCAGAAAGGGGGGAGTGCGGGTGTCTGAGTCTGTCAGTCAGAGAGGACAGCAGCGGGGACCAGCGCCGCTCCGGACGACCAAGGTACATTAGTACCTGTATGACTATATGTGTATGATTGTATGACTGTATGACTGTATGACTGTACTTGGTGCCACTGTATCCAGCACAGCATACAGTACAGGTCCGTGGCCAGCACAGTTCGCCGTTGAGGCCAATTCACCGCCTGAGTCGAATTGGGTGGGCGACCAGGAGCAGAAGCAGAAGCAGAGTTGGGGCCCAACCTGTGACTCCCATGTCGAGAGGACCCTTTGCGCGAAATGGGGTTACGCAAGACGGAGACTGGATGCCAGTCAGTCCCACGAGGGAGAGAGGAGGTAGGTACTTGATGGAGGCAGAAGGCGAGGTATCGGGTACAAGGGGAACTCGGCGCTCTCTGCCTCCATTTCCTCAGATACTGTACCTTATCTGCAGCCATCACCCCAACTTTCCATGTACTGCACATTCACATACGTATCACCTCCAAGCGCTCCGTATTCTGCACACTGATAGCACTGCTCTCTGCTCATACATACTCCGGCATCGAAGTCGTTGCTACAGGCACCTAGCACACACCACACCAACGCATTTCCATGCAATGCACGCACTGACATGTCCTGACGTATAGCGACCGAATTCTGCGCTGTGCAGACATGCAGTCTCGTCTGCAGCAGCCACCGCAAGTACCGGGTACCTCTCAGCAAGTCACACCCCTGTCCCCTCCGCCCCCTGTCCGGCTGGTCTGTTTGCAATTCGCGCCAAGACGCCCGTGCGAGAACATGTCGACAAGTACTGGGTACAGCACCAACACAAGAACCCACACACACACACACACGCATCAAGCTCTGCATGTCTGGATGGATCAATCAATCAAATTGATGCCTTTTTTTTTCTTCTTCTTCTTCATACAGACGCCCCCCCAGCACTTGAACCTCGTGCTGGATGGGGGTTACTAAAGTAAATAAAAATAAAATAAAGATAAAATCAGAATACGCAACAAGGATAGAAACAGGCAGCAAGGAGTGGAGAGCTTGCCAGATCGGTCATGTCCCCTTTCACTCTGGCAGCGCTTTACGGTACAGTACGTACAGAAGCATGGTTACCTTTGTACCCTGGTCCCCCGTTGACAGGCCCTTTTCTTCTGCCCTTTTCCCCTCCCCACGATATAGCTGGCCATGGACGACTCCAGGAGCACAACTCTGTGTTGCAATGCTACTGCGAAGTACTACCTACTATGATGCCTTAGTAGAAGACAATGTTACCGCAGTGCCACACATGTACTATGTACGCATGTATACGCATGTACATACAGTACGTACCAGGTCAGGCAGAGCACAGCACGGAGCGACTACGAGCGACTAAGCATGTCCAAGTACAGTAGCGCTGTAGATATTTCCCAGTGTCAGCCGTGATAGCGCCATGCCATGCAGCCCGAAACCGGCCGAGTGGGCTGCCAGTATCCTGCACGTCCGAGAGAAGAAGGGAAAGGGAAGAAGAAGAAAAGAAGCAAAAAAAGGATACCGGCACAAGGGGGCAGAAAGCAAAGGGGGAAAAAAACACATGGCTCTCTCGCTTTGCATCCGTCAACATCTCGGAAGGCTGCACGTCGGCTGCGAAGCCTGGACTGTGGATAGATTACATACTATGTAGTACCTATGGTATCCATGGGTTATGGGTACCGCGACATGGAGATGCAGACGGAGCAGCTGGCCAGTCCAGTCTTGACAGCTACTGCTGTGCTGTACATAGTAGGTGTACTGTATGTATGGATTGCTCCAACATTGCTCGTTCCAGCATGGCCAGCAGCATCGTCTCTCGGCCATCTAAGCTCTGCCATCTGGCGCACACGGAGTCGCCAACCCAGGCCGGTCTGGTTCAGCCCCGAGGCCCTCACCTCACACGCTCTCCAGTCCATGTACGGCTGTGAGCACAGCAGCCATCAGATGCGAGGTCGGGTGGCATCCGCAACGCTCTTGGCTGCGGCGCCACGCCAGAGCCGCGGCGGCGGGGACAGAACAATTTGCAGAGGAAAGACGATCAATGCCAGTGACGCCATAGCAGAGACCCCTTAACAGGTGCCAGCAAAGACACCCACACTGTACCCGGTACCAGGTTGCGGTGCTTGGGGGGGCCAGCCTGGCACGTGCTACCCCCGGAAAGAGGCATTTTCGCACTGTACATTGCCGCAGTATTATGCTTCGTCTACACAGTATGTATATAAATGTGACAGCACGGTAGTGCACATATCCGCCCGCTGCCGACCAGTAGCTGGTACCAGGCATGGCTCCCAAGCCCTGGACCCCTCCTAAAGCACAATCCATGCCTCCGTCACCCATCGCCAAGGTACCAAGGTATCGTACCAAGGTATCGTACCAAGGTACTCCGTGCTTGGCTCCCCACTTCCTGCGCACTCCGGTTTTTTTTCTCTCTTCTCAGCCATCCCCCCCCCTCGGCAGATTAGCTCATCTGTCCGAAGGGCCTTGTCAGAAGAAGGTGGACAGATACGCTGCCATCCATTACGAGCTTCACACGATCAGCCCAAGCACGGAGGACGGAGCAATGTGTGTGTGCATACTCCGTACATACCTAGTACTACTACTATTATGTAGTAGTAGTAGGTATACGCCAGTACTGTACTGTATGTGCAAGGGCGGCCTCGGCGGCAGTGCTGACCCCGGGATGCTTGGCAGCCCTGATATCTCATGCCAGAGGCTTTGCCTTGCTCTGGTCTACTTGGCTCTACAGTACAGTACGTACAGCACTCTCGCTTTACTTCGTATACACACTAATAATACGCATCTCACTTGATTTCCCGACGTCATGCTCTGCCCTGACTGACTCATTACTAATCTCCAAGTGGTCGATGGCGAGTAGCCGCACCAGCTACAGGTATGTACTACATAGCATGTACGCAACGACTAGCTCCCACGGACTGCTCCGTGGCATGGCAAATTTTCTCTACCTCCACTCTACACGACACGATGGGGAAAAAAAAAACACCGGTCAACCGCGGCGTCGTAGCCGGTGATGCTGGTCCATCCCGCATTGCTGCCGTGAAGAAGGGGGTGGGCGCGGACTGGCATCATTGCCTGGAGGGAAAACGATACTACATGCTACTGTATGTACTATGTAGAGTTAGTACGTACCTAAGTATGATGGAGCGTGAGGCGTCTCTTTTCGCTCCCGCAACCCCTGCCGATGTCGACTTGGTGCCTCATCCAACGCTCTCGGAAACGAGGCTTGCCCGGACAGGCAATCTCCCAGAAAATGAGCTTGACAAGGCCCCGCCTGATGTCATGGATCGGCTGCCGTCGTCCAACAGAAACGCTGCAAGCCTCTGCTCCACCACTCCCGCCCCAACCGCTTCATGGAGCCTGCGTGACTCGCAAACCCCTCGCTGCCACAGAAAACCTCCCTGCTCGGTATACAGTGCGACGGCCTCCCTGTGCACTTTGTTTCTGCCGTCACAAGTCATTCTCAGCCACGAGTTGCACCCCGAAATCGTGAGATGCCTTGCCGTGTTGATGATGCCAGAGATTCAGCTCTTCGCCCCGTCGCTGTCGTCTTCGCCTCACCTTGGACGGCCAACGTGACCGATGGCATGACAAACAAGATTCGCCTCGGCACCCATCATGAGCTCCTTTGCAGATCATCAGGATTCATGAATGATGCCTTCTAGGCAGGATGCCTCACATAGCTATGGAGTATGGGGTGCAAACACATCAGATGCCCTGGCCCCGAGACACCTTCCCAAACCATAACTCAAACTTCTTACGGGGGTGTTTTTTTTTTTTTTTTTTTTTAAATCTCTTTCGTTTTTTTTTTTCCTGTCTCAGTCCTTTTTTTTTTTTTTTCCTATTTTCTTTTTTAAGAAACGATGGGGGCATAAACTGTGTGCAGCTGTTTGATGCCTGACGCTGCGTTTGATTATGCCTCACTCATCACCGGTTGCCTGCTTGCCTAGCCGCCAAGCATACAGTAAAATGGCTGTTGTCACCATTCTCTCCACTGCCGCGTCATGATGATTGCTACGGACCTTTCACTTGGTCTGCCTGTTCGTTCGTGATGCTCAGTTTCGCTTTCCGTTGCCAGCCCTGTCGCCGATAGTTCTCTTTCGTGCTAGCCGAAGACTCTCTCCTGAGCCGTGCCGCCTCGTCAAACGGCTCTCTCTATGGATCGACAAAATCTGTGTGAACCGCCACTCCTTGGTGTCCAACCAACAACACTTTTCTTTTTTCCCTTGCGGCCTTCGCTGATCGGCCACCTCCACCCACCTCCTCTTACAATCTCGCAAGCAACAAAGCTGCGCGCTGTGGTTCGGCTTGCCATTGATCCTCACCGAAAGCGCTGCTGCCCTAGTTGTCATTCCGCCTATCAAACCCTAGACTTCCCCATCGTCATACAAACAGCTAGAGTCGTGCGAGCACAGTATGCTTTTTGCCGGTCCTCGTGACGATGACCAGTCCATGCGGTGGAACCACACAAGAAAAAAGCATTGTTTCAGCGACGCTTTGGCAGCACATCTGCCGTCGTCTCGCCATGCTAAGGCCCTGCTGAGTCGCCTTGCTGCTTCCATCGGATCGGCGTTGGCTTAGTTTGACTGAACGAGCTCATGGTTTCTATCAACTGAGACGTATAACAGTTGTTTGAATAACTCGTCGAACTCGTTAAACTCGCGGTGCGATTGCCAAGGCTTCTTGGACGGCCGGCCCTCTCTTCGTCATCTGGTCAAGCAGAGTAGCACTAGCTGCCGCAAGGTGATGTCCGACTCGTCGCCCGTGCGAATGGCGTCCGGGGGGGCCGGCTCTCCTCTGCCCTGGAGAAGAGCAGAAAGAGCGGCAAGCTGAAAATCTTATTTGACTGACTGTGTCCAGACTCTGGCCCCGTCTCAGCCACGTCCTTGAACCCTCCCGCCCGCCCTTGCTGGGTTGCTAGTGTTCGCCTGGGATAGGTTAGTTTTTAACGTTGTACTACGGGCCGTTTAAATCCATCGTGTAACGCAAAAGCTGTCGTCGGTTCGCGTTGAGAGGCCACCTTCTTAGCTGCTGGAGCACCTTTCCAAAGGCCGCCTGCATACGCCCACAGCTCTGCTATCCGCGATTGGCCTACAGGGTTGTGATGGAGGCAGGAAGCATGCACGACGATAACAGTCACACTATCCAGTCACCATCAAGGGGGGTTGTGCCAGCAGCAAACCAAGGGGGTTCGTATAGGTGAGGGCCTGTCGGCGCATGACAATCGTTGCGGTTCACAGCCGCATGCTGCGGGCCTATCTGGCGAAACGAAATTGTGTGAAAGATGAAGAGAGAGAGAGAGAGAGAGAGAGAGAGAGAGAGAGAGAGAGAACCCCAGGATGGCGTTGTGCCGTCCATTACTCCTTCCAGCCATCGCCAGCACCCTTCATCCAGTTTAGACCAACCAGCTGCAGCTGGTGCTTCTCGACAAACGTAGCTGGATCGAATGAGCGTCTTTGTACAAATTCCTCGCCCCCAACGTCATCTTTGGTGAGAGCCAAGCCCTGGGGCTCGCGAAAGAGCAAGAACAGGTAACGATGTGGTTGAGAACTTTGCACGACATGTCTCGCTTAGTAAGTCGTACGACAATTCCATATTTGAAAAAAAAAAAAAAAAAAAGTGCAGAGCAGAGAAGGGAAGACAAGATGATATGAATGGAGCCGCACCCATTAGTCCTCGGCTGAGGGGAGAGCCGGATACCACATGATAGGGGGCAGCAACCAAGAGACAATCCACTCTCCTACATGACCACCCCCCTCACGGAGATGGAGACGGATCATGGAGTATTAGATAGTACTGTACTATGTACATACAGTAGGCAGAAAGGCAAGGAGGGGGTGGGCTGCAGCATAACATGACAAAGAGCAGACATGATCTGGAGAGAGACAAGAGGAGAAAGCACTTACTCATCCTTGGGGCCCGGGGCGAGATACTCTGTGAGAGCCGGCTTCGTCTGCGCGACAACACCATCTGCTCCGGCCAATGGCTTCAATCCCGGCAGAACCCAATGGCGCCAAAAGGCAAACTTGGGGTCATCCGGCGTTGGTGCATCGGGATCGACAAGGAGCAGCATATAAGAAGTCTCTTCCAAGGAATCCCCGGCCTATATATATGATGAAAAAGAAAATCGTCAGGATTCCAACTCAACTATGTCCTTTGACCAAAAAACTCCAAAAAAACAAATGGAGCAGACGCGACGACGTTTGTACGAGAAGTACTGACCTCGGCTTCGAACGAGACAAAGGGAGCCAGCTTGACCTCGTTGACTCGAAAGAGGTTGCCCAGTTCGACATCCCGTCCGCCATACGAGATGGCCAGGCGAGTGGCCGGCTTAAAGTCCCGGGGGATGAGCGCTTCCGCAGAGCCAGGTACAAGCTTTGCCTCGGCCAGGGAACTTGATAGCGCTTGCGCAAAGTCATCGAGGGGTGCTGCTGCTGCTGCTGCTGCCGCCATGGCTAAAGAGGTCTGGCTGGGAGGGAGGGGGTGCTTGTAAGCGAGAAGAATTGGATCCGAAATCCCCGAGGGAAACACACAAAAGAAAAGCTGGTCTTCGCACAAGATAAAGAGTCCGGGAGGCAACGTTTAAACTCTGGACGCGGGCCGAAACCTGGGTGGGATGGGATGGGAGGGGGGGGAAACAGACAGGCGATTACAGTAGAAGAGGTGCGAAGTGGAATGATTGTAAACCCGGGGGGGGGGGGGAGTAAAATGGGTTTGACTTGGGTTTTCGGCACCCCGCGATAGTATTAAGTCGACGGAGGACGATGGGTTTAGTCTCGAGGATCGGCCTTGGCGGGTTTCTGACTGGTGGAATAAATCGGCGCTTTATATCTTTTTTTTTTTTCGAGGGTTTTGGCCAATTGCGAAGATATACCAATATTCGGACTGGTCTTTTTTTTCATGGCGCACATAGAGAAAGGATCTACGGAATTTTATTATACGAGGCAGTGAAGAGCTCTTGTTATTGGCTGTATTGCGACTGACGAGCTGTGGGTAAGAAAACCCGTGTCATCAGAAGAGGGACTGGGGTCCTTTTTTTTCGAAGGGCTCGGATTCTTGGTATCTCAATGATGGTTACTCTACTGTACGAAGTGCTCCTTTATCGACTTGGCGAATTTGCTCATTCGTAGGTCTTTTTTTTTTTTTTACTTCTATCTGAGTCAGATCGATGGTGTCACCTACCTATCCTATTTACTCTTTCACACTGGGAGCAACAAGCCGGGGGGGTTGAAATTTGACGGGTGTTGTCGACTGGGGTTGTCTGGCCTATTAATAGAGCCTACATATTGTTTGGCGGCAGAGCCCTTTCTTTTTTTTGACATCCGATGGGATTCAGTGCTGATAGTGTATGATACGGAGTACAGTATTACAGGCGAAAACATGCATTGCGGTCGTGCTATCCGGATGGAGTTTACAGGCACACACCCTGAAAAGCGACAAGTCAATGGCATGATGGGAAAAGGCAGGGGGGAAGCCGGAACCGGACACGGCTGATTTATCGTTTTTTTTTTCTTGTCTGAGTTTGTGAGATGGGAGATATTACGAAGGAAGTTATAGGTGACCCGGGATTTCGTACGGGGCGTTCCAGCTGGCTACGAATATGCACGACTATACGGAGTAGTAGTAAGGTATGTCGTCCATTCATATAGTAGCAATGTGCACGCCTAGGAGTAACGTGCCAAGTTAGCTACAGTACGTACGCTTTGGCTTCAAGAGATATTTTTTTTTCATCTCATGGCCGTCAAGCTTTTGTTAAGCCAGCTTGATGTTTGCTGGTCTGGGGAATCCCGGTTCCCCGGGTGGAGGCGCTATCTGGAGAGGCCGGTTGAGGATTTGACCGGGACATTTTCACGATAACAGTAGCACGGAGTAGTACGAAGTAGTTTTTCTTGTGCCCCCGTACTTGGAACGAGGTCCGAGCTAGAATCGTGGTACTAACGAGGTCCACAGAGTGTGTTCTTGGGGAGTTTGCACAAAAAGACATGCCAGGATTTGATGGTTGATTCGTTTGCCGGGTGCTCCCCATTTCTGTCTGCTACGGACAAAGTAGTATACGTATGTACTGCACTGCTATCCCGTGTGCGGGTATTTATACACACACTTCCCGTCTTGTTACACAGTAGACATCGTCATCATCATCGTCATATTCGTTGTCATCAGTCATCAAGTCGTGCAGACTCACAAATCCTCAAACTCAAACCTGACGAGCAGCGTGCAGTCCGTCTCCTTGCCCTTGAGGTCCATCATCCGGAGAAAGGTCCACCCGGGCTCTGCGTACGAAAGCCTGACGGCCACGGCGGCGAACTTTGGGTTCCTGGCGAAGCTGTCGTCGCTCTTGATGAGCATGCGGAGGAACACCAGCTCGTTGTCCTCGTACTCCCACTCCAGCGTCTCGTCCCAGACCGGGTCGGTCGCGTGCGGGTTCTCGCCGCGGTGGAGGAACCCCAGCTTGTGGTGCTTGTAGGGCGACGTCTTTCGCTTGGGCGGCTCGCCGTCGGCGTCGAGTGGGCTGTAGAGCGTGCACGTCAGGTACGGCTTGATGGAGTCTCGCTCCCTGTCCTCGTGGAGAGGCACGTCGGTGGCGCCGGCGACGTGGACGCGCAGCCTCCTGAAGCGGCCGGTGGCGAGGTGGCCGCTGCCGCCGGCGCGCAGAGCTGCGGGCTTGAGGACGTAGCCGGCAGAGCCGTTGAACAGCGCGTCGTTGAGCTGGTTGCTGGTGCTAAAGGTCTGCCAGTTGAGCGCGCAGATCTGGGCGCCAATGCCCCAGAACTTGACGGGATGGAGGTTGGACGAGGCGATGCGGGTGCCCTTGGGGAAGACGCGCATCAGGTGGCGGGCGTTGTGGTGGGCAATCGGCACCGTGTGCTCGGGGAGATGCGACGACAAGCCAGACTCGGACACGTTGATGAGGTGGTGATGCGGGCCGTTGACCAGCTGTCCGGGATCGTACCAAGAGTTGTCCTTGGGTTTCACCGACTGAGCGTAGACTCCCAGCTCGGCTAGCTCTGGCACGATGCGGGTGGAGGATGATGACGCCGCCTGCTTCTCGTCCTTGTAGGCGCGGCGGGCCATCCTCTGCTCCTCGTCATCGGACTGGTCGTCGCTGGAGGAGTCGCCGCTGTCCGACGCCTCATCGGGAAGATGGAACTCGACAATGACGGCGATTCTGGGGCCCAGATCGGCCAGCGTCACATGTTCACCGCTTCCCAGCTGCTCGCGGGCGCCTTTGCTTCGGACAGGTTCGCTTAGGAGGCGGTGACCAAACACCTGCTTCATGATGTCGACGAGACGCAGTTGGCCCTGAGGCCCGCAGTGGTTTTCCAGCGACAGCAGGATGGGCGACGCCGGATCGCCCGCCTGGCCCGCGGTGAAGGTGCCGGCCGCCTGCTCGCGGTCGAAGACGTCGCGGATCGTCTCGCACACGGACCGGAACGGGATGTGCGACACCAGCGTGTAGCCGTGCGTGACCTTGGGCTCGTCGGCGTTGTCCGGGTCGTCCCACGCGTCGATCTCGATGCACCGCGAGCCCGTCGTCAGCGCCGTCTCGTACGCCGACACCGACGACTTGCCGTACAGCTGGTTGGCCAGCAGATACGTGTTGTGGCTGGAGCTGACAAAGTACTCGGGCAGAGGGTGTCTCGGGTCGATCAGCGGCGGCGGCGCCTCGAAGCTGCGCCGGCCCAGCAGCTCGCGGAGGACCGGCGGCGAGTCCCGGGAGTCGAGACCGGCCTCGCGCTCCGAGAGGACGTCGTTGGCAACGAGAAACGACCGCAGCGCATGGCTGACTCTCAGCTGGGCCTTGTAGTGGTCTGATCTGCGTGAGAGATGGCCGGGCTCGGGGGCGATGAAGTCGCCCTTGTCGTCGTCGTCATCGTAGCTTTGCTTGAACGGGTTGAGGCCAGCTAAGCGGGCTGCAAGGTCGGCCATTTTTGTCTCTTTTTTTATTTCTAATATTTCTTTGTTTCTGTGAGTGAGGTTGGGGTTTGCGCGAGAGGTGAGTGTAAGCTGTCGCGTAATTATAAGCCTGGTGCTCGACACAGCGCTGGATTCAACCGTTCCAAGACGACGGCTTTGAGATGCTTCGATCACGAGCTGTGAAATGATGTCGATGACTGTATATCCGATGACAGGAGCTGTGTAAATGAGACCAAAGTTGTGTCATGAAGGTCTTGCGTTTGTATTTGAGCTTTGTTTATGGCGGGGTAATGACATTAGCATAGCCACTCTCATCATCAGCTCAGCATATTCAAAGCGCCGCGTGGTCATGGACTTTCGTCTTGGCGCACTGACCGGGTTGTCATTTAGGTAAACATTCCAGAGCAGTGATGTAAATGAGTAAACTCAATGTAGGTACCAATTGTGAAAGTGAACAAAGCGTAGGATCTAATCTCGGGAATCTTTGGCGTAGGGGCAACTCAAAACAAGACTCTAATGCTAGCTTACACCTCCTTCGCAACGGAACAGATACGCGTATAAATCAAAATGGTATAACCAACTCGGAAGAGCTCTACAAGGCTAGAAGCTGTAAAACACCCAGTTGTCCTCCCCTATAATGTTCATATAGCCGCCTTCCCCCATCGTGCACATATACGGCATGGTCAAGTCCTTGCGGCCCAGCCAGACCCAGTACCCTGCACTCTCGTCAGAGCCCTTGAGCGGCCTCCAGTGTCGCTCGTGTTGACCGCGGTGAGCCTGCTCTACCGGGTCGTTGTTCTGGAGAGCCCTATCTCTCTGACTCCTGTACAGCGAGCTTGGGATGCCGAGAGAAAAATCCCGTCTTACATCCGGCTTAAGCTTCCGAACGAAGTCGTCCACGGGGTGCAAGATCTCGTCAACTCTATCGATGTTGTTATCCCAGCTGGTGGAGCCGTTGATGGTTTTCGTTGGATATATGCGTCCTTGCAGCGAAATGTGCAGCTTCCTTACGGCGGGAAACGTGGATGGGATGGCGTTGAGGAATGCGTAGAAGCTGGCCATGTCTGAGAGCGGCGGCTTGACAACTTCGGGGTGGATGCTGGGGAAGGGCGCAAAGTCCCACAGGAGCTCCACCGAGGTGATGCTGGAGAGGCGTTGCGGGAGGAGGATGGACTTGAGGCTGAGGATCATTTCCTTGCTGGCTGTGTGGATTGTGTTTGTGGAGTACAAGACATCAATGCCCTCGACATATCTGATGCATAAGTGCCGTTAGTAAGTGGCAATTGTGATATATATGTGTATATATATGTGTGTATGTAAGGAGACAAGACTTACGCTTGGCGACAGCTGCAAAGCCATCCCATCGCTCCTACAAGGCACTTTGTTGGAAACTCGCCAGGCCAGGCATTGCAGATGGCATGCCATGGTGACTGGCCGAACCGACAGTGATCCTCCGCAGGCTGGACGTCCTGACCGGGACGACAACGCACTGGTCCGTTTCGATGGCAGACGGAGCTTCGCCAGGCCCATTCCTTTGGTCGCGAGTCGTCCAGCCTGAGGTTCCTGGAATCGCACGCGGAGCTGCTGTGAAAGTTGATGTTGAAGTTTCCGTGAGCCCGCGAGCGGCCATATTTCCTCCGCGTCTCTTCCGCCGGCTCTTCAGGCTGTGGAGGCTGCGGGGGGTGGTCATAGATGAGGTCCATATGGACCGTCTGGCCGCCAAAGGCTTCCATCAGGATCTTGCGCCGGATCTCCACGGGCAGCTTGGTGAAGAAGGAGCTGTTTGCGGTGGCGGCATTGGAGGCGGCGATGAGGCTTTCGTGAGACGCAGCCGGAGTGAGACGTCCTCTGCGCTGAGAGGGCAGCTTTGGGTGAGGCGGGATTGGAGGAGCTTCGATGAGCAGCCGTGAAGAGGGCGAGACGGGCTTCTGCTTTCTATTGCTTCTTGCGACGCGTCGGCGCCTGAACCAGCTGATGATGGCGTTTGGCATCTTTGTTTGGATAAATCCAGAGCCTATGGTGTAGCATCAGACGGTTACGTTCGCAGGAAGCACCACCACGAGCTTGCCATGAGGAAATTAGGTATTAGGCTCCCCTGCATCATGCGCAGTTCATGCGATTCGCTTCCGATTAGTCGTCACATGTTTGTTGATTTTACCGTTCAGCTCGGGGGGCAGGGATTGATTGGGTTTATGCGCAAGATGAGTTAGGCGCCTTGGCAATTCCGCAGCGTTTGATGGAAACGTTGCTTTGGACCATGTGTTGGTTTTTTATTTTTTCCGTCTTTCTTTTCTTTTTTTTTCTTCTTCTTCTTCTTCTTCTTCTTTTTTTTTTTTTTTTTCATCCTTTTCTTCAGCTTGTTGATACTGCTTTTCTGGTTAGATAACTAACACGACATGGACTCTCAACTGCGGCATCGGTTTGGGTACCAACAGCATTGACCGGACTTACAGCCCAAAACCCCAAAAATTATTCTGCCTCGAATCCAAGGCGCCAACGAGACCCACTCTCGACGACCCGCTACCTATTTTAGAAAATTTTCAATGCCGAATTCTTTTTTTCCTTCTTCTCTTCTTTCTTCTCCATGAACAACGCAAATAACAACGTTCGGGTTCTTCCATCACTTACAAAAGTACCTAGTACGAGGTGCGCTTTCGAGCGTCTGCTCACGACTGCTGGGGACCTGAGGAACGAAAACGGAGAAGAAAGCGAGCAATCTTGGGTGCGGTGCTCCCCTACAAAAATGGAGAGGACCGCAATGATTGAACGTACATGCATGTGTCGTAGTACTGCCTGTGATTGATGCAGTGTTCTGTATATGTAGGCTGATGTTTTGTGCAGAACGACAGGAGTTGAATCTGTTTGTTCTCAGGGGTTATCCTGGCGGCTCGATGTGTCTCATCGCTGATTGTTGAGTCTATGCCCCCTCTGAAGATGCATCTCTGATGGCATTCTACCTGACGGACGCCATCATTGACAGAGTTCATCAATGAGCAATTCTACACTGCTTCTTCTCCCTAAGCGTCGCATGTTCTCGTTGCACAAGTGTCAATGTTCATGTCTGCAGCAATACATCACCAAGTGGACGATCTTATGTCAAGGTAATTTTACTGTTTTTTACGGCGTAACTATACCATATACAAGCATATAGCAAGGAAAAATCATAACCATCTCATCATACCATGCCGGATTGGTCCTTTGCAACCCGGGCGTCGAGGTGTTCATACCCAATAATAACGGAATACGCTTCCTGAGAGAACCGGTCCCGCCTTTGTTATATCAAATTCATTTCATGCGAAGAATATTTTATGTGGTTTTTGTTGACTCGCGATGCAGTCGCTTGAGTTTCTGGCCATGGCTTGTTAGCAACCATCTTTGGGTCAGGATATCAAGCGAGCAGGGAGACTTACATGTGGGATTTTGTTGGACGTCTAGTTCATGTCCTTGAGGATGCTGCGAGCCTCGTCGTGGATGAGCTCAAGGTCGCGCTGGGCATTATAGCAAGGCTGGCCAGCCTGGTAGCACGCTCGCTTTGCCTCGTTGATCTCTTCGGATTTCTTCCAGGGACAGTTGATGCCAACGCGATTGCACCATCGCTTGGTCTCCTGGACTTGAGTCTCGGCGCTTCGCTTGACATCGCCCTCAGCAAGGGTGGCACCAAGAACGGCCTCGGCAACACGCTTGACCTTCCAGCAAGGCTGGCCAACCTGGGAGCACGCTCGCTTTGCCTCCTTGAGCTCCTCAGATTTCTTCCAGGGACAGTTGATGCCAACGCGATTGCACCATCGCTTGTCCTCCTGGACTTCGACCTCACGCTTGTCCTCCTGAACTTCGACCTCACGCTTGTCCTCCTGGACCTCCTCGGATTTCTTCCAGGGGCAGTTAATGCCAACGCGATTGCACCATCGCTTGTCCTCCTTGACTTCGACCTCACGCTTGTCCTCCTGGACCTCCTCAGATTTCTTCCAGGGGCAGTTAATACCAACGCGATTGCACCATCGCTTGTCCTCCCGGACCTCAGATTTCTTCCAGGGGCAATTTATGCCAACGCGATTGCACCATCGCTTGTCCTTGACTTCGACCTCACGCTTAGTCTTAATTGCGCTCTCGATGGCTTTAGGGTCCTCGGCGACGGAGAGGATCAGGGTGGAGAGCTGTTCAAGACCCTTGACGGCGGACAGAGCAACGTCGTTGGGGATGCCCTGGTTCTCGGAGCGGGTCTCAAGGCCGCCCGACAATCGGACAGCGCCGGAGAAAGCCTCAGTCGCACGCTGGACCAGGTTGCAGGGCTCACCGGGGAGGCCGCACCAAGGCTGGGGGTTGGGGGCAGCGAGAGCTACGGTGGTGAGAAGGGCGGTGGTGAAGAACTTCATTTCGAATGAAGGGTGATGTGATGTGTAGATAAGAATACAATGGTGGTTTTTGCAGACAAGAGCCTAGCCTATAGATGGTTTGGAAGAGAAGGCCCGACGAAATGAGCATATGCGGGTGATATATATCTTCAAATTCTGGTCCGGTGAAGATGCTTTTACTCCTCGCATATTGGTGATGAAAGCTCAGATCATCAGAGTTGCAGCTGAACAAGCCCACTTTCCGTTATTGATCGGTGTTATTGATGATGTTTGTCAATAAGCCTTCTCCGACGCCTTGCCTTGGGGGACGCTTTCTTCAGCGCACATGGACTCGCTATGGCACTTATTCAGGTGGGCTTTTTGATGTTGGTGGACAATTGTTATGCTAGTCTTTAACCAAAAATCGACATGAATTACGAAGAAAGTTTGTTGAACAGAGGCTTCTCCTTTAAGGATGATGAGGCTGTAGTTGGGCAAGCGGCTACGACGCTTAGGAGATAATTACCTATAATTACGGGCAGTCATTTCAACAATTTTGCATGACTTATCTTCTGCGCGAATTGTTGTCAAGGGCATGCCATGAAATATTCAATTATTCTTCATACAACAGATATGCCATGTGCAATTGGATCGAGGATCACCAAGTACTGGCGCAGCCCAATAGTCTCCGCAGAGTCCGAAAAGATGGCCGTGCCTGGAACCCACAAGACGACAAAAAGCCTCCCAGACCGATCCGATCGTCTGAATACACCTCAAGCATAAAGTCAATTCTCAACAGACTTGCTGCTTGCGAAAGTAACGCGGTAGTTATTGACAGTCTGGTATTGAGGACTGGCTTATTGACACCCAAATCGGGTAATTGTCTTAGTTGAGATGAAACGCCACAAGTGACTGGGCCCGCTATGTACATTGAAATGACGCTTATCTGGAGATTCAGAGTTGGATATTAGAATGGGTTCCAACATTTATCCCCCCATTTATTTGTTTATTTATTTATTCGTTTACTTATTGATAGTTGAGACGCTGAGCGCTGGTGAGAGCAATTTACGCGCCCTCGATCACTCTACGCGATGAATCAATGAACTTCAAGATGTGTACATGAGTAATGCTTCCTCTCTAATGGTGCGTGATAGGCGGCTGGAGCTTCTTGTAAGCTTGACCAAGTAAATATAAACTCTGTATACTAATAGAAGTATGTTGGTCATGAATAGCTGTTGGGCATGAATGGCGTCAAGTCCGAATAGCACGTGGCAACAAAGAGAAGGAACTAGCGGATCGATAGCCGAAGAATGAGTTAGAACATAGTCAATGGACGATAAACTATTGACCGTTCTTACAAGCTCGCGCGGACTGCTCCGTGTTGGTGTACACTACTATCAGAAAGGTGGCCAAAATGCTCTCCTCCGACTCAATAAGCCACCGCCGAGATGGAAGTTGAGATATCGTGCATTAGGGCACGTGGCAGCAGTCATCTCTCAGAGCATGTGATTCCATGTTAGAATTAATTCTCCGAGGTCCGAAATACCGAGCCAGTGGCTTGGGACGACGCGCAATTTATCGGACGCCCGAGCGGAGAGTTTTTGAGACTGTGGGAGTGAACTGGGGCCAATCGAAAAATCCGGGGTATGTGAATAGGATCCCGGCAATCGGAATTCCGGATGCAGAAGCTATTGGCTGTCCTGGTCTTGGGCGTTGTTGGTTCGCGAGTGGATAGTTATTGACGACTGGAAAGAGAAAAGAGTTGTGGAGTTTCTGCAGTTTGGTGGCTTTTGATTCGGAAACCAGAGACATAACGACTTGACGTGATATCTACATGGGATTTCGGGAAGCAGGCATCGGATTTCTGCATTGGTTGTTGTTATAGAAGTGGATTTCAGGCGCTCGCGTCATGGTTGTGGTGGCGAAATGGAGAATGGCCAAAGCTCAATAAATGTTTGAGACTCAACGGCATGTGTCATTACGTTTTTGAACAAAGTAGGAGTGTTCGCATGGGTTTTGTGACCCCTAGGACAGGAGCTTCAATTTGTTGTTCGAGCAGTCGAATTTACTTCCAATATACGCCTCCCTGCCGTTGGCCGTCAAATGTAGATGAAGCAACATCAGAATGTCATCATCAATTTAATGCGTGTGTCACATCTCTCGGAGCTGAAAGTGCCAAGTTGGTGGAAAATGGTTGATCAGTGGACTTTAATATGCCATGGAAACCTTACAGATCAAGAAACTCAACTGGCTAACCAACAATAACGAACTTGAGAAATTGGGGTGGAAAGATGAGCTGATGGGACACATTTTCATCAGGCCTTGAGTGAAGCTGCCTTTCCATGTCAGTAAGTGCAGAGACAACCCACGAGAGCCATTCGTCGTATAGAGCCAAGAGGAAAATAAGGGATGGATATATGCTCGAACCACGCATCACGCATCACGCATTAATACTAGACATGCCATGAGGACTACGATATTCAGGTATTACGTAAAAGCATGCAAGAGCTACCGATTAATTCATACATTCTCCTACTAACTTGCCCAATCATGCAATCGCTCGAGTTCGTCAATCCGCGACTTAATATCCGGCATATTTTACGCCATACCAAAATTACCTCAGCAGAACAAGGTGTATCCTGGAGATGCCACTCTATTAGCCAAAAGCGACTGAGTATTGATGAAAAGGTACCAGAAGCTTTGCATGATGGATTGGCGTCGGCTGCTTGTGTTTGTGTGGATGCTGTCATGCTGGCCGAAGCTACCCTACCAAAAGCCGATCTGCTGGCGAATACGAGCGCTTTGGGTGGTTGGCTATAACATATGACTCTATGGTTGTATATATAACTTATGATTATAGTTGCCTATGAGGGAATGTGATTTGTGTCTAAATTTATGCAAGAATCGGCGGTGAAATAACCTCTGGAAGCCATTTATTGGCTCCGGTGTGATAGCTTCCACTAGCACTAGATGAATAAGTAGACAAGTTGATAGCACATCGATAACTTGCACAATTTCTGAACCACTGTAATTGCGTATAAATAGAGAGCCAATCTTTCCGATACTGATTAGGGCATTCCTTAGGATCAACACGTTAGGTAGTTGTTGTAGCCCTAGGAGGGGCCAAATGCCCCAGGCTGTGAGTTGAGGCATATTTGTAGGCAAACACACCATACTACTATGTACAAAGCAGGCACACCTTTTCCTTTGCCTTTGCTCTTGGGAGAGTCTAGAAATGCTGTGAAGGCTGGTATGCTCGGCATGCCCGGCATACGTATGACAATTAGGCAGCAGTTAGGCTAAATAACTGAGGCCAAGCCTGGTCTGACCAGCTTCTACGTATCCAACGAGCAAGGAATCTGAATCATAATGAAGTTTTGGCGGTAATTATTCGGTGGCATGTTTACTAAAGTTGAAGATCAGATTGGTACGATACGGTATTTGTGGTGGTGGATAGATCAGCTCCTGTTTCTGCGCAGTTACCGTTGTGTTCAATACAAAAGCCAGCAGGTCATTAAATTTCCTCAAGTAGCATGTGCTCTGTGGTGGTAGAAAAACATGCTTTCTCAATGGCATACTATGTAAGGTCTGTTGGATTATTGGGTAATGTACTTTGACCCGGTCTAACAACTCTCGAGATGTGCCCTGAAGAGTTGCCGCAGAGATCCCAGGCCAAAATACGAACCAATTGGGATGTAAGCTTAATTGGGGAAGACGATAATGTTGATTCCGTTAGAAGCTGAAGCTGTGTCATAAGATACGCTAATTGATGGGTAAAGTAATTTGATGCATGTTATCATCTTTGTTGTTCAACCAAGATTCTAAATATTCTCATTTTGCGACGTGACGCCTTTTTAGGAACTTGAACTCAAGTGGCAAATGGATAAAAGTTGATTGAACGCTACTATAAATAAGTCGCTCGTTGAAGAACGGCCAAACAAGCCGCTACTGGCGTTCAGATCGTCACTCGCCACTTATCAATCATATCCATATGTTTCTCGGTCCATGTTCCGCTTCACAACCGCAATCCCTGTATGACGATTGAGATATGATGGCGTATTATTCCGAGGCTACCCTGACATTCAGATATTGGTTCGGGTACAGCTTCACAGCTCTCATGTTGATATGATGGCGAAACGGGATACAACCTTATCTTGTCTCTAAGTCATAAAGCAGTTCAGATGAAGACAGCAAAACACTCGCTTCAACGTTCACAGGTTCAACATCAACTTTTTTTTGGCAATTAATCCACCTTGGTCAAAATGAAGTCTTTCGTTGTTACTACCCTATTCATTGCTGGCGTCCTCGCTGCTCCCTCACCTAATGTGAAGGCCGTCAGAAGCCCGCTTTGCCCTGGTGGTCTCGACTCTAAGCCTCTGCTGCTCTACTGACGTGCTTGGCATCGCTGAATTGGATTGTGCGAATCGTAAGCAATCTCTTGGAACAATCTGTGCTGGTAAATATACTGACTGTTCACAACTTAGCCTCCAGCCCTGTCGCTGATGTTCAGTCTTTCCAGGCTGTGTGCGCAGCCGGAGGCCAACGGGCTCGTTACTGTGCTATCCCAATTGTAAGTTGCTAGAAATCGGCTGGATAAAGGGATTAGATACTCGCTATTTCCTGAAAGGCTGGACAAGCTCTGCTCTGCGAGAGCCCTGTCGGTATTTAGTTGGAATCTGGCTAGTAGCGACAGGAGTTTCTATCTATACTGAAGCACAAGACCGCTTGATTAGGGACCTGAAATTGAGAATAGGGAGCTACAACTAACAATTAAAATTATATTTATTAGCATACAGGCGGATAAGCTAGTACATGCAATGGTTGGAACATGGATGCTCATAATGCGACTATGTGTCTGAATATAACCACTAACATTAGATTAAGGTATGCCACTGTTTTTAGAGGTAAACACTCGATTGACTTCGTATTAGTGTTGCATAATACATTTATTTGCACAATAGATTGCTGCGAATGTGATGCTGAACATAAGCCTCTGTGCCCGTTCCGCACGTCACAGTAAAAGGAAAAGCGATATATGTTCGTTCGTGTCTACTAACTTTCATATAGAACAAAGGCCTTGGCTTATACTTGTCGCTGAACTTGTAAAGTCTTCAACACTGTTTTTATGTTCGAATTGATGATATGTTCAGAAATATTGAACGTTCACCGTACACTTGGTCGAACAAAGGATGAAGCAAACTTCTTCCTGAGATGCCAAATTATAATTACCTCTGTGTGTCCTGAATTTTAAAGTATTCACTCCAATCAACCAATTCAGTCTGCAATTCACTTGTATCGCTGCAGTTTACCCCTATTTCCCCTCACGACAATGGCCGCCTCCGAAGGAATCACCTTTGGCTGGGAACTGGAGCTGATTGTGCATGTACAGGAAGGAGAGCCTAATGGCGTAGCATTAGAAGCCAAGAAACTACGTGAGCTGGCATTAAGCCTTAAACACCAAGCTCCAGATCTACCTGTCGCCGCTCAATGCGCCCATCACCAAAGTGCCGTCTGTTGCATCTGTGAGGATGCTGCTCCCGAATTTCGCAATATCGATTTGCGAGTCTTCACACCAGCTAAGCCTATGTTTAATCCGGCAGGCTACTCAGAGAATCTGTATTTCCATGTCAAACGAGAATTACTCCGTGTTCCCGAAGATCAACATGGCATGAGACTTGCTCATGGCTTTGAGATTACTTCGCCTATTCTAGGTAATGAAGAGCTCAAAGCTGGGTTCCCGCAGACTGAGAAGATTGTCTCAGCTGTTCGAAATAGCCATCTCAGCATTTCGGCCCACGAAGGCTGCGGTCTTCACATTCACGTAGGTGTCAAAAACGGCATGACGCTAAGTATCGCCAAGAAAGCAGTCACGTTGGCTCTACTGCTCGAACGACCTCTTTTCACGACGTTTTCTTCCACCGCTCGTTCTGAGGTTTTTACCTGGTTCAGTCATATTGGTAAGAAATGCTGTTTTGCCACCAATGCTAACAGAGAATGCTATTCCATCACGCCAGAGAACACGAGCCGACAGCTACTCGAGCATTTGCCGATTCTTCCATCGCAACTGAAACCGGCTGGGTGGAACGACAGCGACCCCGACAAGTGGTATCTTACCTTGAACTACATCTGGCTGACAGACAATATGTGGAGGCTCTCGACCGGACTACTGACAGATGTAGGCGGAAAAGTCAGCTTGGCATTGTGTACTCGCACCAAAAGCGGAAAATCCGCATACGAAGAAGATGCTTCTAGCCGCAATGGTACTGACAAACTCGAGGGATCGCCATCAACGATAGAGTTTAGGTACCCTCCGATGAGCTTCGATATCGAATTCATCAAGAACTGGGCTGAGATCTCCTGCAAAGTTGTAGAGATTGCCACGCGCGACACTCCGGCTTTTCGCCAACTGGCCGGAGATTTGCTCCAGGAGTTGCAGAAGGATGAGAAAGAGGTTGCTCTACCTATATGGGCACGACTTCTTACCGTTCTCGAGCTGGGTCACCAAATTGACTTTTGGAGGGAGCAGTTGAAGCGCTTTGAAGATGACGAGATCATCCGCTTTCTTGATGCGGACGGTTTCGTGCTGTCGGACTATTAGCCACGGGTGGGCTTTGCTGCTTTTGATCGTGTTTGTGTTTTGGACGCATGAATTTTAGAGTATTGTGGATTTAGGTATTGCAGAGGTGTGCATCTAGATTGAGATATTAGAGACGTATTGATCAGGTATCAATTAGCAATTGTCATTTCAGGGTTCTTATCATCATCTATCCTTCCCTCACTCGCTCAATCTGCATATGTGTGTATGTGTAAATGTGTAAATATGTGAAAGTTATACGTTATCAAATCACGATCAAGAATTACTGATCACCTCAAAAACATCACGCAATAAGTGATGTTGGTAGGATTCACTGCTTTATATTGGAAGGAGTCACATTTCTTAGGCTAAGCCGGGTAGTCGATGCCGTGATGCCGCAACATCCGTCCATTTCCAAGTATTTAGTTAAATGTCATTGTCGCGCCCTGAGACTTTTGTAACACTACGCGTTATATGCGTCGTTCTTTTGTATCATTTGATGCGCTATAAAATCGTCTTCTTGCCCTTTTGAGAAGTGAAGCTTGTTGTGTCGATCAGTCTAATGCAGCACAGCCTCCTCCCCCGCTTTTCTCTAATATATCACAGTTTATCAGAATTGGTTCGGGTGTGCGGAAATTGATACATATATATGTCTGATCTCGGCCGACGCAATAACACCTACATTTCGCAGCAGCATTACTCGAAAGATTCGTTTGGTCTTATAAGAGAAACGCAATATGGCCCCTCAGACCCCCCAGCCACCACCGGACTTCACATTGGATCCTGCGTCCATAATTCAACAAGCTGAACTGCTAATAGAGGCATCAGCAAAGGTTTGGGATGCTGTGGCTCAAATATCCCCTGATGAAGCGACATTTTCCAGCGCCATTCTGCCTTTGATACGCGATGAGAATGATAGGATGAGCATCTCCCCTCAACTCGGGTTCCTTCATAATGTGTCCCCATTGAAGGAGCTCCGCGAGGCCTCCAAGGAGGCTAGAAAAATTCTTCAGCGCGATAGCATCGGGAGGTTCTCTCGAGCAGACATCTTTAGAGTTGTTGATGCTGTATGGCAGGGAAACGAACCTCTTGACCCAGAGTCGCGGCTTTATGTGGAGAAGCTGCGATGGCAATTCATCAAAACGGGACAGGGGCTCACTGATGAAGCCGTGAAAGCCAAAGTTCAGGACAGTCTTGTAAAGATTAGCGAGCTCGAGAATGAGCACATTCGAAATCTCGATTCGGACGTCGGCGGCTTGTGGCTGACACTAGATGAGCTGCAAGGTGTCCCGCAATCTCACCTGGACCGATGGAAGGCAGATGGCGATAAGCGGTGGATTGACCATAAAATCCCTAATTATACAGCCGTGATGCAACATGCCTCGAGAGATGACATTAGGCAAAGGGTGTGGCTTGACATGGAAAATCGGGCAAAGGGCCTCAATGAAGCCGGCCTCAAAGAGATTCTTGTGCTTAGAGATGAAGTTGCTCGTGCGCTTGGCTACAAGCACCATGCTGAATTGCGAGAGAGTGACAGAATCTTGAAAACAGATGATGCTGTTCACTTCCTGAATCGCATCCACGATGTTCTCCAGGAACTAGGCATGCGCGAACTTGAGTCTCTAAAGGCATTGAAGGCCGAAAAGGTCCCACAAGAGCAGTCTCCAGATGCGCTTTTATCTGGTCGATTTTTCCCATGGGATAGACCATTTTTCACACGCTTGGCAAAGCAGAATTTCTTGCAGGTCGACCAAGATGAGGTTGCTGAATACTTTCCCTTTGACAGATGCCTCTCGAGAATGCTGTCTATCCTTGGTGCCTTGTTCGGGGTGAAGTTTTTGAAGTATTTACGTGATGCCCCTCAGATTACCACATGGTATGAGGGAGTAGATGTCTACTCTGTATGGAACGAGGATGTGGAAGAAGGTGATTTTCTCGGGTATCTCTACATGGATGTGTTCCCGCGAGATCACAAATATGGCCATAAAGGCATGTTCAAAATGAGACCAGTAAGTAAATCTATCGGGACGGGGATAATGTGCGGCAACAACATTACTAAACTATGCCTCCTTGTCTTAGGGATATGAACGCCATGATGGCTCGCGAACCTACCCTTGCTCAGCTTTCATGACGAATTACTCGCCTCCCACTGCTACTCGTCCGAGCCTCTTGAAGATTGGTGAGGTTGTCTCGTGCTTTCATGAGCTTGGCCACACGTTACATAACCTTACTTCAAAGACCAAGTATGCGCGATTCCATGGATCCTCCGTTCCACGCGATTTCGTCGAGATTCCAAGCATTATGCTGGAATACATATTCTGGAATCCCCATGTCGTGCGCATGATATCCGGCCACTACCTGACGGAGCAAGACTCAGAGACCGAGAAGAAACTACCAGAAGACGTGATCGAGAGACTGATTGCTGACCAGTTTGCGAATACGGGACTTGCAAATCTTTCGACTCTGCACTTTAGTTTGTTTGACCTTCTCATCCATACGCCTTCTGAGCACCAGGCGATTAGCGAAATGAATCTTGCGGTAGAGTTCAACAGGCTGCGTAAGAACATATGCTTGATCGATGGCCCTGAGGATATCGGCTACGAAGCAGACTTTGTTCACAGCTTCTGTCGCTTTCGTTTTCCTATTGGTTATGACACGGGGTATTATACATATCTGCTGTAAGTAATTGCATATCTATAGCATCTAGTATGTTACTAACCACAGCACAGATCCCGATCGCTTAGCTACGACATCTTCAAGACAAAGTTTCAGCCATTGTTACCCTCCGAAGCGCTATCTATCGCAAAGTCTAGCAATGTGGACGATATTATATCTCGTGAGCTTCGTGAAGAGTTCCGACGGTATCGAGATATTATCTTGGTGCCAGGAAGTAATGTGGTGTCTTATATGGGATTGTTAAACAAGTTTTTGGGTAGAGATGCCAATCATGAGGCATGGATTCAAATGTTGGAGGGGAAGATTGCTAGCCGTGCTACTCAGATGTGAATGAGATGAAAGTGGTTTTTTAGTTTTGATGAGGGACATCAAAGACTTGTTTCTAGTGAAATGCAATATTAGGTACCTGTTATAACATATTAGACTCCTACAGCAGTCAGCTACTAGTATAAGCGATTTGAAGCATCGCATAAGCGGTAGAGACGACAATTCCTATTTGCTATCGAGGTTCTTGCTGCGTGTGTGAGGTATCTCGGCATGAAGTAGCATTTTCACGCCTGCTGGCTTTATCTCATAGGGAGGCTGGACCACATATTGCGACGAGGCATGAGATGCGTTGAGGCATGAGATGCGTTATACTATCTCCTATTGAAGAAACCCGCCTCTTCCGTGCAACAGCTAGTGTAGACATTGTCATCGGGGTGTTCCATTCGCTTCATACAAGTGTATTCCGTCCCGGTGTGAATAATAAGCCTGTTACTTCACAGCATGCCGTCCTTGAAATTGGTATGGGCAGAATGGGTGAGTGAATGACTCTTCAATACTAGTATATGGTAGCGGATAGGCAACTTTCCGTGAATATGACACTATTTCAGGAGGCACAAGGTTAGTTAGCCGAAGGGAAGCTGCTAGAGGTTCTCATGAGACTGCCTACTTGGGATATCAAAGAAGCATTTGCCCTGCCTTGTTTAACAGGTCAGGAGGGGTTACCTGTGGCCATTCTTTCCGAGCTAATATATCTTACTAGGTACCGGTACCAGTAGTTCTATACCGGATACATAGGTATCCGCACTTCACCTGTTTGAACCGAATCACTCTTCTCTTCAGATCATCATTTGGCAGTTGGAGATGTGACTACTTGTATATGTACTCCCTATATACGTACATAGTAGGTGCACGGCATTAGCGATATTGTAGAACCTGATGCGGCATTGTAAAAGAGGAAAGGCGAGACTTAGCAGCTGCCTTGCATAGAGCAAACTTCACTTGCTTCCAACTTAAAATTCCCTGTGGACACGGTTCAACCTGCTCTCTGAGTGTTTAGATGAGGCGAATTGGTAGTTGCAAGGCGATGAGCACACGCAACCTGCAATATCGCTGTGCCAACCCCGTGGCTATAAATTCCTCATGCTCCATCAACATCTGCTGTTATCCCATCAACATCTGCTGTTATCCCATCAACATCTGCTGTTATCCCAACATCTGCTGTTATTCCATCAACATCTGAGCTCGTGCCGCCTTATCCATTTTTGTCTCTTTTCTTTATTCAACAACATTCATCATGTCACTGCATTCAAAGCGCCCGCAGACCCCGACTCAAATCGCAGAGCTAGAGAGCCCCTCCAAAAAATCCAGACAAGAACGCAAGGCCAAGGAAAAGGCCAGTGTCGTTGGCAAGCCGGATACAAACAATCCTGTGCTGATCACGGCCGGATGGATGAGCGGAGAGGGACAGATAGAGACGTGGTCGATTGGAGAGCCACTTCCAGCAGCACTGATTCCACCTGACTTCGTGCCGAATCTTCAGTTCCATTCACAGATTCCCGCAACAGTGCCCCCTGGTCTGATGCGGGAGGCGTTTGAGAACTGGAAGTCGTCAGAACACAAGACACGACCAGAGTTTGCATATGTGCTGTTCGCCGAGTCGCTGCAGAAAAACCCGCAGTTTTTGGCTGGATACCTGGGATTTGATACATCGAGAGAATTGCATGTATTTGTGGACTTTGAAGGTAACAGTCGATTGGCCCCTTCCTCCCCATTTCTCCCTGCAGATTTGGCCATTAACCCAGCAGTCTCGAGTCATAAACCTATGCTGACTTTATTCATAGTGCCAAAGATTGTCAAGCACATCCTCCTGTTACACTATCCACGGGATCAGTCGGGCGATGTGGATCGCAGCAACCTCCTCGCTCAGGCATCCGATGTGTAGGAATGCTTCGGAGAGCTGAACAAGAATTACGGTTGGCTCAAACAGGCTCTTGATGCAAGCGAAACATACAAAATCTTGATAAGAAAGGCAGATCTGGCCGGGGTGCTAATAAAAGAGACCACTGTCCATGCGACGGACATTGATCTAACGCTGTCGCTGCTCTGTGCATCATACAACCTGATCAGGGCAAACCCTGACAGGTTCTGCCAAAGAGAACCACCTGAACCGAATCAATATACCTGGAATATACATCATGAGGACTGGATGCGGGCTCATGCGGTGATTGTTTACACGATAACAAGACACTTTCAGATGGCGGACGCGGTCAAAACGCCCATGCCTGAGACTCAAAAGTGCCTCGACCTCTCAGTTATGTGGCAGTACTGCCCGACATTGAGGTCCGAAATCTATGGCTATGCAGATGGTGGCATGGTGCACAGTAATGACAGAAAGAATGCCCTCAGAGAGTGTGACATGACGTCTGTATTGGGTTTTCTTCAAGAAATGGATATCCTGGACTGTGAACACGATGCAGATGAGATGGAGATGATGTCGCAGCTTGCAACGGCGGATATAGCAGAAGCATTCGATGATGGGGGATCACGTCAAGCTAATAGCGTAGTCAAACGTCAGCGCGATACTCTGAAGGCTGAGTGCGCCTTGTCCGAGTCCATCACAGATGCAGTATGTGCAGCGCTTGATGCCGTCACCCCTGGAGTGGATCTTGATAAAGAGGTATACTCGCAAGAAATTCCTCTTCATATGACGCAGACTTCAATTACCAAGCACGAGTTAGATGCTCTACAAGTAATGCTCACGAGACAAACGCTTCGAGCACAGTCGGGAGAGCTCAGTCCAACCATGGCCGAAAGTCTCGCCAACCCGCATCAAGACGGTTCACAGGACACAAGCACCGAAATGAAGCCTCCTACAGAGCAGGAGGAATTAGTGAATATGCGGGCTCAGCTGGGAGATAATCCCCCACCCAATCAGGTTCTAGCAAGCGTCTGTAAACAGAGAGGTATCAACGTGGAAACTCTGGCCGTCAACCCGTATAACCAATCGACGGTAGCAAAGGCACCGCAGATCCCAGGTATGCTCTTCTTCTTCTCTTACATCCCAACGCCTCCTATAGAATGACTCTGACAGACCTGGCAGATGCGAATAGATTGGCGGAGCTTCTGGGAGGGCCACTGAGGAATGCCATGTTGTTCAGCGAAAGCGGCACCGACAAGACATTTGTTACCCTGCTGACACTAAAATTCTTGATTGAAGAAAGGACCCAACAGTTTAACGCCAACATGCTACATGTTGCGGAGAACAACCGCGTCTTCAAGCCCAGCATTTTCTTTGTTCCTTCCGCGGCATTGGACCTTGTTTTGGCAGAAGTGAGCCGTGACTGGTCGGGTGTGGTTAACATCTGGCTGCTCCGCAAGGTCAACGACAACTGCAAGAGATCTGGTCAGAAGGTCAACACAATCGAAAGCGCTGAGGAGCTCCAGAAGCACATGGAACATTGGGCAGCAGAGCACAAGGACCCCTGTACTGCTCGTGTTCTCCTTTTGACATCATACGAAGCTTGGCAAGACTTTACGTTCGTCTCAACGGCCGACAAACCCTTGGCTGTCTTGCCTGAGAACAAGAAGATGGATGAAGCCGAGGCTGTTGAAGGCTATAACCCGCTGAAGAATAACCATGGCGACGATAAGTCTGGCCCCCAACGAGGTGCTAGAATGCAGATAGATCAGGATCCACACGTCCTCAAAAACGCCATGTAGAATGTGGTAGTTCTCGACGAGTGTCAAATCCTCCAAAACAGTGTTACTGCCTACAGAGAGCTGGTACTGCAGCTTGACCGGGAATCCCTTCTCCTCATGTCGGCCTATCCGCTGGCCGCACTACGAGACCTGTACGTCTATCTTCAAGTAATGTGGGACAAAACCTGGCCGTTCACCTACTCACCCAAGCTTGACCCAACTTTACGCGAGACGCTTCATCATTCAGGGACATATGATAACTTGCTGAACACTGGGAAGACCGACGAGGACACATTGTTGAAAGTGATCGCTGGGGGACTCGTGCATATTAATACGCTGAGCCCGCGGCAAAGGCAGAGATGTGACGAATACTTTGAATTTGTTCTTAGCGGACATGGCCCTGCATATTTACTTCATCCGGAGCTTTTCAAAGGGCCTGGATTTGCTCCGGGATATGTGTCAGATTCCTTGGTGGGGGTGGCCAGAACAATCCTGGAAATGGTATCCGTGCGACGAGGCTCGCTCACCCCTACGAAGCTCCCCAGTGGTGAGGATGTCTGGCTGGGGAGAGACATTGGTAGTTTGGCAGTCCGGACTGTCGAACTCATTCCGACAGCCTCGGTCAAACAGAAGCTCCAAGAACACGTGTTTCCATTCGAGGATTACATTGATAATGCTGCTGATCAATATAAGAAGGCTGAAGAATATGGCCCTGACGTCGCATTCAACAAGACGGTCCACCGTCTGATGTCTATGGTGTCAACCGATGTCAAGAATATAGCCTTGGCTACTCCAACGAGGAGGCTATTGAAGAGGTTGGCGCGCCTCCAACAGGGTGCTAACCGGCCCCTATCTGAAGGACCAGAAGAGGGCGACGACGAAGTAGAAACGCTTGACACTACTGGCGGTCTACAGTGGCTGTTTTATAATACGAGGGACTCGCAGAGCTATGGGTTCCCTACGGACAGGATGAACCAAGTCAGGTTTGCGACTTGGGATAGCCCTAAATATTGCCACGTGCTGTTGAAAGCGTTTGAGGCCCAGCAGCTAGGAGAGAAACTGCTGGTACTGGCGAATAATGCATGGACGTGCCGGTGAGTTGACTTGTTTCCATCACTGTTGGTTGTATCCTAGGCTTGAAGACCGTTAACTAACCAAATTGAAATCTCATTCCCACAGGATCATAAACGCACTGCTTGTGGCATGTGGAATAAAGAGCTTGCATTGTACGCCAAGACACTCTCAATCTGAGATGAATCAAGCCATCGAGGATTGTAACGATGAGCAATCACCGTACACATGCCTTGTGACAACTCTGCAGCACTCGACTGATGGGCTGAATTTGCATGAATCCTGTCATCGAGGAATTATCATGGAACTTCCAATGGATTACGCGACACTCATGCGCGCAATGGGTGGGCTCTGTCGTATCGGACAAAAGCAAGACGTTGACTGGGAGATTCTCATTGCGAGACATAGCTTTGACTCTTTCATGGAGACGAGAATGCTGGATCAGTACGCCAGTGTACTCGCCGTTACGGGACGTATCCATGCTGCAATTACTGGTGAAGCGCGAAGGATCTGCGCTTTTGAGATTATGAGGAAGCAACTGGGACAAGAATACTCACGATATCCGAGAGTGGGAGTTCCATGGTACGAGTTGGACGAAGCTGAGCTGCGCCAAGAGGGATACTTTTACTCGGCGCTTGCCGAGTTCTTTTTCAAGAACCCAGAGAAGGCCACTTTGGCCAGGCCGCACAACTTTACCGAGATTGCTCGAACCTGGAAGGTTGGGATGGAAATTACTACGGATATGGTAGAGGCACAGCTTCTCTCGAAGGACAATGAGGGTTCGACATTTTGGGGCTTGGCAGAGCTTCCAAGTCGTTATATGAGGAAGAGCGGGAGCTATGAAGAGGATCAAGGCAATACCTATCGCCGCGGTTATGGTTGGCCATGCGGCAACAACTCCGTGGAAGAAGATGTATCAGTTTTCGACATTGATTGTGAATAACCCCTAGTTCAGCCGAGCAGAATGGATGCAGAGGGTAGTGTTGGCAAACTAGACTTAATGTATTTCTTACGTTTGATAAAGGAGCGCCAGCGTGGCTTGAATTCTGTCTGGTGAAATCCATGTGGCCCCTGGTTTGTTGTAGATGCTATAACACCGGTATACCTGATGCTGAAGCTGTGTGAATATAGACTATCGTGAACCATTATCCCAATGTGCGTCTATTCCAGACTACCAAAGCAGAGTCCAACAAGAGTTGTCGCCCATATTTGGACGGACAGCCGTCACATGCTGGAACAAACTGCCAAGCCCGCCAAGCACATGAAAAAGAAGACGAAGAAAAGGAGAAATAAAAGCCAAGAAGCCGCGGCTGCAACAAGTGCCTTTACCCCAGATTTCACCCCCGCTCTTTGCGCCTAAATTGCATGGATATAATGCTAGGCTTCCCCGCAAGTTGCATGTGAGCGAGGTGTTCCTGGGGGGGGGAAAAAATAAGAGTTAAGTACCGACGGGCGTATGGGAATAAAGGAATTGGAGGTGCTTGACGGATTTCCGTGTTGGGGGGGCTTTTCCAGGTGTGGTTTGGTTATGGTTTGTTGTGGAGGGGGGGTTTTGAGCTGCCTGATTTGGATATGGGTCCGGGGAAGGAGTGACGATTGGGGATGGTTTTGGTGGTGATGAGGTTGTATTTGTTGATTAATGGAATTTGATGATTGAATGGGATTGGGGGGCGTGGATTGGATGATGAGGTTTGGATGATGGGAGGAGGTTGGTGGTTGGAGGGGATGGGGGGATATATAAGATGGAGGATGAGGGATGGGTTTGCGATGGGATGGAGGATTGCCTTTTGAGTTTACTTGACGTTGAGCTGTGATACTATTGGGGCTTGAATTGTGAGAGTTGTCTTGTTGTGTATTACACAAATACTTGCATCGACAACTAACAAGTCTCCTCCTGATATACATCAACAACACCAACACACTCATAAAACCAACAAACATCCAAAATGCAACTCCGTCTCATCCCCCTCCTCGCCCTCCTCACCCCCCTCCTCGCCGCCCCAACCCCCGACCCAAACCCCATCCTCACCGCCCTCAACACAATCTCCTCCGACACCTCGGCCCTCAACTCCACCGTCGCAAGCTGGGACGGCAACATCCTCACCCTCCTCGAAATCACCGTACAATCAGCCAAACTCCTGGCAGCCATCAACGACGGCACCAAGACCGCCAACAAAGCCGCCAACCTGACCCTCACGCAGACCCTGGATGTCGCCACGGCGACGCTGAGCCTCGCGGCGGGCGTGAACCAGACGATCACGACGATTGTCGGGGCGAAGCCAAAGTTCGATAGGCTGGTGGTGGTGGACCCGGTGATTCTGCTGAACCTGAAGCTGGAGCAGGACGCGTCGAGGGAGTTTGCGGATGCGGTTGTCGAAAAGGTGCCGGTGGAGTTGCAGAGCATTGCGAAGGCGCTGACGCAGGGAATTGACGATAGTTTTTCGCAGGGGATTGCGGTGTATGAGGCGTGGTGAAGGTGTTGAAGGTGGTTTGATTCGTTGCTGTAAAAGTCAGCTCAATGGAATGGATAACTTGATAACAAGATGCGCGAAACCATGTGCTGCGATTCATGTTCATCTGACCCGTTTTATGTACAAGGCCATTGGGTTCTTTTCTTCGTTTTCGCTCTTCCCTCGTCTCTTAATCCATCTCATCCACCGTCTGCGCATCCACCTCGTGTGTTCCATCCGCTCCCGCAACGCCCTTTCCATCCTCCTCCGTGACCGCAACCCGCCACCCAAACTTATCCTCCTTCTTGCCCAGCTGGATGCCCTTCAAGTCCGTCAACACCTTGAGACACACCGGACCGGCCTCCTCCTGGCCCTCGGGAATGTACGTCACCGTCTCGGCGTCGGCCGTCTTGGTCACGTTGGGCGCAGCCGCAAAGCCGCTGGTGCCGCGGCGCGTGATGCTCCGGATGGGCACCAGCGCGGCGGCCGTTCCGGCGGCAAAGACCTCGTCGAAGGACGGCAGCTCGGCGTACTTGATGGCGCGCTTCTCGACCTTCCAGCCGTAGCTCCGGGCCAGCGTCAGGACGCTGTTGCTGGTGACGCTGTCGATGACGCACTTGGAGTCGGGCACGACCAGCGTGATGTCGTCGCTGCCGCCGCCGCCCGTCTTGACGCCGATGAAGCCGCTGGTGCTGAACTCGTCAATGTCCTCGTGCCGCGCGCTGTCCAGGTGCAGCGTGATGCCGTAGCCCTCGGTGCGCGCCTTGTCGCTCCATCGCAGCACCGGCGCATAGTTGCCGCCGACCTTTGCGTGTCCGGTGCCGTTGGGCGCCGCGCGGTCGAACTCGTCGAGGATCAGCGCCTTGACCGGGTGCGAGCCGTGATAGACGCCCGTGGGGATGACGAAGACGCAGAAGGTGTACTCCTCCGGCGCCGACAGGCCGAGCTGCGCGCTCGAGCCGTAGATCTGCGGCCGGATGTACATGGCGGCGCCGGTCTCGTGAGGCGGCACGAAGCCGGCGTTGAGCGCAACGGCAGCCTTGCAGGCCTGCAGGAACAGCTCGACCGGCACCGGCGGCATGCAGGCCACCTCGGCCGAGTGCTGCAGCCGCACGGCGTTGCGGTCCGGCCGGAAGATGGTGATGCCGCCGTCACCAGGCAGGCGGAAGGCCTTGAGGCCCTCGTACGCCTGCTGGCCGTAGTTGAGCGCCGGCGCCATGCCGTGGATGCGCATGTACGGATCGGCCACGTACTTGATGGGCGTCCATTTGCCGGTTTGGACCGAGTACGTTGATTCGATGTGGCCGTTGACTGAACAAGACGAAGAAGAAGAACGCACCAGCTGGTTAGCCACAGTCGCAGTCACGGCATCATCCTATCCATCCACGGCCTCGCAACTCACCTTCGCGGACTCGGAATCCAACGTTGGACCAGTCAATCGTATTGACCGGCGGCGGAGGAAAAGCACCCATGATCGAAACCTGCTACTGTAATCCAAGCTGCGACAATGCAAAAGTCCGTATCGTCTCAATTGACTCAAAAAAGGTCGAAGAAGCTCCTGTGGATACCAACTAATATCAAGAGTCAACACACCAAAGAACCTAAAAAAAGAAAAAAAGAAAAAGAGGAGGGCAAGAAGAAAAAAGAAGACGCCACGTCGATCACAGTAAGAACTCAAAAAAACAACTCACCCTCTTTAAACACACGGAAAAAAGACGTCAGAAGCTAAAGAAAGCGCCGACCTAAATTTCCCTTTTTTTTTTTCTTAAGTAACAACTTCTGAGGAAGGGAGTCATCTGTTTGCTCTCCATCTTTTTCCCCAGACAAAATTAAAACAGCCGATTTCGCTCCGCCGCTCCGCTTCCGGCGATGGACTAATTACCTGCTAAAAACGATCCATTGTATAGTAATTCGAGTAATCATGACACACTAGGTAGTCTTGGGTAGTGGTAAGACTTATTTGTGTTGGTTCTATCGCAGAAAATAAGAAGATAGAGTGAGAAAAAGGAATAAGATCCGGTGTTATGGAATGGGGGGGGCCAAAGTATGACGGATGACGTGCATGATACTGTACTGCCCGATTGCCTTTTGCCGAACAATGCGAATCGCCTACAGCTTCATAACCGACTTCAACCACATCGATTTTTCGTCTTTTGACGCTACAATTCCGTATAACGCAATACCTCGTCATCAACGAATATCGACCATGATTTCCAAACAAAAAAGTCTCGTGTCAATCATGTACAACACCCCAGTTCTCCACAACCTCATCCAATCATCCTCCACGCCCATGTCATGGTGGCCAGAAGCTTCGACACAGCTCCCAATAGATTAGGAACCAAGTGGCGAATTAGCTTTCTTAGCTGGCACGGTGTGAACAATATTACAGAGTAAACCAAAAAGGCATCAATCATCGATCATTATTCCATCGGTATGTTTGCTAGACCCCGATAAGGCTTACACAAAAAGAGCCCGATGCCAAAAGCGCCGAAGGATGGGTGATACTGCATGTATCTGTATGTAAAAATCCATTCATGATGCACGCGAGCGCTTATACTTAATAGCCATTGTACCATACACATGCCTCCCAACAGGTGTCTATGTTACCGCTTATACCAGACAAAACCAGGGGGGGGGGAAAAAAAGAGGAGGAAAAAAGTACTAGAATACATAGAAACACAGAGCAGAATAAAAGGTTTGTCAAGTTGAGTCAAGACGAAACACGCTGGCCTATTCGAATGGTAATGACAGTGTTTCACCTTGCTTCTTCTTCCTTGACCCAATGCTCCCATTAAATACTCTTGCGTAAAAGGGGGGCTGCTCGTGCTATATATGGACTCATTCATCGTGTAAACGATCCTCATGAAGCCATGTCCAGGTATAATTCAAACTCCACTCATGCCCATACGCCTCCTTTTTCATGTACCTGAGACGCCTTGCACGATTGGGAAAAAACCTATAGAACCCAACAAAAGAAAAGTGGTCAAACGAAACAACAGTGAGAAACAGACCGGGGGGAATAGAGCGGGGAAGATATTTGTTTGGGGGAAAAAGGGAAACAACCGAAGCCATCAACTATGCTTCTCATGAAACAGCCGCGAGTCGCTGAAGGCAGTTAAGGACACCTGCGTACAAACATTAGCCTCTCATCTCTAACCATCACCCGCCAGTTCAAGGGAGAAACAACTTACCGCTCACGCCCTGTGTCAAGGTGGTCGCGGCCTCGGTGTTTCGGCTGCCAAGGCTCACTGTAATGACGTGCTTGATTTGCTTCTGGCTGCCCAGGCTGTTCGCCCACTTAAACACCTTTTCGTCTTCCCGTCCGTCGCCGACAACCATCAAAAAGTCGACGGGCTGCTCGTGTGCCTCGTCCGAGCTCATGTGGTCGCCAAGCTGCTCAAACACTCGCTGCGCCGCGGTGCACTTGGTCCAGTCCAGAGGCTCAACCAGGATGGCGCCGTCAACTGCCAGGGCATGAACTCGCTGCGACTCGCAGGCATCGTTGACGTGGCTAGCGCAGTCAGATGCCTGGCGAGATGCCGATTCGTAGTCTTCGGCGTTGTTGTAGTGGAAGAGCAGGCTGCAGCGCCGCTCTTCGATTTGCGTGCCGGGCGTTCTCTCGAGGTAATACTGCATGATGGGCTTGACTGATTCCTTCCAGTTAGTGATCTGAGAGGCATCGGCCATCTCTACCCATTCCTCCTTGCCGCAGTCCTTGAGGAAGCAGCCGTTCTCAGCAATCAGGCCCAGGTTCGGCACGCGCCGGAACACTCGGTCCAGCTCCTCCGGCCGTCGGCCAGACATGACATAGACAGTGTTCCGGTCGTCCAGCAGGAGGTCGTTGAGCACATCCAACGTTCGCTGAGGGCTGACTGGGATGATTTGGTTCACGGGGCCCCAGCTGACGAGCGTGCCCTCGTAATCCAGAATAAACAGGCGTCGCTGAGCATTCGCATACTTGGCAGTAACCGAGCTCATCGAGAGCCGAGGCACGTAGGTCTGGTCGCGCTTGTGTTGCTCATCGTACGACCGGTCCAGATGGCTGAGGAACTCGGTGAACCAGTGGGAGCCGGTTTGGTGCACCACGCACTTGTACAGCTTCTCCCACCGACGTGTCTTTTCTTCCTCGCTCATCTCGAGTGCCTGCTTGATTGCGTCGGCGCACTGTCGGTAGTCCCAAGGATTCACAGACAGCTCGTTCTTCCCAAACAGCGATGACGTTCCGGTAAACTCGGACAAGATGAGGGAACCATGCTTCTTGTCGGGGAAGACCTTGCCATCCTGGCAAAACAGGTACTCGTGCGAGGTGAGATTCATGCCTTCACGCTGGCTGGTGATCATGAGTGCGTCGGCGATGGAGAGGAGGGCGAGATACTGGGCATAGTCAATATCCTGCTTGAGGTAGACGACGGGCTGGTAGGCCAGATTCGCCCACGACGAATTCACGCGCGTAACGATGTCAGAGACGGCAGCATCAAGCTCGGTGGGCTCGCCCGAAGACAGAGCCACCTGGATCAGGACAGTGTTCTCGCGCCATTCCGGATTCTTATTCAGGAACAGCTCATACGCCAACAACTTTTGCCTGACTCCTCGCACGTGGTCGAGCTTGTCTCGTGCCACAATGAGCTTCTTTCCCTGATACCGCTCTTGCATGACGGCTAGCCATTTCATCACCTCGGCCTCCTCACGGTGCTTGTTGAGGCTGATGGGGTCAATGCCAATGGCGTTGTGAACCACGTCGACGAAGCGGTCTTCCAGCTGCAGGCCTTCCGGCGTTGCTTCCACAGTGAGGATGCGGCTGCAAGTAAGCAAAAAGTGCCGGGTGTATTCCTGGATCTGGAAGCCAATGAGGTTGGCTCCCAGCATGCCCTCGAGGAGCTCCTTTCGAACGGCCAGGCAGCGGAAGACTTCGGATGAGGGGAAAGCAACGTGCAAGAAGAAGCCAATCTTGGCCTCGGGCAGCTTCTTGCGGATCATGCCGGGGACAAGCAGCAGGTGGTAGTCGTGGATCCAGATGACGTCGCCACGCTTCCAGTTCTGGACAATCTTGTCGGCAAACGCCTGGTTGACCTTGACGTAGTACTTCCAGGAGTGGTCCTCGTACGCCTTGCTCTTGGGGTTGTCGGGGATCTGGTAGTGGAAGACGGGCCAGAGCATCTGCTTGCAGAAGTGGCTGTAGTGGCCGTCAAAGTCCTTGTCGGAGCAGAAGACGGTCAGCATGTCGTGCTCGGTGGCCAGCGTATCCTCAATGTCCTGCTTCTGCTGAGTACCGTCAAGGGCATCGGTAGGCATACCCAGAGTGCCGACCCAGGTGTAGTCGGAGAGCTTTCCGTCGCGGGCAGCGGCCATGGCAGCGTTACGGAGTCCCCCGTTGCCCTGGTCGGCGTTGACCACGCGCCACTGAGCCGAGGCAAAGACCTTGTCATGGCTCTCGCTGCGCATCAAGGTCCTGGGCTTAACAATGCCTCGACGGCCCATCTCGGTTGCCTTTTGCAGGGTACGGCTGCTCTCGAAGATGTCGGCCGGCGGCGGCGTGTTGGCCCGGGACTTGGGCTGGTCAGCGCGACCGCCCCAGGACTTGGAGCCCTTGTCGGGGGGGGAGTTGTCGCTGTGTGGGAATTGAATACGGAAGCCATCCTCGTTGGCAAATGGATCGGGGGAAGTGGGCTCGTCGACCGGGGTGTGAGGCGGGGTGATGTCGGGTCGCGGTGAAAAGAGGCTGGGCTGGACATCGACGGTGGGAATCACGGGCGGCGGCTTGGGCGGTTCAAAAGCCTTTTGGCGCTTCGAGATCGTGTGTCGACGGCGAGAGTTGCCTGGCAGGTTGAATTGCACCGTCTTGGGGAGGAATCTGTAGAGGGTGTCAAAAGACGGATGACGTGCATTAGCCCCAGTAGCGCAGATGTCATAGCAGCGGAAAGAGACGGAAGAAGGTGAGAAAAAAAAAGTCAAAACAAATTGAATCGCAGCCACTCGACTTACAGGGAGCAGATGAAGACCGTCATGGTGAGCAATGGCTTGTGTTTAGCTTAAAGGCCAACTGCAAGTCAAGTAAGAGATTGTTCGTCGTCGCCGTTCGACAAGTCGACGGCGATGGGCAGCAAAGATGAGGCCGCAAGAAAGCGAAGGATTGTCGGTCCGTCCGTCTCCGCTGAGATGGCAGGTAAACTGGCGATGGGCTATGGCAGAGACATATGGGCAGAGTGGCTGCTCTCCAAAGTCGTCTGTCCACGAGGAGGGAGGGAGGGGATGTCGGCAATCCGGCGTGTTGGTGAGGAGGAGGAAGAAGAAGAAGAAGAGAAAGAAGAAGAAGATTCTCGAGGCGAGCAGCCAAAGAGGTACAAGTACCAGCGTTAGACGCGGGAAGCTGGATTGGATGGGCAGCAAAAAACACCGCCTGGTTGCTTTTCTTAGTTCTTGGTTTCTTAGCTGGCAAGGGAGCAATGCGGAGCTTTTTTGGAGGCGGGAGGGAAGACGAGAGGTCCACCTGCTTAGGCCAGCGGCTGTGATAGGCTGCGCCTGGGAAAGCGGGTGAGAAATGATATCAAACGGGACAAACTAGGGGGAAAAGAGAGCGATAGAGTTCAAACAAGGCATGGGGGTGAGCAATTAATCAAAAGGGAAGAACAAAGAAGAAAGAAGAGGGAAAAAAAAAAAAATAGACGCAGTCAGGGAGGCGTTGCTTCTGGTGCCGCAAACCAAGGCAGCGGGACTGGTCGGGATGCCTTGGATTGGATGCCGTGCCAAAAATGTTTCGGCTGGCCCGCAGGTCGTATCACCATTAGCGATTCCAAGACTCGGAGCGGGGAGGGGGAAACCTTGTCGTTTTTCTTGAATTTCTTCTTTTTTTAATTTTTTTTTTTCTTTTTTTATTTTTATTTTTATTTTTATTTTTTTTTCCTTTTTTTTTTTTTTCCTTTTTTTTTTTTCCTTTTCTTTTGCTCTTGACCTGGTTGTTTTGACTCGATTTAGGCGTTTTCTTGCACCCGTTTCCCCTCGCGACAGGGATACAGATGCGGTATGAAACGTGCACAGAGTTGGAGAAGGACAAGGGTTTGGGGATGAAAGAGGCAACGGGAATAAACCAAAGAGGGAGATGATGACGGCAGTCAGACGAATTGAATCTTGCCACTTACCTACAAAGACAGCGATTGGTGCTGGAGTATGGAACCACTTGTTGTTCTCGTTTGACTGGAATTGGTTTCAAAGGCAAAAAAATAAAAAAAGCAAAAAAGCAATCAAACCCAATGCGAATCAGGACGACTCCTTGTTTAAACAAGACTCGGCCTGCCGTCTCTGACGTAATGACATGAGATTACGAAGACGGGCTGGAGCTGAAGCAAGACCCGATCCAGGACGAATTGCTTAAAGCTGACGTCCTCGATGCCGGATAATTGTGGATAGCGTCTCGACGGGCTGGAGAGTTTGGTCCGTTTGCTGGGCCAGGGGCCTGCCAAGCAGCAGGAATGCCTTGAGATTGCCAGAGCTGTTGCGTTGCTTTAGCTTCTTTGGAGCAGCGTCACGGACGCGATGGAGAGGGGGGGCGTTGTCTTGTTGGCCAGAATGATATAGCTCTGCGACACGCCTCATCCACTCCCGTCCCGTCGCGTGGTATTTATACATACTGTACCGTCTGTACCGTCTGCACCGTCTGTACCGCACAGCCATGCAATCACATGTGCGTATTATCATTGTTTGATGTGCCTTGTGCTGTCCGTGTGCGAGCCTTGTGCTCTATTGCCCAGTCTCCTTCCACTTCATCATCCGTGTTAGTCGTGCTCTCTGCAACTTGCATCACCAGCGATATTTTTTTTCCCCCTCCTCACACGGCACATGGTGCAAAAGGGCCCCCCTCGGCCTACCGGAGCCAAGGTCGAGCGAGCAATTTTGACACAAGCCTCATTCATCAGGGTTGGGTGTGATGGATGACAGGCTTCCAGTGTGTGAGAGCCACCGCGCTTACACGACGGGCTACCCATGACCCCTTCTGGGCCAGCTTGTGCACATCTTCCCAGCGTCGCACACGCTCCGTGGCCCCGTACTGGATCGTAATTGGGATTTCTCCAGAGTCTTGTGCTGTGCTCGGCGCTTTTCACGTCCAGCACACCGCAGGCTGATGGAAAATGACAGGCTGGCGAGGCGCCGGCTGAGGTGAATCCCCCCAGAGGCAGAGGCAACCCACGGAATGCCGTGCCACAGCATGGCATCACCGGTGCTTGCTTGTGCGACTGGGCTGGCCCACTGCTGGCAGCAAAGGCAATCCCATGTCCCTCGGAAGCTAAGCTTATTCCACGTCTCTGCGGGCCGATGACTCGGATTCGATTGCCCCGTGCTTCCAAGCGAAGCCGTAGTCGTGATCCAGCCCGTCGTTTTGAAGGATGGACTGTAGCGTATGTAGCATATCATCAAGGCTAAAAAACTGCGCTAATCCGGCCATGACTCTTGGATGATGCTACAGTACGATGGCGTCCCCTTACGAAGCAATGGCAAGGCCCTCGAAACCAAAGCATCAACAAGGAATCCTTGGCTCCGTAATGTAACGTGCAAGACCCTGTCGGCCGGGTGTTTGCGGCCCGGAAGCGTCGCGATGGACCCGGCCTGTGGCCCAAAGAGGAATCCATCGAGCTTGGCCAACAGCTCATCAGAAGTGAGAGTAAATTACAGAATTGGAAAGCAAGGATAACGACGGTAATCAATTGCAGGTTCCGTTTACCACATGAAAAAAAAAAAAAAAAAAAAAAAAAAAATCATCCACTCTACGCTTTACGGACGTTTTCTCCCGCTCTTCGTTCCGGCAATGGCCCCCTCGAGATCAGTACTTGCCGCCACAGCCTCTGACCAAACAAATCGCAAAAAAAGGTACCGCTACGAACTGACACGTGTGAGCGTTTTTTCTGCTCTCTGCCGCCGCATCCTCCTCCCATCTGTCAAAAAAAGTGTCTCGGATAAAAAGCGAATAAATAAATAACTAACTAAATCCAATCCAATCAAATCAAATCAAATCAAATCAAATCAGAATAGAAAAAAAAAGAACCTGTTTGTGCCCAACCACTCCCAACCGACCCCATTCCGATAGAGCTCCCTGTTACCACTAGTACCAGGTACCTGCAGAGAACCTTGGACGTTCACTCACAACCCTTCAAATGCTCACGCGCCGGCGATTAGGGTCATCTTTGGCTGGGCTCTATCTCGTCTCCTCTCCCCTCCCAAAATCGCTCCCCGTTCCTGCTTCCGCCGTCTGTGCCGAAATCATCTGCTTCCTCATCATCATTACCTCGTTCTCGTGCTACCCCAGAGCGCCTCTTCGCTCTTCGTCTCGTCCTCTATTTGCTAATAGTTATCAAGACTCGCCCAGCAAGGTTTCAGCTAGGCAAAAGCCATCGGCCCATGTCCTCAGCAGCAAAACGCCTGGCATTTCAGTGCAGCAAAACGCCTCTTGACCCTAGCCGCCTGGTAGCGGATCGACAGCCCCATCTGCGGCGGGGGTGGAGATGAGATGACCCATGCAGTTGACGTTTTGCTGCTTGCTGCTTGCTGCTTGCTTCTTGCTTCTTCTTGCTTGGGCTCTTTGTTACAGTATGTACATCCAAGTGAATAGCCGAGTGAGTTCCGGCCGTGCCTTACGGGCGTGGCAAGGCGCCCTCCCGCTGCGGTATTCAGCCGTGGAAACAGGGCATGGGAGTAATCAATGCTACTAGGTACTAGGTAGTACTGATTGATGCTCCGTACAGTACTGCATACTTGTAAGATTACGTGCTGTACTTAGCCGTCAGGTATCGTAGAAACAAACAAACGCGGGCTCCATACGCAGCTCCATGTACCCAAATAGGCCTCCGTTTGTTACCAACACACGGGATCAGACGGAGTGCGCTGATCCGTATAAGCCTCATTAGCGATCTGCTCCTGCAATCCCCTGTTCAGCATGGGACGGCCTTGCTTGCTTGCATGAATCAATCAATCAATCCATTCGCCCTGCCTTGTCCCAACAACCCACCAACACACCCCCCCAAAAAAATCTCACTCCAATAGGGATCGCCACGCTTGCTCTCTAGGGGTAACATGTGAAGCACACACACTTTCATTTGTCCGGCCTGCCCTGACGTTTCTAATTCTAGTCTGTCCGAACGACGAGGTGGCAAGGCAAGTTGCAAAGAACGCACCGTCAAAGCAGGGAGACAAAGAGATATCACAAGTAGACTCCGATTCCTCCTCCTCCTTTTGGGCCAGCGGCATATAAACCAATCTCGATATGATGCGCTGTTTTTACTGCTCCTGGACATCTTTTTTTTTTTCCCCTCTCCCACGTTGGTCTGCCAGCATGTGTCATTGGCCCTATCGATCCCTGCATCGCCCTTTGTGGCAAACACGACAGAATCTATCCGATGCCCCTTGGATTTGGAAACAAAAACCGTGTCTCCTTGCTTGCTTGCCGTATAACGACCTTTTGCATATCACCGCCTTATCCGGGTATTATGGAATTGCGCTCAAAAATCCTACTCTGCTCTGCGACGCTCTGCCACTCTTTGATAGGGCGTTTTGTTCGTGTTCTGTATTATATGACATCTCAGTAAATATGCACTCCAGAGGCAGCCCGTACGTGTCAGGCCGTGTCACCTTGGTTGAGGCAAGATCCAGTGGTTGTCATAGCTCCACGCAGATGCTCGCCGTCCCGCCAAGCCAAGCCAGCGGAGATATTCCTTCGCCTCTTGTCATGGTCTTGTCATGGCTCGAGTCCGTACGCCGTGCACTTACAGCTTGGCCTGTATGTAGGAGAAGATGACCATGCCAATCGGACCCCCCCTACCCGTATCAATTGCTCGTGATCCCGGAGTAATCCAGTCTATGGACAAATGATTAGATTAAGTTAGGTTAGTACCTTGAATGCGCTCTAAAACAAAAGTCAACTGCATGTCACGCCAGACCATTTAGACCACCTGGCGTATGTGAAAGCATTCGTTGCCACCACTATCACAAAGCTTCTCTTGCTTCTTACCCCGCACCCCTATCACAGTCCCAGCCCGGCAAGGAGAGCTGCCTGCTTGCCTAGAGGGATCCAATCGCTTGCGCCCCAAGAGCGTCAGCAGAAGCTCCCCAATCGCCCTTTGCCAATGGATCTTATATGCGTCATGTAGCGCATTGCTTTGACGCATCACAGGGCAGGCTTGGCAGTAATTGGCGCAGGCCTTGGCTCTTCCTGGAATTCCCCTTGGGCTAGCATACGACTGGTCCAATAGGCCTTGCACACAAAGTGCTTCATCTAAATTGCATCAACCGTGCGCTTAGGCAAAGCCACATTTTGCTCTCTATCATTGGCGAGATGCTGCACAAACAACTCTACAGAGTCTAGACCCAGGACATACACGTAATCAATCCCCGACTGGACGCCGATAACACACATGCTATACCCTTTTTTGATTCGTTCCCATCATCGTCATCAGTTCATCCAAAGGCGTACAGCCTTGTCTTTTCCTCCGCTGCCTACTCGCTGTCCATCAGGACTCCAATCAACCTAGCACGCCGTCAGCCACTGGTTCAGCGAGCAATGAGCCGGGAAGGGCAAAGGGGACAAACATACAGCAAAAACCTCGTCTTGGTGTCCCGGTAGGTCAACAGCCAGCTTACACGTAGCCATTGACCATACTTTCAATGTGGTATCCTTGGATGCCGTCACGAGGAGCCGACTATCGGCAGAGAAAGCACACTGGTATATCGGCGCTACATGGCCTCGGAGTGTGTTGATGAATTTGCCATCCCTATATCGGACATGACATTAGCACGTGCCAGACGCACTCTCCTGGTGTCCTCGAAACACAAACCTTGCGCTCCAGATTTTGGTGTGATTGTCCCATCCGGCACTCGCAATGAGACTGCCATCAGGGGAAAATGTCACGTGGTTGATGGCCTTTTGGTGTCCCAGAAGCCGTGCAACCGGCTTTGTGCCCTGGGAAGGATCCCAGAGGTACATGGTAAAGTCGTCCTGTGTAGACATGAAACCAGGTTAGAGAAACGAAACAACGCCAACGGATTGTTTGTCAACAAGTAAACTTACAGATCCTGATACAAGGCGTTCCGCAATCTTTCCCTGGAATCTGGCCGCCTTCTCAAAACGCTCCTTGGCCTTGTTCCGCCTTTCCTCCTCGCCATTCGGCGTTGGTTGATGATCGTAGAATGACGTCCGTAGCGCAAAGTCAGTAGACAGAGCCAGGTGATTTACCCAGTGGGCATGAGAGGATAGCGTGTGCACCAGTGTTCCCTTCTCAGCGTTCCAGACTCTGACTGTCTTGTCATGGCTGCCCGAGTAGATCAGTCCAGTACCTCCCCATTTGACACAGCTCACGCTGCTCCGATGACCGGACAAGACATGCTCTGTCCGTCCTGTGTTTACTGCCCAAACACGAATTGTTGTGTCCTTACTCGCACTCGCCAACCGGGGAGACCCATTCTCCCAAAGATGGTAGGGCTCCCAGGCAATATTGGTAACCCACTTAGAATGTCCTGTCAGAGCTCCGACGCCGGCAGCTTTCCCTGTCGCAGGATCCCAAAGTCGTACAGACTTGTCCATGCTTCCAGTGGCCAAACGGTTACCATCGGGGGACCAAGCGACACACAGAACCCAGTGCGTATGGCCGGACAGGGTATACTTGGGAGTGCCAGTTGCCGTATCCCATATCCGAGCGGTTTTGTCGCCAGAACCAGTAGCCAATAGACCGCTAGTGGCAGGGCTGAACTGAGCGGCCAAGATTGCTTCTCCATGTCCAGGTATTCTATGAGACATCCGCGTGACTGCTTGGACCTTGAAAACAGCCTGGGGTTCGGCACTAAGGGTAACAGTCGTTTCAAATGGATTATCGATACCATGGCTGCGCAGAAGTTGGAGCAGGTCGGTCGGGTATTGGTCGACGATAATGTCCGTCTCTGGGATGTGTATTCGGAAGCGATACGGGAGGAATTCTTCCCTGTCCTATTTTCGTAACACATCAGCCAAAGCGCTCCATTGGCATGCCCGCGGGAGCAGTCAAAACAAACCCTAGATAGCAGTGTATTTAACAGTAATGATAGATTTTTCTCAGATGCATCAGCAAGAGGCACTTCAATGACATCGGCCATCTGCTTCCCGTCGCTGTCGAGAAACCGGGCCTTGAACGAGCCCGCGGGGCCGGCGGCAACGGCGGTGACATCTTGCTGTATCTGCGTTTTCTCCAAGTTTTCGCGCTTCTGGCGCTTGGACGGAGGAGGTAATACCGTCGCCATGGCAAGTTGAAGCGCTTCCTTGGACCGACGATATTTCGATAGATGATGTTCAAAGTTCGCTACAGAATTACAATGGTGGGGCCCAATGGCAAAAAAAAACTAGGGAACTGGGACGAAAAATTAAGGCGGTGAGAATGTGGGGTTCCGCCAAAAATAGTAAGCCCACGGCCGATACTCAAGGGCCCCGGTCGAGATATGTAGAATTAATGGGCCAGAAAAGCTGCATCGGATGAGATATCCAATGCTTTTTGAGTATGGCTTTCGAGGGAAGGCCTAGACGTCTGGCTGCGTCGCCATGGACGGTCGGTGGCCGCGAATGCGCTTGGGCGTGCCTCCGAATACGGGAAAGATGGAGGTGGTCGCCATCCCACCAGGGATGGGGACGGGTGTGGAAGTAGGATTCTGAGCGAGCTGAAAATGCGGCTCTTGCATCAAGGGCTGGAGATGGCTGTTCTGTGCCTCTTGCTGAAGTTGGTGATGAACGGCCTGCTGCTCGAGGTTCTGCTGATGCTGGTGTTGCTGTGATTGGTCTTCTTGCCGTCCACGGCGCCTTGCACGCTGCTTCTGTGCTGACAGCTGCCTGCGGCCTTTTTCCACCAGCAGATGCCGCTTGTCTTGGGCTTCCTGCCTGCGCTGCCGCTGCCAATCCTCGTTCTGCACGGCGTAGATGGCTGCGATCTGCATCTGGAATTGTGCCAGTGCGTTTAATCGGTCCGGCTGTGACATCTTGCGATAGTCGGCTTTGAGCTGATGGAAAGTGTCGCCGGTTAATCGAAGTGTCGTTTCGGAGATGCCAGCCAGCTGAATAGCCGTTGCTGTCTGCGTGTCGGGTCGCGGGCCGTCATCGATTTCTATCAAAGTACTAATTAGAACACCAGCCTCGGACACCATGAAGCCATTCAATCACAAACCTTGAAGCTCAGTAAGTTCATTTTCATCCTCGCTCATCTCAGTCGGTGTCGGTGGTTCTGGGGTTCCGGGAGCATGGTTGTGCTGGTCACAGGAGATGGTCAAGACCCAGCCACCAATGCTCTTGCGGTTGACGGCCTTGGCTTTCCAAGGACAGTCGGTCTTCTTAGTGGTGGTCTTGTGCTTGGTTGCCATGCATTTATACGGACGGCCACCTCGATCACAGACAAGATCACAGCGGACAATGTCGTTGCCAGGGATGTCGGCACCACCCATCCGCGAGCGGTGCGATCTAGCCTTGACAATCTTGTAGCCCTCCTTCTCCATTCGACCATTGAGGTCCTTGATCAGCTCCTCGTACGTGCTGAAGACGCCGGCATGGGGCACGGCCACGGCCTCGAGGATCCCAAACATGGCTATCCTGGTGCGCCGGCGGTTTGCGCTGATATCGCTAGACTGCGTGTGGATTTGAAGTCAAACCTGTGTGTGTCCAATGTGATTCGTGGCGTCACAGCGCGGTCAAGACGTGGAGAAGAAGGTTGTTTTGGGAGAAGTTTCGGGTTAAACCGCGGTCCCTCCAAGCAATGACTCAGCTCCCTGGTCCAGGTACCTGGACAGCTGCAAGTCCTGATTGGTACGTACAACCAGCCAGTAGCATCACATCATATCACATGCTTCCCTCGCACTGGAGCTCTCCTTCCTGCTCGTTGATCTACGGATAATCGATCCGATAAGTCAACAAGCAGGCACGATAATGGGTTTGCACTCCAGCTGTTGCTGATTCTCAGCTCTACGTTGGCCATAGATTAGATAATTCGTAGAATATTCACCTTCATTCTATAACTTGCCAAATACACACATCCATTGAATTGCTTCATCTCGTCACCACAAGCCTTCTCAACAGACAATCTTGTCCCATTGTGCATTTTATCATCACAATTCTCAATCTACCAATTCTGCCTAAGCGATATCAACACTTCCTCAACAGCCATGTCAATTGACACTCAAGCCTCATCGCGGGCAGCGGATACAGTTTCTTCTTATTTCTCCGGCTCAGTCTCATCTGAATCGCCCAGCTGTCAATCTAGTGCCAGCTCCAACCAAGCCAGCAGATATGATTTCGGAAGTGAAAGCGAAAGCGATCATCTATCTCGATACTCTGCATCTATTGCCAGCTCCAGGCCTAGCACCACCTATACAGCCCCCTCGACAACTGCCTCTCGTCCTACTACTCCCTCGCGTCGTTCTCGACACGCTGCCACTCCTTCTATTATTGGGCAAAGCGACTCGCACGATGTCATATGCGCAGTTAGCGAAGCACGGGGCGTCACTCCTACGGTGGGAATCGCTACTGTCAACTTGTCTCTCGGTGAAGTTACTCTCAGCCAAATATGTGACAACCAATCCTATGTAAGGACAATTCACAAACTTCAGCTGGCGTGCCCTTCTCGCATAGTGTTCATGCCTTCGGCATGCCCTCCCAACGAGCCTAGCACATTTTTCTCCCTTGTTCAGCGACTGATACCTGAAGCGGAGATATCCCCTCACGACCGCTCTGCCTGGTCGGAATCAGCCGGCATAGACTACATAGAGCACCTAGCCCCCGAGGGTGATATTGGGCCGATTAAAGTGGCCATTCAAGGCAAATACTATGCCATCTGTTGTTTCTCTGCTGTAGGCCTCTTTTCCCTTTTCCCCGGCTCGTTCTTGAAACTCACTTTGTGCAAACTAGGCCATGAAATATATCGATCGTCAGTTTAACCTCAGCTTCTCGCCTCAATCGCTACGCATTAGATATCAGCCCTCCGAAGACACCATGATGATAGACATATCTGCTATGCAGTCACTCGAAGTAATGCGAAACCTAAAGTCTGCCAAATCGAAGGAATGCCTATTTGGGTTGTTGAATCACACTCTTACGCCAATGGGTTCTCGCGTGCTTCGCAACAATATGCTCCAACCGCCTACAGATTTTGATGGGTTTATCAAGACACGGTATGATGCTCTCGAAGAGATGGTCACCAACGAAGAAATGTTTCATGAAATTCGCAAAGGTAAGGACGCAAGCTGGAGTATTGATTAGTTGGCAAAGTTGCTAAGTCAATCCTATTAGCTCTCAAGCTTTTCCACGATGCTGAGAAAACACTCACAAAGGTAAGGCTAATTCAGTCGATCTGTTAACATGTTGGTGACCAGTGAATGCAGCTAGTCATCATTCGGAATACTACTCCTGGAGTCTCTGCGGCTGAAGAGCAAATCACTCACATACTCATGATTAAATCATTTCTGGAATCAGTTCCTGATCTTTATAGAGCCCTTCGCCCAGCAGAGAGCGATTTGCTTGTCAAGATACGGAATCTTTGTCGACCCGAGACAACAATTCCAATTCTACTCAACATTAAAAGGGTGATTGAAGCTGATGTAACCTACATGAGATCGCCACTGGATCTGCGCAACCAAAGGGCCTTTGCAGTCAAATCCGGTATTAGCGGCATGTTGGATCTTGCTCGCCAGACATACAAAGAACTTACAGAAAACATTCATAAATACTCTGGAGAAATTAGTGGTATGGCCGGCCACCATCACTTGCTTAATGGAGCGGAATTGACAAACGCGTATATAGAGGGATATCGTATTGCGGCATCCTTGAGATTCGATAATCAGCGCAGGTATTTTTTTCGGATTTCTGCGGCGGATCTAGACATGGAAACGATATCGCAAGATTTCATCAATGTGATTCAAAAACAGAATCACATCGAATGTCAGACTCTTGATCTCGTCAAGCTCAATCAACGGCTCTTGGACACTTCAAACGAGATAGTCATGCGAAGCGATGCCGTCATTCAGGACTTGGTGAAAGAACTCCGATGCCAAGTGTCCCCTCTGTTCCGGGTATGCGAATCAATTGCTCTGGTAGACATGATCTCGTCCTTTGGTCAAATCACCACCACGCGGGATTATGTGAGACCTAATATCGACGAGACGTTGGCTTTAAAATCAGCAAAGCACCCAATCCTAGATAAAGTAATGCGCTGCCCTGGAAACGGAGTACCGGTTGGTTTCCGAAGACTGATCGTTATTTTTGCAGAAAATGGCAAGTGACTATGTGCCCAACGATTATTATGCAGCAGAGCAATATCGCTTTCACTGTGTCACGGGATGCAACATGAGCGGCAAGAGCACATACATACGATCAGTAGCTTTGCTCCAAATCATGGCTCAAATCGGTTGTTTCGTCCCAGCAGAGTTCGCAACCTTTCCCATCATCCACAACATCTTCGCCCGCATATCGACCCAAGATAATATAGAGGCCAATCTATCGGGTTTTGGAGTAGAGATGAGGGAAATGGCCTTCATCTTGAAGAACATAGATAATAAAAGCCTCGCAATCATTGACGAGCTGGGCCGTGGGACAAGTACCAGAGATGGCATGGCGATTGCCATGGCTATATCCGAAGCCCTGATTGACACTGGAGCGTCTATTTGGTTTGCAACCCACTTTGTCGAGCTTGCTCGAGTGCTTTGGGACCGCCCCGGCGTCCTCAATCTCCATCTTGCATCCGATATCTCTGTCGGGGAAGGAGGGATACCCCAATTGACGATGTTATACAGAGCCACCGCAGGCACTGTTGACGATGAACATCATTACGGCATTGCTTTGGCTCGTGCAATCGGAATGCCGGAGAGTTTCATTGACCGTGCAGAGTCTATAGCAAACGATTTGAGAAAAAGACGAGAAGCGAACCGACAGAGCTCTGAGTCGTATAAGGAGACACGGCGACACAAACTCGTGTTGAACCTTTATGAAGCCCTTAGGCAAGCCAAGAATTCTTCAAATAAGGAGGCTCTATCTGGGTACCTCAAGCGCCTCCAAGAGGAGTACGTTTTACGCTTGAGAGCTATTGAGGAGATGTGAGGTTAGCTGATTAGATTTGATCCATTTGTGATACTGGTTCCTAAGCTGTAGACTGGTGAATATAATTTCCCACTCTTTAAGTAAAGTGTTTGCATTCGTTCATTCACACGCGTGTATTAGTAGCGTCTATCTAGTTGAAAAAATCACCAATTCACCACAAGAGAGTTTGGTCATAATCCACCTGCTATCCTGCCCATAACGAGTAATTGCCGACCAAAATGAATTATATGGGAGTACGAACAATATGCTGAGAGTCTTTACTCGGATTATAGTGCCAAAGCATTTTCTTCGGATGTATTAGGCTGCTTCAGAGGAACAAATTAGCTATGCTGTTTGAAAGCAAGAAAATGGACTGAGATACATACTGTAGTAATTCGAGAAGTTTGCTGGTATAGCTGAGGTTATCGGTATTTAAATAGAGGTCTCTCTTGAGACTGTCCCATGACTGTGCTGCCCTTTTGCCCATTTCTTCTGGGACTGACTTGTCTGTATCGGCGAGACGCCTGTTAAAGACTTCGAGACTTAACCAGCCTTTAAAGCCGATCCGTGAAATAAGAACTTGGAGAATCTCTCGGATAGGTAGGTAACCTCCATAATGAGGCTCGCCGTAGAACAGTCTTGCGTTCCTGGACCAGCTCATCCGGGGCGGCTGTTCTGGGTCGTAGAATTCGTGGCCTTGAAGCAGTGGGTGCGTGAGTCGCTCGCCATCGGCTATCTGCAAGAGGAATATTCTCTCAGCTGGGACAGACTGGACTAGGCGATCCAGAGACTGCGTCATGGCCTGGCTGGCATCTGGGTTGCGGCCGGTTGACATTGTAGGATCAGCATATATGCGGCCTGCAATGTTGAATGTGTCTAGGCAGATGCCAAAGTTTGGCCGGTTTACTTTGCACACAACGTCCCAGCTGGCTTCCCAGGCCTCGACACGGGTTCCCCAACAGAGAGCTTCGTACGCAAATCTAATGACGGGCGTTTCTTGGAGACCCATTTCTGCTACTTCTAACAGGTCTTGGATGATGCAATCCATGTCCTCGGTGATTTGATTCGGTGGTAGGTTGCTACTTGGTAGCATGATAAGGTCAGTGCCCAACACGTGTGCCATCTTGAGCCAGAGCCTCATCTCTTCTATGCGGCGGTTGTGCAAGCTGCGGTCCACGAGACCTTCGTAGTGCATAAATGGCTGGAGACAAATGATTTCGAGGTTGCGGTCGTCGCAGTATCCTCTAATCAAATGCGCGGACGAGATGTGATTCTCCGGAGTGGCTCCGCCAGGCATCTTTTTGGCGAGGTCCAAAAGGTCTTCGTAGAATAATTCGATGCCCGAGAAGCCATATTTCATGGCCATGTCTAGCTTCTCTGGGAGTGAGTGGCCAGCGTAGCATCTGCCCAGAGACATTGTGCATATACTTGGTTTATACGCCATATTGAGGAGACAATAAAAGTGAGGCGTTTGTAAGAGACAAGTGAATTTGATGAGGGTAGAACAACTCAAGTAGTGTAGCAATAACTGAATGGAAGATCTGCAAAGAGATACTCATCCTTTTTCAATGATGTTCAACAAAGAGTCCTCATGGCGCCTCCCGAGTACCCACTCTTCTAGTACAAGGTGCAGGAGGTCAGCGATCTTCGAAAGGGGCATTTGGATTGATGGAAAATCGAACAAGGAGCCACGTACTAATTATGCAATAGAATTCTATCTCATCCTCTTTCGATATCATTTGACGGCCAGTCCCTGGTTATAACGGCCAGTCTCGCCGACGATCCGGCCGTTGGCGAACCACAACAAGAGCTAGAGGTGATAGTGCGGGCGAAACTCGAGTCGAACAAAAGGCAAAAAGAGTGAATATCTGCTCGTCTCGGACAGATTAAGACCCCCACGGATGCAAAGTCGGGTCAAAGATGCCCGAACCAGAAGCATGATAACGGCTCCGGCGCAGCGGCCGAAGAGAAAGACGGCGATAGCTCCGCTGGTGGGGCCGTGACAAGTTCAGGTTTCCGTCGGAGCAGACTCGAAAATAAGATGCCAAGGTTGTGTGATGACGGAGATGTTTCCAGTTGCTGCCTGTTGGGCGCTGTCAATGGGCCGGAGAAGGGCCATTTCCTGACGTCTCGGAGGCTGCACCGTGAGGCCTGCGTCACGGGCGATGAGCCTATCACGAGGCAATGTCGAGTCCCCAGGTTTACGGAGAGTAGCTACCGAAATGGAGACGTTTTTAAAAAGTCTTGACATATGCGCATCTCGGGATTAGCACCATTGGGAGATGCAAAAAAACTCACGGACGCAGCCAGAGGCAAATCGGACCGAGAAGCCGTATGACCGGGATTCCGCGACCCCCCCTGTTGTCACAAGGAGGAAGGTGGAGCGGGAGGAATTAGACACGAGCGACAAATTAAGCATCTTTATACTAGTTTCTTGTAAATCTCATAGTCGTATGAGGTATTTGAGATGATTTCATGGGTATTTGGATAGTTTAGCAAAGACATGGTGCGGGATGGGTCTGTGGCCATTGAGATGCTGGTCTTGAGCCAGGTTGTCCGCAAATGGAATTGGAAGTCAAATCCACAAGGTTTGGGACACTGCGCTATAGAATATGCGATGGCTCTGAGAGGTGTGAGATAAGTTATTAGATATGACGATAACGTACTTGGCAAATACTTTCACTGAAAAAGTGTGGTGGCCCGCTTGTTGAAAGGGTGAAGTAAATACCAGACTAGATTACAATTTCCCTTCTCATTACTTTGATTTATACTAAACTACTTCTTTTGCAATCCGAAATCCAAAATGGCCTACTCTGAACCGTCAAAGTCCGATGCCATCCAGTACTGGGTCCTGACGAGAAAATGTCAGTTTGCAGGGTAGCCTAGATCTGAATAACAGCCTCCATTAAATCAGCTCTGATTGTGTAGAGGGTATGTTTCATACAATAGATTATATATATAATATCAATTATTAACTTGCAGGGTTGGATATTAGAGATATATACCTATGTTGCATTCCATAGTCTGCATCCCGTAGTGAAAATGCCTAGGGCACGATGTCACCTACACGTGCATCACTTTTGTCCCCCAAGCAAGTTATTTCTACACCAATCAAACAGCCTCGAGATTATCTCTCATCCTTGTATAAAGTAGTCGTGCTTTATTGTATTGTAAGACTCTCCTTATACCCTCTTCAGCACTTGGCGCAGCTCATAAGAAGCATCGCTGCGTCTGGTAACATGCTGCATCTGCTGTGGAATTTTACGTTAAACTGAACAGCTGTTTGCACTGTTGTGCCATCAAAGACGTTGATGGGCTCGCTTTTCATGTTCGTATGCACAGCCGTCGGCATGATGGAATATGGTTGATCCCTAACCGGCAGGCTGGCAAGGCGTCGATTGGCTTGACTGGCTCTTCGCACATGAACTTGAAATAGGCATCACGATCCTAGCCCAACAGCTGAAGAAGGGGTTTAAAAGCAAGCTTTTAGTCTGACCGCATGGCTACCGAACCTGACTATCTTGCTAGGCCAAGCAGAGTAGCCTGAAGAAAGCCAGCGCATCAGTATCAACATTTCATTCCTCAGTCCCTCCTCAAGACCTTCACCCACAAATATGTCGTTCCCGACTACTCCGACGCGGCAAAGGTAGGAAGCGTGCCCCTAAGAATGGGATTTACCCTGGAGAGCCAGCATAACATACGGCTGACAAGAACAGAAAATAATCTCCTACGCAAATTCATGTTCCGGCTTACCTTGCGTGGCGTGCAATACCACCGAAAGTACAACCTCGAGAGCGTGCGAGATTATTAGGGGGATGACAAGGTGTGGTTGCCGGAATATACGCCTGTCTACGACATCTCTAAACCGATTAATGTCTGGCTTCAGAGCTGGAGGCAATTATTGATCTGGAGATTGATACAGAGGGGAACTGGAAGGAACGCATTAGGAAGAGCATATACTTACTCATTACCGACATGTTAAATGACAATATTGAATATATACACACTAGACAATCGCGTCGAAGAGTTTATTCATACAGACAACTACTGCAAGGTATCCGAAAAGCGGACTCTGGCTTGTTACGATGACAGTATTATCAACCATATTGACTTGGCCCCTTGCTATGATACATTTGCTCCATTTCACTAAAGCCCATGATAGTCTTGCGATCTAATATATTACCTGAGCCACTTGGCGGCGCGAATCTAGTTGTTACGATGTGGCAGCAAGTCCAGAAGAATATACAAATAGAAATTCGCTTTGGTAATGTAACCAAATCCATGCTAGAAGACATCCCTATCCAAAAGGTAAAGAATATCTGCAAATCTTTGTGGACTACCGCAATAACATCGAGTAGCTGTGGTCAATGGAGAACAGCGTGGTGTACTCTGTAGTGCCGTTTTATTTGTTGTCTCTTGGATGCCGACATTAGCTCCCGATTCTGCTAAAAGCTTCGAAGTTTTGAAGTTTCCCATTCTTGTGGAAACAATCAAGGGTGTTTCGATATGTTTATCTCGAAGGTTTAGTACACGTGCTGCATTTCCCTGTACCGCACTGATATAAACCTTATAGCGTCGATGCTACTACGGATAGCCTATCCTGGTCCAGTTCGACCTGACCCCGACCGCCTCTCGAAAGTTGGGATACTGAGTGTGTCAGCTTGGACGATGGGCTTGCGGATTTTATGACCTTTGTTTGGGGGACCACATGATTGTCGTAATGCAGATGATGTTCCGTGGCATCAAGCCCATCTTTAACAACTAGTGGCCGATGTGAGACTGTGAGTGGAGGAGCAGTTGGATGGTGATATCACTTCCTCTTCGTCAGAGGAAAGAGGCTGGCGATCTAGTGTCTGGAACCACGGCATTTACTCTCACTACACTTTGCAACTCTATTCTGATACAGCCAACCGTTTAGACTTGACATGAAGCCACCCGTCTGCTTGGGGCAGAATGGAGCTCCATTTCCAAGCCTCTTCCGCAGCCACGCGCCATCTGAGCGCATTCTACTCGAGTCCTTCGCAGATAGTCACTCGAAGCGTACCTGTTCGAATGTTGCTTGCCATGTCGTGACCACGGCGTTTGAGACGGCCTCATCTCGTCGAACATCTCTGCATCGCTGTTTAGGATGCAGCCATTCTTCTTATGGCTCCTCCGAAGCTCGCCCAGGTATGTCCTCACTGACATGCGAGGAGCGCAGCGGTTAATCTACGCAGCCGCTCGGGTAATTGCCAGCTGGATGCAGTCCAGAGCGTGAAGAAGGGAGCATACTCCCGAGGATACACAGCATGATCACTCCGCGGTCGCTGCATGATGGAGGCTAGGAAGCACGCAGATGTTAAGGAAGTGGCCTAAATTACGCTCTCACATCATTCGCTCTTAGCTATCCAAAATTTACGCTCAAGTAATTTCCCTTCTCCAAACAATAGTGCTAAAAGCATCGCCAATCTCACAAAGCCCTACCTTAGCCAAGTCTCTCATTAGTGGTGATCCTGACCCATTTCTTGTAGCGGATGTGCCGCTATCCACGTTCCATCGTCATGCTGGGTAGGCGTAGAGGCTGATATGCTATCCTTAGCGATAGGACCGCCGTTCTCGAGACGCCATCCATCACCCTGGCTCCGTGGTACGCTGGAACTCCGATTAACCTGGATGGGCCCGCGTCGACTGCCGCAACCTGCTTGGTATTTGGTATATCATGCTGATGGCGATGATGACGATGGTGCCTTGGACGTTGCTGCCCTTTATGAGATTGTCTTTGGCGGCCTTGGTGCCGATGACACTAATAGCCAAGACTCGGACGGCGGAGCTTCTGATACAGTCCGTATAGTCCGTCTATCCTCATGATGGCACGGGACAATTGCATGGTCATCTGCGTGAGGAGTTGTTTGCCAGATTGCTGTCTCTTGGTCGTCGGCAACGTAACCCCCCGTGACGTGTCGGATTGTCGTCTGCTCCTCTTTCTTAGCATAAGAGATTGCTGTCGGAGTCTGACTGCCTATATCGGCTGTGCCAGACAGAGGCATCGCACAACCATAGCAGATCTGGGCCGAGGACCGTGATTCCGGCTCCATAACTATCATGAGGCTCAACAAGTATAGTAAGACGTTGCCATGGTCTTTCTTTGAGTCCTCCTGGAACTTCTTGGCTGTGAGCAAATCTCTGGTGCAAGATAGTGCCGAGTGCCGCAGAGTGTCTTTAACTCAGAGCTATCTCGCGATAGTCCAAAGTCGCCAAACTTGACGTGGATCTTGCCTAACGATCGGCGTTGGACGAGAATGTTACCTGGCTTGATATCTCGATGTGAAATCCCCTTTTCGTGTAGATATGTCAAGGCCGAGAGGCATTGATAGAGAATTGATAAAGTCTCATCATGCGATAAGTCCTCCTGGTCCTCTAAAGACCCATGGGGCGCATACTCTAGGTATAATTGAGGATGTGGCTAAAGAAATGCGCTGTAAAGTCTCACAATATGATCCTATTAGGTTATTAGAATTAAAGCAGTCAATAGGAAGGTGGCATACGAATATGTGAAACTTTGCCCATGTTGTAAGCCTCATTCATCCAATCTTTATCGTTGACCATTTTCCTCCGAATTGCACTCTCAATAGGCTCCTTTAAGTCAAACTCCTGCCCATTGCTGACATTCCAGAGATAAGACACGATGCCGAAGCCGCCTTCGCCAAGTGTCCTCCTCAGATAGATTTCTCCCGTGCCTGGTGTCTGGACTCCGGTGGGCAACATTGTCTCCGGGAGGAGACTGCCGATAGAACCTTCGGCCATCCCCGCGCCCTGACGGAACTGGTTGACCTCGTTGATATACATCAGAGAGTTCGTATCGTGGCGTGGGGCAACAATCTTGAACGAGATGGTCTCGTTCAACTTGACAATAATGCTACTCTTATCCTGAGGGACATTATGGCCGCCCACAATCCACCGGAAATTTCTCCGCACACCTTTCCCTTCGCCATTGTAAGTGACTTGGGTTCCTATGGATGAACTCGGGTCTTTAACGATAGGGCGGTTCATCTCATCAAGGGTGAGGCTAAAGTGGTGGTTGGAGACGCCATGGTAATCCAAGACGACATCGCAATTCGAGCTTGACCCGAAGACGATCCCTTATCGGGACGAAGGATGTCACTCAATCGGATCTCGAGGAACGGCAGTTAGTCAAGCTTTGGGGCGAAACGATTATCTGGCGGCCCTGTCGAGCATCTCGTGCGGGGTAGTACCTACTAGGAGTAGCTGTGTTGCATCTAAGATTAGGTTGATCGATTGCCGGCGCTAATAGAGGCTACTGTATACTCTCCCGGCCCCGCCTCCAGAAACTGACCCTACAGTACAAAGACAAAGGGATTCAACCCAGCTGCTGACTGAGCATTCAACTCTTTGTCGTGACGCTCTTTGCCGCGACACTGTTTTGCGCACAGAAACATCAAACATGCTCAATCTTGCATCTATGCTTAAATCGACGGCAACATGGCTTCCTCCGAACCGATTCCTACGCTGCTGACTGTAGAAGACATCGCTGCCTTGAGCGATGTAGAGCTTTCCGAGTTCATGAAGAAGCACCGCCATCCCAACGGTGACTTTTGCCTTCCCATTGACGGCTGGGAAAAACTGTCAAAGGATGAGCGAAACAAACTTGCAGAAAGGCTAAAGTGAGCCGCCCTCTCTAGTTGGTTAAATGCCCATCGCCTTGTCCTGTTTGCAAACGATGAACCAGGGCCCAAAAACGAGCCCTAGCACAGAGTACTACGGCTTGTTCCCGCCCACTCGATCTGGACACTCTCGACGCTCGCCTGCGTGACTTATCAGATGGCAACAACGCCTCCTCTCCGCCCGCCCGAGCAAGAAGCCGCGAGAGAACAAAGACCCCCCTGGACTACGAACCTATATATAAAGAAGAGGAGACTCGGGCATACCATGAAATAGTAAACGACGGGGGCCGACCGTTTTACCCAATCCACCTACTCGAGCAGGTTTACAAGAACCCAGCGGACCATCTCGAGATGATGGATCCGTGGAGGCCCCGTATTAGACCGGAAATCTGGGAATCATATTGGACGGGAGAATTACAGCCCTTGATATTGTTCCAGAAGCAGCTCTCGAGGTGGCAGGATTTCCGCAAGTGGCAAAACGATAATCGAGGGATTGAGGATGACAATGGCGGCTTCCCGGCATATCTCGAGTCAATGAAGCGTAAAGTGGAGCTATATGATGGTAAAGACTATTATATGGAGTGCTGGCCAAGACTGAAGCTGACCCTTCATCCATTAAAAAGAAGTGGGATTTTGAGGAATTCAAACGGCACGAAGAGAAATATCATTGCAGAGAACGTGGCTGTAATGGATTTCCGCAGTATGTCGAGGCGGTGAAGCGCCGCCTGACACAACACAACTTCACTCGGCCGTTCCACCTACATGAGGACCCTAAGCAGCAAAGCAAGTTGATGACATGGATCGAATACCTCAACTTCGAGTACTGGCGGCCGACCGTCACATCAAGGCCAGGGAGCACTTTAAGCCGGCTCACGACAAGGCCTGGCAGGAGCTTGTGGACTTGAACGTGTTGAGGCCGCACGAGACCTAAGAATTCATACAGACCTTTGCATCCTCAATGGAGCGGCAGGCAGAGGAAGGCCGGGCCTGGGAGGCTGTGAAGAGGGCCAAGTTGGAGGCCGAAACGGTCAACAAGATGGCACAGGAGGATCCGCGGCGTATATCGATGATGAGGATCGCTGCAAATGAGGTAGACGCGGCGGAACGTCGGCTGGATTTCCTTAATGAAAAAAACGATCTCATCTTCGATTTTCTAATGGGGACATCTGGCTACACTGAAGAGAAGAAGGACGCTGCTCGCCACAGCAGGCTAGTACAATGGGTTCTAGAACAAATTCCCTTGATTGAGGCCGAGGTGACCGAGTCTGAGAGAAATGAGGTTACATCTAACGCGGCTAAGAAGATGAAGAGGAGGCTCAGCACCGATGAAGACGACCGGGGAAAGCAAGGCCCCAAAAGGCAGAAGTTGGACCGGCAGGAGTCGAGCTCGCATCCAGCCAGCGGCGCATCCGGAATCCGGCTCCGTGACGGACCAGAGTAAAGTCAGGGGTCCACGAACCAAGCGGCCGACTACCAAGCGGCCGCGTCGGTCCGTATATGCCTCTCAGGCGATGCTCCAAGGACCCCGCCGCAGCGCCCGTGTTGCAGCGCGCCAAAATTCTCCCGGGACGGCTCTCACGCCTGACACTTCGTGATCACGATTGCGATCAAGGTGACACGAGAAGCCTTGCGGAGCCGTTCTTGGGGCCTTGTTTGTTTGCTGAGGATACGGAGGCTTCGGGCGACGGAGAGGGGGTTGAAGAGTAGCATTCGACAGAGCATGGCTAAACTTGAAGGGAATCGAAGAGGAGTCGGCATCTGCAGTTGGGGGGGGGGGGGTGCTAGTTGGCGATGGTGTGTGCACTGGAGCATGTCTCTTATTGTTTACCGTTTTGTGTAGCGAAAGTAAAGTCTGCGGAGGATAGACGAATGATGTTAGTACTTGATCTAATTTTTGAAGACGATTTGTTTTGCTATGACGAGAACTCGATCTTCCTGAATCGTAATACTATCGAGGATATTTAGAAGTCCTGAAATAGTCACTCCTCTCTTTCGTCGCCTAGTGTCTTTGTCGCTGTTGGAATCCTCTAAAATCTGTCTGGGAGCCTAGCAAATACGTCTTTCAGCATTTGATCGTTTGTGCCGGGGATGCTGATGATGTAGATATCTACACCTATCTGATTTACCAGTAATTGATAAGCTGAAGCTTAATTTTCCCCTGTTAAATTGTCGGACGGTTTGAAGGTTGGGAGACATTTACCGGCGAAAGCGGAGTGAAGCCTAAGAATTGGGGGAACTCTGACGAGACTGGCTTTATGGTTGGATATCTTGGAAAATGGACGTCCTTATGCCCATCTTGGTGGATTCCAACGATTTGGGTGCAAATATTGCCTTAGTAAGCGCTATAGCTAAGCTATGCCTTTTGGTATATTCACTGTTAAACAGGGCAGACTCAGGGAGAGGAGTGGACATGGCTCTTAGCAGACTGGATCTTCTCTCGTCTCCTCAAGTGAAGGTTAGCGTGGTTGCTATTGGCCTTGATGCCTTTAGTCTTGGATTTCTGAAGTACGCAAACACATGAACGATTAATGGTTTAATAGGTCAATGAAGGGGTTGACCACAAGAAGCTCGTAGGTTTATCTATAAATCGTTAGCAAAGACTACATTGAAACTATAAAGTATTCCAGGCTAAAATTCAAGACGACATTAGAATTTATTAAATTGCCATACTGGGGATCCCAGCAGCCTCCGACATCGAGATGAGCGCCTGAAGAAAGCACGCACATCAGATGGCATCGACTCGGCCAGAAGAAACCAGACGCTAAAAGGGAGAATGGTGTTTACGTTCAGACATTCAAGACCAATTTCAGCATCTCTTTTGATGAAAAGAGGGCGGTTTTGGGAAGCATTGTCCACAACATAATGCTTCGCAGCCTTGAACACAAATAATTCTGCTGCTACATAGCGTCAAACAAAAACAAAGCCTCAGCCTGAGAGCGTACTGTATCAACATCATTCATTCATCGTTGCTCGCACTGGCCCAGAGCCTCGGCATTGCACTGCCACAGCAAAAGCGCCACAGACACTCCGCCACACCGATATCTGGCTGCCTACCATGGACTCGTAATGCAAGCGTTAGCGTACCCATTTCGGGCTCTGAATCCCATCATCTGCTACAGTAAATGGCTGCCTCGCGTGAATTCGTACGCAAACGCGTAACCCAGGGGCAAAACTCCAACCACTAGCAAACTAGCACAGCGGGCAGAGTGGCAAATATGCGTGCGTGCAAACTACGCTGAGACGGCCGTGAATGTCCGCTAGAATCTGCCTGGGACGGCTGATTCCTTCTTGTATATAAAAGGCATCGACTTCTAGCACATGATAAAAGAAAAAAAAAAAAACTCGCTGATTGACAAATCTCTGATTCCCATACTTTAAACTTACAAGGCGATGGGATCTATGTTGTTAAACTCCCAATCTGCAAATCCCGCCATGGCCGCAACGCTCGGGTCTTCGCTCGAAGCCCAAGGTCTCGCAGACGAGCAGAGGGGATTGCTGGATCTCATCGACAAGCTCCAATTTGCGCAGCTGGACAATGTCAAGCTGCCACAGATTGTAGTCGTTGGCGATCAATCCGCCGGCAAGAGTTCAGTTCTCGAAGCCCTCAGCGGCACTCCCTTTCCTCGAGACGCCGGCGCTTGCACCCGCTTTGCGACGGAGATTCGCCTGAGGAGAGCAAAGGAGACGAACCTCAAGGTGTCTATTATTCCGGATAAGAATCGCCCTTATAATGAGCAGGCACGCTTGCTGCAGTATGGAGGCGACGTTGGCATCGACACGCCCTTTGACGCCATGATGAGAGAGGCCACAGAACTCATCGCGCCTCGCAGCATACCAGGCCGTTTCGCCGCCCGCGATATCCTCGTGGTGGAAAAGACGGGCCCAGAAATGCCCATGCTGAGTCTCGTTGACCTGCCCGGCCTCGTCCGTGTAGCCAACAGAGACCAGTCAGAGGCGGACATCCAGACCATCGAAGTACTCTCCGATCGATACATGAAGAGCAGCCGGACCATCATCCTGGCCGTCATCGGCGGCAACAACGACTACGTGCAGGCGCCCATATTGAAGAAGGCTCGCCAGTTTGACCCGTCTGGCTCACGCACAATTGGCGTCTTGACAAAGCCGGACATGACGGAGGGCATCGGCCTCGAAGACAAATTCATCGAGCTCGTGACCAACAAAGATCGAGAAAACAATTTCAAGCTCGGCTGGTACATCCTGCTCAACCCAGGGCCGGGAGAGTACTGGTCCTCTGCGGAAGAAAGATGGCGGCGTGAGGCGGATTTCTTCACAAGGGGCAAATGGGCCGCTCTGCCGCCTCACATGTGGGGGATCGAAGCATTGCGACAGAAGCTCAGTTCCCAGCTCCAGCGACACGTGGGAAAGCACGTCAAATCGCTCCGAAGACAAATCCAACAGGCCCTCGAGCAATGCGAAGCTGAACTCAAGGCCATGGGCTCTGGAAAAGACACCATCGAGGAGATGCGCTTCGAAATGGGCGAGCTTTTTTCCGCATCGGGCAATCTCGTCACGCCTGCTGTGAATGGTAATTACAAGAATCCGGTCGGAGAGTCTTTCTTCTCAAGAAGATCCAGCCCCAAGGGAACGCCTCCGCAAAAACTGCGGGCACGAGTCCGTGAGGAGAGCGAGAGGTTCTCGCGCTTATTCCGCCAGCAAGGTAGCAAGATCAACTTTTCTTCCTCTTATGGCGCTAGCATGGATCTACCAGCAGCAGGAGTCGTCGATGACCAGTCCAAGAAAGAGTTTGCACAGAGAGAAGTCGAGCCGCTGCTACGACAGATTCGCGGCAATGAGCTTCCCCTTGATTCCAATCCCAGGGCTCCGTATATACTGTTCCAAGACTTTTCTCGAAACTGGCCGATTCTGGCTCAGGAATACAAGGAAAACGTGGGAGTTATCTGCAACGAATTCCTCGCTGATGTGATTGATCATGTCTGGCCATTGCGGATGAGAGATCCCTTGCGATTCCACTTCCTGGAGACAAAGATGAAGGAAATGATGGACGAGGCAGAAAAGGAGCTCAAAAGATTGACTGACGATCTGGAATTGGAGATTCAGCCATACGATCCTGAATACGAACAACGTCTCATCAGATGGCGCTCGGAAGCCACGGAAAATGGCGGCACCTACACTGAGGCGGAGGAAGTCCTTGAAAAGATGCTCATCTACTACGACTTGACGGCGCGGATATTCACTCGCAACACCATCACTCAAGTCGTCGAGCGGCACTTGCTTCTGCGAATGCTCGGACTCTTCAACCCCATTGAGATTTTGCGCATGCGAGACGCCACCGTCGAGGCCATTGCGGCTGAGAATAAAGAGACGCGAGATCGCCGGACGGCCTTGAAGGCAAGGAAAGCAGCCATTGAAGAGGCGCGAAGCATATGTGCCAGCCTAGCTATGAGAAGCGAGCTGCGGGCATACGAGGATGAAATGGAGGACGACGTTGCGACGGATGACGAGGATCATGCTCGAAATGACTACAGCTCCAACCGATTTTCAGCATCGTCAACACACGAGAATGCTCAGCAGCCTCTCGCGTCACAAAACCCACCAGTGCGTCGCAAGAGACGAGAGGAGCGACCTCGACCATCAGTCAGCGTCGACACCACGCAGCGACGGCCAACGACTCCTCAACAGAACCCGCAGGATTTCCAGACGAGCGGTATAACTGCTGCTCAGGAGTGGGACGAATCGTATTACACGACGGCGCAATCGGCACCGCATCATGCGCCCCCACCGCCTCCTCCGCGGCCTCAAAAGGTGGGATTAGAAGACGGCGAGCGATATGACGCCACTCCAAGGGTCGATCGGACGAAAGAGAGCGCGAGACAGAAGTTGGCTTCGGTGATGAGAATGGGAGCACAGAACGCGCAGGTATGAGATGATTGCGTTATTGCGGTGTAAATCGGATGGGAGTTTGAGGTATACATTTTGCGGAGGCAACTGGGGGTATAAACTGGTAGTTGGTCGAGTGTAGCGATTATAGCATTTAGAAGGAAGATTATCCCGCTCTCAAAGAATGCAACGGCTTCATGATGTTGCTATTGGTGAGAACAATTTGTCCATCAAACGCGTCCATTTGTCGGTGAGTGCCGGCTATAGTGTATTGGTTTATCCAAAGCCCAGTACCAAGTCGCATTTGATGCACGCTAATGCTCGATCCCTCAGGATGCGGCAATGGCATGATGAAACGACGGATCGCAATTATTCGGTATGAGTCGGATGAAAAATGCCGTTCCCCCTTAAATAAACCGTGGAGGATGCAGGAATTGCGGAGGGCATCTGCGATACTCAGCGTCGTGCCAAAATCATGAGTTAGCCGAGTTGCCTTTCAGGCGAAGTTGGCAAGGATCAGGTTGGATCTCGTTGTGGCAAGAGATGAGAGTCTAGGTTCAACGGCGCAGAGTAAGTTGACATGTCTTGTCTGGCCAATGGTGTTGCTTCGCATGCTTGATGATTCCTCATTTTTGCAAATTTCGGAATTCGCAAGGCAGAGTGCCGGTTGGTTGTGTGGGTAGCTATAGCACTTTGTCATGCTTGCAGGGACGCACCAGTCATGCAAGCGCCGGTGTTGGATACCGCATCGACATCAGATAATCGCCATCAGAGCGAAACACTTCATGTCTTGGCAGCCGAGTCGATTGCAGGGCGTAGAAGACATGTGTCCTCTAAGAGCGAGACGATCGGGTATGACACCCGTTCTGCTCCCATTGCAGAAGATGCCGGTCAAATACCCAGGCAGACAGCGGCTGATGAAGCGAATGCGAAAGCCATATCATCTGTCCTTTAATAACATGATAAGGCATCAGGCGGAAGGATTCTGCAGGGACGCTAGAAGAGACACTTTGCAGAGCACTTCAATATCCCGTCCAATGAGTGAGTGCGTGAGTCATTGCCGGGGAGAGAAACAGCTGGAATTCGTCGGTATCGGCCATGACGAGGCATGTTTGGGCTAGAAAAGGGGGTCCAGGAGGGCGTCGTCATCGCGCAGCGGCCAGTGACGACGAGAAATTTGCTTTTCACTTGAGCGAATCCTGAGAGACGGCGCGTGTGAATTAATCTCAGAAGAGTTCCCATCGCCAGGGCTGGATCGGCTTTTAGCATCGCCAAGGTGTAGCACAGGCAAGCCACCAGAACGCCACACGGGCAACAATCTACCCGAACGGCAGCGGCTGGCACCGACATGTGGAGGCGCAGAGGTACCTTGAAGGTGTCTTTTGTACGGGAGATGGTGAGTATATCGTGGGTAATTCCATCAGTTTTGTGCAGATTTCGAAGCAAAAAATTAATTTCCTATCATAATACATTATCTATAGATAAGAACATTTTTTTCATAATTCTTTGACACCAGCCAGCACCATATCTCCCCTCCATAACGACCTGAATTTCCCCCCCGAAAAACACAAAAGCTACCTCGCCGTTACGCCTACCCACATCTTCTCCCTGACAGGCCCCAACCAGCCAATCAAAACAGCCGCCCAACGCCACAAACGCCAACCGGCGCAAAGTTCCCCCTCGCTAGCCTCCGACCCGCCGACCAGCACCTGCAAACTCGCCCAGCAGAAAGCAGCGGAGGAAAAAAAAAAAGTCGGAGCACGGAGGTCCACAGAGGCTCAAAGCTGACATCCCGATGCTTTCTTATTTCCCCGGTCTGGCTGGAAGGGGGGGGCAGATTAAGCTTATTGCAGCCTTCGTTCTCGCGATTTCCTGATCCAGCCGGCATGGCCTCGCTCGTGGCGCTGCTGGCTTCGTCCGTGATGTGGCCCGATGGCGTCGAAGGATGCGGCTTGAGATGCGCCGCGGTGACGACAGGAGGAGGATCGAGCAATTGTCGCGAGAAAATAAATAGGGCGCGATGCCGCTGGTTTTTTGGAGATGGAAGAAGTGCTCAGCATCACAAGTGAACAAAGCAATCAGACAAGCAACAACAGCTTCCAGCAAACATCGTCTCGCAACACCTCTTCTCTACTGATACACCACTTCTTGCCACTTTTGGACACACGTCTCACCACTTACACCAACTCACCCACCACTTACACCAACACCCCAAACATACATCAACACCACTCCAACACCATCACCACTCCACAAACTCACACAATGGCCATCCCCAACCGCAAAGTCGTCATCACCGCCTTCGGCCCTGCCGCCACCAGCCTGCAAATCGTAGACTCCACCATCCCGCCTCCCCCCAAGGGCCACGTCCAGGTCAAGATCTACTATGCAGGCTTCTCCGGCGCCGACATCAACATGCGGCTCGGCATCTACCCCCTCCAGAAGACCGCTCCCCTCACCCCCGGCTACTGCTTCGCCGGCAAGGTCTCCGTCAACGGCGCCGGCTGCTCCAAGTTCAAGCCCGGCGACATGGTCACGGCCATGACCAAGTACGACTCGGATGCCGAGTACATCAACATCCCGGAGAAGTACCTCGTCCCCGTCCCCGACGGCGTTGACCCCAAGCAAGCCGCCGCCCTCGCCCTCGACTGGACGACGGCCTACGGCATGGTCTACCGCACCGCAAAGGTCCAGGCCGGCCAGCGCGTCTTCATCCACGGCATCAGCGGCGCCGTCGGCCAGGGCGTCATGTATCTCTGCCTCCTCCAGGGCGCAATCGTCTACGGCACCGCCGCCGAGCGCAACCATGCCGCCCTCAAGGAAGCCGGCGCCCATCCCTTCCTCTACACCAACAAGGACTGGATCCGCGCCATGAAGGACATTGGCGGCGTCCACGCTGTTTTCGACGCCCTAGGCTTCGAGAGCTTCGACGAGTCCTACTCCATCCTGACCAGCACCGAGAAGAGCATCCTCGTCGCCTACGGCAACAACCTTTCTTCCCTCACCGACGGCAGGAAGCGGTCTCCCTGGCTCCCGATGTTCAAGCTGCTCTTCAAGTCCCTCTACTTTTGGTCCAACAAGACGACCGGCTTCTTCATGATCACGCGCGACCAGAAGACGTTCCAGCCCGAGTTTAAATTGCTGCTCAACATGGTCAAGGAGGGCACCATTACTGTCCCCATCAAGGCAGTCTGGGAACTCGACGATATCAAGCAGGCTCACGACGCTTGGGGCAAGGGCGCCGGTATGGGATCGCCCGTTATCCGCATTGCGCCTGAAGCTTAAGACGTTGGCTTTAATACTCTAATACTTGTTTCCTTTTGTTGTTGAATATCGGAGGGGGTTTAAAATGTTGTCTAAATCTAGAACGTCTTTCATTTGTTTTTGTTTTTAATTCCCACATAGACCGATGCTTCTTTCTTTTTATCTTAGTAGCGAATAGCAATTAGCAAACTTAATACATCTCATCTCATCTCGCAATCAATCAGCACCACCATTTTGCTTATCGAACCTAAAGCTCATCCACACGGGTGATGTCATCCTCTCTTGACGTCAACACCAGCTCACCACCCAAAAGAGGGCAAATCTCCAAAAACAGCCCTTCCAACCAACCCTCCTAATCTCAATTTCCGCAACGCCCAAACTCCAATAGAAATCAATTCAATCAACCCAATCAATCCAATCAATCACCAAACCAGAAAATCATGTCTCCGACCCTCCACCTCCGCAAAATCCCCTCCATAAACTTCATCCGCCCCATCCGCCCATTCCACCAAACCGCCCCCCGTCCCATCCCCGCCATCAAGCAACAAGCCAATCCGAACCAAACGCACTCCCAAACCAAGAGAGCACCTCAGCCTAAAATCACAAACCCCAGCATGCCCGCCGTCAACAAGGCTGATGAGCTCACCGAGGAGAAAAAAGAAGAAGTCCGACGGCAGTAAGGGAAATAAAACCTCCTCTACCTTTCGTTTTCCCTACTTAGATAAAGGAAGGGAAGGGAAAAGCTGACTTCACTTAGCAACGAGGATTATGAAAAGGCATTCGACCATGGACACACCGAGCCGGACGATAGGGTAGACAAGAAGTTCTGGCAAGGCGGCGCAGGGAGCAAGCAGTGATGCGCTTCGGTTTGTATTTTTACATCTGCAAGAGTACAGCACAGGTTCTGTACAATGTGTTACAGCATAAGTAAGGCACGGGCTTTCTGGAGATTTCCGCATATAGCGAATGGTTGCATTTGGTGGCGCTTGTAACAATACACGACAGCACACCCATCACAGAACACGGGCTTGACATCCAACACACACTGGCATATATGGCTATGTAGTCGATTTGCACCCATGTTTTCTGTTTCAATGGAAGCTCCTTGAGTGCCCCGTATAGGTCTAACATCGATGGACACGCGCAAAAGTGAACAAATTCCTTGGATATTGATGGCAGATGCCTTGTCTAACACGCTATATCGGCCCATAGTTACTCAAATCATTAAACATATCCACGGCCACCGAATTGAGAGTACATGACACACGCTATCGAATCAAAAGCCAGACCCAAGCAATGCTCTCTGATGTATCGGTTCGTATCATGGAACGGGTCGCTCCCATATCTAACATAAGGTTGGTCTTGTCATACAAGAGGTATGGAATAAGGGTGTGATTCTAGATGTCTTGGTGAATCAACCTCCGTATTCCCCTACAAGCACGTTAATAAAGCCTCCAACGGCCAGGAGTTACAAACAACTCACGATTCCATGATATGCAACCCGCGCATAACGGACGAGGAAATAGGTAGGCCTCAAGTCAATCTTGTCTTGTGTCGAAATGATTGAGAGAGAGAGATGGTAGCCATGATACCACCGCTGCCGGCGTTCGTTCATTCCGTGAGATTGGCAATATCATCAGAAAGGTAGTCGGCATTTATGGTACCGGAACAGGGCCGTTTTCAGTGTTGGGATGAAGCATGTATACCAACAGTTTGGAAGAGTTTCGAGGATCCAGCCTCGTCTTCCACCGACTAGCCGAAAGCAAAGAAGTAGAGGGCCGTGCTACTTTCATTATAGGACATGAAACATGGGGGAAACAAGAGCGGTGCGGCGAGCACATCTCAGAGGCCCATTCGAAGCCGGCCCGCCTCGTACCAGCGTAACAATCTTCTCTCAGAAAGGCAGCCAACATGTTCTTATGGCCTGTCCATTCCGGAGCCAGCCATGTCCCCGATCAAGCCGCGAACCCAGTCGACGACGGCCTTGACCATACCCTGAGGCTTACTCTTGCCCTCCATGCCGCGAACTGGCTCCGTGCCCATTGTAGGCAGCACATTGTCGCCCGCAGACAAGCTCACAAACAGTGCAAAAGGCACCAGCCAGACACACAAGCCAAAGTATGACGCTATCATGGAGAAAGTCGGCACGTCCACCTGCTCGTAGTACGAAGTTCGGTTGTAGGCACGCGTCTGGCTGTCGGCGAAGTGTCGAAACCACACATAATGATCGAACAACACCAACACTAGAATCCACGTTAGCATATGCCACCCTTGAACCAAGGAATCAAGCTGCAACTCATACCACACGACAGCAGGAACAGCGGATCTGACAGCTGCACATAGGGAAACTTCCTCATGTTGCCCAGATAGACGACATGCGACACAATGCCCAAGATGGTCGGCCAGAAAGGAAAGCCGTCAAGTAGCCATAGCGCCACCTGCACGCCGATGATGATTTGAATCAGCCGTGTCAGCAGCCGCTTTGCCAAGACGGTATGTTCCTCCACAAGCTCCGAAAGGTAGTACAGCCCCGACGCGATGGACAGCGTCAAGAAGCAGAAGCCAAGAATGGCGCCGGCGTAGCCCAGCAGAGGAAGAATCCACATGATTCGTCGGAGCTTTTATCGACAAGCCAAGCTGAAGAGATAAATGGTGCGGAAGCAAAAGGAGCTTGGAGAAGAAGAACGGTGGAAGGAATAGAAGAAAAAGAGGACGTATAAGACAAGGTTAGCTGTGGACACGTTCATGGGCTCGTAAATGGGATGAGCTGCATGGGATCTCGTGGGTCTGTCGTCATACGGAACTAAAGCTTTTCCCGCTCCGAGGGAGGAGGATGGTGATGGGAAATGAAGCGATGCTTGCAGCTGTGCAATGTGTAGCCGACTGAAAACAGAATATCGATATCGAAAATAACCAAGAAGAGAAAATATCGGCAAAAGAGTGTTTTGGCATATGTGGTCGTTTTGTTGCACTGCCTGCTCCATGTAACGCACACTTACACCGTACACCGTCATCACATGTGACCCTGGATATGGTTGAGATGCAAGTTTATGCTTATCGATAACACCCACAAAAAAATGGTCACGATGCGCTGCCGCAGCGCAACTTTGACGATCCAGACAAGAACAGTGCAATAGAAAAAAATCAAGACAGCCAATACATTACACATAACCCCTCTCACAGGACGCATTGAACAGAACCACAAGCAAACCAAGCAAATTCCCATCCAAGCACACCCTATAAGCCCCCGCAATGTCTCGCCCCGAGGACTCTCTGTAAGCTCCTCCTCCTCCTCCCCTCCATCTTCATCCTCATCTTCATCACCCTCACCCTCAATTCTAACCACAATCCCAGCGCGGCCGACGTCCACTATGACGACACCGAAGCCCGCAAATACACCACCAGCTCCCGCATCCAAACCATCCAAGCCTCCATGACCCGCCGCGCCCTCGAGCTGCTCGACCTCAAGTCGCCCTCCCTCATCCTCGACATCGGCTGCGGCAGCGGCCTCTCCGGCGAGATCCTCTCCGCCGTCGCCCCCGCCGACGGCGGTCCGCACACCTGGATCGGCATGGACGTCTCGCCCTCCATGCTCGACATCGCCCTGCAGCGCGACGTCGAGGGCGACCTCATGCTCGCCGACATTGGCCAGGGCGTGCCCTTCCGCGCAGGCACCTTCGACGCCGCCATCAGCATCTCCGCGATTCAGTGGCTCTGTAGCGCAGAGTCGAGTGATACTTCGCCGACGGGGCGGCTTAACCGCTTCTTCAACGGCTTGTATGCTTCGCTGCGCAGGGGGGGCCGCGCCGTCTGCCAGTTTTACCCCAAGAACGACACCCAGCGCAACATGATTACCCAGGCGGCCGTCAAGGCGGGCTTCGGCGCCGGTATCCTCGAGGACGACCCCGGCACCAAGAACGTAAAGCTGTACCTCGTCCTCACAGTCGGCAACAATGGCGGCGAGGGTGGTAATACCGACATCACCGGCATCGTGGACGGCATGGACAACGTCGACGTTTTGGATGCCAGGAAGAGACTTAAAGCGAATAACGCCCAGATCAAGAAGGGAAGCAAGGCATGGATTGTCAAGAAAAAGGAGCAAATGGAGCGCAAGGGCAAGATCGTCAAGGCTACGTCCAAATACACGGGCCGCAAGCGTCGGGTGCAATTTTAAGAGCGGGCTGTATATCGATGTTGGACGGCGAACTTGCAATGCATGGTATAGGCGTTGGTGGCGCATTTGGTTTTTGGGGAATTTTTAGACATATATGATATATATGAAATTGTTGATACCCTCTATCAGGTCAACTAGCTCTGCACGGATTTGTTAGAGTAATTCAGATTTCACTTTCGAGGAAAAGTTTTTATTACTTGTTTTATTCATCACTACCTATCAAGATGTTGTGCTTCATGAACAACATTCTACCCATATTCATCAATATTCCGTCCTTTTACGAGATTCCCCGCCTCACAATCCAATATTTTTTATCCGTTCTGAATTTTTTTTCTTTTTGTCTAACTTTCAGAGCTCATCATCTATTCCTGTGCAGCATCAGCAGGCTTCTCTGTTGAGCCGCTGGCCTGCTCTGGCTTCATAGTAGGGAAAGCCAGGACTTCACGAATGCTATAGTTGTCGGTCAAGAACATCATCATTCGGTCAATGCCCATGCCGAAGCCACCAGTGGGAGGGAGACCGTGCTCAAGAGCCTTGCAGAAGGTCTCATCGACGCCCTGGGCCTCGTCATCACCCTGGGCCTTTTGTCGGGCCTGCTCTTCGAATCGCTCACGCTGCTCAAGGGCGACGTTCAACTCGGTGTAGCTATATGTTGATGTTAGCAACTTCTGTCTACAAATGCATGTAAAGCACTTACGCGTTGACGATTTCCTTCTTGCAAACGAAAGCCTCAAATCGCTCGCAAAGGCCGGGGGTGCTGCGAGAGCTCTTGGCGAGAGGAGACATCATCTTAGGGTGGCCAGTAATGAAGGTTGGGTTGGTCTAAAAGATGGTGTTAGCCAACGACACGAGTTACAAAGCATCACCGTCAAATCAACTTACGCATTGAGACTCAAGGAACTCTCCAACAAGGGCGTCCAGCATACGGGCGTTGGTCAGAGGAGGGTTGCACTCAACACCAGTCTTCTTGAGAACTCTCCTGAAGAACTGGTTGGCCTCATCGGTGTGAAGCTCGTCAGCAGGAGGGAACTTTTCGCCGACACACTCCTCAAGAGTGGGAATCATTTCAATTCGGCGCCATGGGCCCTCCCAGTTGATCTCAACCTCCTCGCCCTTGATGTTGTGGTACTTGGTAATGTAAGAGCCGTGGACGTGCTTGACCAGGCCAGTAACGAGGTCCTCAGTCATGGCCATAAGGTCATAGTAATCGGCATAGGCCATATAAAACTCCAGAGTGGTGAATTCTAGAAAAAAAGTTAATTCCATGCCAAGTCTAGAGGCGACGAACTCAGAGCCTACCAGGGTTGTGAGTCAGGTCCATGCTCTCATTTCTGAACTGGCGGCCCATCTCATAGACTCGGTTCAATCCACCGACAACGAGCATCTTGAGGTACAGCTCGGGGGCAATACGGAGGTACATATCCATGTCAAGATCGTTGTGGTGAGTGATGAAGGGCTTGGCAGTGGCACCACCGGCAATGGCATTGAGCATGGGGGTCTGGACAGCGATAAAGTCCCGGTCATCGAACCAACGGCGGATATAGGAGTCGACCTTGGCACGGGTGATGAAGACGTTTCGGACGTTGTCATTCATCATGAGATCGAGATAGCGCTGGCGGAATCGCTGCTCGGGGTTCTTGAAACCGTAGTGGTCATCGGGGATCTACAAAGGAGTCAGAATAATGAAACATAGGTCGAGTCACGCGATCACAACGGCCTACTTACCTGGTGCAAGCACGGCGACAGAAGAACGACCTCGACAGCCGCAATAGAGAGTTCACCAGAGAAGTCGCCGCTTCCCTGCTTGGTCTTGGGGTTGGTTCGGGTAGGGTAGCCTCGAATGCCTAGATGATGGCGAGTCAGAAAGTGCTTCATTGTTGGACAACAGAAGTTCCCATTTACGAACCGATGATATCACCACGGCGAAGGTTGAGGTGCTGCTCGTCAAAGTCAGGAGTGCCCTCCTCACGGTTATCAGCCTGGGCAAGAACTTGGAGTCGAGTTCCCTGAAAACTATTAGCTTGGGGTTCAATTTCGTAGAAAAACAAGGGCCATGGCAAGACATACCTCGGAGCGGATATCGTAAAAGTACAGCTTGCTGCCTGCCGACCGTCGGACGTAGACTCGGCCAGCCAGCGCAATCATCTTGTCCTTGTTGATCTCGCCGTTCTTGAGGTTGGAGTAGTCCTCGGCGAACTTGCGGATATCATATGTGACGTGGAACTACGAATTGATCAGCAATCAGTGTCATCTTGGCTTTATTGTTGCCAGTATCTTTGGCAGCGTACCTTGTGAGGGTAAGCCTTGCCCTTGGCATGGAGGTCGTTGACAGTTCTTGATCGGATCTCGAAGTACTGGTTCGGGGTGAGCTCCTTCTCGGCAGCCTCGGCATTCTTGTTGCCTGCGGCCTGCGCAGGCTTCTTGTCCTTGTTGGCAGCCTCCTTCTCCTTCTTAGCGGCCTCCTTCTCACGAGCCTTCTGGCGCTTCTTGAGCTCCGTCTTGGAGATCATCTCGCCGGTGACCTCGTCAAGGTGCAGCTTGCCAACAGCAGCAGCAGCGGCGTCGACGGCAGCATCGCCGGCAGTGGGCTGATTGTCCGACATTGTGTGCGATTTCGGTGGTATCTGTTGTGTTTTGGAGGGAAGCCGGAGGACGTCTTGCTGGGGTTGGTATAAATAGTAAACAAGAAAAAAAAAATATCACTGTCGCAGAGTCATAGCAGAAATCGGAGTCACCCCGCCATGCGACCAATGGAGGGGTTGCCAGGGTTTTAATAGAGACGGGAATTCAATTTTCCCGATCCGGCGAATGCTGTGGTTGAACTAGATTACTTTTCGTACTTTTCATGTTTACAGCCAATTTTCAGTCGCAAAATCAATTTTCTGTTTATTTTCTTGTTTCACTAGGTTAAACAACAAAGGCACGTCATTTTTTTTTTTTTTTTTTTGAGGTAAAAGTGCAGCCGGGCGCCGAAAGTCTGCTGTATACGCAAAAAGTAAAAACGCACCAAGCGCAGGAGCAGAAAATCCACCTCAGCTACAATACACGTCAAATTCTACAAAACGAAACAACAAAACACAAACCAGTAAAACTTTACCAATATACAAAATACTTATTATTTGCTTTAGATGTAGCAATTAATCTGCAGCCTGTATATTTTCATTATTCATTTACGAACTGCAATTTTGCTGGCATTCAGTCTTATGGTGTTTGCACACTTTTAGGCCATGACTATAGTAGATCTAGTCAACTGTAAATGCCTCTGCATTTTGACTCTGGCTAATGCCTCTGTTTCCATGTATACGTTGCATCTGTTACATCACCAATTGTAGAAACTCTGCTGGGATGCTACCAAAATCTCATACAAATTGGCCCTTTTCCATTGATCTTTATTATATAACAAACGCTGGTATTTTGTACTGCACGCACATCATCGCCGCATCAGCCAAAACGCCGCTATACCATAAAGGCAATCAAGCCCATCATCAATGTCACATCCGCAACTCGGCCGACCAGCCGTTCGGCCAAAGACTCACCAAACCGGCAAGATAGCAGACATTGCGGGAATAAACATATCTGCCCAACCATAGATAAAACGAAATCTCTCTAGCATCGCCCTCCTCCGTGTCAATCTCCGTATTGAGGGGTCCGGCCTCGTATCTCGCCGGCTAAATGACTAAAGGCCCTCCTAACAAACACTATCGCTCTCACCAAAATACCACTTACAAGCCCCTCCCGTTCAACTCTCTGTCTCTCTCTCTATATAAACTTTGCACGGTGCTTAATTGTCTCATCGTATAATCTCCTCTAAGAGATTTCAACAAAACCATCAAGTAATAACATACAAACAAGAAATCACATCCTCTCACACAGACTCTCCATCATGGCCCTCTCATCCCGAGCCTCCAAACTCACAACTCCAGATCCCTCCGGGCCCATCCTCTCAAACAACTGGCACCCAACCCTCAATCCCTCTGGCTACGTCAACCTCGGCGTCGCAGAAAACTACCTCATGCACGCCTCCCTCCAAGAGCACCTCCACGCCAACCTCAAAGTTCCCACATCGGCCTTTACCTACGGCGATTTCTTCAAGCGCAGCCGCACCGCCATTGCGGGCTTCCTCACCAAGCACCTCAACACTGTGGTTCCTATAACGCCCGATCATGTTGCTGTGGCCAGTGGCTGCACTTCGGCGGTTGAGCACATAGCGTGGGCGTTTGCTGATCCGGGGGATGTGATTCTTCTTGGCCGGCCTTATTATGGTGCTTTTCCTAGTGATGCGACGCTTCGCACGGGGACGAAACTTGCATTTGTCGATTTCGGAGAAAATGATCCACTGGGAGTAGATTGCGTCAAGAAATACGAGGATAGACTCCTCGAAGCACAAGCAAACGGCGAAAAAGTCAAGGCCTTGCTATTGTGTCATCCGCACAACCCCCTCGGAAGATGCTACCCTCGAGACGTCCTCATCGACTTACTCAAATTCTGCAACAAGTACAAACTCCACCTCATCAGCGACGAAATCTACGCCCTCTCAATATTTGAAAACAAAATCGACACTACTCCCCCTCCGGCACCCTTCTACTCCGTTCTCTCCATCGATCCCACAGGACTAATAGACCCAGCCTATGTCCACACCCTCTGGGGCATGTCCAAAGATTTCGGCGCAAATGGATTACGATTAGGCGCCATCATTTCTCAGCACAACGTGGATTTAATGACGGCACTATCTCCCGCCGTGCTCCTCTCCTCTGTCTCATCCCTCTCAGAACACGTCTTCGCGAATGCCCTAGAAGACGACACATGGGTAGAATCCTACATCCAGCAAAACCAGCAAAAACTCTCCTCCTACTACGAATACATCGCGAAATGGGCCCAAGCCAACGACATCCTCTACGCCACCGGCGCCAACGCCGGCTTCTTCATCTGGGCCGACCTCGGACGCACATATCTCAAGCACCAAGACTGCAAGCCCAAGGATCTCGATCAGGCGGTTATGGATGCCCTGCTGAGGCACAAGGTGTTTCTTGCGTCGGGGGTGCGCTTCGGGTCCGAGAAGCCGGGGTGGTTCCGGATTGTGTTTTCGCATGAGATGGGGTATTTGAATGAAGGACTGGCAAGGATCGTGGCGGCGTTGACGACGCCGGAGCCTTTGAAGGGGTTGTCGAACTTGTCGATAGATTTGGATGTTGCTTTTTTAACTGATTGAAAAAAAACCGGTGGTAGGGAGTATTTATTTTTACATAGATTTACATGATTGGATATTTTATACAGGAAAAGATGCTTATACTGGAACGAATGCACCGATTAGCAGCCCCACATCTTCATGGACAACAACTGTGTCAGCAACTCCATTAACAACACACCAGTAGCACTCACACACTCGCCAAAACTAGTGATAATCATATAGTACTGTAAAATTCTATGTATTCAGACTCCATACGCTCATGTAAACCATAGGTACACACATATTCCCCTTCCCATTCTCCCACCCAACTCTCGCTCCTCCATAATATTTGCCCCTCCCTCCCATAACCATTTTTATCTGGCCCATTGGAACTTTGTTTTGCTCTGCCCCCGTTGATTCATTTTTTTTCAGCGGCGTCGCTCCGCATCGCCTCGGTATCTAAGGTTGAGGTATCATCTTCCCAAACACGCTGGTTGAGATGTGTGAGAAGAGGTGTGGTTGTTGATAGGTGCGTGTTTGGGGTAAAATTTGTGTTCTTTTTTTCTTTTTTTTTTAAAAAAAAAAATCTTGTTGGTTTGCCTTTTGTTTTATGCAAGGCTTGTGTTTGGTATTTTAGACAGTCTCCATCTTGTCGAGGATGGCCTTGGTGAACTCGTGTGTTGTGGACTCGCCACCCATGTCCCGTGTGCGAACCTTGCTATAGAAATTGTCAGTAACACTCCCACCATCTGCAATAATCCTCAAGAAAAAAAAGGTCACTTACCCCTCGGCAATAACGCCGTACACAGCCTTAGAGATGCGGTTGGCGTGGTCGTCAAGGCCAAGGTGTCTCAGGAGCATGCTGCCGCTGAGAATCATGGCGGTAGGGTTGGCCTGGTCCTTGCCCTTGATATCCAGACCGACGTGACGGCAGCCGGGCTCGAAGACGGCAATATCACGGCCCATGTTGCAGCCGGGGACAATGCCGGGGCCACCAACCAGGGCGGCGCCAATGTTGGACAGGATGCCACCGTACAGGTTGGGCATGACCATGACGTCGAACTGCTGGGGGCGGGAGACGGCCTGCATGGAGGCGTTGTCGACAATCATGTCGTTGACTTCGAGGGTAGGGTACTCCTTGGCGGTCTGGTGGAAGGTGCTGCGGAACAGACCGTCGGCCAGCTTCATGATGTTGGCCTTGTGGATGCAGGTGACCTTCTTGCGGCCGTTGGCGAGGGCAAAGGCAAAGGCGAACTTGGCAATGCGCTCTGACTTGGCACGGGTGATGATCTTGAGGGACTCGACGACGCCGGGGACGCTCTGGTGCTCGAGGCCGGAGTACTCGCCCTCGGTGTTCTCACGGATGATGCACAGGTCGACGTCCTTGTGGCGGGTCTCGTAGCCGGGGATGTTCTTGATCAGGGAGATGCTGGCATAAATGTCCAGCTCCTGGCGCATGGCGACGTTGAAGCTCTGGTGGCCGGAGCGGCTGACGGGCGTGTGCAAGATACCCTTGAGGCCGAGCTTGTTGCGCTTGAGCGAGGCCACGCTCACGCGGAAGGCCTCCTCAGTTCGCACCGCGCTCTCCTCCACACCCGAGACCTCGATCTGCTCCCACTCGACGGGCACATTGTCGGCCTTGAAGATGGTCTTGACAGACTCGGCAACCTCACCTCCGATACCGTCTCCGGGAATCAGGGTTACGGTGTACTTGCCGCCATACTTGGCGGGCTTGAAGATGTCGGACTGGACGGTGGCGAAGGATCGGCTGAGCTGCTGGGGCTGGGCAGCGGCACGGAGGACCTGTGAATGTCATTGCATGTCAGTTGCTGGTCCTGGTCATGTTTTCTTCTTTCGTTCAATGACATCTTGGAGAAGCTCCCCCTTGGAGAGAGGGAAAAATCTCGCGAGGATGACCTCGGCTCAGAACCAGCCCCTCCATCTCTTCCGCTCTGCCCAAGGATATCACAGCCTGCAGAGCACATCGCCTATGCTCCATTGCATTGCTCTCTTCCTCCCAACTCGACCCACAAGCCATTCCCGACCCTACCATAGCAAAACCACATGTGAAACAAACAAAAAAAGCCACATACCTGGGCGGTCCGGAGAGAGCTTCGAGACAGCATCTTGACAAAAGAGACTTCGAATTCAGCCTGATGCTAATAGTAGGTATTCGCAGGAGCACGGTCCAAGAAAAAGAGGAACCTAATCAAAGAGTAAAAAAAGAGAGGAGAGCAAAAAGTTGTTTAGAGGAAAAGAAGAAAGAAGAGAGGAGACAAAGTTGTCCAGTCTTTTTTTTTCCGGAACAGGTTTCAAAAAATCGCCCTGCAAATTACCGCAGTGACCGTTTGATAGGCGTGCGCCAATTGAGCCGATCCTTTCGGCCTGCGCCGGCGCCGCCGCAGCGCATATTATTTTCCGCTTGGATTTTTTTTTTTACCTCTCTACAAGTTCCCTTTGCCCCGTTTTTTTTGGCTGGAAAGTTCGGAACAAAAGCGGAATGCGACGTCTTTCCGAGCGCAGCTCCGCGCAGAGGCGCTTGACTTGATTGGGACTAGACGGCATGACCATCACCAACGTTAGTTCCTTATCGTAGATTGTAAGTGTGATATGAGGCAAGAATACAAAGGCATCATCAATCAATCATTTTACACAGTATAATAACACAAGGCATGTAATATCAGCCACTACAGGTAATCATCGTCAATTTGTATTCGTCAATTCATTCATTACTTAGAAAAAAAAAAAAAAAAAAAACTATCGGAAATTCTATTGCTACTCCTCCGCAGGTATACAACAAAGCAAATAGCAGACTCCCCTCTAACAGTATATTCCAACCCGTTGCCACGCCCACTTACCCAAGTTCCAGTTCAGTTCCATCAATCGCTCTTACAAACTCGTCCATCCTCTCCTATCCAACATCTTACCATCCTGAGATTGGCCTCTTTAGACATGGCTCCTCCCTTCATTGTTTTTCTTTCCCTTTGTTGTAGCATACGTATTACTTACCTTGATTCCCGTTTCCCCCCCCCCCCCCCCAAAAAAAAAAAAAAAAAAAAGTATAGGCCGTTAGCTCCTCGTCATCATGTTTACCCGGTTTGTGCGATTTACGCCTCCTCTTCATCCAGTGGCTCGACTCGAACCAAAATCTCCTCAAGCAGTCCCTCTAAAAAGTTACCCACGTCCCTTCCCATACCCACGGGCTCGGCCTTATCATAGTAGTCAATCTCCTTGCAGACATGTGCTAGCTTATAGACAAGTTTGCGGACTTTCTCATGAGCAGCCTCGGCTCGTTGCTGCTTCGACGACACTGTTGATCCGCTGGGCACAGGCTTGTACATGTGTTGAAGCCGGATCTGTCGTCTCTTAAGAGCCTCTTCAAGCGCAGGAAAGATGACGTCGTTGAGAGCATCGAGTTCTCCGTTGGGGTTCGGGGCCGGAGGCGAAGGAAAGGTTTCCAACATCCCTGGGGAATGGCCTTGTGACCGCAACGAGGACACCGATGCTGATGGTGCAGACACAGGCGCCGGAGCAGGGGCGGGCGCTGGTGCTGGTACAGGCGCAGATGGAGCTGGCACTCGAGACACGGGAGAAAGCGGCACAACTGGAGCTACCGTTCGCTGCACGGTAGTCTGCAGTTGCGGCAGCGGCTTTGGAGAAGGGGCTCTGAAAGGTGGGATTTCCGGCACGTCGTATCGCGCAACTTTGGAACTCTTAGAACTCTTAGAACTCTTGGAGTTCGTTGATCGCGGCGAGACTCCATGAGCAGGTGGCACGGGCTTTTCAAACTTTTCGAAACCAGGTGGTATCGAAATATTCCTGTGTGCAGGGGCTGCAGGAGGCGGAGGCGAGGGTGTAGGCACGGGATCGGGCAGATCTATATTCAGATTTAGTATCCCCATGTCGCGCTGCAAATGTTCTTGCAGCTCCCGGTCATAGTCTGGCGAGGGCGGCTCCGGTGGCTGAGATATGGCCGGTACTGTGATAATCTTTTGAGCTCTTGGCGTAGTCTCTTGAACTTCCCAGCTCGTAGTCTTTACTACCACAGGGCTTGCTGGTGGAGGGGCTGCTTTGGACACAAAGCCACGCGGATGCTGAGTGGGTGTGTGTTTGCGCTGCGGGCTCGACTGCCGCGATGTTCCCGCGCTGGCCGGGTTCGCCGCCTTGAGGGTATCACTCGGCTGAAGGGCCGGCTCCCTCAGTTTTGTTGGGCTGGATGGCTCGCGCCGCCTTTCACCATAGTCGGCTGAATTCCGCGTGGCCCTCGTGTTGGTAGCACTTGCGCCGAGCGGGTTGAGTCTGGGCGGCCGATTGACGACGCCGCCGCGGTCATTGACGAGCCTGACGGTGCCGAAATCCCACATGTCTTCGTTGACTCGCGTCCTCTCCGGCGGCGCACTCTCGTGGGTATCCCACGTTTCCTCCTCATCCGTCTTGTGCGTCGCCGCCCATCTGGAATGTCGCTCTATCAGCTCGGTAAGATATGTCGTCTTCTTCGCCTTTCGAATAAAAGGATGGCGCAAGAGGTCTCTAGCCGTTGGCCGTTCCTTTGGATCTCTCTGCAGACACAGTTCGACAAAATCCTTAAAGGCTTTTGTGAAGTTTCCCTCTAGCCTCGGGGGAGGGTTTTTGGGGATGAGAAAGAGAACCTTCATGGGGTGAATGTCGGCGTAAGGAGGCTCGCCATTGGCAAGTTCGAGAGCCGTGATACCGAGTGACCAAATATCAGCCTTATGATCATATCCAGATTGTTTAATGACCTCTGGTGCCATCCAAAACGGAGTCCCGACGAACGTATTCTTCTTCGTCATGGTGGCCGAAAGCTGACCCGACACGCCAAAATCGGCCAGCTTGACCTGGCCATTGGCTCCCAAGAGGACATTGGCCGCTAGCAAATGGCATCAGCAAACAGATTTGATTCGTGGCGCCCACCGAAAGAGCTCGAGCCCTCACCTTTGATGTCCCGATGGAGCTTCTTGTCCGTGTGAAGATAGTCCAGGCCCATCAGCAACTCCCTTATGATGATTGCAATATAGTCCTCGCCCATGATGCCCGGCTTCATAAGGTCGGCACAGCTCCCGCCTGCGCAAAACTCCATGACGATCCATAGCTCGGCGTCTTTTGCATAGGACCCGTAGTACTTTGTCACATACGGAGACTGCAGCTCGGACAGGATGGCGATTTCCTGGATAATGTCCTCGACCTCGTCCTCGGCATTTTCAACGTCGATAATCTTGATGGCGACGGACCGACCGCTTCGTTTATCGACCCTAGCAGGATGCACAAGAGCAAAAGGTCAGCAAAATCCGCCAGAGGCACCCGCACAGGTCATGACATACCCCTTGAACACCTTGCCAAAGCTACCACCGCCTGCAAGCACCACAGCATTAGGGACCATCGCCAAGACAACCATCTCCCCAGACCAGCAGACTGACCAATGCAGTATTCCTTTGTGTACAGAAGCTCCGGATCCAGGGCCTCGTTGGCCTCTTCCGCATACCGATGCGGTTCCGCCATGGCGCTGCTCCGATGCCTCCCTTTTGCGGCCGCGACCAAGAAGCGGGAATGCGAGAAGCTGCGCTGTGCTCGTCTGTGCTCGTCCAAGGCCAGCCGTGGTCGTCGCAGATCATAAAGCCATGCACTCTGCTTGCGGGAAATGCCGATGCTCGCCGTCTATATCAAAACCCAGGACGGATTCGCCTGCTGGAAACAAAGACAATCGAGATGGCGAGCGACCCTCTGAAAGGCATGTGCTAATATGAATCAAGTTCACGGCTGGTTGAAAGTGATGAGCGGCAGTACCTGGGATTGGCGCATCAAGCTGCTGTGGCGGGCGGTGAACCCCACTATGGGCCGCTAACGGTGCCTGTAGGCTGTAGCTGGCAGCCATGTTTGGTATTGATTCTGCCCGCAGCCCGTCGCACCGGCAACACGAGCGAAAAGAGGCATCTGATTAGCCACCTGAGCATCAAATCAACAGCCGACGTCACATGGCGACTGCACCTGTGCATAAGTAGATTAACTACGGGAGTACTAGGTAAGACTGCCAGATGTCTTGCATGGAAGCGCGCAATACTGCATCAACAATGCTATTTTCACACCAAAAAGCAGTTGAGGTCATCATCATCACCAAAACAAATCCACCACTAGCTGCCCGTTGTTTATTAGGTATTCTTTCCACCAACACCGCCCTTCCGTGGGGTTTTGCGGGGCAACGTCCATCACAGCCGTGGCACTAAAGAATGGAATAAATGCAGTCTTCTACGGAGTACAGTCAAAAAGATGGAATCTCGTTGTTGCGCCATATTTCGTGTCAAAGCACTTGCATTGTCTACCTGCCCATAGTAGCAAAGAAAGACGCCGATTGGTTCCTCCAAGTGGAAATAGGGAAATGTAGAATAAGAAGATTTAAAACAAAAAAAAAATTGGAACGAGGAGGTCTTGAGAGGAACAAGTACTGTACATGCCCCGGTCGTTGGAACCAAATGCACAATAAGCCCTCCATAGCACACAAGTCCCTCGTACTCCGTAAGTAGTAGTTTCCTCCCGTGTAGCAGCAGCAAATAAACCAAAGCCAAGCGTCAAAAGACCGGTTCGCCCGTGATGGGTATTAATATCCCCCGTTGTCTATATCAAGTATCAGGTAGATGCCCTCATCGCCGCGCTGGCCACGCCCAATAGGTAGGCATTGAATAAAGAGACATGTCGTGCTCCGGCATCACATAAGTCGTGATTCGTCATGCAATGGTCGAAAAAAAGGGGGGGAAGGAAAAGGCAAAAGACCCTGCCCCAGTGCCCTTACTCGTCCGTGACAAACTCTATCATAACTGTTCCCTGCTTCAAGCCAGCCTCCTCAATGGTAGCATCGAGCAACTCGATCAAATCCTGGCCTTGGGGCATCCTCTTCAGCTCAAACTTGACACCTGCCTTACCCTCCAAGGGCTCTGCTTTGAGCCATTCATACATAGTACGGACGTCATCCCGCAGGTTGAACCGCCGGATAACACGTCCGTCTGGGTGTCGAAACTGGATACGCGTCGTCGTGGCAGGATTGTTGGCAGGCTCGGTGTGCGGGCTCGTGCTCGATATCTGTTCAAACAGACTCTCTGGCTGCTGATCGGCTGATTGTTGAGGCTCCTTGGTCAGCGCATCGGGATCGTGGATGCTAGGTGTTGATCCCGACCCTGAGCCAGTCGCCTCGGCTCCCGCCAGGCTGTTTTTCAGAGCCATCTCCAACATCTCCTCCTCGGTCATACGGTCCACATCAATTACTTGGGGCTTCCGGGCCGCAGCCCTTGCAACAGGGTTCTTGCTGTTAGCGGCGAGGCTGTACCTGTCCAAAAACTCGGCCACCTCGGCATGGAACTCAATAGCACTGGGGAAGGGCTTCCCGCTCCAGACCTTAACCTGCTCGCCCGTCCGAGGATCGATGATGGACACATAGGGGTAGTTGTCTGGATTTTCATGCCCCCGGTTTGTGAAATAGAATGTGATGTACTCCTCTGCGTCGGGGTAATCTTTGTCCAGCTGCAGGAAGATGAAATTTTCCCTGACCAAGTCTTGAACAGCTCGATCCTTCCAAATATCTCGATTAAGCATCTGGCAATTGAAGTCGCTCATGTCTTGCAGGTTGACCATGATCCACTTCTTGTCTTCTTTGCCCAGCGTGCGGGCCTCGTCCCATGATAGTCGAGACATGAGTTCGTAGGGCGGTCGGAATAGGTCCTCCAGGCGTCTCGCGTGCGCAGAGGTGCCGTTTTCGGCCGCGGGTCCAGCTCGACCACTTCCATCTCCCCACATCCGATGTCCAAATGGCCCTCCGCTTGGGGCTATCACACAAGGTTAGTAGTCCCTTTTGTTTCCCTTTGCTTTACTTCTAAATAGACTAGACTTACGAGGCATCTGGCGTCTCCTTCTCAATTGTTCCAGAATAGCCAAGCTTTGTTCTTCCGACCAAGTAGAATCGGGGGCAACAAGGGTTTCCGTCGTTCTCGCAATGGGTGCCCTAACATCACCACCTGCATCCCCTGATTCTTGGTACATCTCCGCTTGCAGGCGCTTAGCCATGGCGGCATCTTCTTCCTCCTGAGCCAACGCGGCAGCCTGCGCAATAGCAGCTCGCTCATCCTCATCGTCGTCGTCGATTTCCATTCCGGCACCGCCATCGTCATCGTCGTCATCACTAATGTGAATCACCCCGCTGGAATCTTCTCTACCGATACTGACTCCCCCGGATGCAGAGCGAGATGCTACCGCGGCGGCGGTGCCACGGGACGGACTTGCTCCAACGAGATCTGGGCTCTCAAAGTAGAGCTCGATGGCACGCTGCTGGTCGCCGCCTGTTATTTCCAGGTAGCCTCGCGCCACATCGAGAGGCGCCCCGGTGATGAGAACGAACTGTTGAATGATATCGTCCATGGCTGATCAAGCGTGTAGCCAGTTGTGAAGTGCTTCGTTGGCTGCAGAGGCAGCTGGTGGGATGTTGCGTCTGCTGCCCTCTCTGAACAGCAGCCTCGGTTGGATCGTGTCGCGTCGCGTCGTGCTCGTTAATAGGCGTTTGACCGGTGGTGATTGGGTCGCAGTTCAACGGGGATCTGAGAAGCTGCACGAAATGCCGGTCAGATTCAACGAGGGAGATGGCGCCCCACACTGGCTGAATCAGACCCGATGCGAGGCTGCGAGGGACTCGAAGCGCAGCCAGCCGAGCAGCTGATGATAAATACGGGGGGATATAAATGCCGCAAGTTGAGGCTGCCGTAGGGCAAGGTGCTTAATCTCTAAAATGTTGAGGATCTCGAGTTTGGCACCAGCACATCACAGTGATAAAATACCTGGGCCACCCGCCACTGCTCAGCGCCACAGGCACCGCGGGCATGACGCAACAATCGATGCAAGCACCCCGCCATCCAACTATGCGCAGGTACCTCCCGCGGCATCTCTTGCGGGCGGGTACCTGAGCTGCGCCCTTGTGCCGGAACAATCCATCAGCCGATCCCAGCAGCCTGACTGACGATGCGGGTGACTTACCCTGCAGCAGAACAGAGAACAGGCAACAATGAGCTTTTTTTATGGTGTTTTAGGACATATAGCCTTTCCTTCGTGATACATCGATATACTGGATACATACTTAATTTAAAAATACATGGGTAAAGGCTAAGAAATCAGAATAGTGTAGTAAAGTCTTGTTATAAGCAGCGGCTTTCACCAAAATCTCCTCGACGAAACCTTGGTATATAAACTAAAGGTAGAAATATTTGTTATACTACCCCGTGAAGGGTAAATGCAATCATATAGCTTGTAGAACCGAGATTCTTGCCGTCGACTCTGGTCTCTTTAATTTTCTCCCTATGCACATGCAGAAATCTTCATCGTAGCTTGATATGGCTGGAAGATGACCACACACCCATCCACTCCTCAATAGCGAGTCCATACATCTTCTGCAGCCTTGTACTCTTGTCCTGTAGTCTACCATATGTACCTACCTGTATATTCCTGCAGACCATCTCATAGCATCCTGATGGCATCCTGTCGTCATCTGAACCCAAATCACCCACCCAACACCTCATCCATGCGCAAATAGTTTGTCGGGTTTCGAGTGTTTGAGGGTCAAATTGTCATCATTTGTTAGCAAATACCTCATGCTTTTGACAGGCCACCAAGCTTGTCATTATGATACCTGTGCTTGGCAGTATTGGCCTAGGTCGAGTCGAGGTTTCGGTCATTCTGAAGTTGTAGGAAGGTTGCGAGCAAACAAGTCAAATCACCTTCGGATGTTGTATGCGGAAAATGACAATGTCGCACCACAATCACCTGTTTCTATCGTAAGAAGAAGGCCACCAACCGCGTCGTTCACATCACCGCAGTCGCTTGATATCACAAGTTTGAATCATCCATTTGAGTGGCAATCTGCCATACTCATAACCATTGTCATCTACCTACTAGGTAGTGATATACGTAGGTACATACATACATATGAACCTCGATAAACCATGTCGACTTCCAAAAAAAAAAATGACCTTGTAGCAACATTGTTTCAGCTAATAGCAAGTAATTCATTGTTTTACCTCCAACACCCCAAACTTAACCACGGGCTTCCTGCAATTCCACCAACACTCTCTGCCAACCTCTCTGCACCTCCGGAACCCGTTCTTCCTCCTTGGCTTTAATCACAGCGGCTTCGAAGTCGTCCATTTGCACAGTAGACTTTCCAAACACGCCGCTGGAATAAGCCTTGAGAGTCGCAGAAACTGCCTCTACTCTCTTGAGTCTCTGAGACTCGACGCCAACTTCGGCCTTGTCAACATCGAGGCTGCCAAGGTATGCCTGCAGAACACCGTCCTTATCCAGAGATGTCGAGTCCGCAGGCGGCTCAGATGCTGCAAGATCTTTCATTAGATCGATAACAGATTCGTACCAAACCTCTCGCTTGATCGCATTAAATTTTGGGCTCGAGAGGAAAGGCTCAAGGGCCTTGATGACCTGGATGGCAACAGCATAAGCCCGTCTATCCGACAAGCGACTGTATCCACGTGCCACGGCCTCGAGGCCATTCTTCGCAGTCTTGATCACAGTGTCTTCCTTGGAGTCCACATCCATTTTGCTATCATCTTTGAAGTCTTCCAAGTGAGGAGACACAATATCCACGATCTCTTGCAAGAGGTCGAAGCTGTCCACCGCCTTCGCAAATCTCCACAGGCAACGGAAAGCATGAACTCGGTATTCGTCATTGTTTCGTTTCGCTTCCCGAATGACAATCTTCTTCATCAGGGCAGCAATGTCGGAATTGTGTCGCCACAGAGATTGACCCTTCTCGATAAACTCAGGGAATGCCTCCAAGAGCTTCTCCTTCCCTGGGAAAGTCTTGAGGGCCAGGGCCTTTTCGAAGACGGGCCAAATGGCTTTCAAGTTGGCTTCTCCAATCGCGCCCGTGGTGTCACTGGCACTGGCTACATCTGTGACCATAGCAGCAACTGTAAACGCACCGGTGTGTCGAAGTGCCCATTGGGTAGTTGCCAAACAGCGCTCAATAAGATCGACAATCTCAGTTACGTAGCGCACGACAGTTCGGTTGCTGCCAGAATGCTGATTCCACACTTCTCGGAACACTTTGCTGGTGTATTCATCGACATCATGAGATCCAAGATAAGCAAATGGCAACAAGATTGTCTCCTGGGTGGTGAAATGATCCGGAGATATCTTCGCGAGAGAAACAATGACGTCCGAAACTTTCTGGCGGCGGACCTCGTCTTCCGATTGCAGGTAAAGCTTCAACATGCGCTCCGAGAATCGTTGTTTGGCGCTGTCGGAGACGACTCTCATGATATATGCAGAGGCGCGAGCATACGCTTGGCTGACTTCATCGTTCTTGTCTAGAACCTGCTTGCCAAGCAACTCCAAAAATTGGGTAGAAACAGACTTAATCTCGTTCGTATGACGAGTGAAGAGGGTCATCAAGACCCTGCTGCAGCCAATCTTGGTTGGCATTCCAATCGCAGTTTTGATAGTGGCTTCGAGGCGCGGAGCCAACTTAACCATCACATCCTCGTCGACGAACCGCAAGATGTTGTCTATGGCTTCTGAGATTGGGGATTGATTGACCATTTGGGATCGTATCTTATCAATCTTCTCTCGGCTATCTTCCCCAACCTGTTGGTAGTAGTAGTTGATGCGGTCTGGCTCGATCGTGCTTAGAAGACCGAGAAGCTTCGGGATCACATCCGGGATGAATTGCTTCAAGTGCTTTCCGCCGTGTCGGGCAATCTTGATAATAGTAATGATTGCAAAGACTTGAATCTCTTGGACTGAGCTCTCTGCCGCCTTGTCTGACAGCAAAAAGGGCAGTGCCTTTTGCATCATAGCATTGGCTGATGCTTCATGAGTTCCCTCCTCGAGTTGTCTCGCAAGAGTATTGGATAGGCTTCTGCAGAGTCTGAAAGCAGCTTCTCTGACGCTCCCCTTTACGTCGTCAAGGACCTTTACTGCCTTTGTCCAAATATCCCCGTAGAATTGCTCATATTTCTCAAACGGAACGCCTGTCAAGAGTTCGGAAATGGCGGCGCAGCTGGCTTCTCTCATTCTCCATTCCCGACCGAGTATGCTCTTCAAAAGCTCCTCCATGATGGCGTTAAAGTGAGTATCCATCACCCTCTTCGGGTCCTTTACCAAGGCCTTCCAAATCTCGTTCATGGATCGTTGGACGTTAGTATTGGGATCGAATCGGTATCTGTAGAGCTTTGGATATATCTTGGGATCGACTTCGGCATCTGAGAGGATGTTAGTGAGGCCAAACCGTCCAAAGGCTGATCTAGTTGACCATGTAGCTGCATTGACCGCTAGAGCCATGAACTTGTAGACAAGTCGCTGGTCACCAACTTCATTTGCGAGGCTGACAATGTCCTTGTACGAAGAAATTGAGTTGCCTTCGCCGGTCGGTAATGCTCCTGGTTCAAACAACTCGGTGTCTTCATCAACCTTGAGTTGCGTGGCAGTTCCCGTAAACGCGGACACGAGATCTTTCACCAGCGCCGCCTTGAGCTGCTCGTCTCCACGTTCATGGACCAGATTGAGGCCACGCGAAGCAGTCTCTTGGACCAGCTCATCTCTTGAACTAAGAAGGCGCATGAATGCCGCCTGTGCCTGTCGGAGACGAGAGTTTACTTCATGGAGGTCTGAACAGTATTGCACGATGCAGAAAAGCCAAATGCCGGAGGCCTTCAGAAGAGACGGTTTGGTTGCTTTGCAGTCCTCGAAGAGTTTGTCCAGGATGCTTGCAAGTAGTGGTTTTCGACACTTGCTTTGGAAGTCACGGCTTCGATATTCGACATTCACCATGAGCTTCACATAGTCCGAGTCCCAGCGAGCAGTTGCAATGGTTATGGCATCACCGACAGTGAATTGAACCTCCACTCGTTTGATTTCATGAAGAGCAAACAGCTCCGTCAAGATGGTTCCGACTGGACCTTCTGACCACGAAGCAGGTGATTCCGGAAGCTCAGAGTCTGGTATACTGGCAGCCAACATCCCAAGCGCAATAATCGCCTTTTCATTCCCCTTCTTGGCCTTCTCAGCCAGCTTCTTGATAATCTTGTCAAGAGAGATGGCGCCGTCCTTTGGAGGGATGGCAAGTTTCGCTAGCCATAAATGGGTGAACGCCTCGACAGTTGCGTCGAATAGGGATGTTGAAACGTTTTCCTCGACGAGGAGTTGGAGTGGATATTTCCACTCTGCCACAGATGCATGATTGTATAGAACAGATCGGGAGCAGAGATGCCCGTAAGCAGTGAGAGCTCCTTCAGCGGCGTTCAGATCTGGCCCAACAGCCGTTGTGGCCTTCTCAAACAATGCATTGAGAGTCATACCCCAGTTCTGAATATCATCAACATCCATTGTTGGGTGGGCTGCTAAGATACCCAGGGCTCTGGCACTCAAATCCCGTATCTCGCTCTTGTTAGATTTAATAAGAGGCAGCAAATGGGCAACCCTATGTTTGGTGAATTCCCCAACAACGACTCTAGGAGAGAGAGACGCGATATCAACAAAGGAGCGAAGACACTCCTCTGTGATGGGAGCATCCTCGAGAAAAGCGCCAACGAGGCATGCGTTGAGATAGATCCTGAGATAAGAACTGTCGACGTATCGCAAGTAGTCTCGGATTTTCTCCCGAGTTTTGATGTTGGTCTTCATTTGTGCGCTGAGTGTTTGCATCCAGTCGGGCTGCACCTTGAAGTCAGGGAGCGCGGCGAGAAGTATCATATGCTTGCAATACTGAATGACCAAAGCAAAGGCATTAATGTTAGAGCCTCTGAAATTGTCAAAGGTATTGTCGCTGGGTAGCGATGTTACTCCAGGGCCTGGCTCGTAGTTGGCGGGAGGTGCAAGATCGGGGGCTGTGGTAAAGTATTTGAAAACCATCAGTCGCCAGTCAGGCATGACAGGATCTATCTCGCTATGAGCGGAATAGGTCCATGGATCCAGGCCTTTTTGCCCTTGCTCAATTACGTCGCTCCTCTCCTTCAGACGGCCAGCGACAGCAATGAAGTTGATCCATCGGGCATCAATGTTTGTGAATGACAAACACTCATTAGCCCACTTGACGACCGCATGGCGAGTGCTTCGTACAGCAGGTGCTTTTTCAGCCAGAGACATGTAGTTGAGGAGCATGTTCCTCAATTCGGGGTCTTCATCAGCAATGTGCTGGGGGACATTTGCTGTCAGACTTGAAAGTGCCCCGTCAATATTGACCACGGCATCACTGGTCGGGTCTTCCGACAAGGCCTGGAAGAGCCAGGCGGCCAGATCAATCCGCTCCTTGTAAGGCATATTAGCGGACCGCGCGAGCATGCCAATAGTCTCGTAACCTCTCGAGCGAAGCTGGATTTCGTCGTGGGTTATTGGCTGCACAGGGACAGGCCAGCCTTGGGACTCGATGTAGCTTTGCATGCTCTTAATAAGATTCGGCCCAATCGAGAAGTCCTTGTTGGATGGGCCTACTTGAGCGACCCAAGATAGAAACTGGAAAAGAGCCTTGTGCAGCTTTGTCTTCTCCAGGGCACTCGATGGCTTGAGTGCATCTGTCGAAGCATCTTGTGAAAAGCTTGGCAAAAAGTCAAGCTTCACTACGTTCATGATGTTCTGTGACATTGTTGAGGCAATGGTCGACTTGGCAAGCAGTGCAAGGATCCGTGTGCGATAGGCAGCAGGAAGCCGAGAGTGAGCCTCGAATAGTCTCTTCACCAGGTCTTCATCTTCTAGGGAGACGGAAGTTCTTTTGATAATCTCCTCTGCGAGAGATGCCACTCTGGTGTCTGGGCTGGAGGAGGCGTAGAGCGCAGGGAGGAACTTCTCCTCATCAGTAAAGGCAGCGCTGGCCAAGAATGTAACTGCTTTAGCCCTCAACTGCGATATGTTTTGGAAGATCTTATCAGTCCCAGCACCCTCAACGGCGAAGATCTTGATTTCTTCTTCAGAAAAGGTTGGGTTTGATTCAGCCACAGGCCGGTTTAGGGTTGGGGGTCGTAGGCGCAAGAAAAGGGACAGCATCTTGGCGAGGTATTTTGCATCGGCTGGATCTTCCAAGCCAATAGACGCTCGAAGAGCTCCATCTTCTTTGCTTCCGCGTGAGGGTAGGCGGACATCAAGAAGTAGTTGAAGGATAATGTTGAAAAAGCTGGCAGCTCTCGGTTGTCCTTCATCCTTGGAGCAACCTTTGAGTGCGATGGAGACCAAGTCTCGTCTGTCGTCTTCGTCAAGACGACTGAGACTGTGCTGGATAAGTGGAAGATCTAGCTGCTTGATGATGGCACTGTCGGTTGATTTGTACTGAATGAGTAGTGCCTTGACAGGAAGGATGACACTATGTAGAGTTAGTAATCCATTCGACTCGCTATGCACAAAAGTATGGAAACACGACTCTACCTTGGTGCCTGAATGAATGGCCTCAGCCGACTCAATAGTGTGATGACCTAGGAGCTGTTAACAAATGGAACACTCAACGAGAAGATAAGCAGAAGACTTTACCTTGTTTCTGACGGCAGCATTTGGGCTCTGTGCCTTTAGAATGACGGGGGCTAGATAGCGGCCCAGGAGTTCACAGAGTTTGTCTTCGACATTAGCGACGGCAAGGATTTTGAACTCGACGCTCTCCACCAACTGCAGCTCTCGCTGCTCTGGAGTCACGGCTGCCATGGCTGGAGATATCTGGAGGAGTGGCTGGGCCGGACCAGCGGCTAGTGGGGGGAGATGCAGGTGCCCAACAATAGAAACAAAGTAAAACGAACACTATCACGACTCAGGACGACGGTAAAACGAATTTCGGTAATGCAGAGTGCGGGTGGAATGTTGTGTGATGGAAGAGAGAGGATGCAGAGAGAGTGTGTAGAGGTGCGAAGGGGGAGATTTGGTTTGCTTGGGTCAAGGCTCGAGGCTCCCATCAGTGCATCATCACTTTAGGCCAGCACACTGGCGTAATGCCCAGAGTAAACAATGACTAAGCAGTCATGCGCTCGCTGTGAATGGCCACGTGAGATCAGGAGCAAGGGTTGCATTGAGCTCTTTGATATAGGGGGCGAAGATAATCTGCTGCAATGATTTCCTACAGCTGGCAGCCAGAGAAATATCTACACCATGGCCTGCAAACTGTAGTTCTCGTCGTCCAGCAGGCTGTTGGATGCGCTGACACAAGCCACAGCCTTCCAGGGTTGCTGTTAGATCTGCCCGATCTCCCGAGCCAATCCTGTCAACTTAGTGGCGTGCGGAGTAGCACCTACAGTACATAGAGGTGAGCAGACCTGGGCACAACAGTAGGTAATGTTATATCTGTTTCTTGATATAAATAAGAACAGACATAGAATTCGCGTAGTGTTTATGTATCAATGACTCTTCAGTCAGTGAATTGCCGACTTCTTCCCGCTCTGTTCTTGTAAGTAAGATACATGCTGCTGACCAGGATGTGACAACAACACATAATTATTCAATAGTCCGACTGTGCACAATGTGAATAAACCCAGGATCAATCAACCAGTCTAGTATCTCTACAAAGTAAAATTCAAACGAGGATGCAAACATGTTCTTCTCCATAGAGACACTTGACATTACCTCCTGTTAGCCCCGGGTGGAATTCTTCCCACAACGACTGGGATAATGGCGAAAGCCCTCAGACATCAATCACCAAAAGGAGAGACTCGAGCCTCTCAACTCCGATTCGGCGGCCTATGTCGGCCATCATCCTCAAAGCCCCGGTTCACACAACAACGGAACAATCGGCGTGCTAAAAAAGCAGCGCGGCGGTTTAGTGCGGCGGCGTCGACGGCCAACCGTGTGACTTCTGGAGGCGAATCACTTTTTTTTTTTTTTGCTTTGCAAAGCACCACCTTGGCACACTCAGAATCGAGCTTATACGAAGGAAGCATAAACTTCGCTCGCCATCAAACGGCCGCCACAGCCATAGACTCTATCATCTGCATTGTGCATGGGCCCGGTCAGGTAAGCTGATGAAAAACTTGTGTGCGTAGGGCAGGAGACCGAGGTCATTGGATGCCGAGACCCACGAGAGTCGCCAGTTACGCAAGTGATGGCCCAATGACATTGGCTTGTTCCGTACGACCCACGGTGGCCGAGTTCACGATGAGGTGGTGTATGAAAAGCTTTTGCCAAACTAACATTCATTAGGCCATGAGCCCCGCAGTATAGAGACACGCCTCACCATTCTGCTGGCGAAGAAAACTTGCATTTACGGCCATGCCGTCTAGGGATAATGCGAGATGGTGGCTGCCTTGTGTCTGTTCTGCCCATCATTGTCTGTGCATGTCAGGCAATGAACGACAGCCGTGCCATTGCCCATCGGAAGGCGGCGGCAAGCAAGAAGAGCGGTGACTTAAAAACATCCAGAGCTGACAAAATGCACTGGCAGGCCGCTCAAGGGTGTGACTTTTCAGCTGGATATGGGTGAAGGAATTGCAGGGGTTGTGGTGGAAGACCCATGCGACCAAGAACCGAAGCTGCGAATCCTGACAATGCTAAGCCCAGGCGTCGCGGGCCGTACTCGTACAGGTCTGCAACGGCCTCGTTTCTCTTTTCCTCCGTCTGCTATTACCCCTGCTGCATTATTTGAGGGAGTTAAAAAGACGCGATATTGGGCTATGCAGCATGCCCATCCTTGATTATGCTTGTCATAGAGACAGCGTTAGAAAGATCTAACTGGCCCTGGGCGATGGAGGGGAAGCGCTTGATCCTTTTTTTTCGAATTGTTGAAGCTGACTGGCTGAAGCTATACCCTCCTGGCGGAATAAACCTGGCCTTTACGAGGTAGTACTCTGCAATCATACCTCCAAACTGCTGCAGGAGACGACGAGCTCCCATGTCGAACACGCACCAACCCAACACCTCTCTCACAAGGTTAACCCACCAGCAGGCCATCCAGATACCTGGAAACGTCCCCCATTGGGGGGCCTTGGACAGAGGGTGTTGTGCAGGAGCGCCACTCCTCGATGCCGCTCCCCAACCAAAGTCCACCAAAGCCCTGCGGTTCGAGGTAGGCCGACAAGGGAGGGGGTGGTCACTCTGGCGTGCTGAGAAGCCGGGGGTGAGGAGGGGTAGAAGTGGTGCCCTGTACGATCGTGACGGGTCAGAAACAAGATCCATGGGCGGGATGCACAGGCTGAATACCACATGGCAGACCAGACGGGCCTCTTGAACAGGTCTCGAGCTTTGTTGTGAATAACGGAGAGTCGTGGGAACTTGGCCAGCAAGAGGCGTGGCCAGAAACGCCCTTGAAGGCGCAATAGGCACCTGTTATTGCTTCGTTTGCATAGAGTACTCCTGCATGCACTCTCCCTTGTCAGCTTTTCGAGCACATAATCATGCAGGGGTACTGCTGATAGGACAGATGCTCCCGTGTGCATGTAAGTTCTAAGACACCTGGTGATCGCATTTGTCGCGAATTGCGACGGCAGTCTCAGCGCAAACGAAAATGCAATGGCCGCGCATCAGCTGGGATTGGCCCGGGATGCAGCAGCATTTGCCAGGGCCAGGACCAGCAGCCACCTCAAGCTTTTTCTGTGCGCGTCTGGCATGCGCGGGAGATGTGACCAGGCGTCGCAATACGCTCGTTGGCTATCCGATTCGTCTTGTGTAGCATTGCTAGGGCCATCGGCGCAAACAATAGCGTGCCCTTTGCCTGTTCCTTGTATTTACTTCGGCGGTAAACTTGGCCCGGCATCGGTACTTCGTATTTCCAGTAATAGAAGGGTGGAAGAGGGTTGAGAGACACGTTGCTTTTTGCTTTTGGCCTTGCTTTTGGCCTGATGTTGTCGCAGCGGTCGACATGTACCGAAAATAAGGTGGTGGTTTCAATTAGCATCGCCATCATGGATGCAGGCACAAGGGGTAAAGAAACACCAGAGAAGAGATAATTAAACCAGAAAAGGGAATAGATGATCAGAGAAGCACCGTTGTTTACCTCTGTTGTCAAGGCAGCACTGTATTTCATCTCTGGAAGTCACCTCGACTGCATCCGCATGCAGGGGTTGGTTCACCCCAATTTACACAAGCCGCCCTGTCGCGTTACAATATTGGATCGTGTCGAAGCAAGACCCTGTGGCTGGGACATTCGCCTAGGAGATTGGCTTGTGTTGCTGCTCTGGCAAATTATGCTGAGACAAAACATTTCCTTCACCATCAATTTAGACATGGCGTTTTGAGACATCCGCAGAGATGACCACCTGCCTGTCCCGGCCACCAGACACACCATTACACACCTCTCACAGAGATGTCGGCATCGGAAGAGCCAAGTGTGCCACGCACTGCAATATACTGTAGTAGAAGTCTTGGAAGCTGCCAGCAGTACGTACATGGGCCCGTGATCCATGATCTAACCGTTTCATCGCAAGCACTCTGCGCTGCCTTGGGTCGATCTGGCAATTCAAGAGAGACACAGCTGTCTCCCCACCTGTGACCTGCATAAACGGATCCAGCCTGACTTTTCTAGTTCCTACCTTTTCTTGCTCCCCTCTGTTTGTGTCCTCCCTTTCCTTCGGCTTCCAAATGTTGCTACGCAGGCGCAGGTCCACTAACAAGTGCCTTGGCCTCCAGCCAGTCAGAGCCGCAAACGGCGAGATGCCAGAGGCCCATAAGTGCACTGTCTAAATCGCCACATGGAAACACCCACTAGGAATACAACGAACACTGAGAATGGAGCCAACGTTGGCAACTAGTGACACGCCGTCGGACAGTCCGCTGGAAGCTTCTGAGGTTTCTGGCCCACCAAGGCAATGGCACGGTATGGGGACAGTGTGTTTTACAACAGCCGCGTATCAAAGAACAGTTGTTTCCGGCTCTTGTGCGGAGATACTTTTGTGGCTTTTGGCACTGAGCAAGACAGTAGATGCTCCGTGAACGACGACGGTGCGAGCTGCCGCTTGCTCCGTGGCCAAGCCCGTGTAATAATAGGCACGCTGGAAAGGGAGTCCTTTCACGGTCTCCTGCGGCAACTAGTTGAAAATTTCGTAGCCCCCGAGTCCTCGGAATACATCTCCGCCGTCTGACAGAGCGGAGTCGTCTCCTCGATGCTGGTGGTATCCAAGGAAGAACAGAGGTGACAAGCATGGAGCGGTATTGAGTTTGGCAATTCCAACAAGAACCATATCGATAGGGCATATACCGTCTGTTAGCAGAAAGCAAATAGCATCTCTGCTCGTACCCGTAAAGCGTAAAGCACGGGACCACATCCCAAGTATACCTGGCAGGTACATTGGGGCCTCGCTGAGCCTGGAGATGCGCCACCAACACTCCAACAAGAACCGGCTGCCATTGCGGTGCCCACTCTCTGAGGACTGGCTTCTTTTTCTGCCCTTGGGTCTCCGGTTTTTGCAAGGCGAAGAGCTCTGGGCCAGTTGAATTGCCTAGGTGAACCTATTCGCCGCCCTCAGCCAGACAAGGACGTCCACCATGGCGCCACGCGTCTGTTGTTCCGCACACGCCCTGAATCAAGAGAACCAAGCCATGGCTTTCGCTTGAATCTGGCACAGACCACAAGGTTTGCAGCAGGACGAGAGGGCTTGGGGCTTCAACTCAATTGCTGAGAACGGCGGCAGGCAGCAGGTGAATAATAATACCACGGGTTCGTCGCTCCCTCCTCCAACTTTTCCCTTCTTCTTTTCTCCTGTTTCTTCCACAGCGTTATTTACTCTTTCCGTTTGTTGTCGTCTGCGAAGTACACAGGAATTGATTGATTCATCGCCGTGTGATTTGATTGATTGGTTGTGTGTCTCGCTTCGCCATCCTTGCGCTCTGTTGTCTAGATCTGACCAATTCCGGCATCTGTTTGGCCAATATTGCTGCAGAGTACCTCTTTTCCTGGCGACGTGATATATCCCTACCGCTGCTCCTTGTTCCCCATTGCCCTCCCTTGCCTCTTGCTGTCTCATTGCAGCTGCAGCAAAAGAAAATCCCGAGCGATAACACGGTAACGCAACGCTTCCTCGAGCAGCAGCGTCATCCTGGTGCGACCCCTCTCCAGGAGCTCCAGCAGCACCGGCAGCACCAGCTTCCCTGACAGCCGCACCAGCAGCTGCTGCCATCTGGTCTCTTGTCCGTGGGAGTGGAATTTTGACCCTGTGGGCTGTTTCAGCGCCCTTTGAAGCCAACTTGGCCAACCAACGGGCCCGAGATCGAGCGAGAGATCGCCTCTGGCCGCCAAAAAGGCAGTGTCTCACACGCAATACACACACGCCCCCCCTGGCCGCATCCTAGTCGATTATTCGACCTTTGCCTCGCCTAGCGAACATCCCCGCGCAACCCGGTCCAGGCTGTGCAGCAGACTCAACAGTGTGTGAGAGAGAAAGTGTGTCCACTAGACAGTCCAACAAGAGGGCCAGTTAGCAGCACCAGCTTGGACAAGGGAGAGAAAAAAAAAAAAGCTCTCGCCCGCTCTCTGCCGCACGGCGTCCCGCGACTGACTCTTTCTTCCATCACACATTCTTCCTCTTCCATCTCTTTTTTTCTCGTCACGGCTGCTACGGTTCTTCCCTTGCGCGTGTTTCGGACTATCGGCTGAGAGAGTTACGGTTGTTTTTGCCGGCGCCTAAAAGTAAGTTGCATATTTCCTGTCTGCCTCTTTGAGTATTCTTTTTTTTTTTTTTGTTCGTGTGAAATTTTTCCCCTCTTGTCCGTGCCCCGGTTCGAATAGCGTGTGGTTTGCGCGCCGAACGATGGATCGAAATTCGAATTGGACGTCGCCTCTGGAGCCGCGGCGACGAAATCGCCAATCTCGACAAGCACCAGGGCCGCAGCAAGTGGCTAAGACAGATGCGCTCGGAGACAAGGTCGACTGGGCGACGCAATCGATCGATCAACAAGTGAATAATATGGTGCGCCCTTGCAGCCGTGGCATATGCGGCGAAATGCGGCCTCGTCTTCCCGCTTGCGCCGTCGCCATTCGGCCGTGCCTCGATGCCTCAACACCCTTCGCCACGGCTAGATCTTGAGCGCCGCATCGGCCGACTCTTTCATACAGCATCACGATTCGTCTCTGCCGTGTGATTTTCTTTCCGGGAGCACTTCGGCGTCTCGCGGGGCGATGCACGATCTCCATCCGATTTCACCCCACTTCGCCGGGTCTGCCATGTGATTGCGGCGTCCGAAGAATCGAAGACGACAATCGATACGAGAGGGACTAGGACGATGCTGCAGATCTCGGCGAGTTGGTGCAGGCGGGTGTTTGTTGGGGTTCGTCCGAGTTCATCGTCGTCGACATCGCCGAGAGAAAATAACCCGATTCTGCGTGTTGGATGTTGTAGATGTTGGTTGCTCGTGCTCCGAGCAGCTGCGTCGCAATTTTGTGCCCGACGATGACCGCCAGCGCATCGAGACTGCCTTATCTCGGATCGCGGAGGAACGAATCCTTCGGCATTGGCAGACGGCCTACAACTGTGTCCACGACTGGACGAGGAGTTCTGAGTGGAGTGGGCGTGCGATTGGCGCGTTGGCCGTTTATCACCACCAAATTGGTCGTCTTCTCTGAGCCCAATGTCCCTGGGGAGGGGCAGTTTGATGACTAGTCAGTTGGTCAAACTGCCGAGTCAATGGAGATGGAAAGTGGCTTGCGATACGTCTGGTTGAGACTCTATTCGAAACGTCCTAATTCCAACTATACCGTCATCTACGACTCCACGAGCATACAGCCACTGAGATCATACGGCGCACCCAAATACGAAGTTTTGTTGCGTTTATATACATACTGCGGAAACCGTGTTAAGTCAATATCTGGACCATTTGCGGAATGCCTGGCGGAGAGGGGGAATAAAGATGAACGTGGGCTGCTGCGGCCGTGCCACACTGTTGGTCCAGGCATCACTGCGGGCATTTTGCGCAGCACATGGGACCGGAGGATTTTTTTCATGCCTGCACAATGCATAGCTGCTAGAAGCTTTGACCTGCATCATCGAGCGCTAACGGCTATATCATAGGTTCTTCTTGATTTCGAGAGCGTTCCAACTGTTTTACCACACTCCTTTAGGATTTTCGGTAGAACATACGATCGGTCCACGATATCATCTTTCGACTCCATCTTAACGAAAGTCATTATCCGCCTCAAGCATCGCATTTGTCCACTTGCCATCTTGAACGCGGCGTGACGGCGTATTGAGAATCTCTTATTCTTACGGACACTTTTTTTCCTTTGGAGTCCCTTTAGTAAGACTGGATACCGGTCTTCTATTGCTTCGTTCTCGATCTTCGCATTCGATTCGAACGCATCATCTCTATTTCAATTCTATTTAGGTACGTGGTTGCTTGTGTTGCATGATGTTATGGTGGTTAGTGTGTTGACCGTTTGTTGTTGCATAGTCTTTCAGCATCTTCTTCGGCAAGAAACGAAATCCTGACGGCCTGTTTATAATCGAGCTTAAAGCAGATTAAAACATAAAGTAATTGGTAGGTATTTGGTTTCTTCTCCCCTCTTATGCTTGACACGATCGTGCGAGCTCGGTACATAAGGTGTACATGTTTCTAGGCTTGACAGCTGCCATCGTGAGCCAAGTGGCCTCGCACTCCATAGCCCTCCGAAACCTTCTCCATGGGGCTTATGTTTCTTTTGCCATCTACATCTACACCTGCATCCACACAAAATCACCGAACTCAGCCCCTCTGTGGCGCCCATTTAGTGTTGAGAGTACGCGATAAGTGAAAAGGACAAAACATTATCCAGGCTGGCAACGTCATTTACATTTCTCTCTCCTCTTCCCCTTGTTTTTTTTTTTTCCCCCTTCTTCTTCCATTATTTTTTCTGCATTCGTTTGCTGATGTTACATGGCAGATTAGTATGGATCTCAACTCCTCCTTTCCTGCTGCTCCGTCTAACGGCGTCTCTGCTGCCAGTCCAATGGCTTTTCAAAACGGAACCCCCCCTGCCACCGACATGTCGGCTGTCCCTCCTCCCGCTGGTCCTACTCAGGATCAGGCCAAGACCACCCTCTGGTAAGATGACATGGACCCCACGAGTATACAGCGTGGCACAGGTGACTAACGTGAGATGCAGGATGGGAGAGCTCGAACCGTGGATGGACGAAAACTTTATCAAGGGCGTTTTTCTTTCCGCTGCCGGCGAAACTGTTAACGTCAAGGTGATTCGCGACAAGAATTCTGGGTGAGTATGGTCTCTGGTCCCTTTCACCGGTCGCCTGGCTAACTCTGCCCCCTTGCAGTAATGCTGGATACTGCTTCGTCGAGTTCGCCACTCCCGATGCTGCCACCAAGGCGCTTGGCCTGAACGGAACTCCCGTGCCTAACAGCTCGCGTCAATTCAAGCTGAACTGGGCGTCTGGCGGCGGTCTGGTGGATCGACGGTAAGTTGGATACTGTGAATTTCTGCCGTGCTCAGCCTTGCCCTTTTGTTTCTCGCCGCCTTACGAAGGTACCGCTGTGTGTACCTCTGCTTGTACCTCCCCCGCTGCGGCTTCTCCTGTACCTGTCCGGTACCTGCGCAGATTTTGTGGCAGTAACCGTGGCGCCTCGGATTTACTTTTTCACCACCTTCAGGCGCAGCTTCGGTCTCCCGCTTCTGCCTTGCCTCTCCCTGCTTCTCTTCTCTCGGCCTCACGGCTTCCTCATTCCACCGCTGTCCCCTAATTTTAACCTCCCCTCTTGTTGCTTTCTTTGCCTTGAAATCGCCGCCGCTCTTGCTGAATATTTGGTTTCTAATGTCTGCCAACGATAGAGACGATCGCGGGCCCGAGTACAGCATCTTTGTGGGCGATCTTGGTCCTGAGGTCAACGAGTATGTCCTGGTGTCCCTCTTCCAGGCTCGCTTCCCATCGTGCAAGTCGGCCAAGATCATGACGGATGCCATGTCTGGCCAGAGCCGCGGCTATGGCTTTGTGCGCTTTTCCGATGAGAACGACCAACAGCGTGCTCTAGTCGAGATGCAGGGTGTCTACTGCGGCAATCGTCCTATGAGGATCTCGACTGCCACTCCCAAGAACCGGTAAGTCGCACCCACCACCCTCGTGCATGCACTTTGTTTGGCAGCCTACCTTGTCTCTCCATTGCCAATTCTTCTTCACTTATACCTATACCCGTTCCACACAACCCTCCACCTATTACACTGAGAGAATATTCTGGCTCTAACATGACCATTCTGTATTACAGCGGCAATCACGGCTTTGGTCACGGACATCAGGGAGGCCCGATGATGGGCGGTGGTATGCCTCAACAGCAGATGTGGGGAGGAGTGCAAGGATTCCCTTACGGCGGCGGTGCCGGTGCTGGAGGTGGCTTCAACCCAGCTACCCAGATGAACCAGTTCACCGATCCCAACAACACAACTGTGTTTGTCGGCGGTCTTTCAGGATATGTGACCGAGGATGAACTTCGATCTTTCTTCCAAGGATTTGGAGAAATCACCTACGTCAAGATCCCCCCTGGCAAGGGCTGCGGCTTCGTCCAGTTCGTCCACCGCCACGCCGCCGAGATGGCCATCAACCAGATGCAGGGCTACCCCATTGGCAACTCTCGAGTCCGACTCAGCTGGGGCCGATCCCAGAACAACTCTGGAGTCGGCACTCCCTACCGCCCTGCTCCTCCTCCGCCTCACTACATGGGCATGCCTGGCCCTGCCCACGGCGGCCCCGGTCCCAGCCCATATGGTGGCCCTCACCACTTTGGCGGTCCTGCTCAGGGTCCCCAAGGTCCCTCAGGGCCCCCAGGCCCCGCCGTTCCCCCTCAGGTAGGAAATTCATATTGATCCCCCCCCCCCCCCCTTCTTTGAGAGACAGACCACAGAAAAGCTGACCGCTGATTTTTCGTAGTAAAGTTTGAAGAGACGGCCGGACATTATTGAGACGCTGGTCGCTCTGACCAGCCTCGGGGAACTGGACAAGGTTTTGTCGACTCTCATTTGATGCTCTCCTTTCTTATTCTTCACAGCCGATTGATGGGCTGACCTGGGGCAACATTGGGGCGTTGGACTGATTTGCGTCGTTCGGGCACGTCGTCTTTTGTCATTTTTTCTCACGTTGAAATTACCATTGCTCTGCGCTTTGACACGACACTATGCACCCCCCATTTTCTTGAGTCTCAAATCACGACCGGCGTTGGAGATTTCAGTTCTCTGGGGAACTGTCACCAGTCAAATTTGATTACGTGCTTGATTTTATGATTCCCCTAACAAAAAATTGATGCCGTGCTTTGTTTGCGTGTGATTGCCTCATACTTTTGTGATTTGTGCATTTGTCTATTGTGTGATTTTTTTTTCTATCCTTTCCTACGTACTTTCTCCCTCTCTCTTTTCTTCCCCTTTTCTCTTTTTTCTTAATTCTCTTCTCTCGTCAAATAAGACCAGACTTTGCGCATAGTGGCAACAGAAATTCTGGTAATCAAGAATTTGCGCTGGTCATAAAACACTTTGCTATTGAAAGTATGTCTGCTCTTCTATTTGGGTTTTACTCTCTTCTTTTCTCTTATGTTTTTTTACTTCCTTTTTTCCCCCATATCTCTCTTTCCTCTATCTCTTTCTCGTGCTTTCTTCTCTTCCCTTTCTTGTGCTTTTTGGACTTATTTTCTAGTCGTTACCGTTCATTTGTTGCCTGTTGGACTTGGAGCAACGGTGGATGCTCGGTCGTTACTGGAGTTTCCTTGGGAGTTGCGTCTTCTCTTCAAATATCTTTTCCTGTGTGCCTCCATCACTCGTTTGGTCACTTGGAGTTATTTCCTTGTTCCGATGCATGGAGTCTCTTCTGCAAGTAGCAGCCGTGGGTGTATCTAGCGAGCTCTCAAGATAGCGCATGGCAAGGGGACCAGGCATACATAGCTGCTCTAGTACAGGTAAGAGAAAAAATATATCGGCGCATTTAGATGGGGAATTTTGGGCTGTTTTTGTCGAACTCGTGCATGGCTGGTTGTGGTTGTTGTCTGGACTTTGCCTTCGTGGGATATAAACGCCGACTGATTTGATCCAGAGGACTTTTTGCGATGATGCGTGCCGAAATTCCGCTACTACGACACTATCATGGGTTTACGTTACTGTTTCTGGCCGTAATCGTGTATCGAGCCCAGGACTAGTGATTTGGGGCCAATCATAAGACGGTGCATCGCCGGCGAGGAGTCACCAGTTGTCCCACTTATGGCTGCATCCTTTACGCCAAACTTGCCACGAAATAGTGATAAAGGTATGGTGTATTATAGCCTCTATAAATGAAACCTGTATACCATATGGTTGGATGGATATATCTCAAGAACGTGTTTGTACGACAATTTCGCGGGATCAGTAAAACTAGAGATATTCTGCTCTGCGTCCAAAGAAGATACACAATCATGCCATCCGCAACATCCAATTTACGTGTCGAGCCCGCTCGCGAGGAGGACATGCCGCGATGTATGCAACTCATTCTCAATGCCTTTGCGCCGTTTCCAAATTTCGACATCATTGGGGGAGGACCAGATTCGGAGGAGAATCGGAAGCTGAACGCGGAGCGACACTTGCGTGGCTACAGGGAGCATCTTGAAAAGTACCCTTCGGTGTCGCCGGGTGTTAAGTGCGTGTACACGGAACCTACTACTGGCGAAGAGAAGATTATTGGGTTTGCTGAGTGGTTCGTTTGGGATCGTGAGAGGACTGAGGAGGAGTACATGGTTGAGAACTACATTCTGCGCATGGAGTGGGTGGAGGATCTGGAGAAGAGGCAGCGGGTCCTGGATACGATGGAACCTGAGATTGATACGAGACGAAGATTGATGAAGGGACGACCCTTTGGATTGCTGTGCTACATGTGTGTCGATCCTGAGTACAGGCGACGAGGAGCTGCGACGGCGTGTGTCAAGTGGGGGATGGATCGGTGTGCGGAGTTGGGGATACCGGCGTATTTGGAGGCGAGTGAGGAGGGGATGAAGACGTATAAGACGTTAGGGTGGGAGGTTTATGAGGGGCATGGAGAGGAGTTGACGTTTCCGCCGATGGTTTGGTGGCCGCCTAATGTTGAGAGGGAGTGAAGGGTTTTGGGGGGGACGTTGTTCTTTTTGGAGAGGAGCTGGGAGAGGGGATTTGTGGCACTTGGATATAGCGGGAGATTGAATCGATTTGGTTGAGATGGTAGAAATATTAGCATAGCGATATTTATATCTTTGTATTTTGCTTGAATGGATCTCGAAGCGTTCGTTTCGGCAGGGTTCGATATGTGGACGAGATGGGTAGAGACTACCTAAAAGGAAACAACTGTTAGAGATAGTTTCCATAGGAGAAGGATAGATAAAAAGAGATTTAAGAGTGAAGTAAAAAAGCATACCATATTCTCCAGATCCTTTGAATGACCACCTCTGGCATGAGTTCCTCAGACGGCCTAAAAACTATTCCGCTACCTTCTCTAGCTTCTTTCTATTGGGATATTTCATGTTCTGTGCTGAAAGCAGAGTATGTAAAGATAGATTGTTCGGCAGTATTGCGTTTTGTCAAAATTAGTTGGATCGTCGTCGTGGGCTACCCATCGATCGTTAGGGTTGGGTTTCCGCTTATGTTTCGTACAATATGGCCGCTTGAGAGTGATATGATCTTTCAAGTATCGGTAGGAAGGGTCGGTGGAAGAGTTCGTAATTTCTATTTAAAGAGATTATCTGTGAGTAAATACGTTAATAGTTGATCATAGCTGACGGCAAGTTTCAGATATTGAAGAGCATAGACTGGCGAAGCAAGGCCTACCATCCATTTCCCATTATTGGCTTCTTTGTATCAACAACTGTTTGGAAGAACAACGATTTGCTCCAAAGACCGTTGGAATCTTGTAGACTCAGTTCTAGCATCAAGAGTCAAGAGAATCGAAGAAATTGTGGGAGTTCGAAAAGCCAGAAACAAAGAGGTACCCACCATTTCAAACCCATTGATGGCTTTGACGATATATTTGCTTCAGGCAAAAAATTTCTGCAGATATGGTGTATGTGTTGGATAATATTAACAGCTTCGAGAGATGTTAGAAGCATTCCTCAGAGTTATAGTCGTAGCGATTTCGAATACTGCATGAAAATAATCAGTTGATGGGATGTTGGCGTCCCCATCCGTATTGCTTGACCCAGTCTGGGAGAGAGAGGATATTGGGGGATACCTTGTATCGAGATCGCTTTGGCCACAGTTGGTAAGCACAGAAGACTTCCCAATGCCACTCCATTTCGTAGATAGATAGCTTTAGTTCGAAAGAATTGTCAGAAGATAACATTGCAGCTGCAAACGTGGTAGTGAGCATGCTGATGGTAAGGGTCAAACTTACCTCTGAAGTCTCTGGTGGAGATTGTCGTCGGCAAGACTATGTGCCATTTATGATTCACAAATGTTTGCTGGCTGGTAAGATGGGAAATAGTACGTACGTATGTGATCTCGCATGAAAAAATGGCAGCTGGTGCGGTAGGCTTTGGAGGGGATCTGCCAAAAGTAAGAAATCCGCAAACCGGAGTCAAGCACCCAGCCGAAACCCCAAATATTCGCAGCCAGTACGTCGCTGGTAGCATTTCCCCCAAGGTAAATGCCTTTTGGTTTCGAATTTTTCTAGTGTAGCGCTCGTAGATACGGACGGGAAGAGTGTCGAGAGGTTACTCTAAAGGCTTGATTCTCAAAGGCTTCGTTGCGAGCGGCAAAGGAACTCGAAGTCAACATGTCAATGTCTTGTGTCGGTTACCTCGCTCGCTAAGAGGGCTTCAGCGCTTCAGATAGAGATCCTATTACTATTCGTGGTGGCAGAGGGGATTAGATTCTGGACAAGAAATTGAGGAAATTGGACTTTGCCTCTCAGTGGGATACTTAGCGACGTGTAGGACAAGATTTTCGCCAAAAGCTCTCCGATGGAGATACCACGGCTACCGCCGCTCAAGAGATGTCGCAGAAAACCTCGCAGGCCATGGTATGACTGAGGTTGGGAATCGCAAACAGAGGTGTGCCAGAGTAGTTATCGAGCCACCTGTAGAACCAAGGAAACCTAATTTCAGGGTTGCTGAAAGACGCCATCTTCCTAGCTTTCATAGGGTTAGACGCTCATTTTCCTTAAGTAATAACCAAAGAAGAATGGAAAATTCGAAAAATATTACTTGGTTGATTCGCTCAGCGCCAAATGTTGCCGAAAGTCGCGTTTCGGTAATGTAGCGGGAGCGGAGAGAGAATGGGGGCTAACCTAGATCTCTGCAGTTACTCTCAGAAACCGCTGGCCACTGTAATAGCTGCACACTCGCTTAGGTTTTGGGGAAAGAATTGATAAGGTCGAGTTCAAATACGGCTCGGATTTGTGTTTGGAGACTGCCACTCGTTTGGCTTGCTCAAGCAGGCAACCGCATGAAAAACGAAAGTAGGCTATGCGTACACTTGGTTTCTGGTATATTACCATGTGTATCGTGCTAAACTCTCTAATATTACCTAGGTATGTCAATAGCTACGTGGGGAAAAGGCATCTATGGAAAACAATCTTGGAGAAGTCCTCTGGAGATTCTTCAAAAGCCACAGCTTTCGCGCCCGTTTAACCCGCGAAAGCAAATACTGTAGAGAATTCTATCTGCCTCTATCGTTTCTTTTTCTATTTTCTGAAGAAGTGATTCCTGTGGCACGTTTGGTATGTTTTAGGCGCCCGACGCTGCGAACCTTTGACCAAAACCCACCCTTCTCTCGCTATCTCCGTCTTCTGGTAACCCTCGAATTCCATAGTTTCCAAAGTCGTAGATACAATCTGGTCAATCTTGGAAGCGAATCTTCGTCATGTGTGAGGCTCGTTTTTCTTTCTGTCGTTGTTCGCTCTCGGAGTCAGAATATGCGTATGAATGTCCCTAGTTGATCAACTCGAATTAGCCTTCGATACCGATACAGTACGCAGGGAGAGTAGAAGCTGAGGGGGAGAACTTACCAAAAGAACTATTGATTGAATCTTCTGAGCTATTATTTTCACGATACTGAACGCTGTTTTCTTTCGGATAATCGGTGCGTTGCATGTCTCGCCGGGTGAGTGCGGTTTCCTTTCACCCCTGGAGGGTAGGACAGAGAGCGGCCTGCCAACGGTGAATCTGCGAACAGAAGAATCTTTCACTTGCTTAGAAGCAAGCAAGAAAATTTATTTCTGAGTCTATTGATCTGGTTGGCGGGATATTGCAGTGGTTGTACGTCCCATAATCGGCGAGTGGCAGCTTGGCTCTCTATGGCAGTCGGTACGCTCGATTTGCGTCGATGCAGAACACCAACGTCACACTATGCAGGAATTTCAAGGACATACTTCAAAGTTGGAGACAAAAAATGCCAGAACTATTCAACTAGACAAATGAATCATTTCGTATGAAGTATATTGATATCTGACTGCTTGATTCTGGCCGAAAGCCACCTGATTTCTAGAAACGAGGGTTCTCTAACGATTACGAGACAGAGCATACAAACACAATACCTACAATAGCAGCCATCATCACACAATACATGAACCTTGACAAACCCAGTGCTTCCAAGGCCACAAGAGCTGGGGCTTCTTCTCTACCCTCCCTACACCCCCAAGCTCCCAACCCTCAACCTGCGCACCCAAACGCCAGACCGCAAAGCCCGAGCGCGGTCCACTTTGACCTGATATGGAAGCAAAATAGCCGGCCAATGAGAAAAATCGACGCAGCTGGCAGCTTTTTCGAAAAATCATTTTCACGATCAGTAGCCCACCACTTGTCCTAATATGGAATATGAGGCAAATGCAAAGGTACGTACCTGCTTTGAAGAGGTCATGGTACCTGTGTAGTGGTCGAGGGAATTGGGGGGGGCATGGGAGGCCGTGGTGAGGTCGTGACGGATGGATTTGGGGAATGCGGTTGGGATGCCAGGATGACATACAGAAGAGTAACCACTGGCCTCATTTGCTATTCTTATAATTCGCAAGCCATCACTAGTGAGATTAGCTTTAATCTTAATTCTCTTGTCTTCAAAGCAAAAGGTTCCTGTAGCTGGTGCCGCAGCAAATTGTGCATGCTTTGCTGGATCTCCCTGTGTCTAGATGTAGGGATAGCTGCTCGACGTCCCTTTCCAAGCTTCTCGGGAGAATACAAAGGCTTTTTTATATAATAATATGGTCCTAAGATTATGAAGGCTCTTTGGGTGTGTATCTGGAGCTGTTTCCCTCGTCCAAGGCGAAGTTTCTTGCTACGTTTGATCCAGGATCTATGGTCATCAGGAGCGAATGCTTCTACCGTAGCAATTTTAATAGAGAAGAAACTGCATAGTATTTGTTGAAGAGACCGTATTTGCGTAAATCAGGGTGGGAAACCTCCAGCTCCAGTAATTCCTCCCAAGCTACCTGACATGGCGAAGTATCACAGCCTCCTTTCCCATCACTTCCATCCCCCGCTAGCCCATGGCAAATTCCTTTTACGTAGAACATCCCGTCGCTTTCTGTGGTGCTAAGACATGCTAGAACTGAATTGTTCGAGGCGGGAAAGTCGGTTATAGCGAAAGAGTCTCTTCTCGGGGTTCGGTAGATATCTGGCCTCGTGTACGACAATCGGAAGTTCGTTGGGGACATCGATTAACTGTAAACTACCTGGGGTCTGATTAGTAGAGTATGTTAATAAATCTCCAGATCAAATACCTATAACTACTACAGAGATATGAGAAATGTTGCTGAGAGACGCAGTTTGTAGCGAAGAACGGGACAGAAATCAACCTTGAAGCCACTCTTGTTCTTGGCGAGTATCTTCAGCTGAGGATCGAGAGCGACTGCAAAGTAGGTCGTAATGGATAATTGTAGAATCTCCTATGGATGTACCATGTATTTGGACAGTAGTTAATACGACAATAAACAGGTGAAGCAATTTAGCTGCAGTACCATGTTTCCTGCGCAAATTCCTTGGTAGACACAATAGTACCAGAGCGGAGAGCAAAGAGACTTTGAAAACGATCCCTTTAAAAAAGAGAAGTGCTATATTTATGGAATTATTGGCAGAACCGTATGGGTAGAGTAAAGTGTCCGCATCCAGGCCTGGGCCAAGTCCGCAAATGCAATGGCAATGTGCCCAGCCGATGTGATTCCACCATTTCCAACTTCTCCGAGCAGTTGACATTGCACCAGATTCACACTTGAGTTACAGCAATTTTTTGTTTCTAATTTCTACCTACTTCTGATTGGTCTCTCACCCAGGAATTGATTTTTTTCTGATTACCTAGCGGACGTCAACGCTCCCCTTTTTGGTGGCCCAACACTCTAGGGTAATGCTGTTCGAGTTTCAAATTAATGTCAAGGTATGGCCATATGGACTTTTGGATTACTGACTACTCTGGGTGGTATTTTGATGCTAGATTATTATCGAAGCACCTTATTTTATTTTCTCGAAGACGACCGACCGACCGAATACCGATACTTGTCTCCTCGAACCGACCCCAAACGAAGCCAGAGCCCATCTGCACGATATTCGACCCTCTTTCTAGGCTTTTCTCTCGATATTCTGCGACCGATCTTTTGCGAACCGATGCGTATTCATGGGTGCGGAAGAAAGGATTTGTGGTCAGAGAAGTGTTGGTCGCGAGACACACTGCAAGATTTGTGCTTCTGGATAGAGAAATGGAGGAAATGACCAGGCATTTGTTTCATACTTCCAAGTGTATGGGATATTTTGCTCTACGTTTACTACTACAGTGTTTGGGTCAATTATCGCGAAGAAACCTACGTCGAGGCAACTTTGTATCCATCTTGGCTTTTTGGCAACTCGATAATTCTGCCTAACCCTGCTTCCCTAGACTAGTTTTTCATAGCTTGGCAATTCAAAAACATGATTGAAATGAAACTGCGAATGGTCCAGTCGCAATATTATCTCTTGTGATTTCCCTCGGCTCTTGAATCTGACTTGGGAGCTGCCCAAAGAAAAGTTTCGTACCACCCCATCGCAGTAACACCCTGCCGATAAAGCTATCGTTTAGTTCGATCGATTGCCGTTGAAGATCTAGATTGTGGAGAATACTAGCAGGGATACACCCTTGGAGATCTATGGGTCAAGAAACAGACTACAAATGACCACATCTGTCCAACGTGACCAGTGCGACGAAGTAATTGTCGGAAGATACTGCGATAAAATCAGAATAGTTTTCAGATAAATTTGAGCTTGTCCTTAGACGATCATTCACTGATAAAATGCCTCTACGGATGGATTTTACATACTGCCAAAGTGTGTCGGTCGCACGAGAATGGTGATTTCTGCAGAGGAGTCCAATATGCCACCAAAAGAAAAAAAAAGGGTTAAACCAGGTAATAGGCACAGAATCTTTTCTAGTGTTTATGACAATTTTTTCCAGCATGAGTAGTAATGAAATCTGCAATTTAGAAATCAAATCCATGCGCCTGGAACTGGGAATAGCCTCGCCTGCGCAAGAGTATCATAGTAGTGCTCTGCACGCAGGCTACAGGGGGAGTCTACAGTGGCCAGCACACTACAGATATATATCAAATTCAACAACTACTGAATTATCAATTCCAGATAGATGACACAATAACAATGACATTGAAATTATATTATTCTCTATTGCTCTACACATCTGTAGCATCGTCAATGCCTTTATACCAACTTGCACTCCAATATCATCATGCCCCTTAATGCACCCAGTTCTCTCGGCAGCAACTTCACATACAACTACACAAACCCCCCCTTCCCTTCCTCGAGGGCAGGCAACCACATCACATACGCAAAAGTCTTCAGCTTCAATTCACTTTCTCTCTTCTTCATGCAGAGTCATCCCCTGAATGCCCCTCTCCTCCTCGAAGTCTGCCAATGATCGATCGAGATGGCCAGCAGGCTCCTCACTTCTGCATGAACCTGATACAGGTGACGTCGACCGTAGAAGCTTCTGGTCAAGGCAGAGCGCGTTTATTTTTCTCGTTGCCTACGTGACAGCAGTGATCCTGAATTCTCATAGGCCAGAGCCAGCTGCAGGTGTTGATTTTCCATTTTTCAATTTTGCCCAGCACCTGGCAACCAGATCAGTAGGCTCCACTCCTCTGATTCCCACAACTACTTGAACCTCTCTTCCTCCCGCTCTCTCTTTTTTTTTTCTTTCCCCCTTTCATCACCACAGGTAAGTCCTCAGGTAAGTGCATTTCCCTTTTCCCCTTCCCCTTTTCTTTTTCTTTTTCTTTTTCTTCTTCAAGACCTTGTGGCATAGATACAACTGAATGTACTAAGTCACAGGTAGGTTTTGTCTTTTCTTTTTTCTTTTTCGGAAATGATTATAAAAGGGTTCTTACGATGGAACAGCTTCTGCTTAGCAGTTGGTCTGTCCCTTGATTTTAACACTTGAGTATGATCCGACCCCTTCCTTTCTTCTTCCTCTTCTTACCCTTTCACCCTATGCCTCTCTCCTCTTGTTGTATTTTTTGTTTCAATTAGTCTTTGTCGTAAGTCTTCTACTTTCAATCCTAATTTCAATTCTATCTTTTGTCTTCCACCTCCACTTGTCTCTCTCACTCCAACTCCTTGATGTCCACTCCCACCACACCTCCCACCTCCCACCTCCCACCTCCCTCTTCCCTCTTCCCTCTTCCCTCTTCCCTCTTCCCTCTTCCCTCTTCCCTCTTCCCTCTTCCCTCTTCCCTCTTCCCTCTTCCCTCTTCCCTCTTCCCTCTTCCCTCTTCCCTCTTCCATCATACACCTCCATCATCCATCATACACCTCCATCATACACCTCCATCATCTATCATCCACTTCCACTTCCACTTTTATCATCCACTTCCAACGTAGCTTCCACTTGCCCTGTGACTTCCGCTCCTATCCCTCAATTCTCTTTTCTTTCAGGTATGTTCTCTTTTCTTTTCTCTTCTACTACCCATCGTCCAAGTGATGACAAAAGGGTTCTTATCCAGCTGCTAGCCAGCAATGGAATCAATACTCTGTCTGATGGACAGTTCAACTTTTTGTTGTTCTGTTTGCGCTTGTGGGTCGCAAGTTTCTCTTTTCTCTTTTCTCTTTTTTCTCTCTCTTTTCTCTCTCTCTTTTCTCTCTCTCTCTTTTTCTCTTCCTTTCCTTTTTCCTTTCCTTTTTTCCTTTCCTTTTTCCTTTCCTTTTTCCTTTCCTTTCCTCTTCTACTCCCCATCTTCCAAATGATGACAAAAGGGTTCTTATCCAGCTGCTAGCCAGCAATGGAATCAATACTCTGTCTGATGGACAGTTCAACTTTTCGTTGTTCTGTTTGCGCTTGTGGGTCGCAGATTTTCTCCTTTTTTTTCTCTTTCCCCCCGATCTTCCTTTTTTTTCCCCTTTTTCCCCCTCTTTTTTTTTCTTTTTCTTTTTCTCTTTCTCTGTTTCTTTTTTCCCTTCCCCAGTCCCCTCTCTCTCTTCCCTTTCCCTCATTTTCTTTCCACATCTATTTCCCCACTCTTTTCTTTATCTGCTTCTTATTTTCCCTCCTACTCTCACTTTTGTGTCACTTGTATTCCCTATTCTTCTACTCTTTGTTTTCTTCTCCATCACATGCAAACACACTGAATGATGACCAAGGGTTCTTTTCCAGCTACACTAGCAATGGAATCAAAGTTTTGAGTCTGACGCTGAAGTTGAAACGGCATAGCCTCTCGCTTTAGCTGTTTCTTTTTTGCTGTTTGTGTTTGTGGGTGCTGGAAGGAAAAAGAGAGCAGAATCGTGTGGGTACTGGCTCCAAATCTTCCCTCTTCCCTACTCTCTCTCTTCTTTTGTACTGTCCTCCTTCATCCACCTCTCTTTCTCCCTCTTCCATTTTCTTCCCTTCCCTTCCACCCAACACACACACACATCGAATGATGACAAAAGGGTTCTTTTCAGCCGCAAGTTGGTAATGGAATAAAAATTTCAAGTCTGACATGGATCGATCCACCCTGGCCTCTCGCTTGTGGTTGGGTCTTTCTTTCTTGTGCTTGTGTGCGTTGAAGACAACACATTTGCATGCATTTCAACTTGAATTTCCTCTTCGTATTTCTTTCTGTCTTCCTTCCATTGTCTCTTATCCCCACCTATCTCTATCGCCTCAATCCACACACACATCACATTGAATGATGACCAAGGGTTCTGGTTCCAGCTGCAAGCGATGGAATTAATTTTTCAAGTCTGATATTGATTGAATCGCTCGAGCTTCTCGCTTGCCGTTGACTCTTTCTTTTTGTGCTTGTGTGTGCTGGAGAGAGCATATCTACTATGCTGCAATACTACCTTTCCCACTCCCCCCTTCTATTGGGGCCTTTTCTAATTTTTATTCCTCTTCTTCTTCTCCCTTTCCTTTTCGCCTCTTCCTTTCCTCTTTGCCTTTTCCTTTCCTCTTTGCCTTTTCCTTTCCTCTTTGCCTTTTCCTTTCCTCTTCGCCTTTTCTTTTCCAACACATACACACTCAGGATGATGACCAAGGGTTCTTTTCCAGTTACACTAGCAATGGAATCAAAATTTTGAGTCTGACACTGAAGTCGAAACGCTATAGCCTCTCGCTTTAGCTGTTTCTTTTTCGCTGTGTTCTGTGTGTTGGAAACAAATTCGTCGATATGGCCTTGCGGTTTCTCTTCTGCTATCCTCTTCCCAACACACACACACACTCAGGATGATGACATAGGGTTCTTTTCCAGCTGCACTAGCAATGGAATTAAAATTTTACGTCTGACGCTGAGATTGATACACTTTAGCTTCTCGCTTTAGCTGTTTTCTTCTTCTTTTGTGCTCCGTGTGTTGGAAAGGCAATGTATGACATTCCATCTTCTCATGTCGGCCATTGATGAGAACGTTTGGTCTGGATTCAATTCTCTGTTCTTACTGGCTTCGCAATGATGAGAAAAGGGTTCTTTCGAGTCTGCCTGGTGTCTCTATAGCGACCGGCCAGACTATGAAAATAAAATCCACTCTGAGCACCTAACCACCCTTCTTTGGTACACTGGCTGACTTGATCTTAGGTTTTTAGGTTAAACTGAACTCCCATTCTCCCCCCTCTTTCTGTGATACACTGACTGACTTGATTCTAGGATTTCAAGCTAAACTGACCTCCCCTTCTCCCCCCCTTCTGCCGTACACTGGCTGACTTGACTTTAGGTTTTTAGGTTAAACTCAACCCCCATTCTCTTCCCTTTCTTTGGTACACTGGCTGACCAGGGTTTCAAGCTAAACTGAACTCCCCCCCCCTTTTCTTTAGTACACTGGCTGACTCGATTCTAGGGCTTCAAGTTGAACTGAACTCCTCTTCTCCCCCCATTCTTTAGTACACTGGCTGACTTGATTCTAGGGTTTCAAGTTAAATTAAACTCCCCTTCTTCCCCCCTTCTGCTGTATACTGGCTGACTTGATTCTAGGGCCTTGAATTCAAATAAACTCCCCCTCTCCCCCCCTTCTGTTGTACACTCGCTAACTTGACTTTAGCAGGTAGTTCCGGCAATTCTTTGATCACTTCTGGTAAGTCTTCTTCTCCCTCTCTTTCTTTTTCTGATGGGGTGATTAGAGCAAAGGTACAATTGTACAATACGATACAGGATGAGTGCGAAAACTTCTGGGTTCTTCTGACCATTTTTTTTTTGTTGAAACTTCTGATTTCACAGATTTTTTTTCTGATGGCTGATGTATTTCTTTCTGCAATAGGGCTCGCCAGAAATCCTTTTTTGTTCTTTCGAACAGCCTTGGTACGTCGCTCCCCCTCCTGTCTCCCTCCTAACCCCTCCTAGCTCCCTCCTCCTTCTACGTATGGGATGATGATATCATTCGGGCACGACGATCAAGTGATTGTGCTCCGAGGAACACTTCATAGTGTTTTCTATTGCTATTCTGACCATACAATCTTTTCAGCTCTTTCTTTTTGACTTCAACTCTTGAATTTTGTTTGCTGGTTACTTCTCTGAACTAGGGCTCGACATGATTTCGACGTCTCTTGACTTTCCTCACTTCTCTCTGGTAAGTTGCATTTTTCTTTCTCCACGATGGGATGATTACACAAACAAGGTCACAGTCTCACATGGATGCACTGCAAGGGGCGCTTTTAATCGTTCTCTGCTAGTGGTACCTGGGTTCTTCTGACCATGCCTTTCCCAACATTCTTTTCCGGCCTCTACTTTTGGAACTTCATGCTAACTACCTTGTGGCCAGGGCATGACGCGATTGCTTCCTTTAATCTTTTCCGGTCGGTTTCCCTCCCCCTTTTGCAATATGGGATGATTAGAATCAAGAACACGATATCACATGAGTGCGCTGGCGAGGAGAGCATTCAAAAGTTCTCCTCTCTAGACAGGGTTCTTCTGACCGTGAAATTCTTTCGTGGTACTTTCTGGCTTGGTCTTTTCCTTCTGGTGGCTAACCACTTTTCTTTGTCAGGTTTCGGCAGGCATCTCGAGTTTTGAGTATCCTTCTATTCAATCCTTTGGTAAGTGTTTCTCTACTCTCTCCACCTTTCTCTCTACTCTATGGAGTGATTATAACCAACAGCACCATCTTGAGTGCTCTGCGGAGATGCTTCCAAAGTATTCTATTGTTGCAGCCATTGTAGGGTTCTTCTGACCATACCCGTTCTTTATTCTCTTTTCTCTTCCAATCTTTTGTGTCTGGTGGCTAACTAAACTTCTAGCACATTCATCGGTCAAAGTTTGAATATTTACAACTTCAAGGCCAATCGATTATGGTGAGTTTTTTTTCCAGGTGATATTGTCACACTTCAAATATTTGATTGCTGACGACTTCTCTTCGGCAGGAGACACATAATTCAGGTAGTCCAAAAATCTAGAATAGATATAGCAAAATAATAATTTTCCAAAGAATTCTCTGCCGTCGCCCTTGATCACGTGCAAACCTTTGCCCTAGAATTGTAGGCAAGACTTTTATCCCCAAGTAATCGGCAGAGGCTGAAACTTGGCCAATTTCCCTTGAGAATTTACACCCGTATTCTGAGTATCAAGGGTGATTTGATCCAGAAGCTACGCAGTGCTTCGGAGATGGCGACTGAAAGCCATCCTTTAACCGCACGCAGAACTTTGTCTAGGCAAGAGACCAGGTCTCTCCTCATTTTCCGGTAGCATCGCAACAAAATTTGGTCGAGGTAAAGTACGAATATTCCAACTTGTTTGAGTTGTAGAGGATAGCTGACAACCTCTAGTGTTTACGCCGAGAAGATATGCAAAAATGTAGTCGAACGAGCAACAAGCGATACCCAAGCAAACGACACAAGTGAAGAGAATCTTGGGAAAGGATATTACCGAGAGAGAAGAAAAGTGTGTCCTAGATCACGAGAGACAAGACTGGAACAAAAATACAGACATAATGGGAGCATATGCATTCATGAGATGCAAGGAAGCTTGGGTATGTTCCACATGGTTGCTCTCAACTCTGACAAACCAGAGTGCTAATAAAATCCAGGTTCCAAAGACCGATGTCGAATCGAAAACCGAAAACCGAAAACCGAAAGTCGAAAGTCGAAAGTCCAAGCTCAAAAACTAGAAATTAGAACGAAATCCAAGAAGCAAACACAGGTGGCCAAGGGACCAGCGAGCAGACATATGGTCTTGGAGGAAGGGATTCAGGGAGGGATATGGCAAGAGTTGGAGAAATGAAGACAGAAGATTCGGTTGGAAAATAATCGATCCTTGAGGACACGAATTGGAGATTTTCGAAGGAGAAGATGCTATAGGGGAATTCCAGCGTGGAAAACGTCTGGAAGAAGGAGATGGAGTTCATGGGGAGCGAGGTTTTCTACAGAAGAATGGATTTCGAACAGGTCACATTAGGGAGAATACAAGCGTTCAAATAAATACCAAAGACATGCAGTAGAAGAAAAGAGCTCTGTTGCAAGGAATGGAGATGGAAAGCAGAGATGGTAGATCGTAGGGAAGAAAAGGGATGTGGAATTATAAGGAAAGGCATCGAAGAGACGATACGAGAGAGAGAATATCTACAACTAAACGAATACTAAGAAATGGGAAAATTTAAAACTACGATTTCGCCAGTGACGGAAGAAACATGGGCAAAGACGAAAGGAAGAACATATTCATGATTGGAGCTGAAACTCCAGCGCCGACATCGGCGACCATGGAGAGATAGTGGAAAATAATCGCAGCTGAGCATGCCAAAGACTTGACAGATGTGAAATGACTACGAAATGAAAGGCTTCAACGGAATACGGAATCAAGCTACGTATGTCTTTGATCACAGTAGAGATGGAACAATCACGCGAGATAGCCACGAGGCTGTGTTAAACAGATTGTGTTAAATGAACTGCGTTAAACCCTAGCAGTCATATAGATCCCATTCCCATTCCGAACCGTAATAACTTGAGCAAATATGAAATCGCATCCCTAAGTCGCAAGAAGAGCAGACCCCATCTTCAGATGTCCATGAAGGAAACATCAATAATCGCAGCTAAAAAAATTAACCACGACCTTCCAGAAAAGGAAGAGCAAGGTAACTCCAGACAGGCACTGGAACCAGTTGCCATTTGGGTACATCAGGCACACAGTGAAGACACTGAAAAGAGAACAGGAGATGAAACAGACTGTCCAGAATTCAAGGTCCGTGGGGGGGTTGTGTCGCCCAGTACGATAGTACTCGAGCTCTTCAGTGCGGTTGTGGAACATTTTTGCTGAAGGTGATGTTTGGTAGAACTGAAGAGAGTTAGCTTCTGCCGCGCTGAAGTGGGAAGATGGGGAGAGACATACTGAAGTTTAGAATGAAATAAACGGTATCGCAGTTTAGAAATAGTGAGAAAATGCTAGATAGACGATGCGGATATGACTTCCCGGTTCCTCGAAGCGGACGGATTTCGTTCCCTTGCTGTGAATGGAAGGGTTAGTTAGACGTAGCCGAGAAGAAACAGCAGGCTGTCGAGAACGATGGCAGCGATGTTGATAAAGAAGATGAAGATACTATTGAGAGAGAGGACGATGAGCGTGTCAAGGAAGAGGAGAAACGTGGCGGGATCGAGTTGGGACATCTTGACTGAAGAAGGTGGGTTGACTGTGTTATTTTGTTTTCCTCAGGCGAAGATTGCAAGAGAAGAGAGCGAAAGTATAGTCAAGGAAGAGCGTGGAAGGGAAAAGAAAAGAGGATTCAGGCAGAAAAGAAGAAGGAAAAAATAAGGCAGCGAGGTCAGCAGACTTACTTCTTGTGCTGGCGATGGCGACGGCAGGGTCGAAAGCGGTTCTTGAGAAACTGGCAGAACTTGACGAATCTTGGGAATCCGAGTTTGATGCAAAGAAGGATAAAAAGCATGACAATTCGCATTGTGAAATTCGCGTTTTGTAGAGAAAGAAGAAGGGGAGAAGAAACGTGCGCGTGGTCGAGCGTAGGTAGAAGTGCGCGCAGCTGGCAGCTGGCAGATTTGCTCACCACCTCGCCTCCTTTTTTTTTCCAGCGCGCATTTTCAGAACTTCATTTTTTTTTAGGGGAACCCAACCCTGACCCGATGAGATAATTTAAATATTGCTGATGGCACTTTTTACATATCACGGTGAGGGAAAGATGTGCAAAATATAAATGTAGATTTCGTGCTATGCTGTAATCCTCAATATGTTGCACCTCCCGACAGCATCTTTAGAATTTTTTTATGTTCAGCATGCTAAGAGCCACCCAAAGCGACAAAATTCCACAACGCCAAATCCAACAGTAGAATAAGATACATTTTGAGGCCCTATGCCAGTCTTTCTCCTCCTCTGTCTCTTCGTTTTATATACCATACTTGCTTTTCCGCCTCTTGCTTTTCCCCTTGCCAAATCATATCTGCTTGCTTACCAGCCGCGGCCGGCAAGCTTCTCCTCAGGCTTCATGGTATCGCAGTTGATGCCCACCATGGCCTCGCCGAGTCCGGTGCTGCACTCAGCAAGGACCTTGGGGTCGCGGAAGTGAGTGACGGCACGGACGATGGCCTTGGCTCGCTTGGCTGGGTCGCCAGACTTGAAGATGCCGCTGCCGACGAAGACGCCGTCACAGCCGAGCTGCATCATAAGAGCAGCATCAGCAGGCGTGGCAACACCGCCAGCGGCGAAGTTGACGACAGGGAGACGGCCCAGCTCAGCGGTCTGGCGCAGCAGCTCGACGTCAACCTCGAGCTGACGAGCGAGCTCGCGGAGACGAACAATGCCGCCCTCGGCAAGGGCAGCCTTGGCCTGAGCAATGTCCCTGTTCACAGTCTTCATGTGGCGGACGGCCTCGACGACGTCGCCGGTGCCGGCCTCGCCCTTGGTTCGGATCATGGCAGCACCCTCGGCGATGCGGCGCAGGGCCTCACCCAAGTTGCGGCAGCCGCAGACAAAGGGCACGCCAAAGGGGCTCTTCTCGACGTGGCTCTCGTCGTCGGCGGGCGTGAGCACCTCGGACTCGTCGATGTAGTCAACGCCCAGGGCCTCGAGGATCTGGCACTCGACAAAGTGGCCGATACGGGCCTTTGCCATGACGGGGATGGTGACGGCATCTTGGATCTCCTTGATCATGGCAGGATCGGACATGCGCGCAACGCCGCCGTCCTTGCGAATGTCAGCCGGGACTCGCTCGAGGGCCATGACAGCGCAGGCGCCAGCTTCTTCGGCGATGCGGGCTTGCTCAGCGTTGGTGACGTCCATGATGACGCCGCCCTTGAGCATCTGGGCGAGACCAGCCTTGAGGGCAAAGGAGGTCGCGGGAGAGGCATTGGGAGCGGCAGCGGGAGCGGCAGCAAGAGCCGGAGCGACAACAGAGCCGTTGGTAGAAGCGTCGTTGGTCATGGTGGTGGTGGTGAGGGTATGGGAGGAGTTGGATAAAAGAGAACCTGGAGGGGTAGGAGAGATGATGGTCAGCACAACAGAACAAGAGGTTTCTCAGAGAGTTATCAGGATAGAATTGCACAAACAAGTAGAGTTGGGTTGTCCCAGGGTTATCGAGGAATCGGATTGAGTGGTTTGTATGGCTGGACAGGACGTCGTCTCGGTTGGCGATGCCTTCAATATATGAGGGGCAGTCCGGAACCTGGTGGCAGAGCAGTGGGGAAAAGGGCCAAGCCGCGGGGCAGAAGCAAAAGGTTGAGTCAATTTCTCCAACTAAGAATAATCTTACGGAGCAACTAAAAGAGAGGGAAATAAAAGGTAATAATACGAATATTACAAAGTACCGCGCCTCACGCTTCTGCTTCTTGCCTGCATCTAGCGTAGGTACACACGGAGTACATCGGCACATGTTCCTCCTCGTCTGCCCTAGCACATCCTCCGGCTACCGCCAAACCGACTTGAAAGACCAAACTTGTCGACACTAACAGATGCATGGCGGAGGCGGGCGCCGCATTCCTTTGCGGAACAGGCGAAAACGGAGTCGAGATGGGGCTTTTTGGAGTCTCTTTGGAGTCTTTTTGGTGCTGCTGCAGGAGGAACACGGACGGACGCTCAGACAGGTACAGTGACATGCCGCATATGCATTCTGGATGCCGGCCGTAGCCTTGGGACGGCCTGTGGAAGACGTTGCAGCAGAGCGGGGAGAGAGTAATACTGTACTGTACGTAAGTAAATGGCTACAGGGGGCGAGGCCGTGGCTGGACGTGGCGGCAAGCATCGGTGTTGTGAATTGGTATGGAATGGAATTAATTGCATGTAATGCTCACATCTTGTAGATACATGTATATAATGTAGATAGAACGCACTGTATAGCTGAGGGAGCATACACACAAAGAGTAAATCAGTCGAATATCGTTGCAGGGCGAAGCTCCCCTCCCCAAGTAGTTGACTAATGGCACGATGGCCGTCGTCTCCGGGCTGCGAGGCCATCACGCTCCCGGCGGGACATCTATCAACCACCGTCTCAGCTCACAGCCATCTAGAAGCCCGTCTCAGTGCCGTCAGAGCCCTAGCGGCGCGCCATTTCCCCCCCGAGATCTCAGTTGCTAGTCACAAATCAGAGATGCCTGGACCAGGCAGTGGATTTCAATCCGGAGCACCGGACTCGCCATGGGGCTTGATGCTGCAGCTGGGCTTGGCCTCTTTGGGCGACTCCGGGGCGCCTCATGCAGGTCGATGCGGTCCCCGAAGGCCCCCTTGGATAGCGCATTTCTGCATTTCTGCACTTGCATTTGCATTTGCAGCCGCAGTTGCATCTTGCGGAGCCCCGTCGATGCAAATCTTCATCTCCGGCGCTGGCGTATGTCCTGTATGATGCAAGGCGGAGGCAAGTCGTGTTACTCTTGCAGCATCATCGAGCAGACGCAACAAGCATCAATGGCAAAATCAGGCAGTCCCGCGCCCAGAAAGCCCCCGAAACATCCCGACGGCGGAGCAGTGCAGGAAACCAGAACCCCATTCAGTGCCATCATTACATGTGCCGGCGTCCTTTAGAGGAATACAGATGCAGAGCTAGCGAGACGTGACATGGCGTGTAATATTACCGAACCCCCCCAGGCCATCCACGCCTTTATGCAGCTGTCGTTTCCATCCTTCTTTCAACGACATGTAGATGCTGGTTTATACTGCACTGTACAGTACTCGGGCACGGATATGGGTATGCCGTCGATAGCCCGGCCACAGTAGCCAATTTGATGAATAGCCGCAGCATCCAGATCCAGGACTCATGACTACAAGTATTGCTTATTTCGACTTAGACCCCGAGAAATCTGCGCTTGACGGCATCTAGACGGTACAAACGAGGTACTTGGCCCAATACCTGGCAAGTTCACGCCACCATTGATCTCTCGTTGTCACCCCGCCACCACCAGAAAATTCATTCGCCAGTCCGGCTACCGGCGCCTCTTATCAGCCCTCAGTCAAGTTCAACCACTAAAGCCAGTCCAGTTCAGTCAGCTGGCGATTAAAGGACATACCGGTATCTTTTGCCCTGAAAACAAGCATCACTCAAAAACAAACGAAGAAACATCCTCACATGCATGCATAACACCCTGCATCTCCCCTATCGTCATCAACACACACATCCTCGCCCGAAAATGATGGCCCTCACCGTCGGCGTTTTAGCTCTCCAGGGCGGCTTCGTCGAGCACATTAAGCTCCTCAACAAGGCCGCCTCGTCCATCTTCTCCCAGGAATTCACCTTTGAAGCCATCGAGGTGCGCACCGTCCAGGAACTCGCTAGATGCGATGCCTTGGTGATTCCCGGTGGCGAGAGCACCACCATCTCGTTTGTTGCCCAGCAGTCGGGCTTATTGGAACCACTGCGTGATTTCGTCAAGTATGTCTCTTTTCCCCTTTTGTCTTTTCATTACACCCCCATGATAAGTCGCATTATGCTAATCATAAACTACAGAGTCCAGAAGAAACCCGTCTGGGGAACTTGCGCCGGCCTCATCCTCCTTTGCGACGAAGCTAACGGCACCAAGAAGGGTGGCCAGGAGCTCATCGGCGGTCTCAGCGTCCGCGTCCACCGCAACCATTTTGGTCGCCAGATGGAAAGCTTCGCTACCCCCGTCGATCTGCCCTTCCTCGCCGGCGAAGGTAAACCTGACCAGTTCCCGGGCATCTTCATTCGTGCCCCCGTCGTGGAAGAGATTCTTCCGCATGGAGACGGCCCAGAGGTGGAAGTCTTGGCTAGGCTTGCCAATCGAGTCGAGAGAGCGAGGGCGGGCTTTTCGCTTGCCGTTACTAAAGGTGATGCGGGCGATATCATTGCGGTTCGCCAGGGCTCGATTATGGGTACGAGCTTTCATCCTGAACTGACCAACGATGCGCGGATTCATTCGTGGTGGTTGAAGCAAGTTGTTCGTGGTTTGTGAGCGGAGCATATTGGTGGCATTTGTGATTTTTTCCCCCTTGTCTTTTCGAATTGAATTTACTAGAAAGATCAAAGCACGACATTTATATAGACGCATGATTGTGGTAGAATACGGCGTTTAAGAAGATATGAATAAAGAGATGATATAATACGCTATGCAAACCCAAATCTAACAAAACCTAATCGCTTGACCAAAACCCAATGAAAACATTCCTTTGATTCCAATTTAACGTTAGTTCTTCATGGCGGCGTCGTAGTTTGGAGGATCTCCCTCGATGGGAGCTGATATCCCCAGCGCCTCGTAGATCTCAGCCTTGGCTAATGCCCTCGCAACGTCCTGAACCTCTGGCACGGTGACATCGGCTCCAGCTTCACGGAGCAGACGCACCATATCCAAATCCTGCTTCATAAGTGCCTGAATAAGCGGCTTCACGCCGTTGTCCCCAACGCTGTAGTTTGGATTAGCCCCGTAGTGGAGGAGCGCCTCGGTGAGATCCTTTCGTCCGTGGTCAATGGCATACTTTAACAGAGAATCGCCATTTTGCATCGTTGCCGTCGTCTTGGCCCCGTTTTGCAGCATCAGAGAGATAATCTCCGAGAGACCCGATTCCACGGCATAGCAGATTGCGGGAGTCTTGCTGAAAGCGTCCACCACGTCTGCGTTGGCCCCCTTGGCGAAAAGCTGACGGACAATGTCAATCTTTTCCTCGGCGGCAATCTTGGAGTTCCTAATAGCTAGGAGCAAGACTGGTTGCGAGTGCCAGTCTTTGGTGTTGGGATCGGCGCCCCAGTCGAGAAGCAACTTGGCCGTCTTGAGCCGCCTGTTGTTAATCTCATCTGCAAGCAACTTCATGCCGGAGAGGTTCTTGGCGTTGGGGTTCGCACCCTTCTGTAGAAGCAGCTCCGCCATCTCGTAGTCTTTCTTGTCGAGAGCCACGGCCAGGAGATTGCGGCCAGAGATGTCCGTAGAATTAACGCTTGCTCTGTGTTCGAACAGCAACTCCACGAGAGCCATTTGCTTCTTCCGTACGGCATTTGCAATGACGGCCTCGCCGCTGATGTTTTTAGTATTGGCGCTGCAGCCTTGCTCGAGAAGGAATCGGATGCCGTCTAAATTGCCAGACGAAACTACATCAACAAAGTAAGACTGCCCAGAGGTGCTCTTCTCATCAATGCTCGCTCCTTTGCTAATAAACATCTTGGCTGAATTAAGGCTGCCTGACGAGGCCGCAAGGAAAAGCGGCGGCATGCCCGACCACCCGGAGCCAGAGGTGCTCGCCCCGGATGCTAGAAGCAGACGAGCAGCATCCACTTGATCGGCCATGATGGCACACTGCAGGGCATTCTTGCTGTTCTCGTTGCGGCCGTTGATGTTGGCGCCTTGGGTGAGGAAGCCTGCGATTTGCTGAATGTCGCCAATGGAGGCGGCTTGGCACAGCGCTGAGACGAAAGGGCCGGGTTGCGGCACAAGCGTATTTGCCAGCGCCTTGAACGAATTCCTGAAGACTGCGCCCCATGAGATTCCGGAAGACTGAGGATTTGAGGAAGACGCCGTTGCTGTCGCTGCCGGTTCAGCTTCGGCTTCAACTCCGGCTTCGGCTTCGGCATCAACTTCGACTTCGGCTTCAGCTGTGTATGGAGGCGGTTCAGCAGCTTCGTCTTCTTGTTGGATGTTGCTGGATTGGTGTGCGGTGCTGTTGCTTCCGGATGATTGTGATTCCCCCACGTCTAGCAGGATGCTCTTTTGCCCCGTTGATGATTCAGATACACTCTCCAACACCGCTATGAGGTCGTTCCACTGCATTTGTGAAAGCTTGGCTTCCTGCTCGGTTTTGTCCTCCCTGTCAACAGTCAGCTCAAAGTACACTCGCAAATCGCATTGAGAGATTCAACTTACGTCTTGGCAATCTCGGCCATACATTGCACAATGCTGCAACTCGCCGTAATCGTCTGGTAGTACGCCATACAAAAGTCATGGCTGATCCTCTCAGCCTCGCCCGGCTGCAGCCGCATCAATTGCTTGTGCAGCACCGTTATCGTCCCATCGCAGGTCGTCAAAATGTCCTTGAAAGCATCCTGCACCGGTGCGGATACTGTCGAGGAGATGAGGCAGCCATCGAGATAAATCGCCCTGTCTTTAAGCACTTCCAGTGCGTTGGCCAGCGAAAACAGCAGATGCGAGATTCTTTGCTGGCTTGAATCAGGTGTCCCGATTATATGTAGAGAGCGCAATTCATTGGCGCCTGAGACTGCCCGCTGCGATATCCCGGAGCACAGCGTTGTGAGGGAGCTGATTGAGCGGCCGTCCATGATGTCGATTTGCGGATGATTGCAGGATTTTGGTTTGCCGTCGCGGGGTTGTCTTGGAGGGGAGAGGAGGCCTCTTGTGAAGCGCGTTTGGGCGTTGTCTTAACACAATGTCCAATCGTTGGTTCGCCGATTTCCCTCACTAAACACAACGGAAAAATACGCAAAGTGGTCTGATAATGTGTATATCGTACAATCACCATTTTTCTTCCTCTCTCTCCGTAGAAACCGCAGCGAGCCGTTGCTTTTATCGCATCATTCCAGCGCGGCTAGAGTGGGCTCGGCCTCGTAGGCGATGACGCAGCCTGTCGTCTGCGTGCGTAACAGTGCCAGGGTTGTTTTTCCTCTCTAGCCAATGTTAGCCCGCGTCCACCACTATGAAGGATTCTGTCAGAGCACGTATATCCGATCTCATGATACCGGCTGCCGCTTTGCGATGTTTTGTGAGTTTTGACGAGTGGCATTTTGTTGATTGGAATGTATACAGCGAGGGTTAGGGTTAACAGAGTTATTTGTCGAATCAAGACAAACGGACGAGCATCGCCAAGTTGAGAGATCGTCACATGCGGCCATCATACTCCGTAGTTAGCGCTCCGATCCCGCGCTTTCTACCAGGTTACAAAAGACTGTTTCTATGCTTAATCAACAGAAGCGACCTCGCATTAATTTGGTACGTTGTTTCCCAGCCCTGTGCATGTCTAGCCGACGACCCACCGTCTTGATTGATGCTCTGGGTGAAACACACTCTCGCGGTTATTAATTACTACCCTTGCACCACGCTCAGCGCTCCACAGCCACACTTGCATTCTCATTCTCGTATTTCACGACCTGGCTCCCTGAAGATAAAAGAGATAGCCTCTATTTATAGATAATACATACTTATCTCTATGAAATTTATTATTTTGCCACCAAATAGGGGTAGAATACCCTGGACAGAGCATGTCGAGAAGCTCCCATCGCCCAATCTCTGGTTTCTTTCTGTACGGCCTCTCAGCGAGAGAGTCGACTCCCATTTCTAGATGTAAAAATTATGTGCTATTATTTTGTTTTACATATGAAATCTAAACGAATGGAGGTGCAAGTAAAGCTACATGCATTAACCACAGAACACCACGTATCCATAACCCATTACCACATCTCCAACATGTATCTAAATAAAACCCACCCTCTATTAATCATTTTTCGCTTCTTTCCACATGTCTTCAATTTTAACCTTCTTTTCAAACAGATCACAGTCCCCGGAATTCCATTTATGCTTAAATAGCTTCCGCCCATCCTCTGCCATTTCCCACCAAGCAACTTGGAATCCCGCGGGGTCATACGTCCAAGGCTCTCCCTTTCCTCCCTTTTGCATGTTCTGCCATGTATTGCGGCCCTTGGAATCGCTCATCTTGGCATCTTGGATTTTCTGGAGCTGCTCTCGTAGGGCTTGGAATCTCGGGGAGTTTGGCGCATTGTCTTCGGTGAGGTGGTTGGCAGAGTCGCTATCCTTGTCCGACTTTGGCTGGGATGCGGGCGGGAAGAATTTTGATTCGGGGTCTTCGACAAAGTTGTTGACGTCCCATATGTGTCCTGCATGAACGCCATCAATGGAGTAGCCGAGCATCTTCACTCGTCCGTAGGCATCGCAGTCTGTGGCGTAGTAGGGAATAAACACATCCCACAGGCCAATGTGTCGCCATGCCTCGACGTTGATCAGGGTGAGGTAGTCAAAGTTGAAAAACTTGGCTGCCCACTTTTTCCCTGAGATTCGCGATGACTCGGCTTCGTCAAGAACCTTGAGAACGCGCTCGTAAAACGACGTGTATGGTGTCTCTTCTTCGTGGCTCAGAATTCCGACATCCATGTGACTCCAGAAGTAGTATGGCCAGTGACGCGCCATGGCTACCCGCATCAAAAAGTTTTGGATCTGAGCAAAGTTCAGAAGCACAGTTGTCTGTAAAATCGAAACGCCGTATCTGTATCGAAACAGGTCGTAGTCGAGGAAAAAGGGGTTGTCTTGAGAAAGAAGCTTCAGGTTGTTGGCATCGGCTGTGCCGCTGTTGTCAACAATGATGATGTCTTCTCTTGGCCATCCGCTCGCAATGTACCCGAGAACAGTTTGTCGCATCATGTTGTTGTTTCTTGTAAACGGGATGAAGAGCGGCGTTCTCGGTCGATGACGGGGAGGCTCGTTGTATGACGCGACAAGGGGGAAGAAGTTGTTTCCCTCCGCAGGAAAGTACATTGCAAAATCAAAAAATGATTCTCCCAGCACTGGAGCTGTTTCGGGCTCGGCGTTTGTCGCCCACATTGGGACGACCGAGGTCGAGTATGATATTCGTGGACGGGCGAGCGCTTTGAGTTGAGAGACATCAACGAGCTTCACAAAGACAATCGTAGCAGTGATTACTCCGACAAACAGGAAAATCAGCTTAAAGTTCAGACGGTATTGTGGCTTGGGGCGCCCCAAGTTTTCTTCATCGCCATCTTCTTCGTTGGAAGGAAATCGATGGAGTCGAAGAGAATCGGCGCGCGCAGCAATCCAGCCTGGCCTTCGGGCGAAATTTGGGAATTTCGAAAAGACGGCGCTAAGAAACGAAAGAAAGCCCATCTGAGATATTTTGAGCAAATATTTAGAATATGAGAAAGGGGCAGTTCGAATTTTTCGAAGGAGAGAAAACGAAGGTAGATGCTGATGAAGCTAAAGAGAGTGTGCTGATGAGGACGAAAAAAGCGAAACCTTTGGGAATCTCGTGAAGCATTTTATTACCTCCAGAGTTATTCGCACAACCACTAAAACTATTTGCTCGAGACTCTCTGAAACTGATTACGAATTTCATTTTTGGCGTTATCTACTAAAGAGCAATAATATTCCGCAAACTCTCGTATTGAAGGGCCTAACATGGGTAACGCAGCAGAAACGGGTCTGATTCGCCTTCCGCCATGCGGTTCATAGCGAATCCTAGAGAAATCGGTAATCTAGCCTATTTCGTTATTACTCCCCTTTGAATCCAGATTGTGGCTTAGACTATGGAGGCTGCGTGAATAGAATGGTTGTGTTGGACTTCCCGGGCCATGTGCCGCCGTCCGACGAACCATGCCGAGAGAATACATTATCGACTCATGTAGTCTATTCTCCAAGAATAGAAGACTATCATGCAAGCATATCTCTGACGCTCGTGTTCTACTTTCCTCTTTCGATGTTGGTTGTCCACTCCCTAAAAGAGGACAAATGGGAATGGGAGCATGACTCTCGGTACATATCGTCACCGACCTTTCGTGAAACAACCATCTGCCGTGCCGCTTTCAGAAACCATGTCATAAGAAAGCTCCAGACCAGCTGTCATCAGCCAGCCAGTTGGTATTACGGCCTGTAGTTTCCGGCCCTGTGATTATGATCCCGAAAAACCTCGACATATACGAGCTGATGATGCCAGCGAAGTCTTCCATCAAACAGCTGTCAACAAGCCCTGAAAGACCTAATTTTATCTTTATCCCTTGCCTCGATCCATCTCCCTATACACTCCATGGAAGTTTCTGAGTCGGTGTAGACGCGATAGGGTTAATACGACGTTACTACGAGGTAGTATCATCACGGCACGATGTATGTTACGTAGGCTGTGCTAGATGAATAGAGGCGAGCCACTTGCTGAGCTACATAGGTAGCAGACGTTGTGTCATGTTCTGAATGCAATTCGAGATTCTCGTATCAAGCCTCATTTGCGCACCACCTGCAATGTCAAGTGGCCGTTGTAGATCCACATCGCTCCGAAGTATGGCAAATCATATGGTGTAGCGATGAGTGCTGCAAGCATAGGGCACGAGTATCGGGGCAAGCCGCCTGTGTGGCTCTTTAGCCGCTTCATCATAGCGCGCAAGGTTGAGCAAGGATACAGGTATGGAGTACTCCGTAAAATGGCTCTTACCGGCATAGACCTGGGCTCGCATAGACAAGAGTTTCTCCTTTTGGCCCTGCACTCCAGATGGTGGATGTCATCTCCATGTTTCTTTCTATCCTTCGAAGTGGCTTGGCAGCAGGGGACGTCATCTGTTGGCACACGGCTCAGCAGAATACGAGATCAGGGCCCCATATCTGTCGATTTTAAGCTAGAGTTGCTGTTTCATCGGCACGATGGTGTAGGAAGGCTAGAACCCCAAACCCTCCCCCCCATCTAGTAGACTAACCAACAGACTAGTTGTCGTCTACTTCGGCAAATACCGCTTCTTGCAAGATACGTACAGAGCCGCCGGACAGATGCAATTGACGTCGGTTGTTACAGTAGAAGCTCGTTAGACGGGCGGCGGGTTTGGAGTCATCCCGTCATCCTTGGAACCTGATGGATATGGAGATGGTGAATTAATTTTCCGACATTCCGCTTATATTAGTAGTACTAGTAGTAGCTCTTTTTCCCACTTGCGCGTCAAATACTTACGCGTCTGCTGTCATCCATCTCCCAGCATTAGTTTCCTCCACCCGTTTGAAACACACATCGTCCATTCGAGAGTCCAAGTTAACCGCCCTGTCCTGCTATTCCTCCGAGTTTCTCGAAGGGTAGGCCGAAGACGACAATGTTGTCCGAAAGCCTGGTGTTGGGAAGCGTCATGCTTCGCCGTCAAGAGAACCCTTAAGCATGGCTCATTCATGCCAATCGTCCATAGTGCACTTTGACCCATGGTCAATGGCACACCACCTCGCTGCTATACTATATACTCTTCCCCGTGGAGAGCAATGGTTTTAGCCACAAGGTCGTTCTTCCTTGACGTGGAGGATGAGCAGCCAGGAAAACACGCCATGACGGATTCTTCTCCGAGCACAGCCTTTTCTCGGCTCCGCAGCCGCGAGCTACTGTACAGTACACTGCTTCTTTTCAAGCTTAGGAATGTCAGTCAAGCTTCAAATCCAATGTGGTAAGGTGCTCGGTCCGACTTCCCGATGGTTTCCCTTGAACCAGGAAAAGCGTCGATGCTAACCGAAGGCAAACGCGGAACTGTCGACCCGGCTTTTTATCCTAGCCTATCCCCACATGATGGGCTGTCTCCGATGGCTAAAGAAAGAAACGGCTTCTCCACAACTTAGCCGAGCCCGAGGTGAGAGAATGGGATGTTTAGTAAGGGCTCGGAAATACTAGCAGTCACTTGCAAACAACCAATGGGCTAGTTGCTTGTGACATGGGTTGGGCAACAAACAACCCTGTCGTATTCAACAAGGGGTACGTAATCACTGTAATCACTCAAATCAATCTAACACTCGCTCTCAGTCTAGGTGACTTTGGCAAACTTTTCACAACAAGGATACGACCGTGTCAAACTTTGATCTCGCCATGGTTCTTTGGAATGGTCAGTCTACACTCTTAGTCTCAGGATGCTAGCTCCGCGATACTAATGATTCAGGTATACAGAATAGCCGTCTTTCCCTAGATACGAGACAAATAGGTGGCGGGTTGGGGAGGAAGGTCGCTTCTACTGGTGGTGCCAGGCAGCAGGGAGATGGTGAAGCAATTGCGGTTACCGACAGACCCTGGTAGCTGCAGACACTACAGGGATCACAAGAGGGTTGCTCACTTTTCTCTACCTAGTCAATTACAACCAAAGGATTTTCAGATTAGTGATTGGTTTCTGCTCTACTTGTAAAACTTGTGAAAAATGTTCCCTTGGACCTCCCTTAGACCTTTCTTTCTTTCGTGCCTGTACACTGTTACTGACTTCGTCTATGAAACTGGCCTGCCAATAATCCTTTCAAATCTAATGAGAGTGAGAGAAAACAGACATATGTGACAGCGAATACTTGGCCAACCCTGGGAGGTTTCTTGGCTGTAAATTTCTCTACCTATGTCTCCTTTATTTGGATCCCATAGAATATGGTATCTCTCCAAGTAATACGGATAAACACCAATGACCGATGGATGGCCTTACTAACCATGGACATTTCTACAGATTAAATTAACGATTAAGCCAGCGGGCGATGCTACAAGTGGCAACAATGCATCATACTTACACAGCTACCACAAAAAGCACAATCATGATAACAGCTATGAACATCGATCGGGGCAGAGTATTGGCAGTAAAATAACCAATTTTGCATCGACATCACCGGTTTTCGAATCAAGGGCTCTGCTTCGCCATCATCATTGGACTCCTCTCTAACGGCGAAATTTGCGATGCCACGGCCTCGTCAAGACATGGCGATACTTCACCACATGTCCAAGGCTGTAACGAGGCCGAAGAGCCATGCAGATTCTACAATGGACAAACTTCTGTCTGGATAGTGGTTGGTATGTGCAGCTAATGCTATGAGCATCATAGTTGATTAGACGTATGGTCACAACGTGTGATTGGGATCATAAGAATCGAATAATCTGACGAACCCAAATACGGCCTTGAAGTTGGCAATGCAGCGGCATCAGTCAGTCTCCTAAGGAGGGCCATCTGCTACCTGAAACCGTTGAAGGCTCTATGCTACAGTTCAGGTAGGGGCTCTGGCTAGGGACCGTTCAGGTACACGAGGCTGCTGGAAAGGAAATTACACGCTGGAGCCTCCCCCCAACGTACCTACTAGAGTACCAGACCTGTACCTATCGGTTCAATGGTAGGGGGTGCCGTCAAAGTCAGGTGCCTCAACGATTAGATAAGGGTTGGGGCAGTTCTGAAGCAGTTGCGATAATCTGGCAATGTTTTGGGGGCGCAGATCGAGTCAAAGCTTCCCTGCCACAGAAATTTCCTTCCAAACAACGCAACCAGATTCCCTTTTACCGAGCGCCTTCTCTCTGCGGAAGGCAGCCTGATTTTCTTCCATCTGCTGAGGTATGTCTTTTCACTTTCCACTCACTTCTCGCAGCCGCCTCGTTGAGGCGTAGCTACGTTGGGCGGCGTCGGCAGAAATTCTTACTCTTTTTCTTTCGTCTACAGGGTTCAGCTCTCCCGTCTTTCTTGAGCATCGATCGTTTCTTAGGATTTACCACCGAGGCCAAGGCTTCGCTTTCGCGTTAATATCGTCACTTCCGTCTACTCTCAACTTCTCTTGACCTGTCATTGGCGTAATCGCAAACTTGGCATCATGTTTGGCGATCTGTGAGTACCTAGCTCTGAGGGAATGGGAGCTTCAGTTCATCAGATATCCCATCTAAACTCCCTTTCTCGTGCTTTTATCCCGATGCTGATATACCATTGTTTTTCAGGTCCATCCAGGTCAAAGGAGCCGATTGCGGCTTCGATGCCCTATTCCTTGCCATTATCACTTCGATTGGTGGCTTTCTCTTCGGTTACGATATCGGCCAGATCTCTGGCACCATCCTCTTCGACAATTTCGTTGATCGGTTCCTCAGTGATGGCTCACCCACGATCAAGTCTCTTCTTGTCTCTTTCTTCAGTGTTGGATGCCTTTTTGGCGCGCTGAGCGGCGCCTAGTAAGCCAGCACCATTTCTTTTTGTCTTCTTTTCTTTCTCTCTCCCCTCCCCCCTTTCTCTTTTTAGCTTCCCTTGTCGAGATAGACGTCTAATCAGCACTCATAGTATTTCGGACTGGTTCGGACGTCGAAAGAGTATCGCTATGGGAGTGTTCATCTACATTATTGGAGATGTCATTCAGGTCACTGCCTCGCAGAGCTGGGTCCATCTCACCATGGGCAGATTTGTTGCTGGCCTCGGCATCGGCAACCTTTCTGTCGGTGTTCCCATGTTCCAATCTGAGTGCGCTCCACGGGAGATTCGGGGAGCAGTCGTGGCTTCATACCAACTTCTCATCACTATTGGCATTCTCTTCGGTAACGTTGTCTGCTATTTCATGCGCGCCCATCAACAAGAGAGCGACACATGGCGCCTCGTCATTGGCCTGGGAGCTTTCTATTCGGTGCCTCTTGGAGTTGGCATCTTCTTTGCTCCAGAATCACCGAGATGGCTTGCTGGCAGGGACAATTAGGATGGCGCCCGCCAATCGCTGTCACGACTTCGCGGCAAGAGCAACGACCCTAGCAACGTCGTAGTTGAGAATGACATGCATGAAATGAGAGAAGTTTTGGCATTGGAGCGCCAAAACGGCACTGCCTCGTGGATTGAGTGCTTCTCGCACAAATCAAAGGTCCCCAAGACCCGTTATCGCACCCTCCTGGGCATGGGCCTTCACTTCCTGCAGCAATGGACCGGCATCAACTACTTCTTCTACTACGGTGCTACCATTTTCCAAACTGCCAACATCAAAGACCCATTCCTGATGCAACTCACTCTTGGCGCCGTCAACGTGTTCACCACTGTTCTCGCCGTCTATTTCGTTGACAAGTTTGGTCGTCGATGGCCTCTGATTTTTGGTGCATTTTGGCAGGCTGCATGGATGGCGATTTTTGCCTCCATCGGCATTGCGACCAACCATGGCGAAAGTTCAAACATACTTGGCATTGTCATGATTCTGGCAGCTTGCATGTTCATTGCTTCGTTTGCAGCTACTTGGGGCCCCATTGCCTGGGTTGTCATGGGCGAGACGTTTGCTCTACGCACGCGCGCAAAACAGGCCTCATTGGCCACAGCGGCCAACTGGCTTGGTAACTGTAAGATTAGCTCTCCCACAACATACCCCAGACATGAGACAGATGTGACTGACAAGCATCACAGTTTTGATCGGCTTCCTCACTCCCCATGCCGACAAAGGCTTATCGTACGCGTTTGGGTTCATCCTAGCCACCGCCAACCTCGCCGCCGCCGCCATGGTTTGGATGTACCTGTACGAATCCTCGCTGCTCAGTCTGGAGAGCGTGGACATCATGTACAGCATGCACGACCTTGTGCCATGGGAGAGCGCCCGCTGGGTGCCCCCTGGATACGTCACACGCCAAGAGCGTGACGAGCAGCATTTCCGCAGATTGAGCATTCAAGAAATGGTGGAGATGGCGAACAAAGATGTCAGCGTCAAGTCTGACGACAACGCCGCCTAAGTTGGTTAGGTCTGATGACGAGGTTGGAGATTGGGGTGAGCCATATATCGCAACCTAGGCATTCTTGCGGCTTGCAATTTCTTTGCATTGCTGCTTTCACGTTGGTAGTTTTACAAATAGTCATTACGGAATAATGATTAGGAATTAGGCATTAGTATCACCTGTCGGCTTTGGTACAGGTGTTGATAGCTAACAAGAACAAGGAGACCAATGAGTCTATCCTTTTCCCAAGGACATCATGTCAGATTATATAAACGTGTGCCAATGCTATAATTCGTAATGACAAACAAATTAATATCATTACCGCTTTATGTCTCCGCTTGTATGCCAGAAGTGAGATTGCCCGCTATCTATTACAATGTTTCCCAAATAATGCTCATAAAAAAATTCAAGATGCCAATTCCCTTTTTTTTTCTCTCGCTCTCTTCTCTTTATTTTAAACTGCTTCTTCTGACTTTACCTTCTCGGTAGAGGCGGATGCTTCTGTGTGTTCACCCGCTTCATCTCGCTTGTGTCTGTGGTGTTTCTCATCTGGGTGCTTCTCATCGGTGGTTTTCTCTCCGCTCTCATCTCCAGTGACAGTGCTCTCGCCTGAGTCGGACTCGGTGTCTTCTGATTCGCCTTCGTTGGGGTCCTCCAGGACGATACCTGTGGGTTCGGCCTCGACGTCCTTTGCGGGAGGCTTGAAGCCCTTGGGGTTGAAGCGACTGCGGGCACGGATAGCTGCACCGTACTTGTAGAACATGAATGGGATGATGGCGAGGAGAGCCGCAGCACCGCCAACGAGAGAACCACCGCCACCGACACCCAAGGCGTGGAACATTTGGACGGTGAAGAGGGGGGCGGCGGCACCGCAGGCGGATCGCATAATGGTGTTGGCGGCGATGGCGGAGGCGGCGTACATGAGATAGGCGTCGACGAGGTAGTTGAGGAAGCCGACGAAGAGGAGCAGGAGGGCGGTGGAAAGGAAGCCTCCGGCGATGGTGGGGACGATCCAGTGGACGGAACTGTTGAAAAGGGGGGTTCGTTAGTCTATCTGATGCTGCTATATGCTTTTTTTTTCTTGTGTTCTGTGAGAAGACTAGGTGAGGGAAGGGGAAATACACACTTGAAGTTTGCTGACCAGGCGAACCAGAACATGGCCACTGCAAAGGTGATGCCGCCGGTGATAGCAAGGGGGAGACGATCTTCGGGGGTCATCTCGTGCATTTGCTTCGTGCCGGTGTCAATCTTCTTCTGCTGACGGCGTGTATCGAAGATAACGATGACGCCGCCAAGCATGGCACCCAAAACTGTGCCGAGCAATGGAAGCTCGCCGACTCCAGCGTTCCAGCCACGCATTTCCTGGAAGACGATGGGGTAGATGGTGAAAAGCATGTAGAGAAGAGTGTAGACGACCGAGAGATAGACGGCGATGAGGAAGGAGATTGGGTCGAAGAGGATGATCCACGGGCGAGTGAGGGCAACCTTGTAGACGCTGGCGAAGCTCTGGTTACCGTCTTCGATGTGAGCCTTGACGTCCTCATAACCGGGAATCTTGGCCTTGCGGATGCGCTTGGCCTTGTGGCGCAAGATAGTCGGGGCATGGGTCTCGGGAATGGTCAGCATGAAGATGCCAGAGGCGCCACCAAGCATGAGAAGAACATAGAAAGTCCACTTCCAATCCTTCTTGAGTTGGAGGAAGCCCGCGATAATGGGGCCGAGCGAGGGCCCAATCCAAAGCATAGCTGCGAAGCCACCCATGGCGTTTGCACGCTGGATGGGATTCCACAGATCGGCCAAGACACCGGGTCCGTTGCTGAGAGGCGCAGAGACAAAGGTGCCTGAAAGGAAACGGCCAACGAGGAGGGAGCCAAAGTTTGGCGCAAAGGCGCAGAGGAAGTTGAAGACCAAGTAGAGCGAGAAGGTAGAGTAGAAGATCCAGCGGCGGCCATAGAGCTCGCTCAGGGGGGCGAAGATGAGCGGGCCAGCACAGTATCCAAGCAAGAAGACAGTGATGGTCAGGCCAGCAGCCTCCGTGGAAACGTCGAAGTATTCCGCGATGGACGGGAAACAGCCGCTGGGGGCGCTGGAAGCAAAAGTGGCGTTCATGACGAGGAAGACGGTCGCGGCGGTGATGAAAAATCGGCGGGTCATCGACCAGTTTCTGGGGTTCTCGACGTCTCCGGGGGCGAAGTCGATGTAGCCATGTTCGTTTATGAAGGGGGGCTCGTTGGAGTGAAGGTCTCTTGTGCGGTACGGTTTGTTAACCGGCCGCGACAGAATGCGGGTGATGGCACCCATGGTGGTTAGCTGGTGGCAGTGACAACCAAACCAATTATTTTCTTCGAGTTTCCTTGGGATAGAGTCTCGTAATGGGTGAAAGTGGTCCTGTTGGGATGTTTTGTTTACTGTGTTGTCGAGAGTATACTGTCCCCATATGTCATTTCGCACTCCAAGCTGTGTTTGAAGAATGTAAACAATCACTCAAGCGAACTTCTTCCTTGTCCCCTTTTCCTTTTTTTTTTTTTTTTCCCAAAACCCTCCAAGTTCGATGTCCGTTACTGCTGGTTCCCGAAGCTCGTCGAGATGGAGAGGGCGGCAGTGATGCTCCGGTTACCACGAGGTAAGCCCAGGGTAAACGGGCACAGCCGTTATTTAACAAAGAGGCCGGACAGAGAGTCATTCTCTCTTTTTACCCTTTCCCACGTTGTTTGGCGCTCTAGGACTACTAGTCGCTCCATCCATCCCTCGCGCGTCGGGTTTAATGGGCCCCCGGCCGCGGGCTAAGATGATGCTAGTAAGTTGTGCAGTTCGGATATAAGATGACGGAGTCGGCACTGGGTCAATGACTCCGTATTCCCATAGGTTGCTATACTGTAGAGCGTGGATAGAAGGGTGGATGGATACAGTAGATGCATGTGGGCGAGCCAAGGATGAGTCTGTCTTTCCGGTGCTGGTGCTTGGAGAAGGAAGAGAGAAAAGGCATCAGATAATTTGTCTTCAACCGGGATACTGCTATGTACTATCGGGCTTATGGCATGGCAAATGTACTCCGAGTCCGACGGCCTTGTTTCTGCCCAGAGTCGTCTTCCAGCTGAAGTTGCAAGGCTCCCCTGACGCAGAGAGCAGGAGTCAAGAGGTAGCAGTGCAGCAGATTGGCTGTTACCAGTCATACGTCGCCACCAAGATTATTCCACACTGTAGGATTGACACCATAATGCCGGGAGACCGAAGAGCCGCCTGTCCAGCACACGACTGTGTCTGCCGACAAACTGCATGCTGACCCGTGCCAAGTGTTCCGTACTCCGTAGCCTAGCAGAGGCTGATTGCTCCATTCGTCAAATGGTGGGACTTGTCGTCTGTTCCCAAGCCGAGCATTGAATCGGAGATAGAAATCTGCGCCTCTTTGCTCTACTGGATCCGTGTATTGCTTCTCCATAGCCAGGTACCCCTAACGGACGGCATCTTGGCTGACCGAGATCCGCCCATTTGTCTCTCGTGCCGAGGAAGCATCTCGTTCTTGACAGCTCCCCTACGTATCTGTGCTTGGTACCCCAGAAGCGCATCTTGTGTGCCACGGCAAGATCTCGTCGAGATCTGCCCTAGCGCTTCACTCAAGTCGTGTACAGCACAGGTCTGCCGTCTATTGTTTCCGTTTGTTTCTCATCTCCTTTGCTCCGTCAAGGGCCATGCATGTACAGTACTCCGTAGATCGATAGCGTACAGTAGTCGAACGATGTCATGTAGCTCCGATGCTCCACACCCCTTTAATGATACTCCGAACGCTGTTTTCGCTGATTTCAAATGCTCTGCCATTCGTACAATCCATCCCACATCTTCTGCCTGCTGCTCGGTTTCTCGCTGTCCGAGGAAGTACGAGAAGGATCGAGCAGGACCGTCGACTCCATTGACGGAGCAGATCTGCAAGGGACTCGGTTCATGATTAGGCGCCGCGCCGGGCAGCGGAACCTTGGCACGTAAGACGTTTATTGAGCCTCGTGTTTTGTGTGATGAATAAGAAACGAACGACCTTTGGCAATGCGTGTGTGGCGCCTGTTGGTTGATTGCGGCCTGCCTAGTTGAGGAAAAGCTGTCCGGGGATAATCTCAACGGGTGGGATCTAGTATTACTTTCGGCTGGGCTATTGCTCCGGCACGTGCGACGCGAATCTTGGCTACCAGCTAGCAGTACAGTAGCAGATGAGGGATACGACACAGTTTTACTAACAAATGGGCTGGACAATACACCAAAGACCTGGTACAATGTAGATGTCTCAGCTGCTGCTTACTTGATGCCGCAGTATCTTGTTTCCCTACTGTATGATTACGGTATAGTATTGAGCGGGAAATCAGCCCATGCCACGAAATACTCTCTTACTACGGAATAGCAACACCTAAAGATTATTCAGCCGACATGCACTCCATCCGTAATAGTAATATGCAGAATTACACATAACAGGGCCATGACACGCCATGCCTAGCCAAGTTGCAGGGGCTCCTCTCCTCACCTCGACGACTAGTACTATGTAGTAGTAGTAGTAGTAGTAGTAATTACAAACCGCGGCTCCGCTTCTGCTGCTATTGCTCTTCTGCTAAAATACGAAGCATCCTATCCGGAGACTTTTACGCCATCCCATCCCACCGGGAGACTTGCCAGTTCACCACACGCTGACAAACATGCTCAACGCCATACTCCGTACAGAGAGCGAATACTCCATGGCGGTTCCTCGCATAGCAACACTCTCTGTCTTTTGCGTGTGCTCTCTGGTAAGATTTGCTCTCCAGAGTTTAACCGGACCCCACGACAAAGAGTTCCTCCTTCGGATTTGGTGTTTGAGTCAGATGTCGGTGAGTGCCGCTGCTAGTCGTTCGGTTCGGCCTTCTAGTTTAACCCACACGTGAATCGGCTCGCTCTAATATGGAGCTTTCTTTTAGTAGCAAACGGAGAAGAAAGTTTTTTTTTTTTTTTTTTTTTTTTTTTTTTTTTTTTTCCAATCCCACGCGGCCAAAGTTGGGTTAATTTGGCCCAATGACGCTGCTGACTGTCTTCGAGCCAAAATAACATGGGAGGTATTGATGAGGTAAGATACCCAGTCGATTACCAAAGCTGTTCTCATTTAGGAATTGTTGTTGAATCATCTCGTACCCTACATGAGAAAGCCGTGGAAGTATATCTGCTCTGCTTCTCTGCTTCTATTGCTCCTAGAGAAAATTAAAAAAGAAGGAAATGCAGAAATGCCTTTAGTTTAATTGTTAGATGGTTGCATGACGTTTATTGAAAACTTTGCTGACCCCATCTCTTGCAACCTCCATGGATCTATCTGTGATGGTCCGTTAGATACTCGCAACCAATAACAACCTTAACAATTCCAATCCTTATTACTTCCATCTCAATCAACAAGCAGAATGGCATAGTTTGGATAATTCAGACACAAAAACAACCGAGTCAAACCACACTATTACCCCGCACTCCGTATTCCAACGCGGAAACGGTGGAGCGCCCTCGTAGCTAAACTTCGGGATGTCGTCCGCCATCCTCCAACAGTGGACATGCTTACCACATCACAACCATAATCAACCACAGATCGGGGAAAAAAAGAAGCAAAAAAGAGGATATGCACAGGTAAACTAGGGCTGACTCATATATACTCGCAAAAAATATCTCAAGAGCTTTCCGTGAAACTTCCGGTCAAATAGGAACAAAGGTATTTGGAATAGCCCTGCAAGGCTGCGTATCCTCGTGCCTTCAAACTGGCCATCGCCATGCCAGCCTTGTCGTAGCCAGAAACTGTATTGGCTGGCACAGTAAGCGCTTGGAGATTTTGTGGTCAAAGAGATGAAAATGGCGTGGCTTTCTGTTTCTAATTCGTTGAATCTCCTCGGAAAAACTTAAACTGAGCTTAGAGGAACGTATGCCAAGCTCGTCTCAATCGACTCAAGCTACCATGGTTCAGCCACTCAGATACTTCGCCGCTCGAAGCACGTCAGCAACAAGAACCGGCGGAGACTCTATATTCAAGTATAAATATCATGTTGAATTGAAACAACTTCCATGTATTATTCTTCAAATAATTCCACCTCTTTTATTCTCCTTTATACAAACATTGTTGAAACCACCGTCACTATGCTTCATCTCGATTTGATCAGCACCCTCAAAGACTTGTTTGGGCGAATTGACAATGTTAGACCGTGTATGTCCATCTTGATCCTGGTAGACAGAAAACCACATCTGATAGCAATGCTTTTTCCCATATAGCCCACGCCAGAGGTGTCTTCGTCACAGGCTCTTTTACTCCAACAGATGAGGCCAAGGAATGGTCTACTGCACCCCATTTCAACTCTCCTTCGACGCCAGTGATAGCTAGATTTTCTCTCTTCACTGGTATCCCAAATTTGCCTTGCAATGACCCCAGGGCAAACCCCCATGGCCTCGCTGTGAGATTCTTGATTGGAGACGATGTCAAGAGCGACATCATCTGTCAATCCTCAACCCTATTCCCTGCCTCTACGGGAGAGAGTGTCCTTGCCTTCTTCAAACACCTCAGAGACAACACCGTGGAGGGATATGCCAAGGACCATCCTGAAGCCGCCTCCTTCCTGGAAGAAGACAGGAAAACCCCAAAGAACTGGGGCACCCAGTCATTCTACTCCATCAACGCCTTTAAGTTTATTAACGCCGCTGGTAAAACCGCCTTTATCCGATATCGCTGGATTCCGTTGTCGGGGAAGCACTTTCTGACTCAGAGCGAGCTCGAGGCCAAGGGCCCGAATTTCCTCTTCGACGAGCTACCTGATGTCTTTGCCCAAGGGCCGATTAGCTTCAAGCTGGTAGCGCAAATTGCAGGGGAAGATGACGTTACGGATAACTGCACCAATATATGGCCAGACGACCGTAAGCTGGTGGAGCTTGGTGTGCTCAGCCTAACCAAGGTTGCCGGCAAAGAGGATCTTCCTCCTCAGAAAAACACTATTGTCTATAGTGTCGTTCCTGGTGTGCAAGGCATCGAGCCATCGGCTGACCCTGTGCTGGCTGCTCGTTCGCGGGTATATCCCATAAGTGGTCAGACTCGCCGGCAAGCTGAACCCGAAGCGTAATCACGTGTCGTAATGGGGTATTGAGCGGTGAATCACGATGAGGTACGAGGGAAAAGTTGGCGGATGTGGCATCTCCGCGGCATAAGCATGTCAATATCTGGCATCATACTCTAGCTAGCCGTTATAGAAGAGACCCAGAATCAAATTCATGTGGCGATTATCACCATGTTTGGAATTGCAAAAAGATTGATAACATGTTTAAGAGATATGTATTTTTTAAGCCAAGCATAAGTTACCTCCCTCCCGTCACTAACCAAATCTCTGTTCGTACCCGTAGAGTTTCTTCCCATCCGTTTGCCTCGTTGCTAGGTCTGCAAGGTGCATGATCTTGGAGGTGTTTTGGTTGTCATCTGCTATTTTGTTTGTTCCTCCTTGATATAGGTTGCTTGCCTAATTTCTCGAGCTATCGTAGCATAGCTCATTCTCGATTTTTCTTTGTCGAATCGACTCGAAGATCTAGGAACGCCGCGGTGACTGTTAGCATATGTCCGTATTTATGTGAGAGGGGAGCTTGCAGGTCATAAATGGCAAACAAACCTTGTATTTTGCGTTTTGTCTCCTTTTTCATAGCGATATTCCAACCTCATCTTTGGTGGTGTCCCATCGCGATGTCTTGATCTAGAACGTCAGCACTGGGCCGTCTCTTCACCTGTTTGAAGATCAGAGTGACAGACCTTGGATGCCCGAGTTGGTATTTCCAGACGATCCAAGTACCTAGTCACAGGCTATGAGGATAAAGAGGATTGGGAAACATCGACAGAGAATGATCACCCTATTGTTAGTATTTGAGTAGACCAGTAGAGAAGGGCACAACTGACAAAATTATTTGCCCGTAGGCACCACCACCCACCGCTTCCGCTCCTCTTGGTTCTCAAACATGCTCTTCTCGTACGTGGTTCGGTTTCGGGAACGGTTGGTAGAAAGCAAATCCACTGTTGTTAGTAATGGAACAATAAGTAGAGAGTAGAGATAAGTATAACTGACAAATTATTTGCCTGCAGGAGCCACCACCCTCCGCTTCCGCTCCTATTCGATTTGCCAGCATGTTTCTTCTTCAATCGAGACTCGTTATCGGGACGGAGAATCGACATACAAAAAGTCTTTATTAGCAGATGTATCTTGAAGGGAATGAAGAACAAAGACTCACCGCTGTCTGGGTGAAACAACACCACTACCTTTCTCTTTCTCTTCCGTTGATTGGGAATTTCGGTTCTGCTTTGCTAGCCTCAGTGGAAGAGGAAAGCAGGAGGCTGTAATCAGTGCTTGAATAGAAAAATGTGAATGGGAACAAACTTGCTTGATATTTGGCATAAAGCCTCCACCACCCTCCACTTCCGCTCCGCTTTAGAAAGCTCTTCTCCTGTTTTCTCGGTAGACGAGGTTCTGGTCTGTTGGTTTGATAGTCTTGATAGACACGAATACTAGAAGATTGCAATTAGAATTCGAATAGATAGAGGTAAGTAGGAAAAAACTTGCTTAATATTTGGCATAAAGCCACCACCACCCACCACTTCCGCATCTCTTGAATAGCTTTACTTTTGTGGTCTCGATAGGCGAGGTTATGACCCGTTGGCTTGTTGGTCTTAATAGACGACAATACTAGAAAATTGTAATCAGACTTCGAATGGGCAGAGGTTGGTAAGAAAAAACTTGCTTAGTATTCGGCATAAAGCCACCACCACCCTCCGATTCCGCTCCGCTTTAAAAAAAGCTCTTTCCCTATAGTCTTGATAGACGCGAATACTAAAACACTGTAATCAGAATTCGAATAGATAGAGATGGGTAAGAAGACACTTATTTAATATTCGGCATAAAGCCACCACCACCCTCCGGTTCCGCTCCGCTTAAGAAAAAGCTCTTTTCCTGTGGTCTTAATAAATGCAAATACTAGAAGACTGTAGTCAGAACTCGAATGGAAGTAAGTGGGAAAGGAAACTTGCTTAATAGTCGGCGTGAAGCCACCACCACCCTCCGATTCCGCTCCGCTTGCAAAGCTCTTTTCCTGTGGTCCTGATAGACGTGAATACTAAAAGACTGTAGTCAGAATTCGAATGGAAGTAAGTGGGTGAAAGAAACTTGCTTGATAATGGCATAAAGCTGCCACCACCCTCCGCTTCCGCTCCGCTTAAAAAGCTCTTTTCCTGTGGTCCTGATAGACGCGAATACTAAAAGACTGTAGTCAGAATTCGAATGGAAGTAAGTGGGTGAAAGAAACTTGCTTGGTAAAGGCATGAAGCCGCCACCACCCTCCGCTTCCGCACCGCTTTCTTTACGCTTCAATCTTCTCGAGCTTGGTTCGTTCGTGCTCGGCAATTGTCTAGACATGTTGCTGTTAGCAAAAAGCTTTGGTAGTGCGTAAAAGACTTTGTTCCATTTACCTTATTCTCAAATCGGGCGGTCGGCGCCTTGTCACTTCGTGGGTTCGGACTGTTGTCGGTGAACAGTTTCTTGGACTCATGGTGTCGTCGATCGTACGGATTACCTGGCAAAAGGAAAAAAGTTAGCAAGGGTTCACCGTAGGCATTGACGTCTGTGAAAAGTCAGCAAATTGTCTTTAAAAAGGACGTGGTGACTTAGCTGAATTGTGTAGGTCCCGTCCAGTGTCGAAACTATCCAAAGTCAGTAACCAGTATTTCTTTTCTTTGTTTGGGTGGGAAGACTTAGAATTGTTCTGAAAAAAAAAAAAAAAGTGTGCCCACCCGCCCGCCCACGTAAATAGGGAGAGGTTTCCTATGAAGAATCAGCCACTCATGTACGGCGGAAAGGGAACAGAAAGTGATAATAAAACTCAGCGAGCAATTGGAGAGGTCGGTCTCCCTTTCCAGCATTAGATGCTGAGTGAGGACAGGCGGTGCCCTCTGGTGGTAGGTGTCTGTTGCTCTGGATCTGTGAAGAGTTAGTAGATGAGAATGTAATATTTAGGAACGTGGAAATAACTTACCTTCGTTGTAGAGTATATCAATATTGCTACTCAGAGCACTTGAGAAGCATACGACGAGGAGAAGCTATGAAATATCAGCTAAACTTGCTAAACATTCTGGTTGAAATAAAGGACACTTAGCCGTTTCAAGAAAATGAAGAGATCTAAGATTGGTATCTGCCGCAATATTAGCGAAAGTATTCAAGTTTTAGGGGAGGATGGTTATAGTTAGATGAGAAGAGCGCCGTTTAGCAGGTCGCTCGAGGTGGCTGTCGGTTGAGATTGGTAGTTCTGGTGGTGCTGAAGGTATGTTCTCGCGACAGCCAGAGACACGGAGGTGCCTGAACTGCTTGTATGAGTGGAGGTGGAGAGAGGCGAGTAATCTCTGGCGTATCCTACCCAAAGTTAGCTGTTGACATTTGAAATATGGGAGAGTTATGGAGTGATAGATTGCTTAGCTAGTGAAGCTTGACGATGGCGAAATCTGGCGTAAAAGAGGACAAGTAAGTTAAAATTGTGCAACCTGTTAGGTACTTTTGGTACCAAGATCGTCAGCTAGTACCCGCTCTCCTAAAGAAAAAGAAAAGAACAATAGGGAAGAGAGAAAGGGGAAGGGGAGAAAGAAAAGAAAACTTAGCAGTATTTTAGAGAAATGGGTGGTTGCTTTGTTCCTATTGAAAAATCAGCAGCTACTTGAGACAGGGAAAATAAGGGAATGCTTAGTGAGGAGTCAAAGAATAGAGGCGAATATATAGAGATCGGCGGTAATCTCTAAATAAGCGGAGGAGTACTCCTTCTTAGAGAAGGAAGAGGACGTATAAGAGTGTCCTGCTTAATGTTAGCCAATACCCAACAAAATTAAGAAAGGGAGGCCAAAGGCAAAAGTGGTGGTTATCGGCTCAGCCAGTAACCAGCCACATTTTGCTTTAACCCAAACCTTAGTATGACTGTGTGAGGCTGGAAGACGAGAGAGAATAGATGTGCTCTAGATTGATGCTGGTTTGTATCCCATTATCGCGAGTACGGGTATGATTTTGGAGACCTAAATAGAATCAGCATTATTCAAGAGTAGCGTGGGGGGAGGAAGAGGGAGAATTTAGCTCTGGAATGATGCTGCGATAAAGCGCAAGAGTTGGCGAGCGTCGGATATTCGAGAGATATCTGCCCAAATAGTTAGCTAGGTCACGACAAAGGGACAGATGGGAGGGATGATAGTTATTTAGATAATTTTGATCGTTTGTCGCCGCTGCTACAGAATATTAGTACTGAGCAAAGGAAACCCACAACGACTTGGCAAACTGGGATTTACTTGAATGGGAGAGAATGAAGTCGAAGGTGAATTTCTCTCCAGTCGAGCGATGAAAGAAGAGCGAAATTCAAATGAATTCTCCGAGTCTTTTCCTGTGGTAAGACAGTGTGGTTAGGTCAGATCACGGGAGGATGGGGGTAAGAGACACTTAGCGACAGAGTAGAACCAGCGGATGAAGTCGCCGATGAAGGTCTATAGAACGTTATTATCTGAAAAGTAAATCAAACAAGCAGAGGGAGACTTAACCGATGTAGAAAAGCAGATCGCCAAGCGAAGGAGGGAGAGATCCGTCAACGAACACCTGTTGAACGTTATTATCTGTGAAAACAAGAGAGGGGTTTACTCAGTGATGTGAAGTTTGTGACAGAACTGGAACACCAGATCTGTAGCAATAGCAGAAGGCGAGGATTTGCCTGCTTCATCTCGCAACAACTGAGGCTGGATGGTAGGTATCGTCGAGGGTAAAGTCTAGTGTCACTATTGATAAAACCAAACTGTATGGGATGGAGAAGACAAAAACTTAACGAAGAGATCAAACTTGGGGCCATGCCACAAAGAAAAAAAGAAGGACGATTTTCTCGCGCGCAGCGAGGAAGCGAAGTGAGGGAAGCAACCTAGAGTACCACCAGCGTCGTCAGACTTTCTAGAGGAAAACAAGGAGAGAAAATGGGAAATAGGAAGACGACTCAAGTGAAGAAATGCCTAGATATTGGCCAGATGGGTGCCACAAAGAAGAAGGGCAATTTTCTCGCGCGCAGCGAGGAAGCGAAGTGAGGGAAGCAACCTAGAGTACCATCAGCGTCATCAGACTTTCTAAAGAAAAACAAGGAAAGGAAATGGGAAATAGGAAGACGACTCAAGTGAAGAAATGCCTGGATCTTGGCTAGATGGGTGCGTAAATATTTGAAGATTGTTGCGGTTCTGGTTGTGCGTTGAGATGTTGAGAGGGAGAAGTTTTGGGTGTGCAGGTGGGAAAATTCTGGGCACTATATATGCCAAACAATCAGCTGGCTGGCAGGCTGGGGCTAATGGCTCACTTTCCCTTCAGATTTAAATCAGCTGCGTTTGACTGGTTTTTTTTTTTTTCTTTTTTTTTTCAAAAAAAAAAAAAAATGCAAATATTAAAAAGGGGGAGAAATAGGCATACAGGGGCTCAGGTGCAAATATCAAAGAATTATTAACCAAATATAATAATTCCTGTGCCTCTTTGATTCTTTTGCCTGCTTCAGAAATAATTTTAGTTTATATTTTTAATAAGACTATGAATCATAGCAACTCGCGGGAGAAAGTAATCAGCTGGCCGCCCCCCTCTCCCTGAAAATAGGGTGGCAACCAGCTGTCTGCACACATTTTGTTACCAAAACCTTTCCAGCTGTAACCCTAACCACTGAATTTCCAACTGTTTATTTTGTTTTCTTTTCTTTTCTTAAATTTCTATAGGAACCTTTCCCAAGCTCCCCACTAAAGTTGCCAACCGAACTCGGCCTTCTCTAAACCTCAAGTTTTTCTTTTCTGTAAACCTCGAGTTTTCTCTATCGCGACGTATCTCAGATTCTATCCAAAGAATCAACAAACCAGTTATTTGGGGAACTCAGGTAAGCTCTAGCTAAACAGAACGGCCATAGTATGCGTAGTAACCCCCAAAATCTACAGTTCTTCTTCCCAAAATCAAACATCTCCCTACTCACCACTATCAACTTGCATACCATTGTCAACCTGCACACTGCTATTAACCTGCATATTACTATCAACCTGCACATTATCGTCAACCTGCAAATCACTCTTAACCTGCATACCATCCTCAACCTACACACTACCCTTAACCTACACATTACCCTCAACCTGCACACTACCCTTAACCTGCACACCACCCTTAACCTGCACACCACCTTTAACCTGTATACCATCCTCAACCTGCACACTATCCTCAACCTGCGCGCTATCCTCAACCTGCACACCATCCTCAACCTGCACACCATCGTCAAATCATCAAGAAGAGGATACTTCTCATCAAATCCATTATGCCTGATCATCAACAAGAAGAGACTATCAAGGATAAGATGCCTGATCACCAAGAGGAGACCTCCATTATCTCCTCGATGGTTGGTCGCCATCACGAAGATGCTTCCATCACCGCGCCTGCGCACGTGGATCAAGGAGAAGAAGATTCTGTCATCAACGAAGCGCCAAGAGATGAAGACCAAATGACTTCTGCCATCAGCAAGCTCAAGCTTGAAGAAGAAGAGTCCTCCTCAACGACCTCTTCTTCCACTCTTCAAGAAAACCTCAATCCCCTTGGCGCTTCGATAGCTGATTTTGATCAAAAGGCGACTTCCTTGACGTCTTCGCAGATCGATCATCAACAGAAAGAGATTTCTACGACCGACAAGACGCCTGGCTGTCAGGAACAAAAGAATTCTCTTATTATGTCGATACCCGAGCAGCCAAAAGCTAGTCTTTCCAATCAGGAGGATGCTACAGAGAAGGGCGTTGACTCGGACTCTTCTAATACGCGTACTATTACAGTTGTTGAAGCTCTTCTTCGATCTGGGTTGAAGGTCTCGTTTAACGATACCCTTGAAGCGCTCCACCTCATCGAAGCGGTGGTAGGCAGTGTGTCGTCAAATCAGACTCCTCCATTACTCAAGACAATCAAACACAATGTCGACACCAATGCCTTAACCAAACTCTCAAAGGGCAAGAGGGTACTCGGCTCTGGAGGTCGAGATGACTCCCCCGAGAAAATTGCTCCTCACGCTGCATGTGCCCGATGCCAACACGATCCTGCTGTTAACGAGCCAGCACGGACTCTTCAATCTTGCTGTCACTGCGAATCTGCGGAATACTGCAGCCTCCAATGCCAGCTCGCAGACTGGATAGCTCACAAGAACTTGTTTTGCGTGAATCCAACAACTATTCCTGTTGCCACGTTGGCAAAGCCTCACCGTGTGCCGTTCCTCAAGACACACATCACCAACCCGTTTGCTCGCCTCGCCAAAGGTATCTGGCTGCACGATAGATATAAGCAGGACGTGTATGCCCTTCTCATCGACTCTTTCCGGCTCAGAGAGGCCGACGACTTCACCTACGGCCGCATGACAAACAACGACAGCGTTTACAGCGGTCGAGTGAGCTCGTGCCCAGCGTTCCGTCGCTTTCTGTACCGAGCAGAAGCCAAGGGCTTAATGCCCCCTTGGTGGTCTGACCAGAAGCGCGTCGAGTGCCTCACCAAAGGCATCGACCATAGGCCTGAAAACTATCACGACCTCCACGCCATGACCCGAGACGTCGAGATTGTGGTCGTATACGAAGATGCCATTATTGCGATGCAGCTTCGGATGTTTGCTGAGTCTGTTTTAGGAATGGGGGCAGCGGGATCGAATGGGCGGTTAATGCTGCAGAAGATGGTGGTAGCAGAGGAGGCGGCGCGAGTGTCGTCGAAGTAGTTTTATGGTGTTTTTTTTCTCTTTTTATTTTGTCTCTTTTTTTTTCCTGCCCGACTTTGCTTTTCCCCTTCTTTGCTTCTATGATAGGTTCGTAGTATATTAGGGTTTCAGTAGTTAACTTTCTCTTGTGTTCTAACTATTGCAGATAAATCTCTCGAGTGACTTGCATTGTCTCTCTGTGTTACTTAAATTCGTAATATAAGTATCTCGACAATCTACTCGTAGCCAAAGTTCACATATGCTTGATGCTTACATAAAATTCTTATCTCCACCGATACCGGAAAGATTCCTTCTCTCTCACTAAGACTGTAACAACGCCCCGCGTCGTTGATCTTTTTATCTCTATTATAAAGTCCAGCCTGCTATTTTCACCCACAACCAATCCGAGGACAGTACACACTGCCATCTATATGACTTCGATTGATTTTTTGGGTGATTTCAGCTGATTATCTATTAAGACTTTTAATGGCCCAGATCGCTCTCGTTTTTCTCTGGTAAAACCAGCGAAATTAAACATGCTTTCTGTTGCCGGTTGGGATGCCTCGAATTTCAGATTCGCACTACCAATTTTCAAGACTAAACTACAAGGCAATAATCCACTACACGACTTACTAAGAAAGCCTAATAAGACCTGGATTTGAGAGAGAAGTTTATTTCTGATATCCAAGTGCTCTAGACAGTCGCTGACCTATGCTACTTAATAGGCTATTATGTATTTCGTTCGATCGAATATTTCGCAGCGACTCCTCCTATTAGTGCTGAAAGACTCCCCGAAGCAAAACGTCATGTTGCGAGCATAACCGAATATCACAAGGCCCAGAGAGTTATTCTGATTCTTCGGATCATTCGATCTATATTGACGGGCGGGTGTATTAACATATGTGTCTAATCTTGCGCTTTTCAAACCCAAGTAGGGGTATGCTAGCCCTCTTATCTCTGGGAAGCGACACTGCCTGTTTGTACTATCCTCCTCCTATGCTATATTTCTTTGATGCGTCTTTATCACGACAAGTCATAATCATATGCAAGAGAGAAAAAGGTTAACAGAGTAAACCTAAGGGGCAAAATTTATAACCAATAACCACGATTTCTCCAAACAGCTTCTCTCGCTTCATTGCCGCAGTGGAAACCATAATCGTTGCTCCAGCCACAACAACCAAGATAAACGGAGCCTGCATAGCTTCCGTGATTGCAAGAATAATATTCGACTTCATATCATCGCTGAGCTGTTCGAACAGTGTGCTCTAGGCCCCGGCGTCAACCGCACGAACTTGCTCATCCGAGAAGCCTTAATTAGCCAGTACTCCTGCGACATTGCGTACTGTGGTAGACTCAAAGACGAGAACTCCAATAATGAGCGCGATTGTTGTACCGCCAACCTGGCTCACATTTTACATGCTAAGCGAGTTGGCAACATCTTCCGGCTTGGCCTTTAACGTGGCTACTGCATATCCTATCTGCATTGTTAAACCCGTCCCTACGGCAAGCACAATGCCAATACCATAAATGCTGCCCGTGGGTGTTTATGGTTTCAAGTGCAAAGATAATACGATCCTAATACTGTAATAGAACTCCCGATACCAAATACATGGGCACGTAGTATTTGAGTTTGGAAGAATAATCTAGACCACGCCCTTCGTAGAATCATGCCTGGTTTTGTATTTGTAAGAATTCAAGTTTCAAGTGGAACAACCAAGCCCCCTAATTGCTTTGTGGAGCAACTGAAAAAGCCGTTTACCCTTACCAAGCCCTCTACGAACTGGTGCAAATCAACTTCTGCAAGATGAAATGGTTTGCATTTTTGGCGATTGTATCTAGTACTATTATCACTACAAACGGTGAACTGCTATATAGGAAGAGGATTTATTTACATCATGATCTATACCGCAACCTATTATACGTGCACCTCCATCGCTGGCTATCCATACAAGGATTGTGTGATTACAGCCAATATACCTTCCGGAGCGTGGTCACATCGGGAAAAAAAAAGGAAAAAAAATCGCCAGACTTAATGTTTCTTGCTTCCGATAGCCACTATGCCGTTTAGCTTTGGTAGCAATAAGTACACGTAGCTCTGAAGCATACCAACCTGCAAGTTGACTGCCGATAACGGAGTAGTTACCGAGTTTGCTCCCGAGAGCTACATCTATTAACCGATTGCTGACTGCTTTGAGGACATAGATACTACCTTAGGATTTCTGGTCTCTTCTCCAGGGTACGTACATATCGATTTATGAGAAGCCGATACCACGAACGATTTTGAAGACTTCTCAAGTCTTGTGTTATCAGGATGTAAACGTCATATGGAGAAAGGCAGGATTGCTATTCGGATGTGGAAGGAAGAAATTATCCTCCTGAAACAAGAGGATAAAGATTGAACACTGCAAATAGAGGGGGTCAAACAATGATAGATGTAGGCATTTTGATAGGTGTGCATTTAGATCTAGAAAAATAAGGTCCCTAGATTATTCATGAATACCTATCCTGTTAATCTCATCCCTCCGTTGCCCGGATCACCAAATGAATGACTACATACTTCAAGAGTATTAGCACATAAGCATGGAATATTGCGCCCGCGTTAAATTTACTTCTATGTAGCCTCAGTATTGACAGGGTGAAGGCAGGCCGTTACGTTGCGGCTAGTAGCATATTCCATGTGCCTTGAACAAAAAGTCGTGCATGTGCATATAACAGCAAACGAATACGTCCATATCTTATTGTTATAATAAATCCAAAGACAGACAATATCATTACATCTTAGCATCCAGTGCCATCTGCCTGGGATTACACTGCAATACCTGGGTTGTGAATTAGTAGGGCACAGAGCCTTGGGGGAGCGAGGCCAGAGCAGAGCGGTTGACTGTAACCTTACGTTCCATGCCATGAACCACTGCTCCCTATTCAGCACCCAAATAAGAATTTGCCCCTGACTCGTTTATTCTTGGAAAAAAAAATTGTTGTTGGCTGAGCTTCACCTGAAGCGTGGGATTGTCTTGTAGAAAGTCGTCAAGCTGTTGGATCAAACTGGACATTTGCGCAGGTACTGCTAATCTCATCGGTACCTTAGTGTTACTAAGATTTCAGCAGGTGAATTTTGTACCCCTCTGGCCAGATTGACTTTGCCCTGCCTTATGAAGTCTAGCGTCAACCCTTAAAGTGTGGACACTTCAATTAGCACAGCCCTGGCGTCTTGAGGTTATTTCTCTAGTTCCATGCTACGGATTACCAGCTGCTGTTGCATCGATCAATATGACGGCAGAGAAATTGCTGATTCTACCGGCCAATCAGGCTTTTTTGCTCTATAAATATTCGTTTTCCCTCGGCATTTTCCAAAATCTTCAATATGCAAACACAAGATTGTCAGATTTCTCTTTATCTTCACATTCCAACATCCTCTAAACGGCCCAAAAAGAGCATACAGCACCAAAGAGATATCACTGGAGCAGGGTACAATCAACTCTGATAGCATCAAATCAGGGTAATGTCGATTTTGATGCCCTGCCCAGATGAATCTTTTGGGCCCTGGGCAGGTCCCCAGTGCCGTGGTGGATTCGACTTTACACTGTTTTTTGAAGAGACGATTCTGTCTATTCTTCTTTCAAACATCTTTATTCTTCTCGCTCTGTCACGAATACTTGCTCTTTTTACAGCGCCTATCAAAGTCAGGTCAAGTTTCTTGGACTGGGCAAAAAAGGTGAGATACGTTATTTGTTGATGCGGAAATGGGCTGTCCTCAATCAAATAGCATTCCTTTCTACCCCCCCCCCCCCCCCCCCCCCCCCCCCCCCTTTTTTTTTTATTTTCGTATGGCTAACGAATAGGTTTTCCAAGATAACCTCAGTATGCTTCATATTGTTGAGCGCTGCTATCGTTGGCCTCTGGGCCATAAATTCGAGCAAACCGTCCTCTTCAGGCGTCACACATACTCGTGCCACGATCGCGAGCTCTGGGCTTACCCTCGTCCTTTCTCTTTTGTACGCTCTTTTGTCGAGTCTCGAGCATCGATCCTCAATCCGTCCATCGTTTCAGATCTCCATTTACTTGGCTCTATCAATTATTTTTGACGCAGCACGCGCTCGCACAATATGGATGTTACCAAACGCCGGCAGCAGTCCGATTCCGGCTGTCTTCACAACGAGCCTAGCATTGAGGGCTGTAATGCTATTGCTAGAGTCAACAGAGAAACGGTCCATATTGCTGGGAAAATACAGCGATGTGTCAGAAGAAGCCGTTAGTGGGCCTTACAATCTGGGCGTCTTCTATTGGCTAAGCTCTCTGTTCTTTGCTGGCTATCGAAAGATTCTGAAGAAGGAGGATTTGTATCCTCTTGACGATGAATTGAGATCTGAGCTGCTTGCTAGGAAAATGGAGGATGCTTGGGACAATGGTACATCTCACAGCCACTTTACTGCTCCCTTACCTTCTACATATCCTTCACTGTTAATCGGCATCTGCAGAGCCATGACTGATGCAGTTTCTAGTGCCCGAGAAGAGAAAGCCCGGTGCACTTTTTGGTGCCTGGATACAGGCCTTCGTTGGTCCCTTGATGATGCCTGTCGTCCCTCGGCTCTGCCAAATTGGCTTCACCTATGCCCAGCCCTTCTTGATTACAGCCGCTGTCGAGCTTGCTGCAACGCCACAAACACAACAGTTCAATAACAACGGATATGGACTCATTGGGGCTTACATTCTTGTATACACTGGCATTGCTGTATGGTATTTGACGCTACTATTCTGCACTAAGGTTTAGATACTAATGTCATCATCTTCATCTAGATGTCTTCCGGCCAATACGAATGGCGCAACTACCGTGCCGTCACGATGATGCGCGGAAGCGTGATACCTCTTGTCTACAAAAAGACACTTCGCATTGATTCATCGAATCTCTCTACCTCCAGTCCCACCGATGCTCTCACATTCGTGAGCACCGACATCGAAACAATTTCTGGCGGAATCCCCCAGTTCCACGAAACATGGGCCAATCTTGTTGAGATTGGGCTTGCCATATATCTGCTGGAGAGGCAGCTAGGTGCCGCCTGTGTAATGGGAGTGGGATTCGCAATTGGTACATGTTTCTGTTTATCATCACTATTTCCGATAGCGGATATCATGGCTAATATGTTACCCTGATACTAGTCGTTATGCTTGGCTCCGGCTTCTTGGCCGCGCCCACCGGGAAACATCAAGCTGAATGGATTGCGGCATCGCAGCACCGAGTAACAGCAACATCAAAGGCGCTGGGAAACATAAAGTGGCTCAAGATCTCGGGCCTTACAGATGTGGCCTTCAACGCGATCAAAGAACTTCGAGCTCGAGAGCTAGTAGTATCCACCAAGTTCCGTCTGTTTCTTGGCATTTCCCTCATTCTCTGTATGATACGTCTTTTGCGATCTGTAGGAGATATTTTGACTAACTTCTCTGTTTAGCTCTTTGTACGCCCATTCTAGGTCCGCTTCTCACGTTCGCGACTGCTGCCGGAATTGCTTTGCATAGCAAGGGCACATTGACCATTGCCAAAGTATTCACATCTTTCTCAATCATCGTTCTGCTCAACAGTCCGCTATCCAAGGTCATTGTTGCCCTGCCCCAAATTGCAGGAGCAGCAACATCCTTTCAGCGGATACAGAATTACCTTAACGCTGCCGATCTAAAAGATGTGCGAATCTCGTCTACCCGCGGCACTGGATATGACCAGCATACTGAAGTAGCCTCTACACATATTGCTTCTAACATCGCGACAGAAGGCTCTAGGGACGCTGTTATAGTCCATGGCAAATCAGTCAGTCCCACTACCACCTTGCCATCCGACATTATTGCTTCCATTCATGGCAAATTCTCTTGGCCCAAAGAGACCATATCAATCCACGATGGTGTTGCTACAGCCGAAGGTGTGTCTAGGGACGAAGACAAGTCAAACGCGAGCAATAATAATGAGCCACCTAGCATTGAGATCAATCCTCGTTTAGACATTAATTATCGATCTCTTACACTTGTTCTTGGACCTGTCGGCTGCGGGAAATCGACGCTTCTCAAAGCGCTACTTGGAGAAATGTCAACCTTTGATGGTTCGATCATAACTCAGTTCTCTGGTGCTGTGACCTTTTGCGATCAAACTCCTTGGCTACCGAACGAAACAGTCCGAGAGATTATTTACGGAAAGTCTTGTCAAGAATCAAGCTTGAATAGAGAGAAACAAACTGCTGAAGATCTGGGTTGGTACCGCTGTGTTGTCAAGGCATGCGCGCTGGAACGAGACATGGAGATTTGGCCTCATGGAGACCAGACACGAGTGGGATCAAAGGGAATATCAATGAGCGGAGGTCAGAAACAGCGCTTGGTAAGGGTTTCTTATTATTTCCATGACAAATTCTCCTATTCAATTCCTCAAATACTGCTAATCACAATGTGCTGTAGTCGATGGCTCGAGCTGCGTTTGCTCGCAGCGAATTAATGCTTATGGATGATTGCTTTAGCGGTCTTGACGCCACTACAGAAGATTTGGTCTTTGACAATCTTCTGGGCAGAAATGGACTACTTCGTAAAGCTAACATGACTATTGTTCTTGCATCCTCTGACTGTGAGTATCTCGTCCCGCACAGTTCACCTCTTCTGTGCTGTTGGCAGCCACTCTGTTCATAACCCCGTACAGTTTACTAACCTATGAATTAGACCGCCGTATTCCTTATGCTGACCAAATCGTGCTGTTTAACGAGCAATGTCAGATTCAGTATGCTGGAAGCGTCAGTGATCTCAAGCAAAATCCGGACCTCAAATGGATGGTGGCAGATTCTGCTGTGCAAGCCAATCGAAGACAGCCAGAGAACATAGCGAAAATCAAGAGAAAGTCACAAGCCGCAAACCGAGCTACTGATGCGGCTACTGCTATATTACGAGAAGTAGATCTTGCCGTGGAGCTTCAGACTGACGCTGCCAGACAGATGGGCGATTCAGCAGTCTACAAGTTCTACATCGAATCTGCTGGTTGGCCAACGCTAGTTAATTTCGTTATCGCCATTCTCGTCTTTGCTTTTTGTGATTCATTCCCTAGTAAGTTTACTTCATAGGTGGCTTGAGCCAACCTCATAAACATGTACTCACCGTATGTTTACAGGCATCTGGCTCAAATGGTGGGCGGAGTCAAATGTACAACATCCGAATTCTGATCTCGGCAAGTGGTTTGGTGTCTACACTGTTCTCGCCTTAGTCGCTATTTTTGCTTGTCTTTTTGGCACTTGGTAAGAATGAACAGATATTAATTATCCCTCTCTGTCCAAAGGCTGATACATCATATCTTCAAGGCAACTCTTCATTATCGTCATTAACCGATCCGGGCGCTATTTCCACGATATTCTTGCCGATACTGTTTCGCAGTAAGAGATGGTATCACCGTTCAGAGAACGCCGTCTGACTCTTGGTATTTAGTGCTCCAATGTCGTACCACACAACAACCGACAGCGGAATCACCCTTAATCGATTCAGTCAAGATTTACAGCTGATTGACATGGAATTACCCGTAGCGGCATTGGGAGTAGTAATGGGTAAGTAAATAGACAAATGAAACCTATTTTAGCTATGGGGAGATGGATGTGGTATTTGCTTACATGCTTGACAGCTCTCTCTTTTGGTATGGCCCAGTTTATCTTGATCTGCGTTTCGTCAAGGTATATGGCAATTGTCATACCGTTTCTCTTGGCAGTTCTCTATGCAATCCAACATTTTTACCTGCGTACTGCGCGACAGTTGCGCCTCCTCGATATCGAACTTAAAGCACCACTATACTCGCAACTTATGGAAACGGTTACTGGTCTCATCACTATTCGTGCGTTTCACTGGGAATCTCGCTCCACTGCCAAAAACATGAAGATTCTCGACCAATCGCAGCAGCCCAGTTATCTGCTCTATTGCGTTCAAAGATGGTTAGTATTTGCAGTGAACATCGTCATTATGCTGCTCGCGGTGATATTAATCGTTCTGATGACTACTTTACGAGAGAAAATTGGCCCAGGATTCGCTGGTATTGCTCTAAGCAACATCCTTGCGTTCAGCGCTACTATGCAAGCAACTATCAACAGTTGGGTCCAGCTCGAGATTTCCCTTGGAGCGGTTGCTCGGACCAGGAGCTTTAGTATGCAAACAAAGAGCGAGGATAACGTGGCCCAAAATCGCCTCGCTACAGAAGAAAGAAATGAACGGCTTACTGAGCCTAATCCCAATGCGCTGGGCAGTAGTTTTTGGCCAAGCAAGGGTCACATCGAAGTGGAGGAGCTTTGTGCTTCCTATCCGTAAGTCATGCTCACTTTAGGATCAGCTTGAATAGCTCTTAACCTGCTACCTTTTTATAGATCATCTGGACGCGTTTTAAACGATATCACCCTGTCAATTCTTCCTGGAGAAAAAGTCGGTATTGTTGGTCGAACTGGGAGGCAAGTTAACAACCATTACCTTTCCTATAATCATTCATAGATGAAGTCCTAACGATTGGATATAGTGGCAAATCATCTCTATTTCTGAGCCTCCTTGGCCTTATTGATCAAGACTCTGGAAGAATAGTAATTGACGGGGTTGACTTAGCGACGCTGCCTCGGGAATTTCTACGCACTCACCTGGTCGCCGTCCCCCAAGAGGCATGCATCCTAGATGGAACAGTTCGACTTAACGTTGATCCCTATCGTAGACAAGATGGCCGATCCTCCGCCGATAGTCCCGAAAGTCGAGACCAGGAAATAATAGCTGCTCTCGACAAGGTCCGCTTGTGGAAAAAAGTCGAAAGCCGTGGCGGCCTTTCCGCTGTCATTGATGAAAATTTCTTTTCGCAGGGCGAAGCGCAACTGATGCTACTTGCCCGTGCGATGCTCCGCAAGGGAGAAAGCAGGGTGTTGTTATTGGATGAGGCTACTAGCAGGTAGGTTTCCAGATTCTCCTGTCGAACGAACGCGATAACGCGATGCTAACCTTGAATGCCTCAGTTTGGACGAGACCACAAGCAGTATCATCGATAACGTCGTTCGTACTTCGTTTAAGGACTGGACTATTCTTGCCATCGCCCATAAGTTGGATGCAATTCTTGACTACGACAAGGTTGCCGTCTTGGATGCTGGGAGGCTGGTTGAGTTTGGAGAGCCACGAGAGCTATTATCTGAGAACGATTCCATCTTCAGGGAGTTGTACCGCTTGTCATCCAGCCAGTCATCAATTGCTCCAAAGTTGACACCAACGTCACAAAAGATTTCGGCAGTAATTAGCGAAAGAGCCTGAATCTGCCCTTCATCCAGAAGGTCTTTGTAATCGCATCCCTAAAGTCCCCATAAGGTGACGAATATCTTCACTCCTTCCTTTCTGCTACATATTGTGTATACTTTTTTCTGGTTGTATATTTACTAATAAATTGTTTTCGACATGCAGTTAAAAATGGGTTATTGGGAAATTTTCTCTCATCCAAGACGCCCATTAGTGTAGTTTCGATAATAAGGCAAATAGATAATCTACAAAGCAGATGTTTTTCTTCTTCTCACCAATCTGCAAACTACTCATTTTCATATGCCCCCGTCCATAAAAAAGTGTTGGATGAATTGTTGGCTTTTTGCAAGGCTATGAGAAGAATACAGCACACCAGTAAGCGTCTCGCCACGGGAATAGCTTCTATTTCCGGACCTTCTATCCACAACAACCCAACAGCACCTCCCGCCCTTCGAGTCACCCCGCATGACGGATCCCACCTGAGAGCACATTCTGTTTGTACAAAGATAAGTTGACGAAGTACATTGTCGGGCCAGGGAGCCGATTCCACTAGACGGAGGTGCTAGTCCCGCCGCAGCAACATTATCCATTCAATCACATTCAGCGTCCATGATCCCAACCAATGTCGGATCGTTTTAGCGAGAGATGGGCCAAAAGCACGTTAAAAGGATCCGTCATTGCGAGATAACGACCGGGACTAAATCGCAGCCCTTGTCCGCCAGCCCTCGTGATGCCTTCGTCTCAGGGATGTGAATGAAGAAAAAGAATTTGGATCAAATTGAGAGAATATAATACATATGCAACCTATCAGCTATGTAGCATGCGAGAGAAAAAGTTATGAGGTCTTGTTTAATAGTTCTCAACTGAAATTGAACACAATTCGAATCGGTTGCATCTTGCAGGACTCAAGTCTCCGATTGTTCACAAACGGACAAGGTACTTTTTTCTCGACCCCAATTCGGGCTACACTAAGACGTAATTCTGCAAGGGGCTTGATTGTGGTGGCGGGGATGAGCAGCTCGGCTTGAAGCTCTTCGGAGCACTGATAAACCGAGCTCGATCCTGGTTTCTTTCTTCCTTCTTCTGTCCCTGTTTCTTGCTCGAAATCAGCGAATTACCGGCTACCGATTCGCACCGTCAAAATGGCAATGGCTAAGCTGTCTATGCTCCTGGCTGGAGTCGCTGGTGCTTCTGCCTATATCGCAGCCCCAGCTAGACTCTACGGCCAAGCGCCGCTAAGCTCCATCACACCCGCCAGATTCCAATGCGATTTGCCTCCGATCTTGGATCCGACAAGCGACGGATTGCCATCTGCCAATGAACTTTTCTCCTCCAAATCAGCACGTGAGCAGCAGATTAAGCGTCTTCAGGCCATAGTTCGTGTCCCGTCAGTTTCCTACGACGACCTGGGCGAGGTTGGCGAAGATGAGCGCTGGTCGCCCTTTTACAAACTTCACGATGTCTTGAAAGAGACGTTCCCTACTGTGTGAGCTATGCTTACTCTCCTATCCATGTTCCAACGAAGCTTCTAACAGCCTACAGACACAAGCGGGCTAAGCTCGAGAAAGTCAACACTCTCGGCCTTCTTTACACTATCAAGGGTTCAGACGAGTCCCTTAAGCCGGTGCTATTGATGGCCCACCAAGATGTCGTCCCGGTAGCTGATGAATCGACGTGGACATACCCTCCCTTTGATGCCGTGTACGACGGCGAGTATATCTGGGGACGAGGAGTTTCAGACGACAAGAACAGTCTCACAGCAGTCCTTTCGGCATTTGAGACACTCCTGTCTAATAGCGACTGGGTTCCCAAGCGCACGTTCGTTCTCGCCTTTGGATTTGACGAGGAGTGCTCTGGCTTCCGCGGCGCTGGCAAGATTGCACCCCTTCTCAAGGAGCGCTACGGCAAGGACAGTTTCGCCGCCATCCTGGATGAAGGCGGTCTCGGCTTGCAGGAAGTTGGCAACGCCCTCTATGTTCTCCCAGGCGTGTCGGAAAAGGGTCACATCAACATCTTCTTCGAACTCGATGTTGTCGGCGGCCACAGCTCGATCCCCTTCCCTCACACAGGCATCGGTATCATTGCTGAAATTATTACCGAGCTCGAATCGCATCCGTTCAAGGCTGAGTTGATTGAGGATGGCCCGGTGCACAGCCACCTTCAATGCCAGGCGCGTTACTCGCCTGAAGCGTTCCCTGATCTCACGGAGCTGGTGCGTGAGGGCGATTTGGAAGGCATCACGCAGTGGCTGGTCAGAAGAAGCCGAGACACACGGTACATCGTCCAAACCTCTCAGGCTGCCGACATCATTAACGGCGGACAAAAGATCAACGCCATGCCGGAGAAGACTCTTCTCGGAGTCAACTACCGAGTCGCCCACCATAACAGCCTTGCCGAGGTTCAGCACAACGCTGTTCGACGCGTCGGCCGTATCATCAAGAAATACGGCCTCACGCTCAAGCCATATGAGGGTGACGAGGAGTATGGGAAATACGTCGCCGACTTGGAATCTGAGGATGAGGTCGAATCGGAAGAGGTCATCGATTACAAGGGCACTTTGGTGCTGTCAACCCAGGGCAAATCCCACCCCAGCCCCATCTCTCCCACGAGCGGCGCGGCTTGGGATGTCTTTGCCGGCACAATTCGATACACCTTTGCTTTCGACAATGGAACTGTGGTTCCTACTGGAGAGATTATGACGGGCAACACTGACACTCGCCACTACATTGGTAAGCTATACTTTAACCTGAGAGATGACGATTGTTGGGCTTTATTAATACCTGATGGCAGGCCTTTCGGATAACATTTGGCGCTTCACGCCTGACCGATACCACGCTCAGAACAACATCCACACTATTGACGAGCATGCCCGCGTAGATGGACATATCGAGATGCTCAAGTTTTACTACAACTTTGTGCGCAACTTTGACGCCGCCAAGTTTTAAATATGAGGAGGAGACTGTTGGATACATGATGTGAAATCTGTAGATTCATGTCCAACTTTTATGAAAGAAAAACACGTGAAGTTTTCTGTGTCTCTTCTCCTTGTCATCATCTTCTGTATCTCGTAAAGAAATCATAAAGCCTGTGTTTGATGAAGCTTAGATGCTACGTAAATAGATGTGCACAAGTGCATTCTTCTAAGTAAGCATAATACCACAAAGAACTTTAATCACAACATGCTCTCCCATTTCCTTACCTAAGGCTATACGTAATGATACTTGGATGCTCTCTATTCGAAACAGCAGATTCACATGAGTTTCTGGGGTAAAGGCGAAAAATACTTTGGTACTTCCTTATCCAGCTTATCGAAATTAACCGAGGGTAAATCGCGCGGTTCTGATTCGCCAGAAATGCCGGGGAAGTTCTCCTTTCCCCACACACAGCCGAATTCGCCCTTTAAGTGCCCAGAAGCCGGATGATTAACAAGCTGGAAACAGAATCAAGTGAAAATTGACTGGGAGGCCGTTTGCCCATCTGTGAAGCTTTTTTCTGCATATTTTCCCCACGATTCTCTAGCTCGTATGAGTCAAACATCTGCTTATCTCAAATCCCAGATCTCAAATCCACACAAGGCTCCTCGCATCGCCGCATAAGGCAAAGGCAAAGGCAAAGGCAAGCCAGCAATCTTATCTTCAGTCAGAGCAGTCGGCCATCCAAAAGTGCCCTTGTTCACCACAATCTGGAAGCCAAGTGGAGGCAATGGGTTTATCCAAATCAGACGAAGACGCCTCAAGCACCGGCTCCCCGCTATCACGGACTCGGCTGCGGGCAAGTCATGCTTGTACCGTCTGTAGAATCCGCAAAGTGAGGTGTGATGTGGTGGTGACTGGCTTCCCCTGCACAAACTGTCGCCTGGACTCGGCCAGTTGCAAAGTGACACCGCGGAAGCGGAAATGGTACGTTACGGCCACATGGGGAGAGCGCGCATCACATACTAATTCGTCGTGTGAAAGGGAGCAACGGGTGAAGCGGGTGATAGAGCAAGAGGAAAAGGAGCGCAAAGACCAACAGTTCCAGCTGCTGGCTGAGCAGAAGCTGAAGCCTTCAAGTCACATTCACTTAGTTCCGCCAACACGAGCAGAAGTAAAGAGTGATGGCACGCCATCTTCATCTTCCAGCCCACCATCCAGGACTACACCATCGACGATACCGGTATTCCAGCAAGAAGACTCAGACTCTCATAATGAAGCCTCAAACCACGGTATTTCATTCAACGACGGCACCATTGATCCAAGCCGAATTGGAAGACTCCCCGGCCACGATGGTGCTGCAAGTCTCTGGGGGGTTGAATACGACAAAACTACCATCTTCGGGCTGCAACCACCAGCGCGTTCTGTACCGTACACCAACTACAACTTTGTCGATGCTGGTTACCTCAATCAGCTTAGCCATACTGATGTCAAGTACTTGACAGAAAAAGGCTGTCTCTCCCTACCTTCAGACACACTGCTGGAAGAGTTCTTCAATCAGTACTTCTCACACATCCACCCCATCATCCCGCTACTCAGCGAGGCGGAATTCTGGGCATCGGACGCTCACATTCCCCTACTCTTAATTCGGGCTATACTATTCATCTCATCACCCGTAAGCCCATCAGCAACTTCACGCTAACCTCAAGTTTAGTGAATCCGTGGCTAACCTGTGGGTAGTATGTATCATCGTCAACGCTCCTCAGCCTTGGGTATAGCAGCGTGCAAGCGGCCCACACTGAGCTTTACACATTAGCAAAGGTTAGTGAAGCCATATCTCACTTATATGGAAGTATTTCTAACGATACTTGCCGCGATATAGACCTTGACGCAATTCGATATCCACAGAAATAATGTCGTCAATGCCCAAGTAGCCGTCATGCTAACTTACCACTCACCTTCACCAAGTGATACAACAAACACATACTGGATGGTAAATGCAGTTCACTTCGCTCGTTGTGCTCGAGCAGATCAGTACTATACCCTCAACTATGAGAATCCCACAAGACCCATCCTCAAACGACTCTGGTGGGCCTGCATATTGCGAGACAGAGTCATGTCTCTGAGCTTACGACGACCGTTAAACATTGGGTGCGATGAATTCGACTTTAGTCTCCCAGGACTCAATCTCGCCGACTACTCAGATGAACTGGGCGCCTCCACGGTGTACGATAGGCCGACAAAGCAGATTTTGGCGCACATTATGTCGGCCTTTTGCGAGCTCATAATTCCTTTGAACAAAGCCCTAACTATTCTCTATCCCGCTTCTGGCCTTAAGATTGTCACCTCAGACACGGACATTCAGAATGAATCAGATGCTTGCGTCGAAACTCTACAGCTTTTGGATGGTTGGTACCGCAAAACAAGGGAACGATTCGAGATTTCCACACCATCAATCGGCGTCCACAAGGCGCTGACAATGTTTACCAAAATGACTTTCATTTACTATTAGTAAGTCTAGATGTTGCAAACAGCAGGAGACAAGGCGTGTGCTAACATCTTTAAAAGTTCTGCAAGAGCGAGTTTGTGTTATCATATGATGCTATTATCTGCATCCAAGCCTAGCCATGCTTCAGATACGCAGCAGAACGATCTACAAGTGCAGGCAGAGATGGATTCTGCTTTGAAGGGCATTACCGGAGTGTTCATGCATTTGGCCCGTCTAGGCCTCGTCCAGTACCTGCCAAACACATTGTAAACAAGCCATCCGACTCTGTCTTCTCTAGAATTTCCTGCTGACTTGATCACCAGCGTTACATTCTCAGCCATCCCTCTCATCTGGCAAGTGTTGGATGCAAAAATTCTCAACACCGGAACTCTCGCCGCAGACAACAAGCGCGACCTCATGGTCTACACAAACGTCATGAACAAATTCCGAAGCCTCCACGAAAACGCCAACAACGTCCTCAAATTCATCAAGCAAATCATCACACACATCCAGACGACAGAATCCGTTGAGATCGCCCAACAGGAGCAGTCCGCAGGCACATGCTTCCCGCCCGAACTCTTATCAAGCTTCCCGCCAGCCAGGGGCAAGACGCAGGGGAACAGCATCGGGCCGAAGAGTAAATGGGCCCAGTTATTCGCTGGAAAGCCGCGGACGTATCTGAGAATCGCGCTGACGATTCAGCATTCGCTTTCGAACGGGCACTTTCCGTCGGAGGCGGACTTTCCCAAGGCGTTGCAGATGGTCAAGTTTGCGGAGGAGACGACGGATAATGGGGTTGATCTTGGGTTGTACAAGTATTTGCAGCATATGGAGGATTTCCTACTGTCGGCGTAATTCTGCGTAACTGCCAGATGCCGACATGGTGTCCTTTTCTTTTTTTTTTTTTCTTTTCTATTAGCCACATGCCCGAAAATAATATTGAGTATAATGGTTTAATCTAGATGTGACACATATTGTTTTGTTCCCGCATTAGTAGGAAGAGTCTTTGTGCCATGCCGAACCAATTTTTTATAATTTATCGCTAAAGAAATACGCCCAGAGCCTTGGCGTTCCACCAGCCAGATTTTTCAAGTATCTCGCGCCATTGCCAAATCAATTTTTTATGTCCAAGAAATTATTATATTAGTATCCGTCTTCCTGAAGAGACGTTATCCGGCAATATCTAATTTCTTACTTCGCCTCCGGATTGGACTTCATCCTTGGAGTAGCCGGCCGCTGTCAATGATTGTCCATTGACGCTGACGGGTTTGGCAGCTATTGCACCGTAAGTTTCTCTTGCCACTTCACCAGGGATGCAGTTAGAATTATCTTACCCGATAGGATGAAGTAAAGGCGCGCAGGGTTGTCCGAACTGTTGGTCCATCCGTGAATTGTGCCGCGCTGGATGCAGACGTCGCCCGCCTTCATGTCCACAGAGACATCGTCGTCAAGGTGGCTAAACAAAAGATGTCAGCAATTAATTCAAGTTCCGAATCTCACAGAGATGCAGCACGCCAGCATACCAGGTAACTTCTCCACTAAACAGAATTCCGAAATCCAGCGATTCGGTTCGATGGAACAGCATCTATCAACATTCTCAGCATCAACATCCGATACTACCCCGCCAATTCTGGGCTATCGTACCCCTGCCCTCGGCGCATGTGGTGGGATGTCGACGACTCGCAGAATAATTCCCTTGTCGTTTGACAGATCCTTGGTGCGGACCTTGGTGGGGTCGACCCATTCATCGTTGGACACGGGAAACTCGTGAGTTTCGAACAAGACGGCGAAATTGGCACCTGTGGGCGTCGGCAGACATGGAATAGCGCTATCGGCAACGACAATGGCCCTGCCCTCTGAGTTGTGGCCGGTGACGATTCGCCTCGGGTCGGGGAACCAGGAAGTCATGGTGAATGTGTGCGTGTGCGTGTGCGTGGGAGTTGTGTGTGTGTGTATTGTATCAAGAACGACGAGCACAATCTGAAGAGACAGCACGGGGAAAGTCTTTGAGTTATAGATTGAAACGCTCAATTGAATACGCTGCATACGGCTTGCCAAATCACATGACGTCCAAGACAGCCAACGTGTCAATCTGCTACTGGCATGCAGTGTAATACTATTCCGTAGCTGCAGAAACTTGGCGTTACCAAGTCCGTTTTCAATTCGCGCCGTATGGAGATCGCAAAGGCGGTAGAAAGTAAGATGCATGCGGTTTAAAGACGACCATCTAGTACGAGTCCAGTATGGAGCCCGCCTACCCACAACTCCTAATGCCGCTTTTGGAAGTAAGTGCTGATGTGTTGAGGTCTCTCACTGCCGGCCTATCCATGCGGGGAGATGTTGGGAGCGGGAAACGTGAGGGACTAGAACAGAACGAGGATGGATTTACTGGGATGAAACAAGTGCATAGGGGCTAGTGATGGATGTGCATTGGATAGCAGATAGGGCGTTCCGAAGAGCCAATGGATTAGATGCTCGATGGTGATACAGCATATGGAGTGCATGTAATCGCCTTGGCGAATCATCTGGGCATTCTGGGCGTTTTGTTTTGGACGACTGATAGAGGATGTAGATGCGCGCTGAATACGCCCCCAGCAACTTTTTGCGGTATTAACGGCCCCAACGGAAGAGGGAGAACACAGTGACTGTAAAATAAATGCGCGCATACATGAGCATAATACTGTAACAGTATTGTTGCCGAGTCTTGCGCCGTTAGTATGTGATGCGGTGTTATGGAAGCTCGTCCTCGATTCTGTGTTTTCTGCTCTCTAGCTGGTACCTATCTGTACGCAGATATAAGTGCACTTCTACTCACAATGCGTAAGCCTAAGAGACGTCATCGTTATCGTTTTCTTTTCTCTCTGCTCGATATCACTACGGGCTATTATGAGCCATGCAAGATCTCATATGAAGTCACACATGCGTACTGGAGCTACGACTGTACGATTAGCACATCACGCAACACACTCACAGTACGGTGCACACTCACCCAAACAAGACTCAAAACGTCATCGTCCAAATTCACAACTCTAAAAGGTAGCAATTGAACATCAATTTACATCCAGACATATTCACGATGTCTTATGGGTTCTAAATAAAGGATCGCGCAGTCACTTCTCACAACTAACTAGCGTTCGGCACTCGGCTCTTCACCACCGCAGCACTAAAGTCAAAATAAGACGTCAAATCGAAACCCGCGGGAGCTTTTTTGATCCTGTGGAGCAGATGGTACAGTGGTAAGCCGCAGGCCGTAGCCAAGAATGAGATACAGCCTTATGCTTATTTCACCCAACGGGCGGAGCCATGCCAAGTAAACGGCCTACTCCGCTATCCGGACCCTTTGTTGGGTGGGTGTATTCATGTTAAAACGCTTGCATGTAAACTAATCCCTACGGTTGCCAACAAGATCGAAGCCATGGCCTTCCGCACTCTATACTAGAATAGGTATTAAGAATAGGCCCCCATAACGAAAAAACAATGCGTGATGAATGCTTATCCCCGATGGCGATTCTGAAAGAATACTTATCGCCGCAAAATCGGAGAAGTTACGTTACATGATTCGTCTTTATCAATCTATTCTCAACTCTTCGCCGATCGTCACCATGAAAACATATCCCAGAAGGGAGTCCATTGCCTCAGGACTAGACGCCCTAAGAACGAAACCATCACTAATACACAAAACATCGTGAGAGTGATGACACGGCTGTGGCTCTCTTAGGCAAAGTTTATGGAAAGCTAGGCAGGCCAACTTCCCCCTCTAGCTAGCCGGCCAGCCAATGAAACCCGCCGCAAAACGAGCCGACCTCTGAGAGATCGTGGACTGACATCCCGCCATTTGATTGTGATTCTGGCGTCTTCGGCTTCTTATTGCCGGGGATCCGGGTGGGGCAGCTGGTCCGCCCGAATACATAGTCTGCGGCTGATGATATTGAAGCTAGAAGAGAGACGGTTTTTAGCCGTTCTTGCTTCAAGAACGGTGCAAGGAACAAGATACCCTTTTGCACGATGAGTGAGGGCATGGAGTGCGTCGTGATACGGAAGCTATAGATAGTTAAAGGTTAGCAACACATCAGCGGAGAGAAACACCGTCAAACTCAGTCGTCACCTCAAGGGTGCTCTTCAAATAGGACTTATTAAACAGATTTGTGATCCATCGTCCGTAAAGCCTAGAACTAGTAGTTGCCATAGGCCGCTGCATGGGTGGCTGCCCACGTTCTGAACCAAACATCGAAACGAGAGTGGAGTTTCGGTGCAAATTGCATGCCACTTGACTAATTGATCAATAGCGTCATATAAAAACCTGCGTGATTCGTGTTGTCCATTCAGAGGGCCTCGGTTGTTTATCTTCTCAAATAAAACCTGAGCATTTCAGCTGAGCGATTTTCCTCGAATTGTCGTATCGCAACGTGAAACAGTCAAAGTGTACCACAACCCAGCTTCATTTCATCCACCATGTTCCAAGCTATCGGTAGCATCTTAAGCCAAGGCTTCCCTCCGAAGCCTACCTTCACCGAGAAGCAGTTGGGAGATCTCTCTGGAAAGGTCAGCGAAACCACCGCAATTCTCCATTCTGATGCGTTCGAATTCTGTTATTAACACCGATTTCTTTGTGAGACAGGTCCTTATTGTAACTGGTGGATATTCGGGTGTCGGTTACCAGCTCGCAAAGATCTTGTATGCCGCAAACGCAGTTGTCTACATCGCTGGTCGCCGTGAGGATGCCGGCCAAGAAGCAATCAAAACCATAAAAGCAGCCCATCCTGATTCCAAGGGAAGACTAGAGTTCTTGCAGCTCGATCTTGCCGATCTATCATCCATCAAGGCCAGCGCGGATGCCTTCCTTGCAAAGGAGACACGGCTCGATGTCCTTTGGAACAATGCAGGAATTATGGGTTTGCCCAAGAATTCGCCCACCAATTCGAAGCAGGTATGTTGCATTTGCTAAGCATCGGCATCGCTTGATACGAGGTATCTGACACTTATCATCCAGGATCATGAATTGATGCTCACTGTCAACTGTCTTGGTCCCTTCCTCTTCACAAAGTTGCTCCATCCCCTCCTTGAATCCACCGCCAAATCTTCGCCAGCAGGAAGTGTTCGTGTTGTTTGGCTGGGATCTCTTATGATCCAACTCATGGCACCCAAGGGCGGCATGGACCTTGACAATCTCGATTACAAGAAGAAGCTCCCAGATGCCCATGTCAGGTACTCAGTCAGCAAGACTGGAAATCTCTTTATTAGCAGCGAATGGGCCAAGCGGGATGCCGAGATCGGAATTTTGCACGTGGTAAGGGCGCATATAGCTATATCTCAAAGACTTCATTGTTACTGACTGCTTCTTCACTGCAAAGACTGCCAATCCTGGCAACCTCAAGACACCTTTGCAGCGCGAGATGCCTGCGTGGGAATATTACCCAATTGTAAGTAGATTGCGCTTCACAGGGCAAGCCAGTGTAAGTGTTTTTATTAACGCTCAAGCCAGATACTGCTCCTTCACGATCCCATCTACGGTGCTTACACGGAATTATTCGCGGGCTTATCCCCGGACGTCAAGCCAGAGCACAGCGGACTATTCATCATTCCCTGGGGTCGATTTGGCACGACCCGTTCGGACATTGACGTACATCTGGCTTCGAAACAGGGAGAAGAGCCTACCAAGGCAACGAAATTTTTTGAGTATTGTGAGAACCAGACCAGCGCTTATGCTTAAGCGGTAGGGCGTGGCTGAAGACATGGAGAATTTGTGTGTGCGACGACTTGGCACTCATCACAGAAACGAAAGTGCCGAGAGCCGCCAATATTTGTTCTAAAGTGATACCTATTGAAGTTATACTAGCGTCGTATTCATTCTTCTACAGCATAAAAAACTTGCTACTGTTCCGTTAAAAATGTAAGAACTAAGACGGTTATTAGTTACGACGACGAATGTTGTCACGCTTGGTGCTGTCCATGTCGAACTTTTTTTTCCAAAGTCTCAGCCATCTATGACGCTTCATGTGTCTTTTAAGGGCAATGGAAAAATAAAAGAAACAGTCTCCCCTGACGATCACTGGAGTCGGGATGAAAAGAATTCGTCATTGGAATTGGTAGATCTTGATTTCGCTACGAGGGATACGCCATGATAAATGACGCAGCAATGAGAGAGCAAGACATCCGTGAATGAAACAAATGCAAACGAGTGCATGGCCAAGAGAAACATGCAATACCGAGGTGCGGCGTGTACGCGGATCAAATTAGACAAGATCGCCAGTGGCTTTGGCCTTTACGCAGGTTTCAGGAACGGATACAGGAAACATCATGCAAAGTTTGGGATGGCATTTACAAGTCCCGTTATGGCTGCATTTGAGATATCTTTGAGGGATTAGATATTTTGCCAATTGGCATGGAGCAGCAGCATTGCAGTTGATTGTTGATACGGCGTTGATCCAAAACTTTGGCAGGAAAGGGTTGCATTGCAGGTAACTTATTCGTACTTGGTAGATACGCGGCATTCACCGACTTGATGCAATGGCATTGAGCTGCTCGTGTTCATAATGTTTCCGGCTCACAAACAAATCCGCTTACATGAAACGGCTTATCTGTACAGTAGATGCTGCCGTGGCCTTGAAATGAGTCGTCAAGCTCTCGTCTGTTCAAACCACTCCACAACCCTGAGCTCCTACCCACATAGCTGATGAAGCACCCATCAATACGAGCCCCCCAAGAATCGTTGGGGGGGTGAATAAACTTCAATAAACTTTATAGCGGTTACTATTAATATCCCGATTAAGTGCACACGCAATCTTGTAGGCTTAGCAGCGTGATTGTCCAGACGAAACCAGATTTCTGATCTGCTTAACGCCTCCAGCGTGGGCCCTTGTGGGCTCGTTCCGTGATGCGCTTTGTACTAAGCTTTCCAGCCTCGGTCCGTCAAGGACCCCTGAAGAAGTTTGGGCCGGGATCAGTAAGGTCCCGTTAATGTTCTGTTCCTTGCGTTTGGGCTCGTCCGAGCTGAGAGCTGTCTGTTGGGCAGCAGTCGGGATATCAAGGGCCGAGCAATCATCTCAACAACTCGTCGCACGCTGACTGACTCGTCAGTAGTCTAGAGTAAGGGGTCGGTGTGAGCGACGCAGAATTTTGCATCCGTGGCATTGCTCCTGTTATCCGGGCACCAATTACTATGTAACAGCCACAGATAAGCTCTAGGCACCTATCCGATAGGTGGATTCCCGTCTGAAGGTGAATGATGGAACACGTTCGAGAAGAGATTCTGGGACCAGTTACTAGTTCTTCATGGCATCCCATGTGGCTCTCGCTGGGGCCCCTGGCAGATTCTTATCGAATGAGCTAATCCTGCATAATAGCGAGCAAAGTATATAAGCGACTGGCTTATTAGAATCTTCAAGCCAAGGCGTTTGTTGGCGTACCTGACAGGGCTGGCTGAAGAAAAAAAAAGTGGTGCTGGATGCGCAGACAAAAGCCATCCTCGCCACCACAAATGGCGTTTGCCGTTCCTGATATAAGCCGGAAATATTCACGGAACTCTTTTTTTTAAAAAAAATTATCTCCAGCTATGACGTGTAGAATAAATTGGGTGTTATGACGATGTGTATTTGCCAACTCGATAAGCAAAGTACAGCATACTGTACTGTCATACTGTGACCAGGCGAAAGCTTTTCCATCTCATGGTTCCGGAGTATTGATGGGGAAATTATTTCGCCTCTCGCCTGATGCAGCTGCACGTGCGATAAGCCAGCGTCGGCTGCTCCAAATAGGCAATCCGAGGATGTCCCTGGTCTTCATCGCCAGCAATCTTGGGCCTCAGAACCGCTTTTCTGGTCCACCTGCAAAACTTCTCTCCATCACGCTCTCGCTAGCCCGCTGTGGGTTTTCGTCTTATGCTATTTACAGTACTGTATGTGCCCGATGGCCGGCGGCGGCGTTCAACCTACCGATTGACTAACTCGGCGGCTTGCAGCTAAGATTCCACGTCGCCAAGGGAGTGGACAGGATAAGCTGATGGGAGGCATGGCAAACGGTGGCGACGACGTAACGATCAGATGAAGAGTCCCCGATGATCACGGAAGGCGAGCCGATCATGGCAGCCAAACTTTGTTGGCAACGATGGCGAGCATAGACGCATAGTTCGGGGGGATGGAGCAAGACGGGAGAAAAAACCGGGGATGGGAAGATGGCGTCCGACCATGTTCCTGGACTTTGCAAGCCGCCTTCTCACCTCTGGCATGCGGATGATGGATTCCTCACCGGTATCCCCCCACCCTCCGTCTCGCCATCGTGGCTGTATTTGCAAATCTAACTGGGTCCGGGACCCAGACAAGCTTTGCTCGCTGACACGATGCCCAACCGCTATCAAGGATGGATCACCACGCACAAGGGGGAGGGGCATTCCAGACCTGCCAGAGATCCGACCCTCCTCGATCGGTCATTACTCATCTTCAAGCTTTTTCTCTTATTTACATGTGGCCACACAGCCGTGATAGCCGTCTCCTTCAGAACTATGCTGCCCTATCTTCCTTTCTCTGGCTCGAAGCCCCTCCTTAAACCCTGAGACAGATCTCAGAGCCAACCGCACAGGCAGTCGGCACCCCACAACAATGTCAACAGACCCCAAAGATTACACAGAAGTTGGCGATATCCCTACGCCAGGCCGTAAAGGCAAGAAGCGCGTCGTGTGGAGCGAGGATGAATCGAGATGGGAGTCGGAGAGGTCATCAGCAATCCTCGCTGCTGGTCCAATTGGCAGGCTGGCTGCCTCTCCCATCAGCGGCGACCTGCTCTTGAATGCGAGCTCGCCTGGATATATCTACATGGATCATTCACCCCAGGCATCGCCAAAGCTGCAGCTCACTCCTCCCGGCGCCCCAGATGCTCAGGAATTGAGACTCGCCTTAAACAAGGTGCTGCTGACGGGGGAAGAGGCGCAACAATTCCACGAACGGCAGACGTCACCGGTCCTGACGCCGGTTAGATCTGGAGAAGGTCCCTCAACCCCAAGAATGCCGAGGCCAGTTTTGAGACGTAATACGAACTACAACGTACCCCAGGAACAAGAGGAAGCAGACAAGGCGGAGAAGCATGCCACCGAGCGGCAGCTTCGATCCCTGACCGACGCACGGCAACGGGCGGATCGATTGGCCGTGTCAGTAGGCTCGTTTTACTCACAATCTGCCCCAGGATCAAGACGAAACTCTATCGAGCTTGAAAGAGCATTCCAGCCTGTCCTTGACGTCTCAGAAGATCATGATCCAGACCTAGATGGCGCTACTATTGCCTCGGCTGGTAGCAGTACTGCTACACTCCAGAAACCTTCTCCTTTGAACGCACACACCACCACTTATCGTACGCCCTATAGTTTACGTTCGTACCCGCCACACGATGAGCATAATAGAGCAGAGATGCTGGTCAACTCTCATGCTAAAAACCACCTGTTCCACCCGCCTTTTACTGCGTCTGGGACGTCAACCCCAGTTATAGTCCAAGCCTACGCCCAAGACTACGTTCCCAGGCCCTCTTCCTATCGTGGAGGCATCCTCTCTTCTCTGCTTAAGCTATACCGCGATGACAACATGGCCAACCATGGCCAAGGCAGCAGCGGCTTCACCACTCCTACAACGCCCTCAACTCCCATCATGTCTCCGCGTTCCTCGCCTCCGAATTCTAGGCGTCCCTCAACCGTCAGCACCGCCCGATCGCGGTCATCTAGCCGGCTGAGAGGCTACCACAAGTCTCGCAACTCAACTTCCTCGGTCGCTCTGGGTGAGCTGCTAAAGACATCATCCATATTTGCCGCCCCTGGCTCCAGCGAAATATCTGATCACCTCGCAGAGAAGATCAAGGAAAGGTTTGGAAAGCCAAAGAAGGAGCAGATCAGAATTACTGTCCACATTGCCGGCATCATCGCACGCCACAGGTACTTGTTGAAGCTATGCCGCGCCCTCATGATGTATGGCGCCCCAACGCATCGCCTCGAAGAGTACATGAACATGTCCTCGCGCGTTCTCGAAATCGAAGGCCAATTCTTATACATGCCATCATGCATGATTATCAGCTTCGACGACAGCTCTACGCATACAGCAGAAGTCAAAGTGGTCCGAGTCCCCCAAGGAGTTGATCTTGGCCGCCTACGAGATGTCCACAACATCTACAAGGATGTCGTCCACGACAAGATTGGTGTCGAAGAAGCCACCCAACGCCTTGAGGAGGTCATAGATCGGAAAGACAAGTTCACAACTTGGTGTCGGGTCTTCATGTATGGCCTTGCCTCAGTTTGCGTCGCTCCATTTGCTTTTCAGGGCCGCTTTATCGATCTGCCCATTGCTTTTTTGCTGGGCTGCATGGTCGGGGTTCTTCAGCTCGTCTTTGCCCCCAGCAATGAGCTCTACGCTCACGTCTTCGAAGTCTCTGCCGCTGTCATCACGACCTTTTTAGCTCGTGGATTCGGGTCCATCCAAGGCGGGAAGCTATTTTGCTTCAGCGCTTTGGCTCAGAGCAGTATTGCCCTGATCCTGCCCGGGTACATGGTGCTATGCGGATCTCTGGAGCTTCAAAGCCATAATATCGTCGCTGGCAGCGTTCGCATGGTGCACGCCGTCATCTACACTCTCTTCCTAGGTTACGGTATCACCATTGGAGCTTCCTTATATGGCATGTTTGACAGCCATGCAACTAGTGCGACGACCTGCGACAATCCTCTCAGCCTCAACCGCGGATGGAATTTTCTATTTGTTCCGGGCTTCACGCTGTGCCTATGCATCATCAACCAGGCCAAGTGGAAGCAAACACCTGTCATGACCATCATGTCTCTCGCTGGCTTCTGCGTCAACAGCTATTCGAGTCAATACTTTGAAAGCAACAGCCAAATCTCCAACATGCTCGGCGCGCTGACCATTGGTATCCTGGCCAATCTGTACTCGCGACTCGGACGACACGTGCAAAACGCCTGGTTCGATCTTGTAGAGTGGTGGCAGGCGCGAGTTCAGCCTCGATTTTCCAGGAAGAAGGCAGCGATGCCTCCAACGTCTGACGAAGAATCCTGCATGGGAACGCCTCTAGATCAACCACAGAGACCACCCAGGAAGGTTGGTTATAGTCTGGCTGCTGCTGCCATGCTCCCGGCCATCTTTGTCCAGGTGCCTTCTGGTCTGGCTGCGAACGGTTCCCTGTTGGCTGGCATCAACTCTGCAAATCTACTAAATAAGAACCCGTCCTCTCCTAGCAGCTCTCAGTTCGACGGCACCGCCTTTACCGTCCTGTTGAGCGTAATTCAAGTCGCAATCGGCATCAGCGTGGGTCTCTTCATGAGTGCCTTGATTGTGTACCCGCTGGGCAAGAGGAGAAGCGGGCTATTCAGTTTCTAATCAATAATGGCGATAATTATTCCCTCGCTTTTTTTTTTTTTTGCTTTTTTTTTTCCCAGGGTTTGCTCGCAAACCCATTGAGAGCCGGAGCCGGGAGCGACAGACTCGTTTACAAAGATATGACAAGATTTCACCATGTCAATTTACTTTTTCTTTTTCTTTTTTTTTATTTTGGAATACAGCAAATTTGAAGATTACTGTGTCGTTATCCACATACTACAAGATCTACCAAGAGGTGGGCAATAGAGCATGGAACTTTGAAAGGCGCTACAACTCGCAGGATACAGTTTATTACGCAGTGTTGTCGGCACCAATACAACAAGATAAGCTGTTCCAATTGTTTTGACTTTTTCTTCGATTTTGAGAAGGCTTAGCGTCATTTTCTTGCGGTGGGAGTTTATCGGGACTCTTTTTTTCCTTTTGAGTTTTAGATGTCTCACACACTAAACAACATACATTTGCCTTTTTAAGGCGATAGATGGATTGGGTAGATATACACGGGCTTAGATGCCTTTTTTTTTTTAGGTAGAAACCTGAATCGAGAGAATTCACTACCTGACGATCTCAGAACGTTATCATCTTGAGCAGCTTTCCGATACACCTATGAAACTCTATCGTGATGAAACGCAAACTTCTCTCCGATTATTATATTACCACCCCATGTTATGCACTTTACGTATATGTATCTTCCTACACGCCCTGCTTCTTCCTACCACACCCATGTTCCGTCCATAGTTTCAAGGGGGCCGCGGAATGAGTCAACTGAGACGTATCACTTCCACGTGCATTTGGTGATCAGCTGGCTCTGAAGCAGCCCTCTCTAGAGGTCAGAGTCTGAAATGTGGCTTGGGAAGAGAATGTGTGAGGTCTGGGTTGAATATGCGGGGGAGACATTTGATGCTTTGGGCAAAGGCCGTGGGCTTGGGAGAGGAGGCAATTCAGTTTTATGTTACAAGATACGAGGATAGGGGCCGTACAAGAAGCTGAGCTTGGGCATAGATGTGTGTGTATGTGTGTAATATGAGCTATGTCCATAGAGACGCAGTAATACAAGATGCAACGACCAGAGCACGCAAGGCTGCTAAGACACTTCATAGCACTGCCTGAAACCGTTGAAGTAAGTAATTAGCATGTGATAGTCTGATATCATGTGTAGAATTGATCATCAAGACCCCCGTTCCCATGTCTTATTTATCGAGTCAAGGTGTTCCATCCCACGATATGGGCCAACGACAGATTACGTTATGTCATACAGCGCTGGAATTCAAAATTTCGAGTTTTTTTGGTCCGGTGACGTCTTGGTATGCTCTATTACATCTGCTGCATAGCATTGTTTGAAGTTTAAGGTTTCTTGTAAAAATTATGAACGGTCATCTTAAAGCTTAGTGACGCTAGAGCACTGACGATGCTTGACTATTCAGAAGCCACCACAAGCCGGTACAACGACACAACAACCACTCCCCTAAGAATAAAAAGATAAACAACAAAGAATATCGAGTAAGTACCTTATCTCCTACCAATGGTATCCTGATATGCTATTTTCTTTTCGTGGCTGCGCATCGTACGCTTACCCTGGATCAGTTCGCCCGAAATCGCCATGACCATATCAACGCACGACACGCCCAGTGCAGAACCAACAGCAAAATCGGACAAAAAGCCATCACATTAATCCAGATAGCATTTCCCACCATCCCATCCCATAAAAAATCTTAATATCAAACGAAAATATGCTTTTCATGTCTTCTGTTCTTGTGTCTATACCCAATGCGTTGCATATGGCGTAGGCTTTATAATACGCTTTGCTGAGAGTTATTCCCGTCAAAAAGACATCGGCCAAATGGTCTAGTGGTATGATTCTTGCTTTGGGTTACCAACTCAACTGCAAGAGGTCCCGTGTTCAATCCACGGTTTGGCCCCAAACCTTTCTTTTTGCCATTTTTCTCTATTCGTCACCACCCATCTCGAAGAGATTTGATGACTTGGTTGATTGAATTTTTTTTTTTTGGACAGAGTTCGTCGGTCAGTCAGGATTGGGCTATGGATACTTGTTTGTTCATGATGAGGATGCTGTCTGTCACCTCCAGTTGTAGTGCTTACATGGCGTTGTACTCGTACTCCGTACAGACCGCTGTTTTCATTCACGGCATTGATATTCATGGTATCTTACAATCTGCTCAGTCTAGTATTCGCAGCATAGCATACGCCTTGTGCGAAATCGCCTTCCTAACCGCAGCCAAAGGATTCGTCTTCCCCGTCTTCGCCGGCTCTCTAGACGCAGTAATCTCCACCATATCCTCATCTATGTCCTCATCCCGCACCTCCTCCTCCTCCTCCCCATCAAACATTCCATTGTCCATAAACATCTTCAACATGCCCTGCGAATACCCGCTCACCAACGCTGTGCCCGGCTCTTCCGCAAGCACCGGCTTCGGCGCAGTCTCGTCACCGTGATTATCATAATAACCTGCCCTTCCACCCGCAAGATTCCAAAACACGAGCTCCGGCAGCTCATACCCGTGCTCCTCGAACTTCTTCTTGATCCGCTCATAAGAGGAAGACCACGTAACCTGGCTTTCAATTGGCTTGCCGTACCTTATTTCTGCAGAGTCAAACTGCATGTCGCTAAACACAAACACGCGCTTCACCATGTCCTCCTGCTTCAGCCCGTTTTCAATAGCCGTTGGGAGAATCAAATCCTCGAAAACGGCCACGAAATCCGTATTCATGCCCCAATTCGACCGCATAATGTTCAGGACTTTCTCGTGGAATGATTTGCCCAAGTCCACGGAAATCATCTTGGGTTGCGAGTGAAAGGTTATAAACTTGCCGCCAAACGGCTGCTCAGTCACCTCTGCAACCAAAAGAGACAATCCGACCGCAGAGTGCATGGGCGTGGTGCCGTCCTTGAAGACGGGGCTGGACATACTTCCAGATACATCGCAGACCGCAATGCACGAAGATAGAGTGCCCGAGTCCTTGATCCGCTGAACAAGAGTCTTCCATTGGCCGTCTACAACCTTGGCTTCAATTTCCTTGATAGTGTGGTTCATGAGCTCCCGTTGACTGAGATGCTTCAGGTCAGACACGGGAGGCATGTAAATGCCATTCGACACACTCTTCACTAGTGTAGAAGGCAACAAAACAGCCCCCGAGATCTTCGCCTTTCCGCTGGCAACCTTGTTAATATACTCGTGGAAGCGATCGAAATCCTTGCTAATAAAGAGCCTGCTGTAATTCCTCATCGCAATAGACGGCACGCGCTCATACTTGATCTTCTCAAAAGTACTGGCGCTGATATCCCGCTCCACGACCTCGAGGTGCCTTCTCAGGGCAGACACATCCTTGCGATACTGCTCGCGGGCGTGGCGGAGATACATTTCCCGGCTGTCTGACGCAAAAACGGTACCGGCGAGCGACGCCCGGGGATATAGGATCTCGGCGATGGAGCTGATGATGCAGGTGTGTCTGTCGTGGAAATTGCCGTGCGAAGGAGCCCACTTTGCACAAAGCGAGATGCCCCTCTTGGCTTTAGGATCGGAGTCTCGAAGGGCTGCCAAGTCGGAGTGAAGCTGTTCAGCAAAGAGCCGCGCTACGGTAACATGCAGAGCTCGGTAGACGGCGCTGGTGTCGAACATATTCATGGAGGCCTCATGGCGGTTGTCCCGTTCCTGATGCTTAGACAACTGGAGGTTTCCGATAGGGACTGTCTTTTCTTCCAGGGCAAGTGCCTCCTCTGCAGCCTTTAGCTCTCGCTTTTCAGCTCTCAACTGGGTCGCCTCGAAAGCTGCGACTTGCTTGGCAAACTCGGGGTTTCCAATGACGACTGTTTGTTCTTCCAGGACGTGTCTGTTGGGCTTCGCTCGCATCTGCTTAGCCTTTGCCCTCTGTCGAGCGGCTTCTATGGCTGCTGCTCGCCTTGCCGATATGGCTGCTCGACCGCCACGACCACGAGAACTCCTTGCTCCCCTCGAAGAGCCCACACCGCTCCTCTTCCTCTGTCGCTTCGCCATGATCGCGTTCTTGATATCTTCGTCTTCCACATTCAAGACGTCTTTAGGATTCTCAAGTACATCCAGCTTCTTCTCCATGGCCAAAACAAGGATATTCAGCAAGTCCTTCCAGTAGCCATGCGAGACTCCATACCGGACATCATACCGATCCACCGCATTCTCATCCCCTCCACGCTCCTCCACCTTGACAAACCCTCCGTCTTGGTCGCCCTTGTCCTCCTTCCTCACCTTCTTCTCGATAATTGGCCGGCAGAGCCATCTCAGGTTGCCGACCAGTGTGAGCGGATGGTTCTTCGCCAGCCATCCGGCAGCGCGGTAGAAGATGTTTTTCGAGCTCTTGCCCAGGTGTATTGAGCGCGCGTTGAAGATGATTTTGAGAGTAATCAGCGGATGCACGGCCCAGGCGGCGTCGAGCAGCTCCTTGAGTCGAGGGCCAGATACGACTTCTTCCAGCTCGAAAAAGAGGTCGACAAGTGCGTTTTTGGTAGATCGAAAGGCAACGTCTGAGTTTTCCGTCAACATGCGGTTCAAAAACTCTTCGTCTTCCTTTTTGTGATCGGGTTTGGATGGTTCCTTTTCTTCGCCAGTCAAGGTAATGCCGTCCATTGAGTCTTCCATTTCCAGGGACTCCAGTGACATCACCCCGTATTCGCCCCGCAGTTCATCGGAAAGATATCTGTCGAAGGCGGCTGGCGATTTGAACAAGGCATCGTGGGAGGGGAAAAGGACCGGATATGATGTTTTCAAGAACCAGGGCACTTCAGCCTGGCCCTGGGCCTGGGCCTGATCTTCAGTTGTAGCCATTGTGAGTGCGGAGGATGAAGATGGATGAAAGAGCTGCCAATAGAGAGAGCATGCCTTTAATTTATATATATACTTGTATAGGCTCTGTTAGGTACAGAATTCCCTGCCAAGTAGTTACCTACCTAGTAGTCATGCGGCACAATCCTACAGTATGGAGTTCCAAATAGGCTCGCCGAAGTGACTCAGACGGCATGTAGGCAGACGCCGCATTGATCAAATGGGGAACAAGCGCGCGACCGCAGCTTGGATGGACGGAGCATCATGATTGGACCGTTGGCTGCAAATAGAAAACGTCAGATAATAAGCGGCTCGGCAAAGCAAATCGCTCGGATCTTATGTCTCCCATCACCGTGAAGCAAGGCAGACTGTGAAGCTAATGGCGCATGGCTTTCACTCTAGCGCGCGACTTGCCTTGGCCATGGAAATTTCAAGATCGATCTTAGCGGCATAATAATACGGCGACGACAGAAGAGGAGGCGAAACTGCAGCGAGGCCAAGGCGAGAACAGAAATTTTTCATATACTGTATTGTGTTTTTAATAAAAGAAGAAGAAAAAAACTATATATGGTATCTCATAAGCCGACGAGGCGGACATCATTAATTAGTGTACATTAATAGGTAAAATGCCATGCTTCGTGATAAAATGCATCAACTGGCTAACATGAATGCATGGCGTCACAGCTTGCCCTCCGCCGTGTGACGCCGATGATGCTGACGTGGTGGTAGGATATGGAGATGCAAATGCAGATGCAGAAGCAGTATGCAGAAGCAGTATGCAGTATGCAGTATGCAGTATGCAGTATGCAGTATGCAGTATGCAGTATGCAGTATGCAGTATGCAGTATGCAGTATGCAGTATGCAGTATGCAGTATGCAGTATGCAGTATGCAGTGTATTCGCTCAGAGACGTTTGGATATTGTTTCCAGATACTGTTGCTCTTCCTGGGTGAGATAGACGTGCTCGGGCACAATGACCTGTCCCGGCTTGATGATGATATCGGCGGCATGGATGGTGTCTTCCTTTTCCAGCTCATTCTCGGCAGCGGTAGCCTCCAAGTCGGAGATGTATCTCGCATCTGCGCTGCCCGCGTCTCCAGCCTTGCCTTCGGCTCCCTCGGTCTTCTTCTTGGGGTTTCGGCGGCGAAACATGGAATTGGGCTGTCTCAAATCTTCGGGAGCCCACCAGTAGACGGGAAACTGGCGCTCGATATTGTTAATAAGCAGCGCCGCACCGAGCATCAGAGAGCACCCCAGGAGCATGACGGGAATCAGAAACCATCCGACTTGGATAAGAGTTGGGTCAACGACAGCCAACAACGCGGTGGCGCCAGCCGGAGGGTGTACGGTCTTGGTCAGTGCCATGAGAGCGGTAGCAGAAGCGCAAGCCAAGGCGCCGCCGAGCCATTTGATGTCTTCAAAGTTGTCGCTGAGCAGGAAAAGCTTGCCCACAGCACAGCCAACGATGGCGGAGACGACCTGACCGCCGATGGCATTTCGTGGCTGGGCAAGAGGTGATTCAATGGCGTAGAACTCGAGGACAGCAGCAGCACCCTGAATGTAGCATAAGCGGTTAGTTTATGATTAGGAGATGGTGATACGATACAGATATTCGTATACATATCCTGGAGATTAACTTACAAAACTGCCCACAATAAGAGGCACGTGATGGGGAGGAAATGAAGAGACATGCTTTCCAACAGCTTCAATCATGGCAATAGCACCGAAGATGCCGAGGAAAGCCCAAAATATGGGCATCAAGTTGCCTGTCCCCTGAGGCTTTGTCTTGCGGTAGCCAAACCAGTATGCGATGGGGTAAGGGATATGGTTCCATGGCGGAGGAGGGATGAAGGGATTGAGGAACCGGTCAATGTTGAAATTCCAGGAGTGGTGGATAGGCATCGTATCGGTTTGTCGTAGCTGGTGCCGGTATAGTGTGTGTCAATGTTGGTTATTTCAGACGATATATTGGGTGAACTCGAGATTTCGACACAACGAGCGAGAGGTGGCGTCGAGATGCAGCTGCCCAGGTTGAAGAGAGTTGTCGAGGTTGGAGAAGAGGTGTATGTATGAGACTGATTATCAAGACTCGCCACGACTACGAGGGCGTTGGCGGCATAATATACCACGCTCAACGGCTTCGGAACAACGAGTGGAAAGGAAAAATCGCAAAGAAAAAGACGAAGCAGCCGAAGAAATGACGAAAAGAACTCCAGGGATGCTGTGCCGCGGAGATTTGTCGAGCTGCATCCAAAGATGAGGAGAAGGGAGCCGGCTGGACTAACAAGCGACAAGTACAGCGCGTGTATCTCCGGACTTGGCGTGACTCGCGGGACGCAGGAACAGTAGCAGAGCGCGGAGTACCGGGTACGGTAGGGGTACGGGACGGAGAAAGAAGAAAAGAAGCAGGAATCTGGAATCCCATCTATGCGGAAGCGTCGAGTGGCCACTCAGAGGAAAAGCTTGTACGTAACAAAAGCAGCAGTTAGGAAGCCACAGCCCTGTCGACCCCCTGCGGCAGCTTGTCGCCCCACAGCCTTCCTTTTTTGCGGGAGTCGGGGGTTGGCTTTAGGGTGATGAGGGAGTGGGGCATAGAGGATGTACCTGTAAGTATCTTTTGGGACTCGGGGACTCTGTTGTGAATTAGTCTGGGTACAGATGTATTATTACTGCAACTTAAATGTTTACTGAATAAGTACTACTTAGGTAAGTACTGACAGCTTGGAAGTCTCTATTGTTTTATTTGGCCGTTGAATATTTTAATCATTAATAATTACCTAAATAAAAATACAGCACCACGATCTCTTTACTTACCGCATTCATCGCACCTGCTAAATTATCCAGTTACGCCACCCGTACCTCGTAATACATTAGCAGGGCTATTAGTAATATCCGGGCCCTACCGTATAATCCACCCAGCTAGCCTACTAGTACTAGGTACTCTGTATAACTCGCTATTAAACATTGATCGTTTCCCCGGAACTTTGGTGCCTCGCAATGCGGTACTTTGTGGTACAAGCGTTCGGGTTTGGCTCGGCATGATCACTCCGGAATACAGCCGGCGCAGCGCCAAAGCAGCAAATCGGACAGGGCGAATTGCTAAATCTGCTTCGGCAGCCCGTCGCGGGAATGTATTTTTTGTTTGGAAATCTTTTCCAGCTTGTTCCAGCACGGCAGATGATGTCTTGCAAATCTACTTGGGGCATCTTTATTCTCCGGTCTAGCTGCATCGAGGTCCCGTTGATCCGGACATGTCACTCTTGTCTCTTCTCTTCTCTCTCTCTCATCCTGTTTCTCTGCAAATATGACGTTGATTCCCGAGGCCCGCCAGTCCCACTTGGCCGACATAAAATCGACGCCCGGCCGATTCGCTTCAGCGTCATCGCAGCCTTGCAGCAGATGGATTTTTAGCATGTACTTGCTTACGTAGCACTCGCAGAAACTTTCTCAAAGGGGAAATGCCTTGCTGTAAGACAGCCGTTGCCGTTGCCGACAACCGATCAAACAGCATCCAAGCCGTGTATTTGTTGCAGTGAATCCTCCCTCTGCGCGAATGTCAGCTTTTGACGATTCCGAGATAGGACGAGTCTTTTTTTTTTTTTTAAACGTGATGATATCGGCGGCATTCGACTCGGCAGATGAAGATGCTGCTTAAGATAACTCTGCTTTCATTTAGTGGACGTGTCTTAATATAACGACAAGAAATCATACCGGTTCTCCTGAAGCTTGTCTTTTCCGCCTATATTATTTTGTTTAGATGCTAACAATACGTGGCGATGGAATATACTACCATCTCCTTTATCTACGCTCCCTTGATTTTTATCAGCTACCCCTATAGTTCTGCATTACAGCAAACTCAGATACCCAGATATCTAGAAATCACAGCTGAAAATCAAACCCCTAGTAATTTGTTCCAAGTCCCTGGATGAAACCGTTGCTAATGCAGCAAACTCTCCTCCGAATTTCACCAGCTGTGCTCCCTGTAGGCTTCAAAGGTTATCTGTGATTCACTGCTACTTTGACTGCATGGATGCTTTCCTCAGGCACCCAACAAGGCCGTAAAGATAAAGCAAATGCTCTGTGAGAGTATTCTGCCGGTGTCGTGATAGCAGCTCGTGCCCTATATCAACCCCAACAGTGCAAAGTGCAGCTCACCGCCTAGGGCCTCTGCACTTCTTTATCTTCAGTCTCGAGTTCTTTTTCCATCTTGCACTTCCATCTTGCACTTCCAACTCACCTCAATCTTCTCATCGCCCCTTCCACCCAGCTTCAGAGTGCATGACCATATTCTCGCCCCTATCCTCACCACAATAGCTGTGCGAGCCACAGACAGGCTGATCGATCTCACACCTCCTCCATCCGACATGGCCTCTCCAACCTTCAGTCCGGCATCTGCCAATCATGGAGAGCAGGGTAATAACGCCATGTCTGTTGAACCAAAAGATCAAGGTGTAGCCCTAAATGAGCCTGGCCAGTCGAATGGTTCCCCTTCTCATGAGTCTATCGCTGCTCCCAGACAGGGCTTGGGAACCGAGGCAAACAGCTCTAGCGACAGCAATCACACCCAGAGAGAGCAGAGTGGGCATCAGCGAAATGCCAAGAACCGCGATGAATGTCCTGAAACCTTTCAAGAAATTCAACATACTATACAAACCATTATCCTCAAAGGCGTAAGTCGATGACTGCTATTCCTCACTTACACAAGTCTATGAATACACATAAACTGACATAACTCCTCTCAACAGAAGGAAATTAAATGCATACTTCAAGAACTATCGGGAGAGGAATTGGATCTCGATTTAGTTCGTGCCCTTCGCACATTGGGTGATTGTCTCACCGGAGTTCAACTTATCCTAAAGGGAAACATTGCCATGATGGAGGAAGCAAAGGGTAATTTAAATCTTTCCAACTCGGTAAGCTTAGGAAAACCATATCCAGTATTTACCTATCCATGGTGTAATAATACTAATTAAATTATGTGGCAGGTTACTAGCAGTTCAGATTCGCAGTTTAACGAACAAGGAATGCCAAACAGCAGAGCAGAATCGCCTGACACCGTTCAAACCGAACTCGATTTTTCGCCAGACAATATCCCTCCTAATGTGGTAAACTATCGCAAGTTTATTGATGATAATGAACGGATAACCGAGGACTGGGACATGACACCATCGACAGAAGAAGACGAACTTCTTGTTGTTGCCCCAGAAGTAGAGGCCCCTCCTGTCCAATTGGATTTGGAGTATCAACCCGATGTGGCATACCTCTATGTGCCTACCCCGAAAACCGGAGTGCAAAGTCGTCGTGTTATTCTCAAAAACTTACCTCCTGACGCAACGCTGTCTCAGATCACACGAGGCGTTAGAGCCAAGGATGGGCTCGTGAGCATGATGATGATCAACACTGCCCCGATTTTTGGCAATGACACCAAGACCGTCATACTGGAATTCATACACCATAGGTCGGCCGCCGCGTTCACACATGCCACCAAGGCCTTACCTCTCTTGTACAAGGCCAAAAATGGCGACGTGTATAGCGCCGATCCATTGCTCATCTCATCTTCCTCCTATGGCTTCAGTAGAATCGACATGGGGCTTCTTAGTAGAGAGTGCACTCGTGCTCTTCTTCTCAATGCATTTCCAAAGGAGTGTATATGGTACTTCATTAACGCTATTGGGATAAGCAATATCGTCAAGGCTAGCTACACTGAGGGATGTGATGATTTCACCGTTGAGTTTACGACTCTCTTTCAAGCAAACAAGGCCTCTTGGCTCATCTCCTCGGGTGAATTTTCTGATTTTTACATTATCGACCCCCAAGGTAGAAAGTCTCGCAACTTTGTGCCGGATTCGACAGACGTAGGAACAGCCAGATTTCATACCTGGCAAGTTAATGTTCCTATCATACACCGCCCAGAAGACGACTTAGAACAGCAATGGAATCGTTATCCTTACAACGACTACCTGTCTCCTGACCTTCGACGGGAGGCTGCTCGAAAGGGACCAACGCGGCTCTCTCCCAAGGCACGCTTAGCTTTGCAGTACGACATTGACGAAAGCGAAGTCGATGACTACCTTGACGATCTCGAGAAGAACAAGAACACCGAATACCGCCTCATAGGCAGCTCCATCACCCTGACCCGCCGCAAATGGGGCTGGAGCATGTCAACCGAGGACGAGACCAAGCTTCTGCTAGCAAACACGCTCCACGAGCCCGACTGGGTGGAATTCTGGGATGAACACTTCAACTCGCGTGGCGAGGTCAACCGCCGCAAATGGGAGCACTATGGCATGATTGCCAAGCACCGCCGTGAGAAGGCCGCAGAGCAGGGCCTCGGCATGGGCACGCTGCCAAAGTGCCCAAAGGACTGTGAGATGGGATGCCGCAACATTAAGACAGTCCCCGCGGCAGCTGTCGTGAAGGAGTATCTTCGCAAAAAGTAGACGAGTGCTTGGACGAAACAGGGACAATAGTCTCATATGGCATTGAAATCAGATTTGGACGACGTTTAAGGGGGGGGGGAGGAACACATTTGCTTACAGGGAATTCAAGATCAATTCAAACTGGCTGTGGTCATATTTAGGGATTTCGGAGGAAAAAAAGGGTTTCGGGATTTGTTTTCATTTTCAAAAAAGTTTTAGCACGGCTATAGGCTCCATTCCCATCCTTGGGATATAAGGGCACGCGCGTGGCTGCAGAGCAAGTCATCTATCAGATAATCAGACAGTCGGTATTCACTCTACGTTTCTAGCTAGCCGCATATAGGCAATGAGTTCAAGAACGAATCGATCATGCAGAGTCTCCTACAGTCCAACGAAAACTGCCCGTATTAAATCCATCTCCACGTCTCCATTCATCTAGGATCGTCTTAGCGCAACTGCATATCTGCTGCTTGTCAGCGCTGAAAACTAGGGCGATGTCACTCAGATTATCGTTCTCTGCGGAAATTGTAACCTATGGTCGACTTGAAGCTTTTTCGAGATAGACCAGACATATTGCTAGTAGCGAGCTAAGATAATTCTAAATCCGCAAGTCGACTTGTTTCTATTGTTTATCCCTGCTACTGGCCTAACAGCTTAATATCATAAAGATGTAGGTGGAATAAAGATTACAATAGAACCATTCAGCGTATTATCACTCACACATTGATTCGACATGATACCAATAATCAAACATACTTTAGGCATCACAATACCTCACTTTAGTCGATCAACGAAATCACCTACATACATATACCACCCCAGAACTCCCTATATCCCATTATATCACCCACCTCATCACCCCCAAACAAATCAAACCAGCAATCCTACATACCCCATTATGTCTCAAAGCATCTACATCTCAAGCAACTCCATCACCGGCCTCAACATCTCCAACTCCCCCATCGGCGCCGAAATCCAACCCTCAGCCACAAACCCAGCCACTGTCTCCGTGACCACAATCTGTCCATCCAACGCGCCCCCAAGACTCGACTACATTACTGTCAACTGCTTTAGCGAGGGAGGATTTATCACACATCTCTCTGTCAGCCTGGGCGACTTCTAGGTCCTCGATACGAACCTCTTGAATGGCTTTAGGGATTTTACTATTCCTGGAGAGCTGGACGTGAGAGCGCCGGAGTGGTTTAGGGATGTTACTGTTGTATTGGAGGTTAATATCCCGGGGGGTTCTTCTGGGGTGGTTATCAAGTCTATTATATTGACGCTTGATAACTGAACTAGTTGTTGAATCGCTCCGCGTTTGTTTAGATTTGGAAGACGATGGATAGAAAGAGTTATGAGAAAATATAGACGAAAGATGAAGGACTATGTATTCTAGACTTTTGGTAAATATGAATGCACCTGAGATGAATGAACTATATAATTTCCGTTAGGACTTTACTTTTCCGTCAGAATTGCAATCAGTCAAAACCACAAGGTGGATCAGCATACTACCAATAACCAGCTAAAAAAAGACTAAGTGGACATAATTCCGTGTTAATTCCATCTATTGTTTGTCGACATAATAGTATTAATGATTGAAGGTATCTATATATTCATTAGATTCTGTGAAATGCTCCTTGTCGCCTAACAAAGCCAACGAACTACTCACAAATATTAACCAATCCAGAATTCTCCTCAACCCCATCATTAATATGAAGTGCAAGCGTTTAGGAATCACAACTATCTGTCCAAATATCAGCTTTAGTAAGTATAGCGTCTCTTCTCACGCAAAGACCAGAGTTTCCTTATCGGACTGGAGTATCGACTTGGAGTTCTCCAATATCACCATTAAGTCCGAGACCAGTTCCAAGTTTTCCGAGGACGTTGCTGTTCATCAAGTCCATGGGACTGGTGGACTGAACCTGATGGTGGGATTACGCCTTATTTACTACTAAGAAGATAGCCGAGGGACTTGTCAGGGGCAAACTTGGAGGGAGTTAACGGCCCATGTAGTACACCCCTGACAGCCACCTCAATATATAGTGCGTATGAGATAAATCACAATCACAGCACAGCACAAAGAAATAAGAATAAAGAGACACTTATAACAAGAATACGATTCTCTGAGTATTTCGTCTAGTCACACCGCGCCTGGTATATTCAATCCAAGCAACCACCAGAGCCATCCTACCGCGGAAAAGATATGTTGAAAATGGACCAGAGCCATTCTGCTCCAGAAAAGATATGTTGAAAAAGGACAAGGCCGAGTGCTTTCGTTTCTACGCCCAAGCGCGCACCCTGCCAGCAATAGCAAACGCAAAACGTGTATCAAAATTCCCTGCGCCTTATACAACCTGCCTGCCCCATAAAGATTCTTGTCGAGCTGTAGCTAATGTCATGATATCCGTCGCACCACTCCCTACCGCAAAAAACCAAAAATAAACCAAAAAAAAAAAAAAGTGTAAGCCAAATAAATAAACCGCAGTTCTAAGTCGAACGTGTTTGTTGGTCGACACAGGGAGTCATGGAAACCCCCGAAATACGCCAAGTGCAGTGGAGAGAGCGCCAGCAGTCGGCCAGAGACTCTGGCTTTGCGGCTCGTTCTCGCCTCCTTCTGTGACGACAAAAAACTCGTCTTGCCCATCTCCAGTGAGCTCATCCTCCGCGCCGTCATAGCCCGTATGCATCATCTCAGGGTTGTCTTGATCTCCGGCAAAAGCCTCACTGACGCTGCTATACTTTTTGCGGATTCCAGCCCACATCAACCTTGACTGCTTCAAGGTGTCTTTTTTGGGAATGCCGTTCTTGGGGTTCGTCGGTTTGGATTTGCTCACGTCCTGGGCGGGATTGCCCTGCTTACTTGTGCCTGATCGAGCTATGATTTTGCGTCTGCTTCGGGACGTCTTGAAAAAATTCCGCACAAGGTTTGCCGGGATGTTTTCTTCAGGCTCCCATGTTCTCTTTTGGTCCGGCGGCCAGTCACCCTCCCAACTGACCCTAAAGTACCTCACCAAGCCACGGCCGTCCACTTCGTAATATTCAACGTCTTCTATCCTCTCCACGACCCAGTCATTATCCCCCTGAGGCTCAGCCGTTGGGGTTTCATCTTCAGGCCTGGGCCGTTTTCTTGACTTCTTTGGTTTCGGTTCTGTCGAATCGCTTTCGACTGCCTGGTTTTCTTTATCCACTACCCGACTTGAGGGATTCGGGGCCTCAATCGGCGCCGAAGGTACTAATGGTGATAACCGCAGCTCTTGCTGGACCTGATAGTTTTGTTTGATAGGGGGTATCGGCTGTGATAAGCTGTCTGCTTTGGCTGACGTCTGCTCCCCGCCGTTTATGACTGGTGATTTCCTAGGTTTTGGTAGCGATAACGGTACCGGTGGTGCTGATGGCTTTTTTGTTTTCGCAGGCGCAGTGTTTGCTCGCGAGTCGTTTCGTATTATGACCCGAGGTGGTACACTGGGCAAGCTACCGTCTGTGTCCTCGGCCATTTCGTCCTCCATGGGGAGGTAGCCATGTAGGCTTTGAAACTCTTCTTGAGCGATCTGTTGTGACGGGCTTCCCTCTTCGTCAGACAGCCATTCAAACTCCTTCAACCTTGACTTTTTAGGCGTCGAAAGGCTCATGACGGCCTTTTTATGCCGTGACTTTGCCTGGGCTACGGTTTCGGGCTCAGCGACAACAGCAGACTCTATCTGGCTGTGTGCCGGTGGCCTTCCTCTCTTCTTCTTCTTCTTCTCTTGTGGTTCCACTAGATCTGACTTGAGCTCTGCTTCCAGTCTCCCCCTTTCGTCGTCCAATTCCTGCTCCAGCCGTGCTTCGAAATCCTCGAGGGTTCGGGGAGAAACGTATTCCAGAACCTGCATGGCCGGAACCAGCTTGCTCGCGGCTGGGAGATCGCGCCATCCGATTAGATATGACATTCGTCTTGGCAGAGCTCGGCCATTGGGCGCAAGTCCCGGCGAGGGAAGCAGAAGGCGCTCGATGATGTACGCCGTCGAGTCGCCAGGAGGAAGCAACGATATCGGCTGCAAGGGCGGTCCGCTGCCCGGGATGTAGTCGGCGGGTTTCGAGGCGAGAGGAATGACGACTCGCGATCTTGTCGAGGGCTTTTCGGGAGTTGATTTGCGCTTCGGATCGGCTGGTCGAGACAAGGGCGCCATGTCCCGACCAGCCAAGCAGCGATCCCAAAACTCGGGATCGAAGAACATCACGACAGGATGCTGCAGGGGAAACGGGCTATCGAGCAGCCAACGGATATATTCTGTTCATCGTCTGCATGTATGGTCGTATCGACACGGCATCAAGTGGCGCCGCAGCGGGTGCGAGTCGCGTGCGTGCTGGTGAGGTGAAGTTGGTGGGAGAGTCGATATCGAAGGGGGACGCGAAGCAGAGCTGGATGGACGAGGATGACTAATCTGGCTTGTTCTTTGTTTCTGGTTCTTTGTTTGTTTCTGTATTAGCACCTGTAATCTGTAATCTGTAATAAACATCGCCCTCAGGAGCACCTGCTACAGAGGCTCTGCTGTGTGCTGGCTTCTACGGTGTAACTCGGCAATAACATCAAGTAGCATCATTGAATTGGCATCGATCATTTCTCATCTACGAGCCGCTATTCTTATCAGTAGATATGCATAAATACTGATACAGTACTTTCTACCGAATGCCATCCAGCTTAATGTCCCCCGTCTTCTGTACCATGGAAGTATTGATGCCCGCTCCATCACTCGTTAGGCTCCAAGCTCGCTGTAGCTCAGCGCATCAGGTGGGGAACCCTTGTCCGCAGCTGCTAAAGCACCACCAAAGCCGCAGCACAGCTCAACTGCAACTCTGCATCTCAAACCCTCAACCCTGCAAAAAAAAAAAAAAAAAAAAGTACCTACAAAAACAGAGTCTGCGATACCACAGAAAAAGGCAATTGTCATTGCACTCTCGCCGGCTCCTCCGCGCCGATTCTCCTCTCAATCACCAGATCCTCCAATTGGCGACGCCTTAATACCCAGTTCTGCCCGCCATGTCGTCGCCGCTCAAAACGCTGTGCCTGCGCATCCCCGCAGCGCCCAGCAGCCTCGTTCGATGTCCAAGAGCCTCGTTTTCGGCCTCGCAACTCTCTGCGCGCGCCCAGCCCGGCGCCTTTGCGCTGACGACGCCCTTTGCGCGCGCAAACCACAGCCTGTCCGTCTCCCGGTCCGTCTCCCGGTCCGTCTCAAAACCCAGCTCCAGCGCTCTCTCACGCCCGCGGCCGTCCATCGCCAGCCTCGTCGCAAGAGGCTCCTCCCCCACCTCAGCGTCATCGGCCCGGCTGTACTCCAGCTCGCCGTCCGCGTCCGGCTCCTCCTCCGCGCCGGCCCTCGACTGGAACTCCTTCTTCAAGCTCCGCCTCCGCCGCCGGCGCATCCAGCTGCTCTTCTCCGTCGTCACCGGCCTCGTGGGCGGCGTGGCTGGCACCGTGGTTTTAGCCGAGGGCTTTGCCGAGCCGCTGATTGCGCAGATCCCGCTCGATCCCTTCTTCACCCTGGGCATCATGACTATGGCCTGCGCCGGCCTGGGCTGGCTGATTGGGCCGACGCTGGGCAACCAGGTGTTTTACATTGTCAACCGGCGCTTCAAGACGCAGATGATGCAGAAGGAGGGCGAGTTCTTTGCGCGCGTCAAGCGGCACCGCGCCGATCCGACAAACTCGAGCGCGGGCAACCCAGGTAAGTTGCGATTCCATGCGATTCTCTTGTATGACGCCGAAATCTAACCTCTATACTCGCAGTCCCCGATTTCTACGGCGAAAAGATCCAGAGCGTGGCCGGATACCGGAGGTGGCTCAAGGACCAGCGAGCATTCAACAAGAAGAAGTCGGCCTCCTTTGTCTAAGCCAACAACACACATGACTGGGACAAGAACGACGTCGAAGCAATGAAAATATGTGGGTTAGCAACCGTATTGTGTAAGAAGAAAATCCCGCTCTCTTTTCCCCCCTTCTTTTTTGTGACAGCAAGCTCCTTTGATGCTGCTTGGATGGACTGGAAGGAGGAGAAAAACCAGACCCCTCTCCCTTTCTGCGGCAGACAGATGATATGGGACTGTGGGCGTGTAGTATGTACGTGTATTATGTATAATGAGAAACTCTCGTGTTTGCATCTATTCATCGTTGGCCTCGCTCTATCATCGTATTATGCTTCCTATATAAAAGGCAAACTCGGATCAACGACAGCCTTCCAAGCCTTCAACCCGCCCAAGATATCCCCAATGAAACGTTCGCCATTGCGATCCGCCCCCCAATCTTTCAACTTCTTGGTCGCAATCTGCGAATCATTGCCCACGCGACAAACAATGTATATCGGCGCATCAGGGGCCACATCTCCCGGTATCAAATCAGACAGCTCGGACCCTTCCCCCCGGTGAGCTGTAAACCGACTAATGGGAATATTAATAGATCCAGGAATATTGCACAAGTCGAAATGCTCCCTTTCCCTCACATCGACCAAGAGATGGTTTTTGTTCGCCTGCGATATCCGCTCATACTCGGCCACTGAAATACGCTCCTCCGGCTGAAGCAGCCTGACGGGCTGATTGACGCCGCAAAACTGGATATAATCCATCGAAGTCTTGAGCTCATTCAGCGTCAAAGCCGAACCATCTCCCGCACAAGCAAAGCACCCTTTCCTCTTGCCCCTCATTCTAACCGTCCGGAACGGCACATCCCCCATGGCGCTGAAGAGCAGCATCCCAACCTGTCGTACGTCTTCTTCATCCCCAGCGCGACTCTTCAAGTGACCCCCGCTTACAAGCAGCTTAATCGCCTCCAACGCCTGCAAAACACCCATAACACCCACTACAGGCCCTATAATCCCCCCCTCGCCACACCCAATAACACTCTCCGGGGGAGGCGGCTTCGGAAAGACGCAGCGGTAACATGGGCCTTTCCCGGGAGGATTGTTGAGCACAATGAGTTGACCCGAGGTTTGGAACGCAGAGGCAGAGATGAGTGGTTTTGAGAGAAGAACGCAAATGTCGGAGATGAGATAGCGCGAGGTGGGATGATCCGTACAGTCGAGAACAAGGTCATACTGAGAGACGATTTCCTCTGCGTTTTGAGGCGTGAGATGCGTAGCATGAGCACGATACGTAACTGTAGGATTCAATCTAGAAACCAAAATCAATACCCGTAATGCTCATCTTCTTCGTGAAAGTAAGAGAGAACTCACCCCTTGAGATACGTCACCGCGCTGTCAACCTTCATCATCCCAACCCTGCCCGTCGAATGCGCAACCTGTCTATGCAGATTCGACACCTCGACCGCATCGCCATCCACAAGACCCAATGTGCCGACTCCAGCGCCAGCGAGATACGCCGCCGCGGGACATCCCAGACCGCCTGCGCCGACGAGGAGGACCTTGGCATGCTTGATGTTGAGCTGGCCTATATGTCATCCAATCAGCATGCTATCCATCCGTGTCGGTATATGACGGAATAAATACCTTCAAGGCCAAAATTGGGCACAATCATCTGTCTGCTGTATCTCTCATAATCGCTCTCCTCAAGCGGCCACTTCCACTCCAACTCCCCCCCTCCCTCAACACCATCCACTTCATTCCCAGCATCCAGCTTTTCAGCTTCCACAAGCTGCGCCCGTAACTGCACCAACTCAGCCTCCCTATCCGCAATCTCTCTTCGTAGTCGCTCTATCTTATCCATATCTGCAATAAGACACACGCATGCTCTTTTTTTTCCCTCCTCAAACCCGTCAAAATAAATAAAGAAATGGTAAAAAGCAAAAACCTTGGCTTACAAGAGTTTCTCCCAAATCTTAGCACATAACCATCACTCTACCCCACCCACACCTCGGTCAGCCCCTCACCGAACTCGAATTCCCCACCAAAAAACCATCCATCACCAACTTTTTTCCGCTTCCCAGCTTCCTTCACATGTGACACTCAACAATCTCTCCCCTCAAAATGGTACAATCCTCCCCCCCAACCCTTCAATCTCAATCTCAAACTCCCAAACTAACAATCTCAATTCCTCAACAGGCCCCCCAAAAACCATCCGCCACTGCCCTCCGCCACGCCCGCATCACAAACTCCATCCACCCCCTCGCACCGCAAAAGACGTTCCGCCACAACGCCTCCACAACAGACTCCTTCCTCTCCTCCAAGCGCGACAAGCGTACCATCAAGCACTCCTCCTTCGTCTCCCGCATCTCCTCCACCGCCCGCGTCTCCAAATCCTCGAAGCCCCGCCGCCGCGCCGCCAAGAACAAGTCCGCCACGCTCAGCTCCCTCGACAGCCTCGCCGATGCGCTGCCCGAACTCGCCGAGGGGGAGGGCGCCGCCGAAGTCCTCGACGGGAAGGTCAAGCATCAGAGCCTGCGCAGCAAGAAGGGCGCCTTGAGGAGGAAGGAGAGGCTGCTGAAGGGCGAGATGGCGAGGTTTGGCGTCAGCATGGCGCAGTTGTCGCATTTGCCCGCGCAGCGGCCGCATAGTGCCGTTCCCGAGACCGAGAAGCCGGCGTCGTCGTCTTCTTTGCTGGCGGCTGGCGGGACGGCTGCTCCGGCGGTGTCGAACAGATGGGCTGCGTTGAGAGGATACATTTCTGCTACGATGGAGCAGAACCCGGCGTTTGTGAATAAGGATTAGGATTGATATGGCGCGATCTGCATTAAATAACGGGAATTTGCGATGCTGGTATTCACATCAAGAGCAACCACAATGGTAATTCAAGAGTCAATAGCAAGCTGTAGGAGGGGAGGAGTCAATATCCACGGTCTCAAGATATGGTGATGCTGACAATATACGGCTACATAAAATGGTGGAGCTGGGAGTTTTGGAGTTGGGGCTTTTTAATTTAGTCATCCATTTATTGATCAATACTTGCAATTCAAATGCTCTCAACTGAAATGCTATGCCTAAAGACGTCCTTGACGTCTTTGTTGAGCTAAAGAAATCGTCTGCCTCGACATTTCGTCGACGGCTGCAATGACATGTCCGGTAGCGCCATGTCCCCCCCTTTGCTCTGAAGCCGTCATGGTCATATCTCGTAGCGAAAAAAAATGAAAATAAAAAAAAACAATTGGTATCGTCTCATTCCTCAGCCATCTCTCCCTTTGTCGGCATAACCTTGCCGCTGTACCTAATCATCAAGCTCGTTCAAAGTCTTTGATTCCCTCCCCGACTCTGTGGTATGTCTCCCTGCCTCCGCATTACCATACCCTATCCAACGCCAAGCATGCAACAATGGTTGATCGAAAAAAAAATCTCAAGACCAAACCAAACTCGCTATCGAAAGCGACACTGGGATCTCAATGGGACGAAGAATAAGGAAAGAAAGGAAAGAAAAGCAGGAAAAAAAAAGCAACTAAACTGAATGGCTTCGAGAGCCCTTCCTCTTTGGCATAATTATATGCATGCACCAGCCGAAAATCTATTTCAAGGCTGCTTTGAGACCACGATCCTTGATAGGCATAGCTTTGGCGGGCTTCGAAGTGGCCGCGGGTGGCTCGGGGCTGGTGTCAGTCTTCTTCAAGCCCTTGTTGGACGCAAACTTTAGCTCCAGCATAGTCGGCTTGTTAGGATCGCGAGGAGGCTGAACAATCCTGACCATGCGGACAGAAGGCGGAGTGCTCTGCGAGCTGCGTAGAGACTTGCTAGTTGGCGTTCTTGGAGATTTGGTAACCCCTGGAGAGCCGCTCTTTGGAGACTGGCTGGACTTGGTCGAGCGCTTGGAAGAAGATGGCGATGCCAACTGTCCCTTGCCAGCCGTCATTGCTCTGGTTGTAGGGCGCTGGGATTGCGTGACTGCCTTGGGCGCGCTGGCCGTGGAGACGCTTGTCTTTGAAGCACTTGTCTTTGGGGAAGATGACTTTGAAGCAGTCGTCTTGGAAGCGCTTGTCTTTGCGGTAGACGACTTTGCGGCAGACGACTTTGCGGCAGTCGTCTTTACAGCAGCAGTCGTCTTAGCAGCAGTCGTCTTTGCAGCAGCAGTCGTCTTTGCAGCAGCAGTCGTCTTAGCAGCAGCCGTCTTTGCAGCAGCAGTCGTCTTAGCGGCAGCCGTCTTTGCAGCAGTCGTCTTAGACTTGCTCGTCTTCACGTCCTTCGACTTTGTGACTCTCGTCTTAGAGTCACTCAGCTTCGCACCACCGGCCTTTGGCTTGGCGACCTTTGCACCAACTGCCTTTGGCTTGTCCGCCTTTCCATTGTCAGGAAGATCAGGAAGCTCCTCAGTTCCGGCGCCGCCGGGTTGCTCAGCCAAAAGTTTCTCAAATTCTTCCCAAGAGCCGTAGCGAGCAGCTTTCTATTCAATTCGCGGGGGAGTCTTGGTTGAGGTAAAGGGGCTCGCACTTCTCCTTGCAGCTCTGTTAGCCATCGCATCGCATATAAGTCAAAAAAAAGGGGAAAGCATTTGAAAGCAGAAGACACTCACGATCGACGGCGTTCTCCTTCTTTGCGCAGGTTTTCGATAATCTTAAGCATCTCCTTCCGGCCGCCGTTGCTATCGACCATCTTTCCAGCCATGCTCATGGATACCTTCTCCCGTGCATTGGCCACCAGCAAGCGCTTGACGAGCAAGTGTCGCATCAAAAGACAGACAAACACGCCGCAGTCGCTGCCGTTCTCCTGCTGAGGCGAGTCATCCAGGTTGATGAAGCGAATCTGTCTTCCAACAATGATGCCGAGCTTTCGCGTCGCAAGGGCAGCCTCTGCATAATTGGCGCCACCGAGCGAGTCGTAGTGAAAGGCAATGCCGTCGAGAACAGACACCAGCAGCAGCGACCAGTGGCTTCCGCCCTCGGCCATGGCGACATTCCGGTTGTCGTTGATGGGCAGGAAGACGTGGGTGACCTTGGAAAAGTCCGGCAGCGCGGCCTCGACATGATGCATGTCAGGCTCCCTCATGAGCAGAAACGTCATGCTGGGCCGGAGCAGGATGATGCGAGCCTGGGGGAATCGCGGCAGCGTCTCGTGCTCGAGATACTCCTCCCAGAAGGCAATGTTGTTGTCGGTCAGCCAATCATTCTTCAGCGATTTGATGTCTTCGACGGTGAGGAGGACATCGTAGTAGCTGAGGTAGGCCTTCTCGGGGGACAGCTGCCGATCCAATGACGTTAGCAGGGTCCAAGTAAACAGCACAAGATGGGCGTGTAAACGGGAGGCGAGGAATCGGCAGCGGAAGACAGCCGCACGTGTCATCGATCAAAGACGAAAACAAAAGAATGCTCTATAAAGGAAAAAAGAGGAAAATGCCCTACAGATTCGCCAAAATGGCGGGCCATGCGCTGTCGGAAAGGCATCCTGTGCTTGCGCCTCTTCCGCTTGCTATGCGAATCGTCGCGCGGCGTCGCCCGGCTGTTGGCCCAAGGACGAATTGACTCGGACGAGCTCCTGCTGCTGCCGGAGCTTGACTCGCGGCTTCGGTAGATGAAGGAGAAGCCGGTGAAATGGCTGCTAAAGAGGCGGAAAAGAGCAGAAAAGATGAGAATCCGTTTCTTGTAGACGACGAAGGAATGGAAGCAGAAGAACAAGTTGATGATGAAAAGAAAAGAAAAGAAAGGAAAAATTGTGTAAGGCGAGGGAGAGAGAGCGCGAAAGATGGCAATTAAGGGAAATGGTTTGAAAAAATAAATGCGGGGCGTTGGGGTCGGTCCAGGTTTGGGATCCGGCTTTGTGAAGCGAATCTGAGGAGAAGCTCAAAATGCGATGAAACGGGCGATGACGGAGGCGGGAAAGTGAGAGGTGAGTGATGGGAAAGGCGAAGGATGGCGATGGGAAGAAGGTTTTGCGGGAGAAGTGAGAAGTACAACCAGGTGCTACCTAAATGTACTGCACATGTATGTACCCAGCATGCGAACAAAAGAATAGAGGACAAATGCCGTAATAGGCAGCCGGCATGAAAACAAAAAAAAGAGGTAGCCAACGCGGAGGGCAGCAGATTAATTAATCGACATGCACAAGCAGGCAAGCAATTAATCAAAAAGTCAGGTGGACTCGATGAAGCCAAAAAGTATAAGCCGGGGCGGTCCCTTTTTTTTTTTTTTTTTTTTTTTTTTTTTTTTTTTTTCCACTTCCATCTTTTCCCCTTCTGTCCCCCCAAAAATCATTCCCGGAGACACCGGCTCAGGTGAGAAGGTTGTGGGCTGTGCCTTGCAATGGGAAGCGCTTGCGTCACTGCAATTGAGGCGTCTAGCTGGGCCTAGCAGCATTTTAGGGAGGGAAAGAAAAAAAAAAAAAAAAAAAAAAAAAAACATGCGATCAATAAGAATGGGCAGATGAGATGACTCTTTTTGTTTTTGGGGGACGGGTAAACCCGGTATAATTGATGCCAAGGTCGCGAGGTGTGGTGATGGATGGGATGGTGTTAGTACAAGTAGATTCAGTTCTCACCTCCAGGTTCCAGTAGGCGAAGAAGACGCCGACGATGTTCTTGACGACCGCATCTCTGGTTCTGCTTCTGGTTCTGCTTCTTTTCGTATTCGACAATAATAAAAGACGTTCAAATCTCTCGTCGTCGTTGTGTCGCGTCGTGTCGTGTCCGTGGGTTTTTATCCTTTCCCCCCAAGCTTAAGAGGTTAGGCACCAAGCAAAAAGCACAGCAAACCGCCAAAGAACCGCTTCTCGCCAATCCCAGCTGCCGTCGCCTCGATGCAGCCAATCGTTAAAGCCCTCACGAGAATCGAATCAGTCAATCGCAGGCTAACAACGCAGCAAACAAACCCGAAAACCAATCCAAAAGAGAAAAAGCAAAAAAGACGTCCCCGGGCCCCAAAGATATACTCCTCGCCCGCGTCCAGCCAACCACTTACAAACCACCATCCCCCCCCATCCTCCCTTTTTCTTCTTCTCTCTCCCCGTCTTTTCCCTGCCCACCGCCGCCTCTTCGCTGCTCTCTATTTGCCTCTTCTCGAGCCCGTTTCAGCTACCCGCTGGCATGCACGTCACGTCACCTTTGGGTCGGGAACCCGGACATGTCTGTAACCATCACCCACAGACCCCCCTTTTTTTCCTTCTGTCTTCTCCTTCTTTTCCCTTTTTCCCGTCGCCTCTCCATCTGATACCGCTGCTGCCTCATCTCTCCTCCATCTTACAAGCATATGTACTGTATTCCTCCGTATCCACACACAGCAATGAATGCATCAACCATCAACCCGCAGCTCCCTGGTCCGGTCTTGCTGGTACTACCACACCATCTCCCGCTCCCGCCTACACAAGGTGCAACCTGCACATAGTATATCTGCGCCTTCGTCACGTCCTATCGTAGCCATGCATTCCGGTCCCCCCAACGCTCTGTCTTACTCCCATTTCTCGCCGCCTCACATGCCAACTCTGCCGCTACCCCACAAGCCCTGCGTCTTACAAGTGCTCGCTGGCAACTTGGCATCCCCAGCCGCTCACCCGCTAGCTGCCTTGCGTCCTTCGTGGTCCCTACCAGCAGCAGCAACTGACATCAATCCATGACACCGGTCTTTTGCCTTGCTTGCGGCTGATTAGTGCTACTGCTATATCTACCTCCTAATCTACTCTAATCTACTCCGTAAATACACTACTGCTTCTACCGAGCCCATACCGAGCTACTAATACTGTCGGTACACATGTAACAATGGAGATCCCGGTATCGCAACGACGACGCCGTCTCTCACCGCCGGCTCTCCCTGTCATCCTCCCCTCTGACAGTATCGAGCTCGTATCATCCGACGTTTATAGCATAGGGAGGCAGATTAGTGAATTCCCTCTAATCCGTACACTTCCGCAGAAGCGCTTTTCGAGACAGCAAACCGGCCTGTCTCAGTCCAAAGCTTGCATCGTGATTCCAGGCCCCCAAAATGCTCCCCATCCTCATTGGCTGCCTGCACTCGACACGGCCATCCCACATCACATCACATCATGCATCATGCAGCTCGACATGCTACCTCGGGCCAATTCGCCTATTCCACGAGATACAACGTCTGATTCACCGGCATCACAGTTGGGCTGATCTATCGCTGCATCCATTCAGTCTCGCATCAAGTATTAGATCATGGATTGCTACTACACAAACGGCAATCAACAACGCCAAATAAAACCATGCCTTGGTCTATGATACAGGTACCACTAGGTCAAAATCCTCCATGGCATCAGCTAATTGGTCAATATCTCACAGCCACTATCCCACACGTCAACGTGCCAGGTCCCCGCGTCCCTACTCACAACATTACAGCATGCTCTTCTCAGTCAATTCATCCCTAAGGGCTCGAAAGGATTGGCGCGCCCGGCCAAAGCCTCGACGTCGAATTTCCATGAGATGGTCCAAGTCTTTCGCCATTCTATCTCTGGTAGAGCTGCGCTCTTTAATCATTGCCCTTGTAGCTCGTAACTGATTGCCAAATAATCCACTGTCGTTTCTGAAAGTGTCAGAAAGACTGCGATTGTCTTGCATGCATTGCTGTGTCAAGTGCGCTACGGAACTCTCTCCGCTTCTTCGGTAAACATCTGCAATGTTCAACACAGCCGCCTTTTTGCCATCGAGGCGCGCACTCAGTTGCTATTAAGCGGTCAGCAAGATTCTGCAAACAGTGCGTTGAGTGTTACTCACAACGACTGTCTGACGCATCTGCTTTTCAGCATGACTGGGAACTGTGGTACAGGTCGGTTTGCCTCCATGGGGCTCTTGGGTTATCTCAGAATGTTCAAGAAAACTTTTCATGATCTCGCTATGTAGCTTCTTCCCCATGCTAGACGTACGCTTTGGGGCCGATTGCTTATCGCTCACACGCCGCAGCCATTGAGACGAGGACCTGCCCTCAATGTCTTTGAAAGCACCGGCATGCTGTTTCTCAATATGTTTATCATTTGATGCACTTCTCAAAAATGACGAGGATTCAACAGCTGGAAGCTGCTCCAGAATACGAGGCTGAACTGGATCAGGTCCAGGGAGAACACGATCAATCTCCTTGGTTGGCGCAGCATCCATGACCACAACGGGACTGCCTCTTTCGGAGACACTAAATTGCCTTGATAATCTTCTTCTCTTGGGAATGCCTCGCTCAGTAGATAGTGTATCAGTCTTGTAATCTAGATCGTCGTCCAGATCGTCGACAGCTGGCGGTGGTGGGTTATACCGCCGCTTAGGCGTCTGGACCGTATCAAATACATCGCCGCCGCTGACGGACAGATTCTTTGCTATATCGTCATGGTGTCCGGCGTTTGGTAGGTCTTGTGGGCTCTGTGAGGGACTTTCGACAACTGGCTGGGCTCGACTGTCGAAGAAGGAGGCAACATCTTTACCTCGGGATGGTGGCGGATTGTCTGGAGCCGGACGCAGCTCCGGCCTGGCTTTTTTTGGCGGCCGAGCTCGTGTTGCTTTTTTCTGCTTCTGAGGAACCGCAAGTGGAGAGCTTGAGTCTTTGGCAGATTCCCGCAGAGCGCTGACGATTGGCTGTCTTGTAGTCGTACATTTTTTCTTTGTAGCAGAAACAGTGACAATTTCCTGTGTGAGCGGATCAAATTTGATTGGCTCTTTCGCTCGTTGTCGCTTCTTTACCTTTGGCTGCGAGGGCGTCTTGGCTGATTGGCCTTGAATATCTCTGCTGGCTATTGGCTCGTTGCCGTTCAATTTGGAGGTAGTTTTTGTTGGCAGCACACTTTTTCTGGGGGTGGAGTCATATAATTCATCAGGAGGTAAATGGGACGAAGAAGCTGGTATATTTTTGGAGATGTCAGGATGAGAACTCCGCGGGCTGTTGTTGAAATTCCATTTTTCATTAGACTCATTGCTTGTTTCAAAAGGAGAGCTACGATCAGCCGTCGATGCTGTCTCCGAAAAGTCGGATGGTCTTCCCAAAGTTTCCGATTGTCCCGCTTGAGTCACACTAATGAGTGGGATTGTATCTGGTAGTTCATTCAAACTAGGGCTGGAAAATGGTTCTGGAGACTCCTCAAAATCCCAGATGTCGTCAGTTGGTAACTCCCCGATCTCAGCTGGTGAGCTCCGTGTTGTGTTGTCGGCGGTAGATCCTGAATCTGACACGGAAAATGACTTGACAGGCTGTTGATCATCGTTAATAGTAGCTTCTCTTGTTTCTTGAATGTTTGGGAAACAGTCCGTTTCGTTTATCTGTGATCGCCGTGATGTGCTATCTTCAGTTGATAGAGGGTGATGTGGCTTCTCCCCTGGCCGATTCGGAGTCACCTCGAGCTCATTGAATTGTGCGGAAACTTTTTGCATTCTGGCGTGCGTATTAGGCTTCGCACGTAGTCTAGGAGCCATGATAGAAAATGGAAGATCGAAGATGTGACGAAAGAAGAACAAGAGGAATGTCAACTATCATGAACGACGAGGCTTGATGAAGAGGGGAAGAAAAGAAGAAAAGGGGAAAGGTTGGGAAAATTCTTTTTGTATGGTCAAGAGTGAGGGAGGAGCACCCTTGAAATTGGGAGGAGCGCCCGTGAAATGAGAAAGAGTGCCTTGCAGCTCTTCAACCCTGAGGCAGAAAGAGTTGGCACCTGTGAATCATGGAAGGGGCGAACAACAAGGCGAGACAAGTACCTTAGTACCTGCAAATCCGTGAAAAAGATGGAATAAATATCTGAATCGAACTGAGCATTGAAATCATGATAAAGCGTGGCAATATATCGCCTAGATGTGCGTGATTAGCAGCTACCAAAGGGCAGCGCTCAAGAAGCCTTTCAGGCTACACCAAGATGGAATTCCACCATCGTCTCCCTTTGTCCAAACAAGAAACACATAGACGCGTATTTTGCAGCTGAAATTACAACAGATTCTTCCATCCAGCCTCGCGGCATTTTTTGACCAGGGATTTCACCTCCTGGGAGCGAGCTCTGGTGGTTACCATGAGCGCATCAGGGGCATCCACAATGACGATATCGTCAACACCAAGACACGTAATCAACCGGCCAGACACGGGCACAACAATTCCTCCAGCAGTTTGTTCGGATACAACTAAAATCTTGTCAGTAGAGCCTTCTTTAAAATGGTGAGGCTAAAAGGAATGGCCTACCAAGTCTTTGGTCACCAAGCACACGAGGCTTGTTGGACTCGGCTGGCAGCATCTCGGCCAAAGATGAAAAGTCACCAACATCATCCCAACCTACACAAGTCAGCACAAGACCAGATGCCCCTAAAGGATACAAGGAAACACGACTCACCGAATGTCGATGGAATGACAGCCACTTTTCCTTGGGCCGCCGCAGGCTCAGCAACCGCGTTATCGATGGGAATCTTCTCCAGAGTGGGCCAAACTTCCTCCAAGGCAATCTTGCGTGTGGTCTCATCGTCCCATACCGCAGAAATGTTCGTCAAGCCCTCATAGAGAGCGGGGCAGTGCTCTTTCAACAACTCCATCAAGAGAGAGGCTTTGGTGACGAACATGCCTGCGTTCCATCGGTACTGACCCGTGGCAAGGTATTTGGCAGCGGTGTGGGCATCAGGCTTCTCCTTGAAGGAGCTCACCAGTCGTGAGTGCGGCGCTGATTTGAATCCAAGGCGATCACCTAGTCGGATATAGCCAAATCCAGTGGCCGGGTGAGAGGGTGCGATGCCAATTGTGACCAGGTAACCCTCCTTGGCCACCTCAACTGCCTCAGTTACGGCACCAAGGAACGCGTCCTCTCCAGAAATCATATGATCAGCCGCAAACGACCCAATCACTGCATCGGGGTCGCGTCTGAGCAGGATAGCAGCAGCCAAGCCTATGGCAGCCATAGAATCTTTAGGGCCAGGCTCAGTGAATAGGTTGGAGGGATCCAGATTAGGCAGCTGGCCCAAGATGCCCTCAGAGTGAGCAGGTCCCGCGACAACAGTCATCCGCGAGGGACCAGCTAGGGGAAGAAGGCGTTCCCAAGTCGACTGCAGCAAGCTGTTGCCGCAGAGATTGACATCGAGGAGGAACTTGGGGTGGTTCTCGCGAGAAAGCGGCCAGAGACGAGTGCCAGCACCGCCTGCGGGGATCACGACGTAGAACCCGGGGATCTCACGGTCCGGGAAGGGATAAGAGTGAGTGGCGACTTCGCGTGCGGGCGATGTGATCAAGACATTCGAGGAACCAGCCTGGGCAGATACGGAGCGACGAGGCAAGAATGGCGACCGGGCTCGCTCACGGCCGACGCTGGGAGACATACTGGGGGAGAGGCCAGGAGGGCTGTGGCTGCGTCCTTGCTGCTGCCGGGATTGTGAGAATTGAAACAACTTGAATGAAGAGACTGGATGACGATGAGATGCTGGGGTAGCAGCTTACAGCAATATTCTGGAGCATAATCTCCATGCTCCTGTTTGAAGATCGAAGATCCGAGCATTCCTTTCGCAACTCGGCCATTTCTTGATTCTACATCTTCGCATTAGACTGGCTCTCATCTTGGTCAATGCATCTAGCTGATGGCCCCGAGATTGCCGCCAGCAAAATCTCGGGGCCATCAGCCTTCAACCACATGGTCCCCTTACCTGCTTCTCCATCGCACCCATGATGCGCTCCAGCATCATCTCAATGCCCATCTTGGACGCCTCCGATACAGTCGTCGCCATGGTTCTCAAGCAAACGATCAAACACAACGATAATAACGAGTGGATGGCAGAGGAAAGTTGCCAGATTTGAAGTCCTGCAAATTCCCACGAGAAGCCTAAAGTAAGCCGAGAGCTCATAAGGCGCAGCACAAACACTAAAACTCACTTTTATCTCAGACCTTATTTTTCCTCGACTCGCACAGTCAGCTTCACAGGACATGCACGCTAGTCGACTGTGAAAGAAGAGAATCGCAAAAGATTCACTGATACTGGAATTGACTTCACACATGAAAAAGGACACGACGCATTCTACAACTTTTTTTCCCGCCTCGTACCCCCTTTCCACGCTTTCTTCCCGTGTTGCTCCAGTGTTTCCATCCAAGACACTTTTCCTAAAGTGAGGCTAGCATCACAACCGGAACACGCCGAAGCAACGCTCGATCCAGCCGCCGGCGTCACAGTAGCAGAGCAGAATAGGGCCGTTGGAGCATATGCTAAGGCTTCGCGGTGGGCCTGGACGAGCGCCATGTGAGGCTGACGAGGACTGCTGCCCATTTGGGAGGCGCTGGCACGTCTCATTCGCCTTTGGAGAGGGTCATTGCGAGTGGTTCCATGTGGACTTGACTCGGTCGTTTACAGGAGTCGTGGATCGGAGTATTTGCCTAGTCGGTGGATACTTGAAGATTCTTGGTTTGACGGGTTTTCCAGTCTCTGCCGGTCTATTTCTGTTAATCTCGGAAGCACCAGGCAATGGAGATGATTAGGCTCAGACAGTTGTCCAATTATGCGTCCTACAACTGAGCGCTTGCCCATATTCTATCTGCAACAGGACGTCTCTTATAGGCAAAACAGGCCAATAGGATTGCAAAAATTGTCACTAGGATTGATTGTACTCCGTACAATCAGCATTATTGGCGGATTCTCACCCCTTGAGCTGCTGCTGTCAAATACGAGATTCTCCGCATTCCAGAATCCAGACAGACAGCCAGCTTACGCCCGCTCACTCACGCATTCGCCGTATCATTTGATGATTCCTTCAGGAAAAGTCTAGGGCCGCATCGCACCACGTCTCGGCCCGCCTTTCTCTCAACAGTGTCCTTGTTAGCCTCAAAGCAACCAGCTAATCCATAATTCCGAGCCAATTATCAGTTCAACTCCTTGCGTGCGGAGTTTCCCCTATGTCCAGGGATCCGAGCTTCCAAGTGCAGGATCACCGAGTTGATGTCACGACTGGCGATTATTCAGCCGTTGCAACGCCGCTATAGGCCGGGTCGTCGGTCTTCGCAATCAGGCCCAGGTCCGACACTCCGCACGGCTTTGGATTCCGCAAGTTAGCAGTTCGCTAGTTACGACCAGGAGAGGAAAATGAGGAAAATGGGAGAAATTAGGAGCGCTGTAATCCCGGAGACGGCGTCTGAAGGGTGGTTGATCGCTGCAGCATTAGTGATAAATAGCCCCCTAGTCACGTTTCATGCCTGCGTGTGTCGTTTGCCTAGATGCTCAGTCCATAAGTAGTAGTGAAGCCGCCGTTTAAATCCGGCACCGCCTGGTCATCGTCCCAGATTGTACGCGCATTACCATCATGAAGGAAACAGACGCCATCTCCCCAGCTGTGGCTGCTCTGGAAAAGGCCGAAAACGCAGAGCAGCATCCAGCGAAAGGCTCGTATCCGCCGATATCTTCTATTCCCAGCACCTCGCCCGAACGGCTCGCCCAGGCCGCCCAAGATGCCCCCAAAGATGTCGCGCAGATTGCCAAAACGGTCCTCTACCTCGCCTACGGCTCCAACATGTCGGCGGAAACATTCTTGGGGAAGCGAGGGATACGGCCTCTTTCTCAGATGAACGTCTCCGTCCCGATCCTGCAGCTGACGTTCGACCTGCCCGGACTGCCCTACCGAGAGCCGTGCTTCGCGAACGTCGGATATCGAAAACTGCCCGAAAAGCCCAAGCTGCCCGACCCCCTTCATCCACCCATCGTCCCGCCGCTGAACCCGCCAAAGACGGAGCAAGAGTGGGATGGCGGCCTCATAGGAGTCGTATACGAAGTGACGCAGGAAGACTGGCGAACCATTATGAGGACCGAAGGCGGTGGCTCAGGCTACCAGGAGATCATGGTGCCGTGTTTGCCCATGCCCGCCGACGTCAGCATTCCCGAGAAGCCATTGTTCCCGCCGGTGCCTGAGTTGCCCAAACCTTTCCTCGCGAGAACGCTCTATGCGCCTTATCTCCCGCTCGATCCAGGCTCAGATAAGAGAAGTTGGTGGGCTAGACTTGTCGTTGGTCCTCATAGGCCGAAGCCCGACTATGCTCAGCCCAGCGCCCGGTATCTGAAACTCCTGCAAGACGGTGCACGAGAGCATAATCTTCCCCAACTCTATCAAGACTATCTAGCCTCGATGCAGCCCTACACCGCGACGACGATCCGGCAGAAGATTGGACAGAACCTATTCCTCCTCTTCTTCGCCCCGATGCTGCTATACTTTTTCGCAATAACGACTCTTTTGGCGGACGAGAGAGGCAGAGTCCCGCAATGGTTCGCGAACACGATATCGGGGCTGTTTGGCGTCATGTGGTACAGCTACGACAAGCTCTTCATCTTCATCTTTGGGGATGGAGAGCGAACGCAGGATTCGAAGGGGGATTCGAAGCGACGCAAGTCATTTTCGGTTGGAACAGACGAGGAGAAGGCGTCGTTGATGCAGGAGGACGAGGAAGAGTAGGGGGGGAGGATTTATTTTGTTGGGTTTTTTTTGGTTTTGGTTTGTCTGACATTGGCGCTGACGTTATCTGGCTTGTTTTATTGTTTCAGCGAAGAGCGAGTTTGCCGCCATCTTGTCTCGTATTGCATTAGTGCTTTACCGCTAGGTGCTTGGTATTATACCACCAGCAACTGCCATATGGATCTTTTACTCCGTATACAGAATCTAGAAGCAGAAATGTATCCATCGATTGACACTACCTACTATGCTACCATAAGGTGGGCATGTTGGATAGCCAAGAATGAGGTATACCCAGCCACACTTTGCATAAACTGTGATGTGATCCAGGGGGGAAAAAGTCAAAATAGAACACGTGCCGTCTACTCTGTAGAAAGCAAATGGTTGCATTCCGTTTCAGCCGCTGCATTCTGCATTGCATTGCATGCATGGCGCTGCCCTCCAAATGTCCGTCCAAAGTATGTCGTGATCCATCCCACCAGCCCTCGGCTTAAGCTGCCGTGATTGTGATCCTCCCCGGCCATCAATCTAATTCTATGAAACATCACGACAATCAAATCATCAGACTCGCATCTCCAGCATGCTCCCTCGCTGGCATGTGAAAGGCCAATTCAGGCCAGGGGTGAGCAAGTTGCATGCTGCACGCCAGCTTTGCATGTGATTGTGATGGGGTTCCCTCGCATCTCGGCGAAAAACGTTGGCGCATGCTCCGGCGCTCAACCAGGGCCCTAGTAAATCGGTTGGGGCGAGGACCCGATGCGGCAGGCGGTCAGCTCGTCTACAGGCGGCACCAGACCCTATGCTCTGCGTCATTGGCAGAGGCAGCTTGGCACACGAGCTGCAGGCCTTTTCCCTTCCCTGCCTTTTCCCTCGTTTCCTGCTTCTTGCACGAGGCAAAAACAGGTATATATACACTTGCCGGGCTCGCGATTGCATGCTTCGACTCCTTAGAACCCGCCTTAGTTCCATTATTGGAGCCAATCTTTGCTTGTGCCGGTCCAGCGTCTCATACACGTACAGCCGCTCTTACAGTTACTCCACCCTCAACTTCCTCAACAAAACCGCCAAGATGACTCTCCTGGGCGGCCCCGAGAAGAAGCACAAGGTTACCATTGTGGGATCTGGCAACTGGTATGAGAAGAGTCTTTTAACACCCTTCAATCGTCTGGCAACTTCTAATTCCATCTTTATACAGGGGATCCACCATTGCAAAGATCATTGCCGAAAACACGCGAGCCAACAAGGAGCTTTTTGAGGAGGATGTCCAGATGTGGGTGTATGAGGAGAATGTCAGCATCTCCAAAACATCACCGCACTACGACGAGTCCATCGGTGAGGCTCCCCAGAAGCTCACCAGCATCATCAACAAATACCACGAAAACGTCAAGTACCTGCCCGGCATCACCCTCCCAACAAACATCATCGCCAACCCCTCCCTCGTCGACGCTGTCCATGACTCCACCATCCTCATCTTCAACCTTCCTCACCAGTTCATCCACAACGTCTGCAACCAGATCCGTGGAAAGATCCTTCCCTTTGCTCGTGGTATCAGCTGCATTAAGGGTGTTAACGTCTCTGACGACGGCGTCAGCTTGTTCAGCGAGTGGATTGGCGACGGACTCAACATCTACGTTGGTGCTCTGAGCGGTGCTAACATCGCCCGCGAGATTGCCGCGGAGAAGTGGTCTGAGACGACCATTGCCTACGACCCGCCACCAATGGACAACAGCAGGGCGCCCACGCCGCGATCCCAGAGCCCCAACCTGACCATGACCGTCACCGAGCCTGGTAACATGCAGCATCGCGATGCCAGGGGCCGCAAGTCCAAAACGAGACTTACTCCCGTCCCCGCAGAGTACCCGCCGCTTGATCACGACTGCTTCCGTACCCTCTTCCACCGACCCTACTTCCACGTCCAGTTGGTCTCTGACGTCGCTGGTGTGTCGCTTGGCGGTGCGCTGAAGAACATTGTGGCCCTGGCTGCTGGTTTTGTGGATGGCCGCGGTTGGGGTGACAATGCCAAGGCTGCCGTTATGCGAATCGGCTTGATGGAGATGGTCAAGTTTGGCAAGGAGTTCTTTGGAGAGACGGTGCATACCGCAACCTTTACCGAGTCGTCTGCCGGTGTTGCTGATCTGATCACCTCTTGCTCCGGAGGCCGTAACTTCCGATGCGCGAAGAAGGCTGTGGAAAAGGGCATCACTGTCGACGAGGTGGAGAGGCAAGACCTGAACGGACAGAAGCTCCAGGGTACCAGCACGGCGTTTGAGGTGAACAGCTTCCTCAAGGCCCGTGGGCTCGAGAAGGATTATCCTCTGTTGACGGCCGTCAATGACATTCTGTTGGGCAAGGCAAGTGTCGACGACATTCCCAGACTGGTTTCCGAGACTGAGCGAACACAACCCACTTTGTAAATGTAAACGAAGCAAGCGTTGAAAGAGTGCGATGATGAGCATACAGCAGGCGATGAAAGGAGGCATGAGTGTATGGGGAGGCGTTTTAGGATACATGTCATAAAGCGGTATATCCGGCTGGGCATTGTTACATTATTTTGGCTACAGTACTCGTGGATTGTTTAATACAATGTTGGTTTGAACATGGTTTCTTCGTGTAGACCATCGCGTCTCGTGAGATGGCATCAGTCCACGACCCCAATATATTTGCATTTAACCTGGTCAAGTTACAAGAAGATAATACCCCCTGTTACCAAGGTACATACCCGTACAAATGATTCGATATAATTAGAACAATAAATAGATACACGGACCTTTTCCCCGTTCATATGTGGAATTCACACCAAACTTCTAAGTCTGTGGACGATCCGGCATGGGGAGCCGTAAAGCCTCTTATCCATCGTCATCAACTTAGGATATAGCGATTAATTAAAGATCAAATAGACTAGACAAGTTCATATCGCTGACGAGGGCATATCCTTGTTCAGTGATGCGCAGTTTAGTCTCGTAGATTACGTATCTTTCACGCTGTCTATTCCGGAGGAATCCCTTAAATCATGTCGATCATACGGCTACATGCCGGTTTTAGTATCCATCACGTTCTACATATATATTCCTTCGAGACTCTTCCGATTCGCACACTAGGCTTATGTAAGAACAATACCACAAAGTCCACAAACTGAAAGAAAATTCGTCCAAGCCAAAGAACCGACCTCCATCTGGCCCCCAAAAGCCCCTTTCAGATGCCATCACCACCCTTCCAGACTCAGCCAACACCATAGTAATCCATACATTCCGCCAATAAATCTACCCTGCATGACCAGTCTTGTTAATTCCTCGTATGGGCCCCCTATTACGGCAGCCAGAGTGCCGATCGCTTGTATCCGCATCCGTTGGCCGTGGGCCTTGCGATCGGCTGCTGGAGATGGCGAGGAACTAGGGATGCGGAATGATATATATGGTGGAGTTGCCAACTGCGCATATTCAACTTCATGTTGCTCTTTCTATGGAGATTGAAGGCGAGTAACGGTAGTTTTGGTGCTGTAATGGTGATTTGCTAGCTGTTGGGAGAGCTGGGTTGTCATTGCAGTAAATTTATAGTATTCCTATTTTTATATTATATGAAGGTTAGAATACTTGTGTATTCGCCAGTCATTACAATCCATGGATAGAACTTGGAGTGATCGGTGCAGAGTGATAGTCGATAACACTGCGGTTCGACACATGCGAGGCCAGGCAGCGACACCCACTTACACCTTCATTCTACTAACGGACATATGCCAGTGTCAACAGGGCATCATTAAGAAAGATTACCATGTATTAATCGAGATGAATAATAACACACGCAAAGATCCCGCAAAGCCATCATGGGGTACCTGCATACCGCTGATGCTGTGTTAGTACCTCTTAGTAGGTAGGTAGTGTCTTCATCTGTGAATAGCATCACGATTTCGTAAGTGGTCACGGGTCTATCAAGGTGGCAATAAAAAAAATATAAAAAAAAAAAATAAACAAATAGTAAAATAAATAGAGAGTAGCCAGAAAATGCACAAAATGAGCTCAATTCTTTTTTTTTTTTTTTTTTTTTTTTTTTTTTATCACATTAAACACTCCCAAGTCAGGCCGCTTCTACATTAATAGACTGTGATTCTACCTGCTTCACCCATCGCACCGCACTATCTCGCAGATAATTCTCAATTAATTCGCATCCACAGCTCCCATGCTCCAGTAACATATTCTTCAGCACAATCCGCTCTGCCACCAGGTCCTTCAAAATTTGCGAAAGCTGCCGGTTTTCATCTTCCAATGCATCGTGCCTTGAGCTGAGCTTTTCTACAGCGACTCGCTGTCTGCCGCGGCACTTGTCCGCCGCAACGCGATTCTTCTCCCGAATGCGCGCGCGGCTTGCTTCTTGTTCTTGCAGCGTCTTAGTCCGGCGAGGCTTTTTTGGGATGCCACCCTCTTTGACTGGGGATTTTCGAGTCTTTGTCTGCTTCTTGCGTGTTGACGGCTCGCTAAAGGAATGCAGTGATGATGGTTTGATGGCCGTGAGATGGTCGGGCGATGAGCTAGCTGTTGTTGAAGGGCTGTATTCACGGCCCTGTGGGATTTGGTCGCTTTGATAGTCCCATATCATGCCGGCGCTTAGAGAGCTTTCGCTTCCAGATGTAACGCTCTCGGCAGGAGGGCTATTGGAGCTTGGATCGGGATATTTGAGGAAGCCTTGTGATATCTCCCATTCCGTGTTTGGCCAGGGTAGGGTAGGTAAGAAGACGTTTGAGTATTCTAGACCTGTCGAGCCGTTCCACAAGTTGGGCCAGTTGGTGGTCATGGTGCCCTCCCGATCCGCCGGCGAGAATGGCAGGGAAATATGACCTGCATTGGCGAAGTCTGGACCGCAGGCCATGTATGGGGAGGCTTCGGCAATACCTGCCATATTGCTTTTGCAAGATCTTGGCTTCTCGAAAATGATATCCACACACAGTGATGGACCCGGATTAGAGCTCCTGGAGTTTTCACAAGTTTAAGAGAGCCACGATAAACAGATCGACAGCAAAAAGAGAAAAGTATATGCTCTCGCCACAAGCGGAAACGTCATTACTAAATATATTCTTGACCATGAAAGCCAGATCGCCGCTTGGCTGGGGCTTTGAACCATATTACCACAAGCAAAGTTAAAGCGAGGACATTACCCCTGGCACCGTTGTGTTAGCACAGTCGAACTAGCGCATCCAAGCCATGCCCCAGACCGTTTGAAGCATATTGGAGCAGGCAGGGAGGATACACAATGTTCAAATTCGGAAATTGATCTGAGCACTGCTGGTCACTGTATGCAGGATGGCGCACATAGCACAAAACTGCTATGTGGAGACGTCGTCACGTAGGTGGCTCGGCGGGTCACGCATAATATCTGATGGCATAGGCAAAGTGCGATGGCTTGGTGTAATGGCACAGGTGGGAATCGGCGTCCCGAGCCAAGCACACACTTCATCGAGAGAAGAAGCCGGGCCCCGTTCCGGATGGGGCCAGTCCGGTTCCAAGGCAGTCAACCAAGTCAGCTCCACGATGCTCCAGCGCTGCTTCTTTTGGCAGGGCTCCAGCATCAACGTGGGATTCCCAAAGAAGGCCGTGGCGTACCTGTACGAAGTAGAGTTCGGCTACACAAAGGTCAGCAAGAATGGAGGCAAACGTCAGGTCGGCATCTCCCAGGCTCAGAACCCAACATGCACCTGTACGTGGCAATCAATGCACAGCATTTCGGCTGCTCCAAACAACGACCAGCCTCGAGGCTTCCAGCACTTCTCAAGACCAACCACACCCACACCAAAGCACCCTGCTGAAACCATTCTGCAGACTAGCAAAAGGCAGGGCTGCGTCTCCCCGCGAAGCAAGCCGCCATCCAATTGGCAATCTTATCTGAGCTGCCAGGGAAGCACTAAAGGCGGTGGGGAGCGCAGTGAAAGGCAAGAGGCCATGGGAAGGAAGCTCAGTCGTTGTCGTCACCATCTCGATCCCGATTCTTGGTGAGTACAGTCGCTGTTGTTTACTGTAGCATGACGGAGGATTTGCTCCGGAGAAAATGCTCCGCCTTGCAAACGAGTGGACGCCTCCATTCGCTACCGACCCACTAGAAAGCAGCGAGAAAAAAAGGTTGGAATAACTTCGGTTTGACCAAAGTCGGGCTGTTGGGGCCAGATGGCTCCATTCTGGGTTGAACAGGTGTAACGATTTGATTCCAGCGAGAGAGCAATCTCGATGATAGCAAAATGTGAGACCTTGAAGCCGCAAGGAGAAAATCACGTACCGTATCACGTGTTGTCAGTCACTGTCCATCAAAGGCTCACCCCGCTTCATCTCCAGAAGCCTGCCAACAAACAGGTTTCTTGCAAGTCACTATGCATCGTGCTCCGTAGCATCTACGGAGCTAGCACAGAGCACTCATTGGAAACGGCAAGTCTTTTTTTTTTTTCCTCATAGGGAGACTCTGCCCCGGGAAGGTATCCCGCTCGGCGCCTAAGGCACTCACGGATCGAAGCTTCTCCACGCAAGACGGACAGCTCAAACTAGATATAAATTCGGACAGCTCCAGAAATTGCGTCACATACATGGTGCTTGTTCGGCACAGGACGTTGCCAAACCAGCAAACACCCGAGAGCATGTGGAATTAGAACTTGAAGGGCGGATTCCGCCGGCCATTTAATACCCTGCAAGGCCTAATGCACGTAAGTGGCCCAAGTGTCGAATAGACTGTGAGCTATTATCTCCCTCATCAAACACGAAGCTATCCATGAATAGCAGAGCCGTAAGGGGAAGAAACTCGCTTCCGTCGACAACTAATCTAATCATTCGTCTGCACAACGTTCTACCAACCAGCTTAGTGTTTACCAAGCCACCCACCTATGAGATGCGGATACTCCGTACCTGGAAGAACATGGTCAAAAGGCATTGAAGATTCTCCATGCATACCACAGCCCATTTACGGCGACTGAGCACTTGTATCCCAAGAAAAGGCCCAATCTGTTGGAACGGCTCCAGCAAATTGAGAAATGGGGCTGGCAGGCGTTCCACTATAATCCATGGTCCATGGTCCATGATCCACGCCCAATTCTCCTCAGAGGAACCAATGTCGTCATCAGGTATCTAATTCACGCCAAGCACTCCGCAAAAACTTGAATGTGTGCCAAGACAAAGCTAGCCTTGGCGAATCGTGGGAGCGGCCCCTGGCCGTTGTCTAGCACACTCTTTTCTAGCAGTTCTTAGCGCACAGAGAAGAGTTATGAAGTCAAAGAGGTTATTGTGTAAATACCTACCTGTAGCTAGCTGTGATGATGCAGCTAGGTATATACTATTGGCCGCATTTATCTCTGAACCCGTTCAACAAAGGGGACATCCTCTTCCTTTTATAGCTCCTGTTCAAGCCACAAAGGACTACTAGGTAGCTGAAAGCGTCTATGTTTTCTTCCAGCTTCCCAGCTCCTAACTCCATGACGGCTCCAAACGCGTTCCAGATGTAACTGCACGCCTCAGATCCATGATACAGCTAACCCTACTCTAAAAGCTGTAAATGTGACCGTGGAAAGATCTTCATTACCTGTGCTTGATTCATTCAAAGATCCCAATACTACTCCAATATATGAATGCTATAGTGCCTAGCTCTGCACTAACTCCTAGGTTCTCAGCGGTACTTCGCCGATCCCGTCTTCATGCCTAGGATCTCTCTCGGCCTTCCTTGGAGTTCTTTATAAGGCAAGGGTATCACCAATTATCATTGGCTCAGTCTAAGATAGACATATTATTGGCCATTCTCCAAGAAAATATGTGCCAAATAGAAGCATCAGGGTAACTCTTTCTCAGGCCTTGGGGTGGGTTTAAAATGCTATGAAAGGCAACCGAGTAATAAGGGGCAGTTATAGGCCAATCCTTACGTTATCAATGGAGGAGTTTTCAGGAGGGGCTAAAAATGCTGTGAAAGCACTTGACCCAACCTTTAGCCCCACCTGTAACTCTCCTTACCACTGCCCAATTGATTGGGTCAATTCTTTATCATCGGGGGAGTTTTCAGGTCTTGTGAGAGGCTAAAAATGCTGTGAAAGTATGAAACTTGAGTATTTTAACTCTTTACCACTGCCCACTTAATAAGGGTCAGTCATGAATGGGGGAGTTTTCAGGTCGTGGGAGGGGCTTAAAATGATGCCCCTTGATTTGGTAAAAGTCCTGTCATACGCACTCTGCCGTTGAGCTGGAATATTTGTCCGTATATTAGTAAAAAAAAATTGGTTGTTGAAGTCTTTGTAAATAGGTACCCCGCCACGTCCTACAAACAGGTATGCAATATCAGGGAATGTATGTGCTGTCCCTCAATATTTTACTTCTGTAACATCTTTCCAATCATCAAATACTGTGATAAAATGACAATATGGACTACACAATGACTCGTACAATCAGAACTCTGCTATAGTAGCCCAAAACAGGTAGCGCAGGCACTTTGTGAATATGTTGCGGTGCAGGGTATCACTACCTGCACCTGGTGTTTTAGCACTACTCAGGCAATGTCAGTAAAAGAAATCTCACCCTCTCGGTTTATAGACAATTAATTTTCCTTATTTTTAGAGAAGACAAAGAGCGGGACCAGAAGCTGGAAACCTTGCGTTATATATATCACAAAGACTCTGAATAATTATACACGATAATAGAGGCTTCTCACTGCACTCGGACACATTTCTCCACACACACCACGAAATATGAAGCCGTTCAACCTCGATACCAACATAGGAGTATATGGGCTTAGAAATACACCAAAAAGTGTCCGTAATTTCTGTCTTTCGTTTGCCCCTCATGTCTGCTGTTGGTAGCCTATTCCTAACAAACCTCGTGCCATTGCGCGCATGGGTCCCGCTTATTTGCAACATGGGCAGCTCGCTTGAGCTCCTCATAAGATAAAACGGACGGGTTTCGAATGAAACGGCATTCTAGGAAATCCGAGCAAGACCGAGAATCATGCTACCGGCCCAACAGGATATGCGAATACCACCAAAGTTTGTAATGTTTCAAAGGATCAGGATGTCCTCTCCATGGGGATTATATAAGCGGCGGGACCCGGAGATAAGGTAGCGATTTGTCGTTGTCTTGTTCAGCTGGACTAACCTTGTTTCGTATTTGAGCGATCAATGATTCGGCAGGCTTCCGGCAGCTAATTGACAACGGTGCCAGTAGTGTGATTCTATTGCTGTTTTGGGTAATGCAAAGTCCGGTCAGTTCATGGCGTCTGGAGGTTGGTTCTGCCAGGGCCGGGGATAGGGTCTATCTGCGAGGAGGGAGAATCCTACGGACAACAAGGGAAGAAGGAGATGGATAGGAAGGGGAGGATTTGAGAGTGTTAGGAAATGTATATAAGGAAGTGGCATATCGTCCGTGTTTGCAGTAAAGAAAGATCAAGTCAACAGCACAAAGACAGACAGTTCTTCACTCTCATCCTATATCTCAGACTACCAAGACTAGAAACTCGCCATCATGTCGACCAAGTACGCCAAAGATCAGCCCGCGGGCTTCACCAACCGCATCGAGAATGTGGCCATTATCGGAGTAAGCTCTGCAGCCAAGTTCTACCTTTTATCCTAGTGGACGTTTTTGCTGATCAAGTTTTCCATCAGGCTGGAGGCCAAGTTGGCAAACACATTGCCGAGGAACTGCTCAAGACCGGAAAGCACAACGTTACCGCCATCACCCGTGTTGGAAGCAACAGTGAGCTTCCCGAGGGAGTCAAGGTCGTTCATGTCGACTATGACGATGAGCAGAGCCTCATCGACGGGCTCAAGGGCCAGCAGTTCCTCTTCATTTCCCTTGCTGTGACTGCTCCCAAGGACACTCAGGCCAAGATCACCGAGGCAGCAGCCAAGGCTGGTGTGACGTGGGTCATGCCCAACTCGTATGGTGCCGACTATGCCAACAAGAAGCTGCTGACGGAAGTCATGACCGCTCCCGGTTCTGAAGCTGGTGTCGGAGCCGCGGAAAAGGCCGGCCTCTCTTGGATCTATATGACATGTAACTTCTGGTACGAGTTCTCGCTTGCCATGGGCAAGCCGTGGTATGGCTTCGACATTCCCAACAAAAAGGTCACCTTTTATGATGTCGGCAAGACGCGTATCAACACATCGACCTGGCGGCAGTGCGGTAGGGCTGCGGCACAGCTCCTCAGCCTCAAGGAACTTCCTGATGATGAGAACGACCAATCGCCTACTCTTTCCCAGTGGCGAAACAGAATCCTCTACATCTCTAGCTTCCTCGCCTCTCAGAGAGACATGCTCGACAGCTTGAACCGGGTCATGGGCACAACCGACAGCGACTGGGAGATTGAGTACGAGCCAACAGATGTTCGGTACAAGCGAGGCCTGGAGTTGTTGAAGTCCGGTAACCGCATAGGATTTGGCATGGCCATGTACGCGCGCGGATTTTATCCCAATGGCGATGGCAACTATGAGGCCAAGTACCCCCTGGCCAACAAGGTGCTGGGGCTGCCAGAGGAGGACATTGACGAAGCCACCAAGCTTGCAGTTGAGATGGCCAAGGGGGGATATGGACCTCGTCGGATTGCGAGCATGAGGGAATGAGGAGGTAAACAAAGGGAAGCTGTATCCAGCACCCCGGGCGACTGGGTAGTTGAAGAGCCGTAACGGGTTGCAGAGCAGATACGCCCTGGTGATGTCTTTTACCGGGTGGGAGCGGATAAGGGAGGCGGAAAGGCTATGAGCACATGTATCAATTAGTACCTCCTAAGTTGGGCATCAGTCAGCAGAGAGACGGATTGATTGGCGGGATTGATTGGAGTTGGAGGGGCTTTGGGATGATGACCGTGGCCTTTTGGTGATGCCCTACTATTAGCAGATACTACTAGTATAAGGTACTACCCCAATGAATACAGTACCTGTATAAGCGTTTGGTCAATACTTTCCATGACAAAGAATCTTGTAACGCAATTGATTAAGTTCCCCGATAATACGGATGGGGCAGTTTCTATATAAGTGGCACATTTACTAACAAACTGGGCACTGGGGACGAGGAATAGGCTACTACTGAACCTGGTAGTAATTGCTTAGGGAGGAATTAGAATGGAAGCTATCGCAGTTAGAAGTAGTCCTCGTATCCGCAAAGGCCATAGTGACGTCATGACTTTTGGCAGCGGGGTTGACGATGGAGCTTCAAAGAGCCCTTGTTGTGAGGAGGGAGATGCCGCATCGCCAGAGTCATCTGTAGGGGGTTGAGGATGATGAAATGAGAAAAACAGGTACGGATTGGATCGATGATAGGTGACTTGTAGTAGGAATAAGGCTTGGTTGCCAGCGGGTATAAGCTCGACAAAGGCGAAAAGCTTATTGAAGCTGCCGAGTTCCGGGGGCGCCGCCGATGGTGACTTGCAGCCACCGCGTGGAGGGTGATTTGGATGCAAGAAATGGAACTGGAATGCAGTAAATAGACGCCGTGTCACTGGGCTACTGGCACAAGATCCGTATCGTTGCCTGGGTTGGACGGCAGCTTGTGCGGCCTCATGGCATCACGACTGCATCGAGAGGTGATACGGCATCAGCAGTATCAGCAGTATCAGCAGTATTAGCAGCATCAGCATCATCATCATCATGACCAGCGATCGATGCCGTGCATTTTGCGCAGATGCACGCAGACCGGCTCTCAATCAACCCCGGGCTGTCAAATAATCACCCGCCAGCACAGCACAGCACATAAGCAAATGCATCAATGGCATTTCCTTGATTCCTGGGTGGTTCCTGGTGCCTTGGAATGGCTCGACCAGCGCCACTCGCCCAGCGCCCGCTCCGTCTTGGGCCAAGTCGAAGCGCCCATGACATGACACCAGACCAGTCAAATCTGCCGGCCAACCAGCAGCGCGTGCGGCTCGCTTGCGGGAAAAAGGCAGCCAGAAGCAGAAGCTGTGAATCCTTCTTGTTGTCCGCCCATCGCAGCCCGAAAAAGGGGGCGTCTTGCAAACTGGATTCTCGCCGGTCGTCGTCTCCCCAGGTCTCTTGATATTGTCATAGAAGTCCCCTTGCCACTCGCCAGCACCCGCCAGCGCCCGCCAGCACCCGCCAGCTTAGCTGATCGCCCTCGATCCCTGCCCAGGTGCCGAAAACGAGCTCCCAGCACTGCTTAGGTACGCTAAGGCCGCTGTAGCTACAAAACCAGCTGCGGGGCACAGGCCTTGGGCCTCTCCTTTTCCACCATGAGCCCAGGAATCATGACGACCACGGAGGTTTATCTGCTGCCGCTCAACGACGACGGCTCGCCCCAGGTAGCGGGCGAGTACATCTATCTCGATCCCACGGGCGACGACCCCATTACCATCAGATTTGCCATTGAGGGCACGTCGTCGGTGTGCAGCAACGGCAGTCTTTGGGTCAACATACCGGAGCAGGGGGTCGAGTTTAGGCGGGACAAGTTCCGAGAGTACAAGTAAGCCCAGAGTCGATGCCCAAGACCCCAAGACGTGATTGAGACGAATGGATGGATTTGTGGTGAAGAAGCTGAAGCTGAGCTTGGCTAACAACCATCGTCGCAGGCTGACTCCCGACTTCAACCGCACCCTCGAAATCTCCATCCCCATCTACCAGTCCGGTGTCTTTGCCTTCTACACCACCTACGCCGAGCTGCCCAACCTCGATCCCGACGACGTCCCAAAGTCCACCAAAGGCCACGAGGCTCTGAAGAAGACCCCGATATACTACATCGATGTTGCCCCCCGCCTCAAGCTGGATGGCCGGCCACTGCCTCTGCCGGCGTTGTCGCTCTTCTCCATCATCAGCAAGCTCATGGGCCGCTTCCCCGGCGATTGGGAGCGACACCTGCGAGGCATCAGCGAGAGGGGATACAACATGATACACTTTACTCCTCTGCAGATCCGTGGCAGCTCGAATTCGCCATACAGTCTGTATGACCAGTTGGGCTGGGATCCCGCCTGTTTCCCCCGCGGCGAGAAGGACATTGAGCAGTTGGTCGAGAGTCTCGAGCAAAAGTACTCCTTGCTGAGCTTGACAGACATTGTCCTCAACCACACCGCGCACAACACAAAGTGGCTACAGGAGCACCCTGAGGCCGGCTACAATATGAAAACAGCTCCATGGCTGCAGTCCGCGTACGAGCTTGATACCAAGTTGTTGGAGCTTGGCGGTCAGCTCGAGAAGCTGGGACTGCCCGTCGATATCAAGACCACAGAAGACCTCTTGGAGCTTATGGAAGGAATCAAGAAGCACGTCATTCTCGAGCTCCAACTATGGGAGTACTATGCTATCAACGTCGAGCGAGACGCTGAAAGCATCATGGAGGCTTGGGTTGGGGGCAAGGCCAGCCCGCCCCAAGGCGGTGTTGCTACGCTGAGCGATTTCGAGCATCTAAAGACAGCAAATCTCAAAGAACAAGTAGAGTTCGTTAAGAAGTTTGCTCTCCAGGGAACAGATCGTCTAGGAGAGCGATTTCGCCGGCGCGTCGAGCCCAATGTGGCCGCTACCTTGCTGTCGTTTTCCCTTGGTCGATATGAGGGCGAAAGCACACAGTCAGCCGACAAGGAGGCGGCTAGGGCTAAGCTGGTCGAGATTCTGGATGCCATAAACGTTGCCTTTTATGCAGAATACGACAAGGATCTTAACCAGATTCTAGAACAACTCTTCAACCGCATCAAGTACGTTCGCATCGATGAGCATGGACCCAAGCTAGGCCCCATTAATGCAGCCAACCCCATCATCGAGACATACTTTTCACGGATACCACTCAATGAGACAACTGCCAAGCTCACTCCAGGGGAGAGAGCGCTAGCCAATAATGGCTGGGTATGGGGTGGCAATGCATTGGTGGACAACGCCGGACCTAACTCGCGTGTGTACCTGAAGCGAGAAGTTATTGTCTGGGGAGACTGCGTCAAGTTACGATACGGATCTTGCCGGGAGGATAGCCCGTGGCTGTGGGATCATATGACAAAGTATGCCCGGATGCTGGCCAAGTACTTTGCCGGCTTCCGTATCGACAACTGCCACTCCACCCCGATCCACGTCGCAGAACACATCTTGGACGAGGCAAGAAGAGTTCAACCAAATCTCTATGTTGTCGCCGAGCTCTTTACCGGGTCCGAAGATATGGACTACGTCTTTGTGAAACGGCTTGGAATCAGCTCACTCATCCGCGAAGCCATGCAAGCATGGAGCACGGGCGAGCTGAGCAGACTTGTTCACAGACATGGCGGCCGTCCCATTGGAAGCTTTGAGGTTGACGACATCTCCAAGTCAGACGTTACTGTGCCATCGGGTTCAAAGGGCAGCACAGATCTGACAAGGGAGATTATTCGGAGGATACGGCCCTCTCCGGTCCACGCCTTGTTCATGGACTGCACGCATGACAACGAGCCACCAGCCCAGAAGCGCGACGCGCGAGACACGCTGCCCAACGCTGCCCTTGTCAACATGTGCTCCAGCGCTACGGGAAGCGTTATGGGTTACGATGAAATCTACCCCAAGCTGGTTGATCTTGTGCATGAGAAACGTCTGTACACCTCTGAAGCATCAAGGACCTCGTCAATCAAGATAGGCAGGGGAAAGAGTGGCATTGCTAGCATCAAGAAGCTCTTGAACCAGATCCATACCCTCATGGGCAAAGATGGCTACAACGAAACTCATATCCATCACGAAGGAGAGTACATTACCGTGCACAGAGTGCACCCCGAGTCTAGAAAGGGCTACTTCCTCATTGCCCACACTGCGTTCCCCGGATATGGCAATGGGAGAGGGGAATTCAATCCAGTGCTGCTGACAGGGACTCGGGCCAACCACCTTGGCAGCTGGATGCTCGAGGTCGATGACAGGGATGAAACTGTCCAGGCCGTCGAGAGCGATACCAAGTTTCTTCGAGGCGTTCCCAGCCAGGTCGTAGACGTGCCTGGAATCAAGATGGAATATCATGGCCAAGACACAATAATCTCTGTTCGGGATATGTTCCCGCCCGGTAGCATTGCTCTTTTCGAGACTTGGATTCCCACAGCGGAGCACTCTACGGGCTTAGACAATTACGTTACCTCCAGCGCAAAGGCAGCTTGGGCCAATCTGAATCTCATCGATCTCAACTTTTTGCTGTATCGGTGTGAGGCAGAGGAGAGAGATGCCAGTGACGGGCAGGACGGGGTGTATGATATTCCCGGCCATGGAAAGCTCGTCTACGCTGGCCTACAAGGGTGGTGGAGCATCCTCGAAGCGGTGATCCGCGATAACAACCTTGGACATCCCATCTGTCAAAACCTGCGAGACGGAACCTGGGCACTGGACTACATCGTGGGCCGAATTCAAAAGCAAAGTCATGCACCGGGCAGTGAGGGTCTTGCTGGACCTGCAGCCTGGCTCCGAGAGCGATTTGAAGCAATTAGGGCCATTCCAAACTTCCTGCTGCCAAGGTACTTTGCGCTCGCCATCCGCACCGCGTACCGAGCCAGCGTTGATCGAGCCTTGGAGCTGATGAACGATCATATTGCCAAGGGCCAGTGGTTCGTCGGAAGCCTCGCTATGGTCAGCGTACAGCAGACTGGGCTGGTTAAATCCGCTTCCCTGTGGCCAGACAAGCAGGTGCCGTCTATTGCTGCTGGGTTGCCGCACTTTGCGGTGCAGTGGGCTAGATGCTGGGGCCGAGACGTCTTCATCTCTATCCGTGGACTCTATCTCGGCACCAGCCGTTTTGCAGAGGCAAAGGAGCATATACTTGCATTCGCCAGCGTTCTCAAGCATGGCATGATACCCAATCTGTTGAGCAGCGGCGCCGCACCCCGGTACAACTCGCGAGATTCGGTGTGGTTCTTTCTTCAGGCGATCCAGGATTATACCCACTTTGCGCCAGAAGGACTTGATCTGCTCAAGACAAAGGTCAGGCGTCGCTTCCTCCCGTATGATGACACTTGGTTCCCGGTGAGCGATAAGCGGACGTACTCTACTGAGAGCACAATCGAAGAGATCATTCAGGAGTCTCTCCAGAGACACGCCTCGGGAATGAAGTTTCGCGAGGCGAATGCTGGACCCCAGATCGACTCTCAGATGAAGGATGAAGGCTTCAACCAAGAGATCAAGGTCGACTGGAGCAATGGACTTATTTTTGGCGGCAACCAGTTCAACTGTGGCACTTGGATGGACAAGATGGGAGAGAGTGAAAAGGCCGGGTCAAAGGGTGTCCCCGGAACTCCTCGCGACGGTGCCGCCGTTGAGATCACCGGTCTTCTCTACAGCACACTGAGATGGGTAGAACAACTTCACAATCATGGAAAGTTTACTCAGCCGGGCGTCAAGACTGCAGAAGACAAGGCTGTCTCGTGGACGGAGTGGGCTGATCTCATCAAGGCCAACTTTGAGAAATGCTACTACGTGCCGCTGTCTTCTGAAGATGATGCAAAGTATGACGTTAACCCCAGCGCCATCGCTCGCCGAGGCATGTATAAGGATCTGTACAAGTCTGGAAAGGAGCACGAAGACTACCAGCTGCGACCAAACTTTACCATCGCCATGACGGTAGCAGCAGATTTGTTCGACCCCAAGCACGCCTGGCAGGCTCTATGTCTTGCAGATTCGACAATCCGCGGGCCCACCGGCATGGCGACTCTGGACCCTGCAGACAAGGATTACCGGCCATACTACCGGAACAGCGAGGACAGCCACGACTTTGCCACGAGCAAAGGGCGAAACTACCACCAGGGGCCTGAGTGGCTCTGGCCAACGGGCTTCTTCCTCCGCGCGCTGCTGAAATTCGACCTTCAGCGGAGAAACACGGCCGAAGGCAGGACGGAAGCGTTCCAGCAGGTGACTAGGAGGTTGGCTGGGTGTAAACGAGCGATTCGGGAGAGTTCGTGGGCGGGTCTGACGGAGCTTACCCAGAAGAATGGAGAGTTTTGCGCCGATTCTGTGAGTTTTTTTTTTTTTTTTTTTTTTTTTTTTAATCCCATTTTCATCTTCTTTCCTTGTGTTTCATCAATGCTTTTGATCGTGTGCTAATTTGTTTGTATCCAGAGCCCAACGCAGGCATGGTCCGCCGGCTGTCTCATCGACCTCTACATGGACGGCATGGAAGAGAGCAGGCGAGCTTGAAGAAATGAGAGATGCTTTACGTACGCGACATGATAAAAAATTCACGAGTAAATGATATCAGCATGATGTAGAAAAGACAGAAAAGACAAAGCATTTTCGTGGGAGGAAGGGCACGCATTACGCATGGTTAAAATTTGCATAGTTTTGAAAGAAGAAGAAGAAGAAGGTGTTTTTTTTATTGTTTCTCTCGAGTACAAGGAATGTAACCACCACATCCTTTTTTTTTCCTCCAAGAAAAATAAATAAAGATAGAGCCACCCGTGACATGTCGCCCACACATACACACACACACAGCTCATGCTTCTTCCCCGTTTTTTTCCTAGAAGAAAGTTCAATGTCGGAAAATGATGATATTTTCGCGTTTGCCCAAAAATCTCTAATTTCTCACACCCACCTACCCCCTCCCGCTCCCGCCTTGTTTAAAAAGTAACAAGAAATATCCCGACAGAAAAAAAGCAGAGCCAACGCCAGAATCCAAAAAAAAAAAAAAGAAGGGACTAGTAATATAAAAAAAAATTGTATAATGAAAAAGAAGAGATGTCGATAAGGAGCGCCTGTTGATGAGGATTGGTGGTAGCGAGGATGAAGAAGAGTGGTCGTTTCAATCAACATGGATTTGGCATCTGTGAGGACGAAGATATAAAAAAAAAAGTTGCAAATGTCGTAGTGCTCGTCTTAATTAGGCTCTTAAGTATATTTCCCATGGCTCTCTCTCTGGATTTTTTTTCCTTCTCTTTTTCTTCGTATTTCCTTGGGAGGGCATTTCGTCTTCTTCTCTCATGACCGCGAAAAGGGCCACAGCTTGGTCGTCGTGTTGCGCTTCTCCGAGGCGGACGTGAAGTTGGGCAGTGGCGTTGCGTTGGCCTTGTCCTGGTAGGTCATGGGGATGCCGCCGGCGGCTTCGGTGGCGGGCACGCCGGAGCCCCAGGAGTTGGTGTTGCCGCCGCCGGCTTGTCGATGAAGTTCGCGCCTGCGGACGTAGCGGCGGCGCCAGATGCAGGCGCCGACCCAGATGGCTGTGATGCCGACGACGAGAATGACGAGCATGATGACCCATTGGTAGTGGGTGGAGATCCTGAGCACGGAGTCAGTATCAACTGCAGCAATGTTTCTGATGAGGCCGGGACATCGCCTTACCAATCGCGACTGGGAGGGTTTGTCCGCTGAGGGCTGTTGGAGCCGGTAGGAATGCCAGAGGTCGTGCTGGTCACGGTGGTGGTAGTCGAGGGCCCCGGAGCTACGTTCTTAATATTACAGACGCTGTGATACCAGTTGGTAATGGAAGCAAGGCCGTTGGGCTCGGCGGTACAGGCATTGTCGCAAACACCGCCCGTCGTGGTGGAAAAGGCCGTCAGGCGAGCGTCATAGCAGAAGCATGATGTGTAGACGGAGGGACTGTTGGTGGGAATGGCCGGAGGGACACAGGCACCGTTGGCATCGTAGAGATGGCCACAGGCAGCCGCGCAAGCCGGGAGCAAGGCGCGATCGCCAAAGGGCACGATGGTGGTGATGGGCGCTTGAGCTGCTGCTGCGGAATTGTTAGACGGCGGACCGCTCGGAAGAGGCAACCGACGACGGAGGCTTACCCATTGTGACGTGATGGAGAGGGATATTAAGGCGCAGAGGCGAGAGAAGTAGTCCAAAAATATGTACGTAAAGCCCGTGACGGCGGCGAAGAAGAAGAAACTGCCGGGGAGAATCTTGACGGCCAGCGCCAAACCAGAAGCAATGGAAGCGAGAGAAGATGTCGATGTTTATGTTCGTTTCAGAAACGGCGCTTGTTCAAACACCGTGGGTCAACAAGTGCTGGAGCGAGATGCGAGATGCGAGAAGATGCGCGAGCGAGGAGGAGAGAAGGAGAAGCGTCGGAAAACAGTCGTCGGGTCGAGCGATAGATAGCCAAGCGAGTCGTCTTGTCGCCTTCAGAGTTTCCTTTCCTTTTCTTTTCTTTTTTCTTTCACTTTTCCGTCTTCGTCTCTGGTCGGAGTCGCCTGTGGATTTACGAGAGCGGCTGACTTAAGCGAGTGGAGGAGTTGGACGGTTTGCGCTGGTAATTTGGTGGCACCGGCTGAAACGGGATAAACGGCTCGGGGCTCGAGAGCAAGCGGGAAAAAAAAATCGACAGAGTAGCGAGAGGAAGTCCGACGCGGAAAGGCCTGGCGATGGACGCGGGTTTGGTGTTTTGGCGAAGAAAAGAGACCGTGAGATGGGCGGATTGGCATCGAAGGGGAGAAAAGAAAAAGAGTGGACTGGAATGGAGCGTGTGTGCAGGAGGGACGCCCAGAGCACTGGAAGCCTTGGCGCTGCGGTATTAGCGGCGCTGCAGCGCTCGCTGGGCTCCAGGGCTCCGTTTTGCGCAACTGACACAGCCCACGAGCGCTAAGAGCAGCCCCATCAGGAGCAACGAGGGCCTGTAGAATCCCGTATTCAGCGAGACGGCTGGGGGGCGTCAGCGGGAATACGGCCTGGGGCCCTGAAGAGGGATGGCGGCCAGCGCTGGCAGGTATACCGGGGGGGTGGTGAATCAATATGTACATAGTACGAAAGCGGTTAGAGGGGGGGAGGGAGGGTTGAAGTGAGAGAAGAGGGTTTTGGCCAGTGAGAAAGTTGAAAGGTTAATGGTTGGAGTTGGAAGTATACAGTACTGTGTTGGAGATGACCTGGAAGTAGATCAAAGAGCGGGAAGCTGATCAATGCGTGTAAAGAGTCGAGTTGAGACTTGGTACAAGTACATGTACCTGTACATCGACCTTGAAGATGTTTTGCCATTCCGGTTGCGAAACATGAGCACGGACGGCGCATTGAATGTCTGCAGCGTCCAGGCCTAACAGTTTTTGGTAGCTGCTTGCGGGTACAACGGTTAGGATCCAGCGTACGTATTCCGATAGCTGGATGCGGAGGGGCGGGTAAATGCAACAAGGTCGCAGCTACGGGGGTCTTTTGTAGCAGGTACATGTACATGTGCAGTTACGAGGACAATGGATCATTGGATGATTTCAGTACAGTACGAGACAGAACAAGAATAGGTACCTCCTAGGTAGGAACAGGAAGAGGAACAGGAACAAAGCACGCAGATTGACAACTCGCCAATCTTGCAACAGTTGACAGATACAACTAGGCGCACTACTAGGTAATATTACTGATCCATCAATCCTCAAACCATTGCCTCACAGACATTGGCCAGATCTGCTAATCAATTTGTTTCGTCTGGTCCCTTTGCCCCTAAACCCTCCGAACCGTACCGGAGTACGTCATCTCCGCCCGGTACCTGTACCCCGTACCGCGTACCCAGTACTCAGTACATGCCCGCTGTCAAGGCAGCGCCCCCAGAATTTGGAGCCGTATTAACATGCACCTCATAGCAGATGGAACATCCACACTCCCACAGCGAAGAAGAAGAAAAAAGTGTCTCATCTTTGCTCTCACTCATCCGACCTCGACCCCAAACCAGAGCCGTGCGATATTCACAAACTAAGACCGAGCTCACCAACCGCATCCCTCGCTTCGCACTGTACTATGTATGTACCGCACAGCCAAACCCTCCGTCTCTCTACCCCCTGCACCATCTTGATCTCCGAAACAGGGGCTCAGCAATGATTGGATCCGTCATCTAAATTCTGATTCTAGCCTCGTGCTCGTGTTCGTGCCGCCGCTTCCCGCCGGTGCCCTGTTTAGCTGGCTGGGGAAATAAAACCGATCACCAGACGTTTCTTCCAAATTGCTTCTACTGCGACGCTACAGCGCTGTCGTCTCATGGCCGTCCATCGCCTGTATCTCCTCCGTCACCTGTCAAAAATCCTGCGGGGAAGCAGAAGCCATCACCACCATGGGCCGATCCAGTCCCGTCTCGGGGCAATGCTCGGCCTTGTGCAGATCAACTACAGCATGCCTGGCTGACGGGCTTTGGTCCGGCAACCACTCATGATGCTGCCCATTGAGTAATCACCACATGCCCTATGCATACACGAGGCTATGCCAAGCAAGAGGACGCGTACTCGACACCTGTCTGTACATGGCTGCCGCCACCGCTACCACTTACTACTCCAAGATGAGAACGAGGGTAGTGTTTTAATCTGCTATTCGTGATTCGTTAATGCTCCGTCTCAGTACACTCCGGTATATGCAAAGCTACAGAGTACACGCCGTCTCTCTCTACTTTGTCACCACGCCACATAATAACCGACCATGGAGCCTGCTTCAAAGACTTCAACAAGACAAACGAAGGATTATTCTCTTGGGAAAGCCTCGTGGTTCTCAGCCACCTTGGCGCACGCACAGCACTCCCTGTCTCCCTTGCGATCCATACGTACACAAATCCCCCTGAAGCCTCAAGACAGAGCTACACCACCACAACCATATCAAGGCTATTTCCCAGAGCCTTGAGTAGCCACAGTCGACCTATCATCATCATCCCTCGCTTTGTTGTTCTGTCGCTCACCCTGGCTGCTCCTGACAATGCCGACAACTACACCAGGAGCAAGCCAGGGATCGCACTCAGTTGTGAATCTTTGGATCCCATATGGCACCTGAGAGGCAGCTATACTTGATTCCGTTAGTACTCTCTGTCTCTCTCTCTCTCATCCAGAGATGGCCATGTCTTGCCTGTCTTGGACCCACTGGGCTTATCCATCACCTGTGGCTCTGTCTTTGCAGAGGTCGTGTTATCTTGGGGCATATTGTATTGATCGAACTGGGATTGGTATAATGATATTGGCTTTCTATCAGTTGCAACGAATAGTCAGCCGGTGGTGTTTGGCAAATCACCGAATCTAATTAGGCCGAGAGTACGACAGCTTCGCATTGGGACGCCGGCTCACTTTATACTCATCGATTCCTCTTCTTGCTTCAGTCACCAGTCACCAGTCAACGGCCCGTCTTCTGCAGAAGCTTCTTGCTGGCCAATCCCAACATGTCACATACTGCTCAGCCCACCGCACGGTCCATTGTGTACATGTGTGCAAAATACACATAATCTTGTCCGTCGTTGATTGGCAGCAAGTCTGCATCTCCATGAGGCTGGCGTGCATTTCGGTCCTTATCCTACAGCCTTACAGACACACAGCATGGATGGCTGCGCCTACGCCATGTTGCTTTGCCGGGATCATGCGGGATCGGGACATCACCATGTCTCGGGCGTGCATTGTATCGGCCAGACATAACGCCCAAGTACAGCCGTTTGTGTGAGGGAGCTTGCACGGGTGGCATTTGGCGTCAACTTTGACGTGAAAGTCACTGCAAACTCGCCTGGTGTCTCAGAGCTTGGTTTCGGCGAAAATCTCAGGGGCCTTGATCTTGGTGTGAAACTTTCAAGCCACTGCTACACTGGGCTCGACTCAATATGTCCTCATACCCTCATACACGCCCTTTCTTCCTTCAGAGACGTTATTCCCGGCGTCAGGCACTCTATGCTACTACGTAGATGGAGCGACAAGAGGGATAGGGCCACTTGAGATGTTTTATATGTTACCTCTGTGTCAGGTACTTGTCAGTGACGTGTTTGGACGAGCATAATCTTGAGACATGCTGCAACGGGCGGCTGCAGTGTGCAACAGAAGCAATGAGTCGATATGGGAGCTGTTGTCAGCTCTCGACTTGTCCAACTATCTTTTTTACACCGCTCCTTGCTCTCTCTCTGAATGGGGAGGGCTTCGACTGGTCTCTCCACTGACTGTATTTGCTAATTGCCGACCAATGACCCCTGGCAGTGCGATATTCGTGTGCTGTTTGAAACGGAAATACCCTTTTTTTTTTTTGGCCTCCTTCTCTTGTTGAGCAATGTAAGTCGAATATGCCCACACGTTGTCTCATCAGATAGAAATAACCTTTAGCTTTGTTGTGCCATGTTTATACCCCGCAATCTTAATTTCCTCGACATGTCCGTGGCATCACTTACAAAATGCCGAGAATCTAAGAGATTGGATATCTGGCCATGTTTGAGGACGTGGAAGATGGAAGCTAGCAGTCGGTCCATGGAACCTTTAGCCGATGAAGCTCTACGTTCCGATAGGGCAGGTCTACGTAGCATTCATCATGTAGAGGAATGACAGCGTCATATGGGGTACAGCATCTGACAAAGATCTTTTTTTCTCGCAAACGTTCCTCTAGAGACTCACTCGCAGAATCTTTTAGGCGTTGAGTGGTAGTACTACACTAACGCAGGGGCACTCAACACTCAGCCACACCACCCAGGTCAGGCCATAATTTCGAATCTTGCTTCCGAATCGAATCGTGGCTATCCGACGATATCGTGCTTATATCGGATAGGTATCCTACCTTGGCAGTAAGATTTGGCTATTTGAGAATCGAAGCTACTCCAGAAGTGGACGCGCTACTCTCGTATTGCGATTAGCATCCATAGCATTGATATCCCGTACGTACGTCGAGACATAGATGTCAACATTCACTCTCGCTTCTATAAATGCACCTGTCTACGGATCCATTCAGCTTGATGAATCGGGCCTTGTTCATCACACCTAAATCCTTACAGCAAACATCCTCTACGTCCAAGTCATCTCCCCAGAAGGGTAGCCCTAAACGAAGAAGAATCTTCAGATAACAAGGATTACGTGGCCTTCATTGAAACTGCTGGCGATGGTTGAAACATTCAGTAAGCTTGAGTTGGTTCTTTATCTAGTGAAACAACACAAGCTGGCGGAAGTTACTCCCGGGTCTTACACAGTCTCAGAAGCTCAAACACATGATCAAGGCTGATTATGCGAACAAGAAGGTAATGCCCTATCTGGTGAGCTCATGAAACCAAGTGTCACACTCACTGGCGCTTTTTTGTCAATATTGCACTTCTTCAAGTCTTACAGACAAGGGAAAAAGCCCCCCCACCCTTCGTAGAGCAATCCAACGGCGCACTGACCGAGCTTATTTCGATTCTTTTCCATCCGTGGCTAGGGATTTGGGCGTTCCGAAACTCATGCAAGTTCCCTCAAAAGATCTCCATATGCTGTGGTACCTAAGCCACATGCTTCTGACATGGCCCTTTTGGCGAATTGACGCAGGAGCTTGGCGGCTGAAGAAACGACATGCCACCAAGTCTGTTCACCGACGTAGGACTTTTTGAAGGGGGGGGGGGAGACAACTCACTCTCTTTACCAAGGCACGAGGGTTATGCCTCGGCGATATCAGGGGGAGTCTGAAGATGCATTCGGAATGTGCCACGAAATGGATTTTCGTGTTGCGGTGTGATATTTGACACACTTGGGCTCTGACGATGTCGACGGCTAGTGTTCACATTCCCTTTGAGCTTTGGATGCCGAGGCAATGTTGCGGGAATAGTATTGGAGTCGGATCTGAAACCTTGTAGGCAGGCAACGTGGGAAATGGCTGCTTTTTGCTGAAACAATGACGGCGCGTGCTGAAGATAAAGAAGAATGTTGTCGATATTAGCACGAGTTCAGCCGTAGGACTTTGGGATTGATGAGTGCCATGTGATGTTGAGCTCTAACAACGTCTCGAGTAGGAGTGTTTGCGAGTCAGCGGCAGCTACTGCGGCTTTGAAGACGGACACATTGAGTTCCAACACGATTCTATGCCCAGATAATGACTGTTTATCTCCTAGCAGTTTCCAATGATGGTGAAGCGCGTGCCATGTATTGGTTGATATGGGGCCATCAATCAGCATATGTACATGTATGTGGATACATGTGAGAGATCACGAGATGCCGTGTTCAAGCCAACAGTTCTCGACTTTCCCATGTATTCGTCAATTGCCCCCATAGGAGTGGTCCGGGGTAATCGGATACATTTGGAGGCTATTATGCTACCTATTTACCTATTGATTGGAGCTGTATCCACCTATTTGCCCAGGTGAGAGGTTGGGTTATGATGCTTGCTGTTTAGGCATCGAGATAGGAGCCTAACACTATTTAGATCAATAGACTAACACCGGGCCACGTCAAAAAGAAGAGTCATACATAGACACTTACATAGACAAAGATGTGTGGGGTTTGATCGTACAGTAGGTTGCTTTGGGTTGTATTTTTTCAGTTCCTTAATGACTTTGCTGTTGAAAGAATCCATGCGATTCAATGTCAATTACGTGCATGAATCCAAGCTCCAGGTTAAGGAGCCCTGCGTAATTCAGATTCAGTGACGTCCCAGCCCAATCGGTGGCTGTGGTGGCGGTGTGATCGTCATGCATTCAGTGGTGCATTTAGTGGTGCATTTAGTGGTGCATTTGCCACCCAGCGGTTCGCCTAGGCTGCTAACCACGCTGTATCCTAGCACAGTCGTAGCGCATAAACCCATGCAGCAAGCTAAAGCTACGTCACAAGACTTTTCAACATGCAACTTCTGCCTCTCCTTTGTCTTTCTTCCCCGTTCCTGCTCGAGGAGATGAGGCATCATGTTCGGGGACAACGTGACAGAGAAGTGCGACGGCAAAGATTACATCCCGCCGGCCTCCAAGACGGTGCGCGATCTTGAGGTGCAGCTGGTCCTGTCCCTGATCCTGGGCGTGGGCGCTTTTATCGCATTCTGCGTGAGTTGCTCCATGCGAATCGCGAATCGCGAACGTCGCGACGTGATGTGAACCGCTGGGATGAATGCGAATGCTGATTGCTGGTGCTATGCGCCGTCTAGATCTTGCGCCCGCGATGGCCGACCCTGTATGCTGCGCGCAAGAGGCGCCTCGATCCCAATATTGGCCTGCCGGCGCTGACCGACTCTTTCTTCGGATGGATCCCGAGGCTCTACAAGGTGTCTGAGCAGCAGATTCTGGCGTCGGCTGGACTCGATGCCTTTGTTGTACGTTACCGGCGCTTCATCTTCGATTATAGGGAGGCGGGAGCGGAACTAACGTGGTTTGGCAGTTCTTGACCTTTTTCAAAATGGCCACCCGCATCTTTGCCATCATGGCCTTCTTTGCCGTCGTCGTCCTGTGGCCGATCAACTATAGCTATCGCAACTTTCAGCCATTGTGGGGAGGAAACGACGACACGCCTGACGACGACAACGACGATCTTTACAAGCCCATTGGCCTGCCTTTGGGCTCCGTCTATCTGGGCATGGCTGGAGACGGGCCTGAAAAGGACAAGAGCCGAGAGAGGACGTTTCTATGGGCTTACGTCTTTTTCACCTACTTTTTCGTTGGCCTGACGATTTATTTCATCAACAAGGAGACGTTTCGCATTATTGGGTACAGGCAAGACTACCTGGGTTCGCAGTCGACCATTACGGACCGAACGTTTCGCCTCACTGGCGTTCCCATTGCCTTTAGGACCGAAGCGCGTATTCGGGCTCTCATTGAGAAGCTGGGCATCGGAAAGGTCGAAACTGTGTCAATATGTCGAGATTTGAAGGCGCTTGACAAGGTCATGGAGGAAAGAGATCAACTCCTTCACAAGCTTGAGGTGTCTTGGGCGCAGTACCGGAAGCGCCAGCGATATTCAGCTGTGAATGCTGGCAACAACCGAAATGGAGGTACCGATTCCTCTCGACACAACTCACACATTAGTCGCGGCGATGAGGCGGCCGAGGACTGGCGGCTCCTGGGAGACGACTTTGATCAAGCCCACGTCACCGAAGGCGATCGACCGCAGATTTCGCTACGATATGGAATATTTGGACTCCGAAGTCGTAGGGTCGATGCCATTGACTATTACGAGGAGAAGCTTCGAAGGGTTGATGACAAGGTTATCGAGGCTCGGAAGAAGGAGTACAATACGACAGACATGGTGCTCGTTACCATGGACTCTGTCATGTCCTGCCAGATGGTCGTCCAGGCTCGGATTGACCCACGTCCTGGGCGGTTCCTGACCAAGGCGGCGCCGTCGCCCTCTGATATTGTGTGGAAGAACACGTATGAACCTCGCGGAGTGCGGCGAATCAAGGCGTGGACGATTACTCTCTTCATCACGATACTCACCCTGGTCTGGATTTTCCCAACAGCATTTCTTGCTTCGTGGCTTAGTATATGCACTATTCAGAAGGTCTTGCCCTCCTTCTCCGAGTGGCTCAAGGATCATGCCGTTATTCACTCTCTATTTCGAAACGGTCTGCCCACACTCGTGGTTTCGTTGCTCAACGTTGCTGTGCCCTACCTCTACGAATTTTTATCCAATCGCCAGGGAATGATTTCACACGTTGACGTGGAGTTGTCGCTCATCTCCAAGAACTTTTTCTTCACCTTCTTCAATACCTTCTTCGTCTTTGCTGTTTCGAGAACGGGATTTGACTTTTGGAGCGTGCTTCAGGAGTTTCTTAAAGATACAAGCAAGATCCCTAGAGCTATCGCGGCTGATGTGGAAGACTTGTCCGTCTTCTACATCTCCTTCATCATCCTGCAAGGCGTTGGCCTGATGCCTTTCCGAATTCTGGAAGTTGGAAGCGTCTTCCTCTTCCCAATTAACCGCTTCCTGGCCCAAACGCCGCGAGACTATGCGGCACTTAAGAAGCCGCCGGTGTTTCAGTACGGCTTTTATCTGCCTACCTCGCTCCTTGTGTTCAACCTTTGCATCATCTATAGCGTATTGAGATGGGGCTTCGCTATCCTAATCTTCGGAACGATCTACTTCTCGATTGGGTACTTCACATTCAAGCACATGCTTTTGTATGCAATGGACCAACCGCAACATGCAACCGGAGGGGCATGGCAGATTATCTGCTATCGCATTGTCATCGGACTAATTGTATTTGAGGTTGTCATGGTTGGGCAGATTGCATCGCTTGCAGCCTTTGTCCAATCAGTGGCCGTTTTCCCCCTCATTCCCTTTTCGATCTGGTATACCTATTATTTCAAGAGGCGATATATGCCTCTGATGAAGTACATTGCCCTGCGAGCCATCAAACCCGAGGAAGGCACTGGCAACGACGAGGCTGTTGTGGATGAAGAGGAGTCTGATGATGCTAGCCCGGACCGCTCGCGAACACGAGAAATGCTGCGTAGAGGCAGTACATTGGACGAACTTAAGGAGAGAGACTTGACATTCACCAACCCAAGTCTCATCGTGCCGTGAGTAATGCCGTATACTGCTTGCATGGTTTCCAAGCTAACATGATCAATTTAGTCTACAGCAGGCCTGGGTATACACTGACCCGCCTCCAATCATCATGACCGATGAGGAATCGGAAAATGGCTCTGCAGAAGGGTCTGAGGACCAGCCTAGGCTGGTGCTGCCTAATGCAGACAGCTCTTTGGGCATCGGGGAAGACAACGTGTGGTTGAGTTCAGCAGGACGAGATCGAAGATGATGTACGAAGCTCACTTAAGACGGGCTGTGCAGTGAAAGAGTGGATTTGGGTATGCGAATACGGTGACCACTCTGAGGGGGTGTCAGAATCTGCTATTTTCCTCTTGTTTTTCATTCTCATACCACGGCGTTATTGACTGATGACTGATTCTTACACGACATATCCCCTGCAAATACGTTGGCTGCAATTCCATGCTATGCTTTTTGCCGCCTTTACATATGGCAAGAACGATACCATTGACTACTTAGATAGCGCCTTTCTTTATACCGTTACTTGAAGGAGCGATGAGGAATGACGAAGGAGAGCTCAAGGAGGAGTTAATTTAAATACTAGAATGTTAGTGTTGACCGTATCGCCATTTCCCGCCGCGTGTAATGTGCGCTTCTTAACTTCTACCCTTACTCCACCTCTGGGCGACCATCCTAAGAACCACCACTCTCTCTGTTAACAACTATAAATCCTCATATTAAACACTCATTTGGAACAAATATCTACAAAGAGACAAGAAATACCTCCTGTCCTGGAGGTCAACCTGCACCACGTCCTCGCAAATATTTGTCTCGAGGGGCGTTGCCGGAGCTCGGTCGACGAAATCGAGAGTGACTTTGCAGCGACCCGTGGGCACCCCCGGCGAGACAATGGCGGTTGTTGCGCTGGTGACGAGTGGCGACAGAAGAATCTATGCGCTTCCTGGGCAGTTGGCCGACGTGGAGAAGGTGTATGGAGGCGGATATGGGGATGAAGAGGATGTAGATGGTGAGTGACACTCATGCCCTTGTTGTGTTATGAAGGTGCCTGTATTGACGTGTTTATCAGACATTCCTAGCTCAATGCGACTCCCAAACGAACTACTCCAACAAGTGTACCACAATTTATCTCCGATGGACTTTAACTCGGCGAGACACGCATGCCGATCATGGTATTTGGCATCCTTGGACCGTGAGCTGCTTACCAGCATGCTGAAGCAGGGGGGATGGTGGAGTAGCATGTTGAACATTCTATCACCTATGAGAACCATAACAGCATCGAACCTGGGTCGTGAGGACATCATGAGCAAGTGGATTACGAGAGAATGTAACCTCCTAAACTCGGAGAAGTCGGCCTTTGTGGAAGTCGGCCATACAGACTTCAGTGCCATAGTGCCTGAATCGGTGCCGGGTGACTTGCGGGGGGCGATGAACTTTACTGTGAGCTTGTGTGGAAAGTTCCTGATTGCTGTGTATGGGCGAGTTGCCTACATATACGAGCTGAATCATGTGTGCTTTCCGGAGCGGCTTCTGTGGGGGCTGCCGTTTCGTCGGAGACAGGGGATGCCTTTAGGGCTTTTGAGGCCTGTGACGAAGATTTTTTGTCCTCGCAGGGTTATTTCGTGCAGTATGGATACCTCGGCGGAGAGATATTCTGCAGCGTTTCTGATGGAGGGCCGGGTTGGCATGGTGTGTGATATTACGAGTGGAAGAACGGGCTCGTCGAGTTTTGCGTCGACACCCCAGTCAACTGAAGCGCCTGTTACTGGATCAAGATCTGGTGCATCTTCTGTATCGGCATCTCCATTGTCGTCGGCGTCAATGCATTGTGTTTGTCATGAGCACATGCCATCTCTTCCAGTGCCGCCGGAAGATGGCCCGAGATCGGTTTACCGCAACATCTGCCATCCAGATGACCCTCCACGATCGGTAGCACTATGCCCTCAAAGGAAATGCGTTGCCTTTGGATGCTCTGCTAGAATCGAACTTCATTGGGTTGATGCTTCGACTGGTCAAGATCTCAGCAGATGGTTCCCACTTACTTCTCCGAGCGATTTTCTCTATTTCCTACCCCCACGAAGAGGAGTCGACACGCCGCGGAAGCTGAGGCTGATTAGCTCGGCTGCTGCCCTGGGCAGCCCCATGGAATTGCTTGATGGCATTATCCACGGATACAGCACCTCGCTTCTGGGATCGGGGAGCTCGGCGGTGGTGTCTTGCTTTGATACTGGGCCTTGGTACCTGAGGCATGGCCGTGGCGTTTCTGTGGAAACTGGCGGGTCAAGTCGAGTTGTTGATGTCGACAACGATGAAAGTCTGCTTAGCCGAAATGTTCCGACAGACAGTCCTCTTCGGCGGCTTGTTGCTGCTAATGCGGATCACTTTCGGGCAGTGCCGTTGAGTGACGGATATCACATCTTGTTTACTGATCCTCGCACGGGAAGCCTTTGTCTGGGGACAGATGCTCCTGTTGGATCCCTCACCCGTTTGCTTCGTAAGGTCTGGTTTCGCCCTCCTTCACAGGCATCCTCGCCCATGCCTCTATTGTATATTGCTGGATCTGACACGAGACATGGGGTTCGCGTTGTTGCGACTTTTGCTGCCAGACCACGACATGTCGCGGCGGCATTGGATGGGCGCAGATTTTACGACGCAAGTGCTGCGACTTATGGCACAGATTCTAACCAGCAGCTTGTTGTGTTTTACACGGTGCCACCGGACATATTCCACGATATACGCCGGGCTGATGCAGAGGCTAGGTCTGCCGCACATCGCCCCCATGCAAGTCGCCCATTTGGACATCACGAGGCGAGATACGGGTCTATTGACCTGCTGAGTGACCCCTTTGGACAGGATTCGCATTTCCCAATCGAGATACATGGACAGGTGGTGGCAACTTGCGGGAATCTCACAGAGATTGCATTAAACTCGTCTCCGGACTTGATCATCTGGGGCTTTGCTGCTGACGGGTGGGCCAAGGCCTGGGCGTTGGACACTGGGAGAAATGAGCCACTCATTAGCTCTGCAGCCCACCGAGATGGGAGTGTTCGGTATGTTGATGATGATGACGATCTTGCCATGGCAGGTCCCGCGCCGCCGGCGGAATCATTTTCAGAACTGAGTTCGCTGGATTTAAATCGTTTCGATGGTGCACCTATCAGTAGCCCAGATCGAGAGCCAAAGGTTCAATGGCCGCATTATAGCGGCAGGAGATACCACGTGAGGGGAGAAATTTGGGATATACAGGGGAATGCGGGTGATGCTCTGAGCATTGACCTTGTGGAGGAGATGGGGAGCATTACGAGGATTAATGTTGAGCTGTTGTCCTGAGCTGTTGTCCTAATGGTTCCGATGGTGGTGGTTGTAGTGGTATTCTTAGGTATTAGATTATAATTAGACTTATTAGAACAGAGTTTGGATCTGTTTTGTGTTGCTGAGGTGTTGTGGTCTAACCTCTTGTCAACTTGAGAGGAGGTCTATCTTTATGATCTGTTCATTCATGTTCGGCAACGGAGTGTAAAACCATTGCACAAAGTCTAATAGAGCATGCAATGGGGAAACAAATTATAAGACAGCTACCACGGAATAATTGCACGCCGAGATAGCTGTTCGAGTCAGTGAGGATTGCACCGCCATTGATGTCCCTATAGGCAACACTATCGACAGAGCGGCGAAGAACATGTCGAGTTGGGTCACCAAGTCTTGGAGATTGTTGGTTAAGAACTGTCATGACGACTGGAGGGAGAGAGACGAAGCCTCTAGAAAGAAGCCGTAGAGATGGACAGGGTAATGGTGCCTGCTGTTGAATTGATGGCGATCTAGCCGTATGCTAATAGAGTGGTGATGTCTGATGAGGGCCGGTTGGGGTATTTGGATTGACGGAGCCGAAAGTCGAGGCGGCTTTGAGGATTGGGAGAAGGAACAAGTTGAGGGGTTTGGATGTGAGGTCCTTGGCGAAGGTCAATGGCTAAGTGACGCTGGGGAAACTGTAGAAATCTTGGAAGTCGAAGGACATGGAGAGGTAGGATTGAGAGAGTATAGTGGTTTTTTTTTTTTTTTTGAAGGCGGAGAGGTGGAGGGGGCGGTTTGTGCTTTGTTAGAAGCGGATGCGTATGATGGTGACGGAGATTGATGAGGTGGCGAGGTAGACGAATGAGAGAGAACGGGTTGCTGGAGCTTGTAGAAGGTGATGAGTTGGTTTACGCTGTCATTTGTGAGGGAGCGTTTCTGGTAGAAGTATTGCAGGAGGAGGGGATGAAGGGGAAACCTATGCCTATCCCAATACAAAAACTTTCGGCGAGAGTGATTTGGTAGTGATGGGTGGAGAGGGAGGTCATCGTGTAGCTGAAGATGACCGTGAAGCTGCCGAAGGGGAGGAGGATGTGGAAGTGGCTGGAGTCGAAAGGGGGGCTAGTTATGACGCCGATGGCCATGAGGAGGTGGGCTTTTAGGGAGACGATCTAGGCGAGTGTGGAGGGGGAGTAGAGGGAGAGGATAGAGTGTTTGTGGGAGAATTGGAAGACACCGAAGGTGTTGATGAGATTTCTGGATAGAGGAGGAGGTTAGTTGATGGTTGGAGAGAAGGATATGAGATGAGAAGACGGACCAGAAGTTGAGCTAGAGGAAGAAGGTGCTTAAAACTTGGAGTCAGGCTTTTATGCCGGTGTCGAAGTCTAGTCATTCAGTGGGCTGCTTGTCTGAAGAGATTCAGTAGTTGGGGGTGTTGGTTCATGGGCTACCATGTTTAGGAGCTATGGTGAGTCTGAAATACTAAGGCTGTGAGGCAGAAGGTTTATCTGGATAATATACCGCTATTATGTCAAAGAGACAGAGAGTGCTTCACGCTTGCGATCAATGCGGTCGAGGAAAGATCAGATGCGATGGAAAGCAGCCTTGTGCTCATTGTATTCTCTACGAGTACAGTATGAGAGTCGTTCACCTCCATCTTATCTGAAGGTAATGTCAAGGTCTCGTTTCCACGATACATAAGTGATTAGTAATGAAACGATAGAATACTTCTACGACTGGATAACGAAGCATAGTCGCAGTGAACAATTTTACTATGTTAAAACATTAGAAGCCCAACTTCGCAGGGCTGAAATAGTTGTCGAAATCGCTGCGCCTAATGTTAATCTGAATGATTCTCGTTAATGGAATAGACACCACAGATTAAGCACAAATAGCCACCATCATAAATCAAGCCTCTCCCCAAGCTCCCTTGTCTTCTCAACTAACTCCAAACTCTAGCTTGGAACCGAATGATGCTATTTGGTGGTAATTTTCTCGTGGCGTACGTCCGAGGTAATCTATACTAAGACTTTAAATACACCTTCTGGATAACACGAAAGTACATTTGCAACATTGATCCAACGTGGTGGCATTTGTATATTTCGCGAGTTTCTCAATTTGCTCTTGTATCTCGGTATTGGCTTTGGTAACATGACTTGGATTTTGTTCTTTTATCGAACGCGCATGAGTTGATTCACAGTAAACTCGACATAGATGGGATCCAAAAAGTCTCCTTATGTAAAGGAACCACGTTCTGGCTGCAAAGTATTCAGATGCTTCATGTAGCTTTCCATTAGCTTGGCTTCCTGCTTCTGAACTAACCCATAGGCACGACTCCAGAGGTCAGTGTTGTCATCGATAGACGGAATATCCAGAGGCGCTGCTGCGGACGATCTAAGTAAATCTGGGACAGAATTGAAATGGTAGTATTGTTTCTTGAAAAAGCTAGCATGGATCCCAATATTATTCTGCTTAGATCCACCTGACGCATTGTTGTTGGAAGCCATGTCGATTCGATACGCCAAACTACACACGAATACTAATTTTTACATGAAGTTGTATAGAATTCGAGAAATATGTTCGTTCTAGACACCAGCGTGAGAACTCAATGTTTACAACAGTTGTAATATGTCATGATGTTATTCTCTACGAAGTTCATGTCCTTTTTTTTTTTTTTTTTTTTCTTTGCCCACGTAGACCTGGGATTATTGCGGAGTCTATGCAACAGAGCCTCGTTCAGAGCTCAACTGCATACGCCGTTACTGCCCAAATAAATGCCTAAAGCTGCATTGCTTTGTTGGCAGCGGCGCCATTTAAAGTGGGATGTGTCTCGTAAACCAATGAATGGTGAATGACATGCATATTGGAATCCATCAAACTATAGCATTCATTGATTTGGGCCACGTATCTGAAATGAAAATGCTTATAGTGACGTGGCTAACCGTTCGGATTGCAGGCAGATGGCATTTGTTTTTCTGCCTGGTGTCCTTTCCCCTGGCCGTGTTATGTGTGACCTTGGCCCCTGGCGCACCAGCTATATGCTCCGCGCAGCGCTGTTACTGGCGTCTTTGTATTCCACAACTATCTCTGTGTTTTTTTGAGCTGGATCCATTCTGTAACCCTCCATATATCTAGTTATTACGACTGCAGCCATGCTTTCGTCCGAATCGTAGGATGCTGGCCCTTGAGATGATGTCGGCCTCACAATTGACAATCTTCGTTGTAGTGCATTATTTTATGCTCGGTGGGAATGTCGGGAATCGCTCCTCTCGTAGGTCTTCGGTTGTGATTGCATCGTAGAGTGGTACTGAAAGAAGAATTCTGTTAGCGAATAGTATGCTCGGCCAAGTAAATAAATAGCTTCGCACTTGTATTTACAGTCGAATAGATTTTGTTTATGATATCAGCGCACAGAATATTGAGGCGCACTCGCAGCCGCGGCTGCAACTACAGGAGCGGGTTAAACTGTCAATGAGACTCATGGACTTTGTTTATGTCTTTCATGGTTTAATGCCGTGTGACCTTTCGTTAACCATGGTCGCCAGTCCGGTCCAGTCAACCGAGACCCGCGAGGAGAATCGGAATGGAGATTTGGCGAATAATGCAATATGTGTGCCAAATACTTTGGCGGAAGAAGAAGCTGAACTTGGAGGAACCGTTGAAATACAGAGAGTTGAGTGGGGATGGGCCTTGACAGGTGACTGTTTTGGTATCACACGAACCTCGGTCATTGAATCCGAAATCAAGGTCCAGCCCACATACGTGGCCCTGGGCATATACCGCCATAGCCATTGCAACCTTCAAGAACGAGTTGCATTCATCAACAAACCAGAACATCTATTCCTGGAGCTTCGCAAGGCTACTTTTCGTCTGCGGACTGAGTGCCCTCGTATCCTTAAGACAAGTGAATGAATTTAGGTTGTATAAAGTGTTTACTCTCTGACACTATGCTTGCTGATCTTTCTAACAGATATCATAGTGCAATTCTGAAGATGGGGCTCATGAACGCGTTCATCTTGACAGAAACGGCGTTGCGGATTTGCAACTTCTCTTGCATATATATAAGAAATGGTATATCTCTGATATTACTTTGTTAGCTTGGGTAGACTGGATCCATTAGACATTGAATAACGGTTCATATGACGTGCTCGACGGAACTTATTCGCTTGAGCTTGTGCTGGGTTGGTCAGTGACCCGAATCTCGGTTGCAGTGTTTCTTCCTGTGCTACTGAGCTTAGCAATTGGGCTCTGGCTCAATTCAGGCTCCTGGAAAGACCTTGCAACAATACAGACCGCTTGGGGTGCTGCGTCGTATATTGTGACCACTGGAGGTTGTGAGTTCTCCCCATTAATGCAGACTTCAACAAAGACTATTTGATGTTGGAGAACTAACGGGTATTAGTGCTTGCGGCAGTGTTGGCCATCATAAGCGGCATTGCGGACAAGTAGTCTTATTGTGAGTACTCGACATCTTGGGCTACTTTTGGGGACCTAGGAGGACCCAAGACTATCATTCACCTAGTGACTCGACGTAAAAAGGTATTTGAGCGACTGTTTTATGATATATTCAAGCGGGGAAAATAGCCACATCTGTTTCCAAATAATTTGATTATGTTTGGGAAACTGTATAATGAACATATGTCTTTTATTTCTTGCACTCTACAGGCATGTTAGCCCGCAGTCAATTTAAGCAACGAGGATATTATAGGAATGCCTGCTGGTCAAGATGTTAGAGCATTAATTAAGCATGGTATCAACTTGTTAAATCTTTAAACTGTCTTCTCGACACCAATCCCATAGACTAATGCGGCTTAAGATATGACTACAATATTACTCTGCGCATATTTAAATTGACCCTGGGGAGGTGGAATTGTCCTCAATAGCGTTATGACGGTATAGTTTGCTACAGGGAGGCTTAAATTTATGGTTGAACCAAATCATTTTGACATACGTTTCCAATTAGCACATTTAATCAGACTTCACTAATAATCCACACACAGCGTCAAAGATGCGAGATAGAAAAGACTATATTAGACTTAGCAAGCCTATATTTTACCTCTCTCATAAAATATTATCCTTAAAGTCCCCATCTTCCTCTGTGTCGACGTTTTCCTATTTGATCGACTCCAGTACATGCATACTTCTCACCACCTTTAACCACCACCACTCTGTCCGTTAGAAATGACAAGGCGGATGACTCCGTCAGTGCTGATCAAGATGGGGTTACCAAAACCGCCAGAGGTAGCAAGGCACTGAGAGATGAATTCAGGGAATGCCTGCTGCACGGAATCTTCATTGAAAGTGACGGCTTTTCCATTTGCAAAAGCACCAATGAATGCTTCACACTTTCCGACCAACACAGAGATAGCCGACTCCGACGCACCGCCTGTTGCGGCTGGGATGCTGCAAACACCTCCGGAACAGTGTGCTGCCAATAATTGAGGAACCGCGGCGTTGCAGTCCGCAATGTTGATGTTGTTCAGTTTGCCGCTGCCACATTGGGGTGCCCCAAAGGACAATTCGCCCAGAGATGTTTGAGCCGTTGCAGTGTTTGCCAATAGGCCGGCGACCAGCGCGATGGCTGCCTGCGCCTTCATTGTGGGCGAGCTTGTTTGCAAGATAAAGAGAATGGCTTGCCGTTGATGCTTGTTGTGCTGTTATGAACTAGGTCGATGAGGATGAGATTCTTGAATTGAAGAGGAAAGAATCTCTGTATTTATATCTGTCTCATAGCTTTAGACTTCCTCTTATCCCCGTTATTTTTGTATATGAGCCAATGTTTTGTCATCTACCATCCTATCAGCATGAGCACTGGATTGACTCCTAGCAAAATCTACGTGCCATGCAAATAGCAAACCGATATCTTCGTATGAGTTGCTCTTTGTAGCGAGTTCATTAATCACAAGCGTATACAATGTGTCTGTATGGAGTAGTATAGGCTGACGACCCCATGATAGCGCCGATGATCGTACCTTGCTAGCATCGGGACAACTTCAATCCCCTGGTCTGCCCCCGGATTTTGGTGCCGATGGGTTCAACTACGCCCGTTTGGCTGTGGGTAAGCGGCGAATTTATTATCCCGCTACAGTATTGGGAAGATAGTACCCAATAAGCACCAGGGTTACACAGTATTCGGGTGTATTATTCTGTCCTTCTCATGCCCGGGAGTTGGTTGGCGCATGAAATAGGACAAATTCTTCGAAAGGACTTTCGCTAGACCCACTGTCAGAACCACTTCATGCTCCCTTTCAAGCTTGACATAAGCCTGCTACTCCGTACATTATTTCGGAACATAGGGTACCTGTTGTCTTGCGCTCGTGTCAACATTTAGGTATGATATGTTATTAGAATTTATCCGGCAATTCAGCCTAGTCTGCAAGAAGAACAGCCTTTGTTCTATTTTTAACATTATTGCAATTTGCACTCCGAACATACTTTTAACTCACGATCTAGCAGTATAGTAGATCAGCAATGGTAGCGTAAAATCACAGGTAAATAGCAAGCAGAGCCCAGCGATGGGCAAGAATAACGAGGTTTGGTGCTAATCAACTGATCGTAACATCAGATCAGCGTTCTGAGTCTTAAAATGACCTGTGGCCAACAGAACTCGCGGGAGGTGAGTTTCTCCGGTCTGGATCACCTGGGAACTGGCTGACAACCCAGCACCCCATATTGTGAAGCCTTCAATCATGTTCTACCAATGCCCCAGTACCATACAAGTATTGCTGCCCCTGTAGCAATCACAGAAGCCAAAATAGCCGCGGCGGGCATCAAAGAGCCCAACATCGCCATGCTGGTCAGCGTCGCAAAGATTCCCCCGGCTGGAGTAAAGGCTCCATACATGTAGGACTGAAATGCAGCAGCAAATGTTCCTTGAAGTTTATTAGCTGACTGTACACCGCTGTCATATCCTTGGAGGAGAGATGACCACGTACCCGCACCAATCCCAATAGGTCCGAAGCCCAAGCAGAGTATCAAGGTACAGACTGCCGTAAACGTGACGGCCCATGCCATGATAATGGCAAGGGTCTCTTTTGTTCGTTTTCCGTTAGTAACCTATCGGGCGATGGTCCGTTGGGACTCACGAGGCTGGGAAAGCCATTCGATCATGGTATTAAACAGGTCGGCCAAACTCTGTAAGCCATGGCTCGAGTCAAGGGGAAGAGGTGCCATGGCTGATTCGGTCGATCGTTCCGTACGTAGGACTCGGGTTCGGTTTGTAGTCGAGGTGGGAAATAATTCCTGATGGAAAGCTAAGAAGATGCAAAATATGGTTGCGCGTTCAGCTAAACGACTGATGATGGTTGCTGCCCAAATGTTCAGAGAAAAATTTAGGGCTTTGGTAAGAATTAATCACTACAACTGTATGCGCGTGTAAGAACCAATCAATTTTTATATGCTATATCTATTTTTCCGATGCAAGGGAGAGCCTCGTGTTATCCCGATGTATTTTTATAGGTTGCAAGCGGGGCCCCTGCATCACCGCCATAACGTGGTGAATAACCAAGTAGTGAGGAGATTACTATTGAGGTATGGCTGAGAAAATGAATAGACATAGATACGCAAGTAAATGCGTCTATGCAGGCTGTTGACTTACTAGAGCTACATTGTGTTCCTCTTGCGTATCAACGGCTTTTAAAGAATATTCATTCTATATACAGGTACGTGCTGAACCCAAGCTTGGTGGTTTGCATAAACGGGCTTGCGATGAATCCTTAACTATATATACATTTTTGGACTATTTGTTCGCCAACTAAAATCTCAATGGTCCAGTTGAGGTGGCTTAAGCCTTGTCGCCCTACCCTATTTCTCTTCATTTAACAATACAAGGAAACTCAAAAGTTATTCTGTTGGTGCAGAATCCTCAATAGACCAGAGATCAATTGCTGGAAAGTAATAGCGTGCTAGTGACTATGACGTATCTTTATTTAATATTACGAAATATGTTCCAGGTTGGAATATCTCGACCTAAATACAATATCACGGAGCTGGAAATCCACTTCAAGACTCTCTTGCCACTTAATTACCTTATAGAATGGCGCAGCCCTCTACCATAGGCCAGAATAAAATACGAACATATTGACCAGGAGTTATTTTATTACGCGACTATGAACGAAACACGCACCGCCTATTTTATTGAATATAGACTGAATTGCAACAATAGCATGTGACAAAACGCTGCGAATGAGCTATACATTCGAGGACGACGTATATATCATAAGCCTACTACCTAGTAGGTATGTGATAACGGGAATCGGCCTTCTGACACGGACCTAATGTAAATAGGTGCTTGACATATGTAATTAAGAGAGTTGGTTCAGCTGTAGAAGCTTATAAAAACGATAGCTAGATAACCTTAAAGTCAAACTTAAAGATGCCGATAATGTGGATAAGGCGCGTTTACAATATTTGATGGGTTGAGCGATAGTATCGATGACAGCCCTAGCGTCGTTACTTTCGATCCACGGTTAGAATGCTGCTGCCATTGATGTGTAAATTTAGGCCGCGAATAACTCAATTTGACAGGTTCTTTATCGCAGCTGAACAATTGAAGAATTTTAAGCATCTTTTTTCTTACCCATGTAAAGCACTGAAGACTCCGACATCGGTTATGATGCTATAGTTGTACACGACACAGCCACGAGGCCCAATTTAAATACATGCTTGATACGCGGGAATGGATGACTAGATGTAAAATGGAGATTTGTTAAGGAAGGCTCTATGTATTATATTGACTTGGCTCATTTGTTGTACATATTCACTTGAGAGCGGCAAAGTTGCTCCACCAGCCCTCCAAATTCAGCTGCAACTGTCCCGGAATCGTCATAATTTTGTCTTTGGCGGCAATCAACCCTTCCACGTCCCAATTGGCCCAAATGAAACGCCCAGCGAGGAAGTCTGATTCGGGGCTTGCAAGCCAGACTGCAAAGTGGGCCATCAGCTCTGGCGAGTCTGTTGGCAGATACTTCGGCATATTGGCCTTGACACTCATGTCGCTATGCACAGTTCCAGGGCTGACATTGAATGCCTTGATGTTCGGGTTCTCGACCTGCAGAAACTCTACCACTGAAGCAGTAGCTATCTTGGAGGATACGTAGGCGCTCATGGGGCTTGAAATGCTTGGACCGACGTTGATTGCGCCGGTGTTCACGCCAATAAAAACGGGCTTTCCTCGAACTGGCTGAGACTGGTTGACAAAATACTTGCCGAGAAGATAGGTACCGAGGACGTTGATTTCATATCCCTTCCACCAGTCGCTCGTGTCACTAGTAGAGATTACTTCAGGCTTGGGCAAGTATGCAGCGTTGGCCACCAAAATGTCGAGAAAGCTGACTTTGTTGATCGTTTGGATGAGGTCCTTGACTTCGTCCTCTTTGGAGATATCGGTCTGAAGGGCGTGAAAATTGGTCTGCGGGTATGCCTTCGAGAGCTGTGACGCATTAGTGAAGACCCATAGAGGTATATGGAGGTGCTAATAACCTTTTGTTCGACCTCGAGGAGAAGGTTGAGTCGTCTTCCAACGAAAAAAATGTGGTCTGCCTTGGCTTTTGCAAAGGCTTCAACAGTAGCAGCACCAATAGCTGTCCCTCCTCCGGTGATGAGAACAGTCTTGCCTGCTACCGAAAGGTGTTTTTGCGTAGGATCAATCACAGGGGCAGGATCATTGTGATATTTGGCAGTAGGATTCGGGAAACTCATTGTTACCAGTTATTGATATGATGTTTATGATGCAATTGAAGAATATTTCGCCCAGTTCTTGTCCTGAAATTGGCTGAGAGAATTGTTAGGCCGCTCTTCGGAAGTTGCGAAGGCAGCATCTTATATTCTTCGAATACCCTGATATGTACTTCCCTTACCCACATTAGGTATTGGGAAAACACTCTATTGATCCTTTATGTTACCGTGTACAGCAGCTATGCCAAATTCATGTGTTGGTCAAAATTTTACATTCGTTGATCGCCTACAAACTAACAAAGGATGTGGAGGATGCTTGCAACATAGGCTGCTCCACCTAGGGGCCTTCTATAGGAGATAATGCGTTTCCTTGATTTCAAATCGTAAGGCATTTCGTTATTTCGGAATTGACGTGACATAATAATTGTTAATACGGAATAAAAGAAATTCAACCAACAAAGACTGGAGATCAATTATCACATCGGAAAGTTATCGGAGCCCTACGGAGCCCTACGGACCATGAGGGAACTTTTTGGTCCGATTTCTTTTCAGCCGCTTTGCGCCGCTTTGTATCGCTTTGTGGGTACAGATTCCCCATTTTGTATACTTGATTGGCCTATGTTGCTTCCCGGCAACAATCCGCGAATAATTATCAAGCATGGAAGTCCTCGAAATATGGAGCGTTTTCTTGTTTTCAACAGTCACCAAGCAGTTGAGTACTATTTTTTTTTTTAACTCAATTTCCTTTGTGATTTATCAGCATACTTGTAATTTCAGGCGTATGTTACTCCTATGAATCCATGCATGTAACCTCAAGCTTTCGACTTCAAGTTGGCGACTTCGGCCCCGCAGCGAACAACAGCGGGTTTTCCCAAGAAGATTGGTAACACACCTCTAACGACATCCTAGGACGATTATCGGTAGCATATCATTTTACTAATACCTATTATTTTCAGGCCTCCTCTGGATACTCTATTTCTTTGTTTGTTCGATTTGGGGTGGATGTAGTAGAGTCTTCTAACGGTTAAACGTAGGTGGAGAAGAGTGGTCACGCACACCGTATCTGCCAGGACAATGCTCAATGGAACTTCCGCTACTCCGTATATGTGGCTAACAGTTTTACTTCTGGTTGGTGACACTATTTTACGAGGCATTCCTACGTTGTTGGTTTGCGAGATATTAACCCTCGAAATAGCCAAACAGGTGCAAGAAGTTTATTTTACTGACAGAACTAAATAGAAATGGTATGCATCTTATTAAATATGAGACGAGCTTAATAATGAAGTACAATGGCAATATTCTAACAGCTGCAGAAACAATGGCCAAAAAGAGAGTTGGCATGGCTCTTATTATTGTAGTTACTCTCTTAGGAAATGACGTTTTTGGCCTGATCGCCTTGATCGGACAGATCTCCCACAACAGTTGGCTCCTCCTCATCCCACCCATCGCGAGTGTCTTTCGGGATGCGAATAAAACACATAGATATAATGATTGATAATCCAGCAAGTCCGATTCCCAGATACAAAGCATGGCGATAGCCATCTCCAATATTGGCGCCGTGATTGTTGGTATAAATCTCGACAGTTCCAGCGAACCCAATTCCCGTGCTCTAACCATAGGCTACCATGGTGTCAATCAATGAACCAGCAATTCCTTGCTGGTGCTTCTTCGCAGTATTGCTTGCGATGATCTGTGATGCTGAAAAGAGGAAATCGGGCCCGTAACTGAGAATAGTGATTGCCGGAAACATCTGCGGCCAGTATTGCTGCTTGTCGGGCATCGTTGCGGTAAGAATGCACGCAACCATGGTGCATGCGCTGCCAATCACGAGAATATACTGGGCATCTAAGAGTGGTACGACCAATCCACTGACTATGGCGGCTGTAGTTCCCCCAATTGCCAGTGGAACAAAAGCAGCAGCACAGAGCAAATTCGTGTATCCTCGTAAAATAACATTCCATGTATTGCTGTACCATACAAAGATACCAACTGACATGAAGGAAATGAACGATGACAATAGCATCGGGCTGGTGGATTTTGCCGTCCATATATCGAGAGGCAAGATTGGGTCGGCCGCATAACGGGCTTCCCAGAGAAGGAATGCGGCAAGATGGAGAACCGCAGCGATCAGCAGCGGGTACTCATATGGCTCCTGCCATCCAACAAATGGAGCTTGACTGTTGCTGAGTGTCAGCTTATGAAAAGGTAACGATAATTGCTGATGAGTGAGAGATAGGCACTGACTTCCAAACAACATTGAAGAGTATTAGTCCAGCAACTCCAAGATAACAGCCGATGTAGTCGACACGTCCATGTTTATCCAAGGGTTCAGTCTCGCTAGGGACAACAATTGCAACGAGTACTGTGACAAGAACACCCATAATAGCACTACCACCATAAATTCAGAGTCATGTTGCATCAATTAAAGGCGTTTTGACCTTACTTACAACGTGAAGAACATGTATTTCCATGGCGTTAGCTGAGCTAAAAGACCTGCGAACACACAGCCAATTGAAGCACCAACGGGGGCCATGGCCCCAAAGAAGCCAACACTCAGATTTCGGAGCTTTCCAGGAGGGAAATTTATTGTTAGTAATGAAATGGCATTTGATACCATGAAAGCACCTCCGATTCCAGCCAATGTTCGGAGTGCAATCAGCGCGACAATGTTGCGCGCAAAGCCTGAGCCCAGTGAGAATATCGACCACCACAAACATGCTGTCACAAGGACATTTTTATGACCATAGATGGCACCAATGCGTCCGCCAATTAAAACGAAAGCACCTTGTGTTAATCTAGGGACAGTATTAGGAGGTAAAAATAAATTCGCTCCTTTGGGTTTGACGTTATGGGCACGAAGCCGCGATCCAGCTTGCCTTATTTGTTGCTTTGAGATCGTTGGCGATAACATTCGAGGCGAGAATTCCAGCACCAAAAGGAATCATCTATTAATTGGTTTAGTAATAATGTCGAGGCAGTATAATAAAGTAGTTTTTAGCCCACGCGAACCTGAACTAGCTGTGTAGTAATAATAGATGCTGAGATCACTATCGCTCTTGTTGAGCCTAGCTTGGCCATGTGTTGTATATACATTTTATTGGCATATATCAATTCTCTAAGAGCTTGACAAGAGAAATTTCTCGCAGTCTGGAAATTGAATGGGAGTTAGGTGGCTCGCAATACTTGGAAAAATAACAGTGGAAAGGGTATAGTACGAGACAGAATCTCTTTCGATCCCACGTCATACCTTTCATTCTCGTGTATGTGGAATCATTACTTGTGGGGTTTCAGACACCCTATTATTAATTTATGAAGTGACAAGAAAAGTACTCAGGGGAAAGAGTCTTGGCCGAAGTCGCTAATGGTGTCTGGATAGGGGGGTTATGTGGGTTTCTACATGTTGGCACTGTTTTGGTGTAAATTTAAGATCTATTTCCGGGCCCGTTTTGCGTTTTAGAGTTCGGAGAATACCCTGTTTGATCACATTAAATCCGGCCATACAATGGTCATTAATCTTGGATGTAGTAATAACTATGTGGTGGGCGGAGAGGTATATGCTTTTTACGATATATTGGCGCCAAACTGTCAATTCCATCAAAATACAACACCAATACTCGATTGATTCCTTCTTGTGGTGATAACACACTCTTGAATCTAAATGTATTGCTATCAGGAGTAGTAAAAGTAGTTTTTAGTTGCTTTTATCTTTAGGTATGTATTTCTAGTTGGTTGTTTGAGCGAATTTTCTATTCGTTCACGGCACCTTCCAATGAAATGTCTAACTACTCGAATGGTAAATAATCGCTTAATTACGGAGAAATTTATTTATTAACACATAATATACCTCATTAACAGACTCGATATTTCCGCGAGAGCTTTTGGTCAGCTTGTAAACATTTGTCATCCCAACTCCCCAGATCCTTAATATCTAGCTAGATTAGGATAGTGGATAGGGGAATAGTTGCCAGCTTAGTTGAACACACCACTCGAATTCTAGGGTTGAAATCCTTCCCTCAGTTTAGACGAGGACTTGGCTGACGCCGCTTTAACATACGCAGTCCTCGAGTGACTGCTGAGCACTGCCTAAGCTTCGCATGATGGAAAGAGAAAATTAGTTCCCTACCCTATTATATTAGTTAATCGTATGTAATGTCAAATGAGGAATACTCTGCTAGGCTGTCTAATTATCTAAATTATAAACACATCAAACTACTCATTCTCGAGGTTGTTTAGAGGTCGACTTGACTGCTGAAACGGATTTTAATACTTTAGGTTTTAGCAATCCCCATTTACGAAAGATTTTCGTTGATGGATGCTTCTTTTGTTTAATTACTTAATTACTTAATCATGAATATACAAAAGCTCCTTGTATCCCTCACCAAGGCATAACTTGCTCTATGATTATCCAATAATCTCCCTATTAAGCTTTTGCACTGAATATCTATTGTATGGTGAGTAGAAATATGAATAATTAAATGGTTTATCGACGCAAGCTGATTGCCACGACTGTTTACTATATATCTGATCCGATTGACTTACTTCTTCCTAAAATAGCATTCACAATCCCGACAGCACTATCAGCACTATAGCCGAAATCGAAGACATGAAGGGGGAGAAACAACCAAGAGAGGGGGAGAATAAAGATTTCCATCTTGTATTCCTGGCCTTAATTGTGTCACCATCGATCCGGTCACTAGCATCATTGTGGTGCATTGGATTCAAACTTCCCGCTCAGCAACATTGGGGAGGGAAGCCAGGCCCTGATCAACCTCAGAGTACACGGCCACGTGGTATTAATCTTCGATCAAAATCACCATTAGATTCTAGTTTAAATTTAGCCTCAAGCGCTAATAGGGTTCATGTGTGATGGCAAAAGATACTAGGGCCAATCTATTCAAGATGGCGATGGCATCATCCAATCGTTACGACTCTATCCTTACCTAGGTTGATGTGCATCAGCCTGATCTAGTTCGGCCCCAGAAATATATGCCCTACAGCTTTGGCACCACCGGGACCTCCATCGGCTTCGATAGGCAGTGGCGCGACCTCATCACCGTGTGGTACCCCTAGGCAATGGATACTGAGTCTATAACCCGGCTAATGCGCTTCCATTCACCAGATTCGTGGAGTCCGTTCACTTTAGGGGAGATCAATCCCTACACTTACTGCTTAAGTGACACGGCTACCTGCGTTGACCCCAGTGGCTACTGGGAGTTTTTCAAGAAAGACAAATGATTTAAGAAGCATTGGAAGATGGAATCGGCACAGGCAGCAAGCATTGTGGTGGGAGTTCTAACAGCCGGCCTTTCTGTGGCGGTTCAAATAGGAGTCAGTGTTGTAGTCGGGCTGTAGCCGAGGCTAACTGATATGTTGCGAATGGCGCAATCGATGGCATCCTCATAACTTGTTAATCGGTCTTTACATATGCGTGATCGACGACGTCACCAGGGCTACTACTGAGCTTGGCGTGAAGCCCTTGCCAGGGATTTCTGGGACGCCCCCAAGAAGACCTTCAAGAAGGTCGTTAAAGGCGCTATCAAGGGCGCTTTTCAAGGGGCCTTTTTCTCTAGCGTAGTCACAGCTCCCGTCATGTTACCAGCCAAAGGTTCCAAACCATTGATAAAATTAATTATGTAAAGTGCCAAGCCCGCATCCTTCTCTGCCCGATAAGTTAGGTCTGAGAAATGCACGGTTGTCAACGGCGAGAAACATGCTTCGTCCTGCGCTCAAAGGAGCCTCGCGTTGGTAGAACCTGGTTCCTCCTCCTTCCTGAGCTCCGGCGGTGAACGCGCAGTCACTGGTGTACTGGGTTAAGATGCGTATTCCTCTCGTTGGGTTCGTCATAGTATAAGCAGTAAGATGCAGGCAATAGTTCCATTGACATCCTTGAACAAATGACAATCACTCATAGGTCTCTCAGACTGGATATACAGGCGCTGGATCCTACGGATTCCAAGATTATACGTACATGGTTTATTTTCAGCCGCATCTTAATTGGAATAAATGAGAAGAAAAAGCAAAGAACAAAAATTAGTATGCTCTTTCTCCAATCATTCAAACGTGTTATACCATGCAATTCCGAATTCCAACGTGATCGGTAGCGAAATGACAATGCTAAAGACATAGCTCTTACTCTGAATGGTCCAAAAAGCTTGATGTTCAAAATTGGGCACCGCGAAGGATGGAAGGATTCCATCGCTTATGGGCTCCACATGGCAGATTACAGGCTGAAAGACGGTCTATTAACCCAGCGTATAGAGCGTATTATAGCTTATTTCTTAGAGTTTATGGAGCACCGAGCGTATTACGCACGCGTATTGTAGCTTCATGTTCGCGGTCTTGTGCGATTATTAGCTTGAGCGATATGGCTACTTTGTAAAGCCTCTGGTATGTGCTTCATTTATACATATATATATACCCGCCCTTCCTACTTTTTGTTGTCGAAAATGCACTTGCAAATCAGCGACACTCTTTTTACTAAACCCTGCAAACCACCACCTTGATTGGCCAAAACACAACCATCAAGGTGTTTTGCGACTCCCCGCCGAGACAATGGTATCTACACTGTTACTAGGCGCCCTGTTGCTTCTCCCAGGCGTTTCTATTTCTGCGAGTGCCTGTTCTGAACGACCTCATGGATATTGCAAACAGCTGGATATTCCGGTACATGTCACCGCGGACACTGCGATTTATAACATACCAAGGGTAGACAACGACATCGAAGCGGTAGCGTGGGCAATCTATGATGCTACTTGGACTACTCCACACGGCCCCGAGAACATCATCAAGAATACGACAACTTCTGAGACCTTCAAGATTCATGCCCAGCTGTGCATTCCCAAGTCTAAGAACGGCAAGCAGAATACGTTGCAGATTGCCACACATGGAGTACACTACGACTCCAGATACTGGGATTCGGAATACAAGCCGGAGAACCACTCTTATGTGGAAGCAGCACTCAAAGCAGGATATTCCATCCTCACATACGACCGTCTGGGAGTCGGCCAATCTGATAAACCAGATGCCTACGATGTGGTCCAAGCACCAGTTGAACTGGAGATTCTCCGTCAATTGACTCTGATGGCCCGCAATGGCAGCCTGTATGAGTTTGCGGGTCATGCGAAGCCCTCTGATGCTTCTTTCAAAGGGTTGGCAACCCCTCGCAAGGTCGTTCATATCGGACATAGCTTTGGCTCCTTCCTTACCTCTGCCTTCATCGCAAGATACGGCCCTCTTAGTGACGGAGCTATCATCACCGGTTATCTGTATACCGAAAAACTTGCGAGCGCCGGTTCTACATCTTTCAGCGTCGAATATGCTGCCACGGGATCACCTCCTTTCAACAGATCAAGCGGCTATGTTGTGTGCCAGAGAGATGGCATTCAAAACATCTTCTTCGGAGGCAATCCCAAAACCGCTTTCACGGAAGAATTGCTTGACTACGGTATTAGCATCAAACAGCCTGTCCCGATCGGAGAATTCGCCTCGGCCTTCTCGCTGCTTGGAAATGTCGGACCCTCCTTTAGGGCCCCTGTGCAATTCTTGCTGCCTGAATTTGACTTTTATATCTGTCGAGGTGATTGCCGGAATTTGGTCAACCTGACGGCGTTGAACGAAACCTACCCTCACGCTACTAAGATTGAGGTGGCCTTTCAACCGAACACTGGGCATGCATTGCCACTCCACAACAATGCCACTGCTGGTTTCCAACTCATGTTCGACTTCTTTTCTAGATATAAGCTATAATTGGTGCTGTTAACATTTTGCGTTTGTTGTCCTACGGAATCACCATTGCCCCGGGGTTAGACTACTCACAAATGCTAGTATAATTATCTTTGTACATAGGGAGATGCTGAGCTAGCCGATAATTGAACTAGGAAGTGAACCTATTAATTTATTTATTAATACCTCATCTGCCTCGTAGTCCACAATGCGTCGGTGTACCAATGCCCGGTACATGAAACGAAGACTTTGATGATCTTGATGAAGGATCACGACAGCAATGCGCTAGACAGATATATAACTGCAAATACGAACTATAGCTAACTACCTACCGAGCCCTTAAAGCCTTCTTCCCCCGCACTTGTATTCCTGACTCTATTGTCGGAATGGTCGCCTAGCCAATTGGTGCTATAGATCCTTACAAGACACACAATGGACATAGGAAACCTGGATTTAAGCATCACTACTGACTGTGGATACTACTCAAGCTATTTGCAAATGCCACTAATTCAAATTCCCAAAGATGAGAAGAAAAAGAATTTCAGAAGTAGTAGCTATCTATTGGACAAATAATAGACTCTAAAATATAGATCCTCGTTCGCCCGCATGCTAAGTTCTGTGTATATCCAATAGTCTCTCGACGAAGATGTAGCATCGTTTCAAGTGTAACTCTATCATCCCAAATCTACAACCTCAAAGGTGAGAACGCCATCGGCAGCCGTTGAATAAGTGCAGGTGCTTTGTGTTTAGACCTCGACTGCCTGAACTCTCCCAAACATTGTACTAATATCGTCGTTTGTCTTTTGTTTCAAAGGTCTTGTAAACGTGATTCGTTCCCATTCTATAAAATGATTAGCACCAGCTGTCTCAGACAACAAGGAAAGCAGCTAGGTTAGCGACTTACCGAAGAAGGATTTGATCCATTCCTTGGGGGCAGCTCCCACAGAATCATCCCACATTGTGACCAAATATAAAGCTGTCGTCCCGGTGCTGCCCATCATCTGATTCTCAGACGCATTGAATTTATGATTGGCCCTCTTGGCATCTGCTACGCGCGCAGCCCTCGCTTTGGCCGCCTGTTCCACAGTCACATACTTGGACATGAGATCATGCCCAACATGACTTAGGCCTAGTCTCTTTGCTGTCGTCGCCCAAATCTTTGGGTTAAAGTGTAAATCATCTCCAAGGTGGTAGTCGTTTCGTGATAATGAACCATCAAACTCGATACAATCATGCTTCGCCAGATCTGCGAGATTGAATGTTGACGGGTTGCCTGTGGTTGTTAGATTGCAGATTTGGGCGCCTTCAAATAGTTCGACGAAGGTGTCAGGAGCATAGTTGTATGCATCTGAGGCAGCAGCTTGAAGAGTCGGCAGATCAATGTTCTTTCCGGATCGAGGAAGCCAATTGTGATTAGCAAGGGCATTCAGACCGGGGCAAGGAGATCGGCCTATGATCTTTTATTAGGCGTCTATGTATGTAAGTCATGGGGTTTTGTTTTCGTAATTCACTGTCTCTAGGTCCTGCAGGTTGCCATTCGTGTCCCTTTACAGGATGGTTGGGCAGCCCAGCGGCAACACTGCACAATGCGATAGTAAAAAATAGAGTTTTCATGGTGGGCTGATTGTATGGTGTTTTGGTTTGCTAGTGTAGCTCTAACTGACAAAATAATGGAGTTTCGACAACTTTATATCCAAGCTAGACTGCGTTGTTTATCTATATAATTCTCACCTTATAGGCTCGCATTTCCAAATATCCCAAGTTATCGTGGCACAATAACGCGTATTTCAGGCACCTAATTAACAAGGCGTACGTATAAATGGCCTGTCCGTCGGGGATCAGCAGAGCGTATTCGCTCGGCGGGGATTTTTGCACAGCCTAGATACTACCTTGAAGCTTTGCACAATCCAGCAATACTCCGTAGCTCCCGCCGACTCAGCCCTCTGCTAAGCCGGTTACAGACAAGGCGCTCTGCTTCTCATGTTAAATTCCCTTGTAATGGAGTGGATTTTATTTGGACGCTTCTACTCCGCACGTCTGGTAGGATTACATTTTGTGGAGAGATGCAGCCCTAGGAATACGCTCTGTGGCTTGTAGGATGCGCTTGTGGGATCGTGGGAATACGCTCTACGAACGCGCCCGGCGAGTAGCTTTTATGAGTACGAATTTCTTACCTATGTAGTTTCGCATCGATGAATGCATTGCAGAAAACTTTTGTTCGGCTTGATTATAATTCGAAACTACATCTTGCACGCAGTATCATTTGGCAAAATACTACGTCGGTGTGTATGGAAGGGCCTGCAGAGGTTTTTGAGTTGGTGCATACCACTTGACTGTTCTAATCAGATTGTATTCACTCTGTTCATCTAGTAAAGAAAGCGTTGTGGCCTATTCATGCCTTCGCCTTTACTTGTGATATTTGAAGTGTTGAAGAAATTTTGTCATCGGTGTCGTACCCTCGGAACATTACCTATGGTGGTCAGCACCGTACTGTAAACAAGTATTCCGGCGCATGCGATCCGACGGCACCCAACAGTGAAGGTTAGCTCAATTCATTGGCCTCCCATTCACCATGGTGCTATTGAATATGTCATCGTTGCTTTATACCAGAGCAACGTAGCTCTAGGGATTCCTGAGTATTGCGTTACGAGTTTCCACTCAATCAGAAGTTCTCAATAAAGTGCCAGCTGCTTCTACAAAGAATCCCTGCCCACACACCAGGCTAAAGATTGACGTATAGCCTATTCACAATTGGGAATCTATCTCCTCATCTCATGATCTTACATCGATGCTTCAAACTATAACAAGGATTTCTGAATTCCTTTGCCAGTCTTTTTGTAAGCATGCCATGACTCGGTAATTGTTTCTAAAGTGTCTGTGATATCAATTATCAGTTTTTGGCCCTTGGATCATAAATCCTCCCCTCAGTACTTTTATCAGCTTTTAGTACACACAACACTTAAGTTTGTGAAGGCATACCAGACTCCTGAGATATGAATGCATGGAGTTTCTGACTAACTCTCTGACTAAAACATACATTGCTTGTTGTAGGCGCTATCTAGGGATGTGGCATGGCTTAACCTGAACTGTCACTGTAGAATCAGATCATTGCTATATACAATTGGATCGGTCCCATCTAAGTTAATGATCAACAAACTGGAGGGCTGTCCCGAGGTTATTCCCGTCTTTAAACCTGATTCGACGTTTTGAAGCTCGTTGCATGTTAATTAGGCTCGAGTCAAGCCGTTTCAAGTCAGGAGCTGCTGTTAGGTGTCCAAACAGCTATTAGTGCCTTTGGATGATAGCCTGATTGTGCTATCTATTTCGTCTAGTTCAATGAGTATGCTATTTTCTCCTGAATAATGGCACAAGTTTACATGGATTATCATGAGGTTAAGATCTTTTTTTAATGCTTTGACTTGAATGATTAAGGTGCTGCATCTTTATAAGATGGATAAATTCGTTTAGACGCTTCACAGTGAACATACGTAGGACGAGTATATACTCTATTCGTATTGTTTCTGCCATTTCTTCAGCTGAGAAAAATCCGGCCGGATTCACTGGGGTTAGCGCCACAACCCCTGGGCTTCCTGCAAGTGTCGCATCGATCCCACAACCAACACGCAGCAACAGCACCGCGGTCCTTCGCTCAGTTACCGATTCACCAATTTGTTAGGGCTCAATTTTGTAATCGAGCATCTGAATCTGTTTCATTAACGTATACAAAGGCATCGACCCAAAATTGATGCCAATGAGTTGATCAGTCACGGTGTGCGCAACTAACCAAAAAGCTATCCGTTGTAGATATTGAACATTATTAGCGTGTGAAAGCTGAAAAGAAATCAAATAGTGTGGAGTTCGGTGAACAATGGAAGGAAAATCTCTGTGCCTTGTTGGTTAGCAACCGGGCATTTGCCACCAGATACGCTAAAAACCAGGGTATTGCACAGCCCTGTGCCCTGTCTTTGCTGCATTATCAAGTCGACAAGTAACTTCCATTGGGCATCATGAGATGAGTTCCATGATTCGAGTTAAGGCTGGGGGCTATGGGCTCAGCTGATGGCTGAGTACTATTTCGGCGTTTGCAGCCGAATTAGCAGCAGATTGAACAAACCAACTTTCGGAGTTTCTGCGTTGGGTTCATACAAGTACATTCGTACCTTATTCCAAATACCAAGGCCCCAAATGAGGGATGGTGTATTACTTCGCATGCTTGAATAGCGTCATAGCAACATTAGCGTAACTCTTAAAATTACCTTTAAATATGCTTTCACACGACTACTCCTCCGAGAGTTCGACCACAGGTTCAATATCATTCTTCCAAACATGTCTACATTTCTATTACACAACACCAAGGAGTTTAGACAGCGTCGATCCCATGAAAAGTCGAGAAAGGGTTGCATCAGGTGCAAGAAACAGAGAAAGAAGGTACTTCACGACTTAAAGCTTGATATACTGAAGGCGTTTACCTTTACTGACAACACAATTAGTGCGACGAGGCCCGTCCTACCTGTTCTCGCTGCCAGAAGCGAAATCACTGTTGCCGATATACCGTCCAAAACGACCCCTTTGCTTCAGAATCGATAGATTTCAGCCCTGAGCAAGACCCTCTGCTGTCGGAAATCCCGGACTTGGGAAGTTTAAATTTCACCGAAGCCAGCCCAAGCAGCTCTGAAGCACACTCAGATGACACTTACTCTGGCGATTCGAGCTTCGTCAGCGCATTTGCATATGATACCCCTGCATTTTTGGAGGGGTTGCAACCGTCTCATGCTTTGAACTCTGAGGAACTGGAGCTGCTAAGTCACTATATCACACATACCAGTCGATCCATCCCCTTCAATGCAGAGGAGTTGCATGCTCTTCATGTGGGGATTCCGAATCTCGCATTTGGCAGCGGGCCAGTCATGGGCTCAATACTGGCACTGTCGGCAGTTTGCAAATGCTACGACATTGCAAGGCACTCGCCGGCGCCTCTAGAGAGAGCCGATGAGCTTAAAAAGCTTCTTGTTCTAGCAGATGACCACCACAGAAATTCGCTTCATCAGCTACAGGCAGCCATCTATGGCGACCATTTTGACACAGTTCTGGCTAATGCTGCATTGATGGTACTGTACGCGTTGTCTAGCCACTGTGTTCGGGTATTGTTAGCCAAGAAAGCAATGCGAGGCGGGACAACGCTGTCGAGCGAGATGTTGCCATTGCAATCGCAGTGGATAACATCCATTCGTGCTGCACATGTAGCGTATGTTGGGCTACAAAACAGCGCGTACAGCGACTTGGATGAGGGCTTGCAGAGCCCACGTTCAGTTGCAACTGACGATGGTGCCTTGCACGGAACCCCCCTGCTGGGAGATGATTTATACACTCCTGAAGATGGCCCATCAGAAGGGACGAGGAAGCTCCTGCTGCCGATCGTGTCTGCGACATACAGGACTGCCCTGGAAAAACTCGATGCACGAGCTCGAATGGTCTGGAGGGACCAGTGCGACTCCAGTTTCCACGCGCCAAACTTCAACGATTCTGGGCTTCAAGCATGTCTTACATCTCTTGAACTTCTAGAGGAGCTGTTTGCTACAGTATTTACTAGTGACCAGTCAATGTCTGGACCCTCTCACTCGGCATCTGGTTCATCGCGTCGTCACCTTGGCAAACTTGAACAGGCCTCGCCGTGGCTGAGGAATTACTTGGCTCGCGTCACCTCAGTTACGCCATCTAAGCTATGGAGACGTACAATCACGGCTTTCCTGAACCACGTACCACTCGAGTATCTACAGCTCGTTCAATCAGCCCTTGATCATATGCCAATAGCGGCACAGCAAACTGGTTCTTCGTCTTCCGAAAACCCTGTGCCGCTTAGTACAGCGCAACAGCTAGCAATAAATATCTTTGCCCACTGGCTGGTCCTCGTTATGCTTCTAGATGGTGTGTGGTGGATTGGTGGTATCGGACAGTGGGAACTGGGGCGGATTCTCTCATCTACAGAAGTTCAAGGGTGGATTACCGGATCTACAGGGACGGGCGACGCATGGTGGCCAGAAAGCATGTATGCTGTTCAAAAAGCAATTGCGGAACCTATAGAATAATGATAGCGGTCATGTTTACGGAGTACAATCGGGATAGCAAGGTTAATATAGAATATTTATAGAGGTTATGGTTAAAATCGGGATAGAAGGGTTAATATAGTATAATTTAATGGCCATCATGTTTTATATATGCCAAAGAGATGAAAACGTTGAGGAGCAAAGAACTGTCGTGATGAGCATCCATGGATTTGAAAAACAAGTTAAATGTCATTTATGCTATTTGATGCATTGCAATCGAACGCTTATTAGCCTACTACCTAACCATAGCAGAGAACTCCGCACATTGTGAGGCATCGGGTTGGAATGAATGAAATCTCATCTGTAACATTTCTTATTGCCCTCAGAATTCATTAACACTAGTTGCCTATTTGTGACCAAATCTATCGCCTATAATTTCTACATTCAGCAACATGCATGTGCATGTCGGTGCTTATGCCTATTTTTCTTGGTGTTGTTGCTGCCTTAAATCCTACTACTACTGCCTTATCGCTTTTTTCGGAGTAATCCTTCGGCCTTAACGGCGTTTCATAGTATTTCTAACCCCTCTCCAGGCTTCCACCAGGGACAAGTACTATTCGTATGAAGGCGGTGGATAGATATTAATCTCTGGCCTTCTCCTGCATTCAAAAACTTGCACAAGTCATAAGCACATGGGGTGAACCCTCTGCCAGTACGCTCGAACAGATTTATTCCCATATATAACTAGCTGTACTTTCTCAACTTCGCATCTATCAGAGATGATGCAATCTACAAATGTAGTACAATCGTAGTAGACGCGGAAGTCTACAAATTTATCCAATAAGAAGAGAAAAGCGCAAGGCGCCTGCATTATTTGTATACCAATGTAGAGTGCGCGTCCATCTCTTGTCGCTGCCTAGTTGCTGCACATTCAGCCTGACAGAAATTTTCAGCCCAACTTCAGCGGCTGAACAAATTACTCTTTTTCATGCTCCCGATAGTTCGTCCAGTCCCCAAGATAGTTTCTCGCCGGATCAATTGTACATGCAATGAGCAACGCTTTTATTAGTCAATCGCGCTGAAACAATGGAGGCGAATGAGTTGCATCTCGTTATTGACAAGTTCCTTGCGGAAGACACGAATCCTTCTGAAAAAGAATTGTTCCAATCGAGCAGCTATGATGATGTACTACACGACATTAATTCTATTCAGTCGATCCGAGAATCGACGAAAAATATGATGAACATGAAGCGGATACATTCGTTTCTCACTGGTATGGAGCATTTTGAGAAAGTGCTGATCAAAATCGAGTTTCAAAATGTCGCAAAGGTCATGGCATGCATTTGGGGACCTCTCCGATTTCTTTTAGAGGTATACAGAGCACAAATCTACTAATTCCGAGTTTGCACAAGCTAACATTGCTAACATCGTGCAACATAGTTTACAAATCGCACAGACAGAGAAATGGACAACTTACTAGACGCATACGAGAAGATAGGAGACAAGCTTCCATTGCTGTACGAGTATGTACAGCTGTTCATCGCAATACCTGATTGTGCAACATTTTTGGTACACATATATCAAGACGTTTTTACCTTTCATCAGGTTGCATATAAACTTTTCTCTCTCCGGCCTGCTTGTAAGATCAGCTATCGCGCAATAATATCATGACAAGGACTAATCTCTTCCATAGTATTCCAGAAGATATATAAATCCACCTGGAAAGCTTTGACTGATACCTTTGATCACTTAGCAAGTTCCTTGGAAAGCCATAAGAAAATTATAGAGGAAAGGGGATTCCCTTTTCGGAACCCTCGGGCTCCATTAGATCTCGATGCTGAATTGGCGCCAGTGGAATTCTGGTCAAACGGCAATCAAAATTGGGAAAGTATTAGGAGGACATTTTTAGAATATCCCCAAAATGTGAAGAAACATCGGGGCAACTTTGAAGAGAAGGCGAAAAATGAGAAAGAGCAGACGAGAAAGAAAGTTTTGGCGTGGATTTCGGCATCAAAGAAGACGCCATTGCTTCACAAAAAGTTCCAGGATACTAGAGCATGTCCCGATACTGGCCGTTGGCTTTTCAAGAAATATAGCGAAGTCAGCGATTGGATGACAGAAGATCCGCCACCCGATTCTGCCATCTGGCTCCAGGGCAGTAGAGGATTTGGTAACGATCTCTTTTGGCAAATTTAAGATATCACCAGCTAATAATATTCAGGTAAAACTGTCTTGGCGTCCCTGCTAATAGACGAACTGGGAGACCTGCGTACTGAAAAGAAGAAATACGCGATTCCACAAGAGAGCAAGATATGCTACTTTTATTGCCAAGAAGAAGACTCTGATCATCGCACCTACCTTGGCATTCTTAAAGGAGTTCTCCATCAAATGGTCGAGTCTAATGAATATCTCTTGCCTCTCTGCAAGGAAAACATTGATGCAAGTGGAAATCTAACAGATACAGCAACTGCGGAAGCTCTCATCAAGAACTTCTTCGAGTACAATACCCGGCAATACATAATCATCGATGGAATAAACGAGTGTGAAATAGTAGAAACACGCAAAGCAGCAAGCTTCTTCATGGAACAGGTCACAAAGTGCGACAACCATATCAAGCAGGGCCGATTGAGGGTGCTATTTATGAGCCAGCCAATTCCGGATCTTGCCAGAGCGAATATTATGCCAGAAGATTCTGCTTGCGTTCAACTTAAGGCGACTGATAATGCAGAGGATATTCGGTCCTATGTGAAGAAGAGGATTCCAGACTTCTCTGAGGAGCGCGCAACAAACAGCGGCTTCAACCTATCTGAGAGCGACAAAGAACAGATCGAGAGTATTATCTGTCGCCGAAGTGAAGGTATGTTATATATATAAGCTGTCTCAGATTAAATTTGTCACAATAACCTCTGCTGACAATGAACCCAGAAATGTTTCTTTATGCCCATCTAGCTATTGAGTATCTTCTACAGCAACCAACAAAAGAGGTTCTAATAGAGAAAATAAAAGAAGAAATGGCACCCAAAGAGCTCTCACAGATGTAAGTTGGCAATTGGACGGGGTTCGCCACAGGTGCAATGAGAAAATTAATGTTATCTGCAGATATGAGAAACTTTTGGGAATAGTTCAGACTGAGCTGCTAAAACTTGGAGCGGGAGAAGCTCACTGGAATATGGCAAAGCTGCTTCTAGGCTGGTTGGTTTGCGCAAAACGTCCCCTCAAATGGCACGAAATGCAATCCATTCTGTCCTATGACCCTAAATTACAAAAGGTGGACTTTGATAACAAGATGCTGAGACAAGATTCCAGCAAATATCTTGGATCACTGGTCCATGTCCTCGAAGGTGGCCATATCCGAATTATTCACTCTACGGCAAGAAGGTAAGCAACGATTGATCCGCCAAGTTCGCAATGGCATCAAACTGACAGGCCGCTAGCTACATCATCCAGAATCAGTATATCAATGAGCAGGCTGTCCACTGCGAACTTGCAGTGCTATGTCTGAGATACTTATGCCTAATAGGCACCTCCAGTACTTATGAAGATACTGAACGGCAAAATAAAGTAAAGCTCGGCTGGTTTTCCTTTCAAGATTACGCCTGTTCACAATGGCACAGCCATATCAGTACAGTAATTTTGAAGTGTGGCGAACTCTTTTATGGAGATAATTACAGCCAGAGCCATAGAGAGATGTTTGGTTCTGCGTTGCAAGACTTTATGGACCAAAATCGCGAGGGCCTCAAGAAAGATCTTCACCGGGATTTTAAGAACAAGAAGCCAGCCGAACTCGACAAATTCTCAGCACTCTCGTTTTATGAAAACCTTTGCACCTTGTGGAATCACATTTATACTCATCAGAGAAATACATTCGACGTACGAAACACTGTTGGGATCGATAATATCGAGAAAGCTATGCTCAATAACAGAGCTTCGTTGGAGACCAACTTCGTCCCCGGTGATAACGCCTGCCTCAACGATAAGATAGCGGATTACTATGGCCTCAATCTCTTCAAGTGCAAACGACTCTTGTGCGATTTTTTCCATGTGGGTTACGAGAAGAAAGAAGATCGCGAAGCCCACAACAACCGGCATGACAGACCGTATCAGTGTTCTTTAAGATGTAATGCCGCTCCGATCGGGTTCACCTCTAAAAAGGACCTGGAGAGACATGTGCGGTCCTATCATCCCGAATTGAGCAACGGACCAGCCGCTTTCGAATCATTACGGGCGAGGACTGGTACGAGGGAATTTCCTTGCAGTATATGTGGCAAGAAATTTACACGAAAGATCACTCAGATTGGTCACGAGAGAAGCCATTTTGGAGAGCGCCCGTACAAGTGTTCACATATGGGCTGCCATAAAGCATTTACGAGACTGAGCGACTGCCAAAGACACCAAAAGATTCATAGGAGAGAAGGATAAAGATTCAGGGTTTTATTTTCATAGAAATTGACATATCGACATTTATTAAGCTTTCGTTTTAGTTGTCAATCCTCGCCTCTAGCGTGATTTCTTGCCAGCCTACATCTTCCCACATCGTCATATCCTCAAAATTAACCAGCCCAATCCTTCGGTAAAGCTTGCTGCCAATGTCAACTACAAGTAAACCTACGCCTTTCTCTATATGTGTGCCTATCTGTACTGTCCCCAATAACAAGTATTCTAGATCATCAAGTCCCAACCCCATCTCACGAAGCTCAGCGATAGGATCAATTAGATCCGCACCCTCCACGATCTTGTCAATCTTTTCATCGGGTATCTCACTTACTTTAAGTATACGACATTTCAGTACTACCGCTTGTATAGTTAATGATTTGACCACGGCATCTTCAGTGGAGATGGACCCTTCATAGAGGATCACGCCATCCAGAGATGCCCACGACCAGCTTGGCGCCCGTTTGAGATTTCGCTTTTCTTCTCTCTCACTATCCGGTTTATGCCAAGCCAGAAGGTCTATGAACCATTTTTTCCAGAGTCCATATATGCTTGTATCCCGCCATAGTGTTTCAAGCTCGGAAGTTATGCCCATGACTGCTTTAAGTTTGTCCGCTGGGTCAGTAAGCTTGCGATCTGTGTATTGTTGGACGATGGTTTTCCAGAGGTATAGCTTATCATGTTCGAGATTCCCAAAATAGGGCTCAGCGCCATTGTCGAAAACTGTCCATGGAAGACTCTCCAGTGGTTGTAGATACTCGAGCCCGCTTGTAGAAACGCTCCGGAGGTCCATTTCTTTGCATTGCCATAAAAGCTCATAGTCGGAGAATATTAACATCCTTGATGACAGCATGAACTCTTGTAATGTCCATCCTCTCTTGTCCAATGGATGGTCGGGCTCGTATGGTCCTGCCGATAGGTACACAGTACCTAACACATTATTTGCCATTGGGATATGGACTTCGTAGTCTGGGCAGTAAGGTGGTATTTTCTGGGCAAGAAATCCATGTGCCGCGTTCTCGGAAGAGGAAGCCGCAATAGTTACGGAAGCATTCTTGTAAATAGATGCCATGCGCGAAATTTCTGTACCTTTGTCCTGAGCACAATCTTGGATGATGCAAAGGGCATCAATCCAAAGATACCGAAAGCCGAGTTTACGAGTTGCAAAGATGGCATCCTGTATAGACTGCTGAAGGCTCTTCAATTCAATACCATTCACCAGCTCTTCGAGATTGTCTCTCCGTAGTTGAAGTGGTTTCGCTGTAGGATCGAGTTGCTTTCCCCAGCAATAACTCAAAGCAAGGTATTGAGCGTGGGTGTCCACATCGTTGACCCTCAGTTTGACTGTGGGGTGAGCGTCTTCTGGCTTGCCAACATCGAGAACTCGGAGCGGAAGGACGGTGTCGCGGGAGTATTGGCAATGTTTGTGAGGGTTTTTGGGGTTCATGCATTTTTGTATGAGAGCTCTTGCGGCGGAAAATACAGCAGAGCTTCCGACATTTCTGCGAAGAGGTCTTTGTCGTACAATTTCAGCAATGGGGTCGTCTAAACTTTGTCAGATTGTAGCAGCCTATAGTTCATTGAACGAGTACTCACCGCTTTTCGCAAATAAATGGATTGTGACTGTAAATTTTGTGGGCTCAGATTCAATGGCGGCTTCAAGCCCGTAGATTCCTATCTGTTGACTATTCGGGGCGGTGTTCAAAGACTGTGGAACTCGAAAATTCCGAAGTATTAGGCGTTGCTCATGAGCCCAATCATCCTCATGCTCTTTGCAGACAACGAACAAGATCAATTTGCACATTCCACAGCCTGCATCAGCGGAGGCCATGCAGTCAGTCCGATTCCGATGCCAGAATCCATCAGGTGAGTTGAGAGACTCAAGGCCCTTTTGAGAGAACATCAGTGAGCATAATTCACAGGAGAGATTTTCCGAGCGTGGCCGAGATCTTCTGAGTTGAGCATTGTTAGGCTGGTACGTGCTACTGTCGGAATTAGATCGCCGCCGTTTTTGCCCGACCTGTCCAGCCGCTTTTGGCCTTAAAGTCAGTGTGATTGATGCCATCAAAGTCGGCGGTGAAGAAATTAGTAAATGTTTCTTATTTTTGTGTTGGGTTACACAAGGATCCGTGTCTGGTGACTTTGCTGCTATGTTTATTGTATGAATACAAACACACGCACAAGTACAGGAGCAGGTTGATCCATTTGGTTAAGCATTTCTGTCAACTTTCGTTTGCGACAATAATAAATTCGGCCTTGCCGCCCAAGGCTTCCAAGTAGACTGTCCTAGGCAAGATTGGATTGGTGTTTGTGTGGGTGATTGAAGCTTACACATATGCAGCATGCGTCTAAGCCACGTTGGACAAATGTGATTCGCGGGCAGTGGCAAGTAGGTAACACGAAATAGGGACGCAGTGAAATTGCCTTGCCAGGGCGTTGCGCCAGTAAAGTTGCGCGGCCCAGCTTCAGCCTCATTTTCGGTGATGAAGCGCGTCCGCCTCGCTCATTCGAGAATCCGCCTCATTATTGCCTAGTAGGATGAAACCCCATGTTTGTCTTGGCTGCGTCGATACTATTCCTCTTATTAGAAACGACCATGGGGCGAAGAAACTTTCTGTAGAGATTCTAAGGTTTTTCTCCAATACCTACAGACCACCAAGTAATGACAATGTCCAACCCTTTGAAGCGACGATTTGATCCAGTTAGAGAGTTGGATGATGAGGTCTACACCAGTAGCGCATCCAGTGTGGAACCGCAGCAGCATTATGAGCAAGAAATAACGCAGAATCATGGTGGGTTTCACGATTCACCGAGACAGAGTCAATATCAGGGACCAAGTTACATGAATCCAATCAGGTACACGAACTATACAGTACTTCACACGAGCAGCACTAATTATCCCAGTGACATTCCTATTATCCAACACGTGGATTCCATACCCGAGGTATTTAGCAGCACCCTACTTGATCCAAGTGTTGCTCATCAAATGGCATCGTTGAACTTCAATGAGATGGGTTTCAACTTGGAAGAGGCACTTACAGATTGGAGTAATGAAATACTATTTTCTGATTCCGACATGTCTCAACTGATACCACTCTCGAGCCAAGAGGTTTCGCACTCACCGTCTCTCGAATCGGAATCATGTCAATCAAGAACTGAGTATGTCATTTCAGGGATGAACAACGAGCTAACTAGCATCGACAATGTTAATAACAACGAAATAATATGTTATGGGATGGTAAGTGACCACGATATTTGCCTAAAGAGAATGGCAACATCTAATTTGAGAGGCATTGCCCAATGTACCAGCTTCACAACGTCGATGTCAAGCTTTTAGGTGACATGCAAGTCATCTACTCTAAGCTGGACAAGAGTGACGCTGGATATCAGCGTTTCAAATTAGTAACACGGGAAAACCACGTCATTCTACGCTTCACCGATACCGATGAAGATTTTGGTCAGGTGCGCTCCAATGTTGGCACAACACTTTCGTCGCTAGTCAACAAGAGGTCCTCTGATACTGAGCTTGAACCCATCGTGTCCACACCTTATTTGATGGATATCATTGGACGCGCAAACAGGCCCGCTGAAGCCATTGTCAAAGTCGATATCAATATTTACGGGCCACAATTCACTAAGATAGAAGTTGGCAATGAACTTTCATCTGGAAAGCTTTGGCTACAGAAGCCTGTTCATAACCGAGCTGGGGTTGTATACGACAATCCACATTTCTTGAGGCTCAAGACAAACGGTGTTCAGCTTCCATGCAAGCAACCTGTGAAACAGGTCATTAGCGAGGGTGGTTCTAACAGAAGAAAACGTGAAGAGCGTCTACGAAAGATGGTCGAAGAGGTGTACAAGTCGATTCGCACTAGAGAACTTGACGCAGTAGATGGTGGAGACGGAGTTGTTCGGAAGCTTTTGCCGTATATCTCGAAACACCCATATGATAAGTTTTGGCCGTACTAACTTCTGGTTACTAGACATCAAGAGGAAGCACTAGGCTTCATGCTGGAGAGAGAGTCTGGTCATATCAACGACAGGTATAGACTTTGGGAGACTATCGAAGTAGAAGGCGGGAATAAAGAGTATGCTACCCTCGATACAATCGCAAGGCAATAACTGACTTCGACAATTTCAGATATCGCCATCGGATTACTAGGGCGAAGATTAGAACCGGCATACAACCAAACGAAAGAGGAGGCGGTATTCTGGCCGATGAGATGGGCATGGGCAAGTCTTTATCCATACTTGCGCTCATAATGAAGACCCTTGACGAGGGAAGAGAATGGGCTAAACAAGACGAAAACAGCCCCAAAGTCGAAGAAGCATTGAAGCGCTCACACTCGACTCTTGTTATCGTCCCATCTGCACGTTCGTCGTTCTAATATCGCCTTTGTTTGACAGGAGATCAGAAAAGCTGACTGTGCTAGTCCTCGTATACAACTGGATGAACGAGATAAAAGAGTAGGGTTGTTTTCAATGAATCGCCATCATGATTGTTAACCGACTTCATAGGCATTTGAAAGATGAAGTCAAAGTAATCAAGTATCACAGCTCCGACCGACCCAAAGATGCTGATGAGATCGCGGATTCAGATATTGTTGTTACTACGTACAGTACCCTCACTGCTGAGTTTCAAGTCAAATCAAGTCCATCTCTCCTCCATTGTATCGACTGGTATAGAATCGTTCTCGATGAAGGTAAGCCCTCATCCCCCCTCGTTCCCGTTCTTTTAACATTTCCAACAGTCGATAGCACATATTATTCGCCGCCGCGCTACAGCTTTCTATCGCGCCTGTGACGACATTCATGCCAATTCAAGGTGGTGTCTCACAGGAACACCTATTCAAAACAAGCTCGCCGACATCGGTACCCTCTTCGCATTCATACGTGCCGAGCCTTTTACTAAGGCGGCTACTTTTCGGAAGTACATAGAGGTCCCTTTTGAGCAGAGCAACGACGAAGAGCCGACATTGGCCAGAGACCGCCTTCTCATGCTCATTGAAGCCCTCTGTCTGCGTCGCACAAAGGACATAATTCAGCTGCCTCAATTACGACAAAGAGTGCGCAAATTAAGTTTCTCCGAGAAAGAACGTGAACAATACGAGAATACACAGAAAATTTTACTGCGGATGATCCGCCATCGCGTTGGTGAGGTTGAGCAGAGCTCCAAATTCGGGATCTTCCAGGTCAATCTGCAGATGCGTCTTCTGTGCAACCATGGAACGCATCAGCAACCTTTTTCTTGGCATCGGCGTAGTTACCGAGATGAATGTGAGGCGATCGTCTCATCTCTTGGTCAGAGCAGCGAAATTACGTGTGCTGGCTGCCAAATGCCAATGCCAATTCTCGGATCTAGCCAGTTGGGCAAGGGCTTTTATAGTCAATGCTCCCATGTCCTATGCTCTGAGTGTATTGAACAGTCAAATACGGTGAGTGACGAGGAACAAACTCAGCATTGCCCCGTTTGTATACGGTGGCTAAGACATGCTATGGTTGAGAGCGGTAGGATGACAGATGATGACGATATTTTGAACCGCCTGTCCAAAGACAAGGTTGGGGATGATGACGACTACTTTAACGGCGGGGGCCATTCGACAAAGATGAAAGCACTAATTGAGGATGTCAGTCGTGATATATGGACAACAAAGAGGCAAGTGCTCCCATTGCCCACAAAGGATAAAACTCTGATGAGCGTAGTATAATATTTTCATGTTGGACTCGAACTCTAGTGCTACTGTCGAGATATCTCGATGATGCCAAGATTCCATATTTCCACATTGATGGCAGCTGCTCTCTTAAGCAGCGACAGATCAAGCTCGATCAGTTTGCCAAAGACAATGAGACGCCAGTACTCATCATGACAACCGGAACTGGCGGGTTTGGGTACGCCAAACGTCTCCCCTTTCTTGTAGAGTTTACAATGCTAACTAACTTCGAGGCTAAACATAACCTGTGCTAATCGTATCTTTATTGTCGAGTTGCAGTGGAACCCCGCTGTAGAGAGCCAGGCCATCGCGCGCGCAATCCGACTTGGACAGAAAAACAAAGTATATGTGACACGCTACATGATCAAAGATACAGTTGAAGAGGTTTGTGGGACCAGGATTTCTCATCTTAATTTTTATTAACCGCAATTAGGAAATGGGATCCCAACAACAGGCAAAAAAGCAGCTCGCCAACTTAGGGTTTGAGGAAAGACTGGATGCAGGGGAAGGGGATTGGTTTGAGTAGCAAAGTAGGTGGCAGAAGCAACAACATGCGTAAATCAACGGATAAGCACGACAATGCTTCAGGTAAATTCGGCACAGAATAGAGTTTCCTTCAAGATCACATGCGATGCACATACTTATGTTAAAGGTTAGATCATGGTCCGGCGATAAAACAGAAAAATACTCAATTTACAATTATTGAACACGTGTATCAGCTTTAGCAGTTCTCCGCAAAAGGTTCAATCCCTTCTGGCAAAGCTGTAGGCCTAGATAAGCTTTATCCCTATTCTTTAAATACTCGGCATCATTTTGTAAAAGATTCTCGTCGCCCGTAGAAAGTAGGCGTGTGAAGTACTGTTCCGCTAGTTCTGCGGGAAGATGGGACATTGCGAACCCTTCTAGAGTTGTGCTCAAGCGAATGACGGTCTGGCAAATATGTACCGCGAATTCAGTTACGGTTTCAAGGTGCATAAGCAAGGATGGTGAATCGGCACTCAATATTCCGAGGCAGGGTGCATAGTTGGGATTGATTGATTGGCGCAACTCGAGGATTTCAGTTGAAAGCTGCAGTAAGCCGGTCCAGTAGTAGATAATAACTCGTGGGATCCAAGGGCTAGAGAAATGTATATGTATTGCCGAAGAATAAATATCTCCGCCTTCCTTTTCGAAATCACGTTGTTGGCAAGTTTGGTCTGAATTCGTCTTGTCCGAATACCACCATAGGCGTCTTCCTTCGGACTCCTCCAGTAATTGTAGCCAACGGTAAAGTTTTCGAATTATTGAATCACAATCTCCAAAATATTCAATAATTTGAAGATATCGATCGCTATGATGACAGTTATTACCTGTCTGATCGAGGTCCGTAGCATCCTCTAGCTCTGTCGGCCCAAGAATTTTGAACTGGTCGGCCCGCTCAAGGAGACCAGGTATATGCGCAACGATGTCTATTAGCAATTGCCGATGGTTTTTAACTGACAATTTGCTAGTAATAGAAAGCCATTGATCGGAAGTAAGAAATGTTGCTTTGCGATTTTTTAATGCTTCGCCGAACTGCGCGTCAAAGAGTATTAGAATTCGTCATAGTACAACTGAGCAGTATCGCGTTATTGGCTTACAGCTCCGCACTGAAGATCCGCGTATGCAGCTTTCGTGATGGCGGATTCCAAAGCTTCTGGCCCAGAAATTTTTATTAAATCGAGGGCCCCATTGAGATGAAAGAGAAATCCCTCCCCTTTCGAACCATTGGCTAGCCACTAGGCTGTTATCAGCATATGAGATATTGACAATGGCGAGTTTTGGGGTTCAGGGCGTATACCTCAAAAAAGAGTAGACTTAGTGCAATTGCAATTGCACGGACCTTTCTATTCGTCTGGTTTGTCTTGGGACCAAAGCCCACAGCGAGCTCGGAGCGAAACCGACTCAGTGCTGGAGGATAGGCCGCCATGGCAAGACCTTGCAATTTAGTATCACTCTTTAGCTTTCCCATGAACATTGTAGCAACGACAAATAGAGCAGAATCTAGGGCCTTGCTTCCGAACGCTAGTGGGAGTATTAATCGAGCGCTGTTCAACATTGATGATTCGACATTTTGATCTGCAGAGATAGCATCCGGACAGCTCGTCACAATCCAAAGATCAGCCACAGCAGAACGAAATAGATCCATAGAGCAGTCCAAAGAGAAATATATTGGGAGGGAGGCTGTCAATTTCTTGGATATAGCATTGATATGCACTCCTTTGACAACTGTTGTAAGTTCTGTTGTGGTATCCATATGTTGGTTTTGGATTGCGTTACTCAACATTTTTCTATCCGACACCTGGCGAATGTTATTCACATCCCGGTGAATAAATATCGAGCCTGCCCTTGGGCCGCTACACTCGATGCCACTTCTAAGACATCTTGCGCAACTCGGTTGTCCGAGATCACACTTGTGCACGTTACTTGTTAGTATACGTCGGCGAATGTTCCGTTGTATTTTAGCTGGCATAACACACCTTAACTCGACGCATGCTGCACTGTTTGCAACGTTTAGAAGTGCCTGGAATGTTAACCATGGCGGTCAGGAGAGGAGAGCAAGTCTGGAACGAATTGATTGGCTAGATGACCTAGCATATGTCTAGAGTAGTCCTTAATAGTAGTAGGAATTACTATAGAATGCTTAGTATTTCAAGATGTATAGTAGGTAACCTCTTAAAGTCTATATGGCCAGTGGTGACATGAATATTCTAGCGCGTTTTTCTGTAAACAGGATGCGACAGGTACGCCAAATAGGTATACGTAGTCTTACTCGGAAAGGATTAATATTTTCCCTGAGAGTAAGAACAGCATGGCACAACGAAACAAAATAAAAATAAAGTATTACAATGTATAAAGAAAATTTTAACTAAGCAACATATAAGCATATACAATAGCATAGAATTGCCTCTTAGAATGAGACGTAGCGGCTATAGAGGTGCAAATGCTACAATTTTCCTTTTTTTTTTCCATATGTGTTCGCCCTAATTTATTAAGAGTCTTTAGGGTAGTCGAGGTTAATTAGGAAGTAGTCATAGCCAGGGTAAACACGCAACTATCTTAGACAAATAGCCCAAATAACACTGGTTTTATTAATAGTTTATATAGTGCCAACTCTATCATCTCATATAAAAATTAGGATCAACCTCCTTGAATTACCTATATAAAATTAATCTCAAGGCTTAGATCTACTGATAATTATAACAAACATTTGCGTTGCTCTCAAAAACAGCTTGCTTAATTACGCCTCGGGCTTCGGAGGCTGTTCGTAGATCATAAAACGAACACCATAGCTGCCGTCGCCTCCGTACATAGAGTCATCTTGGATAAGTTCTTGCTCAACGCGGAATCCAGCTCGACCGTAGACTCCCCACGCACGTCTAAACGCAAGAACAAAGATATCCAGACCCAACTTTTCTGCTTCTTTTATACCACTTTGTACCAACAAGGTAGCAATACCTTTGCCTTGGTTCTCAGGATGGACAGCCAAATAGTCGAGCACTATCAATCGTGGCAGTTTAGTCGCTCTGTTGTCATCAAGTCTTTATGTTTACTCACATAAATAGGTCTTCCTCTGCATAAGCTCGTTTTTAATTTTAGTAATTTTGTTATCCAGAGGGTCCGATGTGTTGTCCGGATTCCACGGAGTTTCCTCAGCAATTCGTTTGATCTCTTCTGCTTCCTCCGGTCCTACTAACGGACCCAGGGCTTCCGGCCAAGTTGGTTCACCGTCTGGAGTAGTAGCATATGAATCAGGGAGAATCCAGCGAGCATAGCCCACAAGCTTTCCAGTTTGAGGATCAATTGCCTTCTGGTGTCGGGCAATTGCGCGGTCATTTATCAGTCTTCGCGGATAACGTCTAGTAACTGTATCAATATGTTTTTCCAGAGTCGTATTGCGCCATGCTAGGACCCAATTAGGATCTTCCCAAAAAGCTGTTACATTGTTCCGACTCAAAGCTTGACTGTCAGTGATACTGACTGGGGCAAGAGTATAGGTCGCCATTTTGGACGAAGGAAATAGTACTGTATCAAAGATTCTTTGTGAGATAATGTTGATACAAGTATTGCTGTATATATACTCCAATAAGACGTTGCCACCTATACGGGGACGGCGGTATTGCAATCTGTTCTTAATCCTTGGACGCGTGTTCTGCTCGCTATTAGGAGAAGGATTGAGAGAACCCCGCAGCCTAGTCCGGTAATAGCTCCGCACGGAATTCCTTCGCTGGATGATACGATGAGCATTTGAAACCAATGTTTTCATTCTAAGCTCAAAATAGGTAAAGCCGATGTGACAAGTTTCTCCCTCAGCCATGGGATGCTATCATCCAGGATTTTTGGATAGCTGGCCGAGCTCTTCTCATGCCGCCTAGACCGCTACGGGACGTCTCAGCAATGATTTCTTCGAGTGTGATAATAAAAACATAGCAGAATATCTGTATGGTTCACTTGAAACTACATGTGGTCAATTTAATGATAGGCATATATGTTAGGTCTACTGCATCTAGAGTATGCGAAATCTTAAGGCTACTATGACAACACTAAGAAGATACTAACACGTAATCTTTCTTTGGGGAAGACTGGGACGACAATTGATTACTTCGAATATCCGTCAAAAAAGCCTAACTGTTAACAGGCCGCATCCGCCATGGCAGCAAAAACTTGTTGCTGTGACTGACATATTGTAGAATATCGTGGAATTTTGAAGGCTCGCGCTAAGCCATCATAAAATTGGAGAAAATTGCAGGTCCCGCTAAGTGACAATAATATAGATAGAGAAAGGGAATAAAGGTTGCCTTAGAAGTCAGAAAGGAAAAAAAAAAAAAAAAAAAGCACACCACCATTGCGGGTCTGGGGGAGTTGTTAATATGGACTATTTATATAGCATTTCGACCCCTCATCCTAAGTCTGTGCCAGCGGTCTGCGGCTTGTCTTATATAGACGATGGCTTAATTTTGAAGTGTCTTTTCTTCTTCGTATATGCACTCACAATTTGGGATAGCTTTTCAGCTAATTTTTGTTCGAAATTTGGGAGTATTGTCAACTTATAGTAGATGGGTTGGACAAAGGGGTGGCAAATATTCTTGGCATGTATTCCTTTTTTTTTGGGGGGGGGGGGGGGGGCAATTCAGATGTTGTAATTAATGCGTATGTACAATGCGTATGTACAATCATTCTTTCTAGTAATTTATACCACACCTTACCATCCCTTCTCCTCCAAGATTACTCACTGGCGATTAATTACAAGAATAAACGATAACAGCTTCCCAGGAAAGTAAAAGTAGCTCACTGTTTAAGCAGTTACCGGAGTATTGGCATAAACCTCTGTTTCGACCAGATGATGAGCTTGCTGTGAATATATTTGAGAGCTGTATAGCAAAAAAGGTTACCATCAAGTAATTTGCCTCTCTCTTCTCTAGCTCTACACAGCATGTCACGCATACGTATGTAGGTACATGTGATATAGTGTTTAATGGCTTGTATCTCATGTTGACTAGACAAAGGGTTCTTTCGGTTCTGATGTTGTATGAAGAACACGCTGCTTTCCATAATGTATTTATATAATTACATTTAAATATTGTATGATGGTACCAATGACTAAGAGAGTGGTGGGTCAGGACGAGTGAGCGGTATCCGTTGAAATAGTGAGGCGATCGAATGATAAATTGACCCTAATTGAAATTATATTGAAACAAATAACTCATGTAAAGGAATAGGTCAAAAGGGATGGCAGCCTCAACCGTGGGAGTGGTTGGTTTATGTACCCCGTACTTCCGTGCCCTACTCTTCTGCCGAGCCAAATGAGGAACTGCAAAAGTTCTTCGCACCAAAGCGGAAACACTAAAGAGTAGATACATTCTGCAAAGTAAGATAATTGGTTCATTCCATTCAATCTTTCACAATACTTTCTGTATGATTACGGAGCCTGGAGGCCAGTGCTAGGTGGTATATAAAAACAAATGCATGCTGTCACTTAAGTGCTGCCTCTGGAGCCTGAATGCTCTCACAGTTCATGAGTTTCAAGAGCTCTGACAACTCCATAGTATCCCTTTTCTGCCGCTATGGTCAATGCAGTAACTCCGTCCCGGTCGGTGACTGTCTTGTCCGCGCCTTTGCGAAGAAGCAATTTCACAACATCATAGTGACCCTGGAGAGAAGCATGTATCAACGGTGTTCTACCATGGCTATCCCTCGCTTCAATCTGAGCTCCTCGATCGAGCAGTTTCGTTACAATCAAAGCAAATCCACTGCGAGAAGCAGTCATTAAAGGACTTGTTCCGTCCATGTCTACCGCGTTAACATCAGCTCCTTGTCTAGGAGCATATCTGCTGTGCTTTGGTGATTCTCTGAGGCTAAAAGCAGAGATGTTCGTCCACGCAAATCCCTTGCCTTAATATCAGCACCGTTTTCAATAAGAATAAGCGCTATATCATTGTGACCTGAAGCCGCAGCGAGATTGAGAGCCGTTGGGCCAGCATTTTTGCGCTTGAGTTTCTCGTCTACATTCGCTCCGCGTTCAAGCAAAAGCTCGACGAGTCCTCTATATCCTTTCCTAGATGCAACTAGAAGCGGATTCCAAACGAGACGTTCTTCTGTTGACATTACATGATCTATAACTTCGCGCACGAGGGACTCTTTTCCAGTATACTACTCCGGTCGATAGAGCAAAAGCCAATCCAAAGCTATTGAGCCAAAGATTGCAATGAGTTCCATGGCTGCATCTCTTTCGACTACAACATCTAATTGATGTTCTCTTAGCAGCATCGGAATGGTGATTTTTCTGCTCAGCGTATTTAATGCAACCGCTTGAACAACCTCTTTGGAAAAGTTTAATCCATGACCTCTGCAGTGAAGAAACCGTCGAACACTCGAGGAGGTACACCATCTCACAAAAATTGCAAACTCTCTGCTTGTTTCTGAGGGTCCTTGGGTTGCCAGATACTCGAGAAGCGCCTGAAATGCCCTTTTGCCTCGACCAAACGGCTCATCTGCATGTTTGGCCACGCATTCCATAACTTCAAGACTATAAGGTCGGTACTCAAGGAAGAGTTTTAACATTTCAATCCCGCTGTTCTTGTTATCAATTGCATTTCGAATCATGTCGTGTGTAAGCTTTACATCTTCTGATCGTCGTTCAAATAAACATTTTAACAGACGTATCCCACAGCCGTCATTTCTTGCCGCGCTTTCCAGGAGGTTTTCTGTAATTTTGACGCCTTCAGCCCACTTGGCAAAGGGTACTTGCGTAGACTCTACAGCTTGCTGTGTCTTGCTAGCTGTGATTTCAATGCCTCTGGCGAATGGCAAGAGCAGCTCCATTACTTTATCTCCGCAGCCAGGATTTTTGGCTGCCGCTTCAGCTATCTCAGTAGCATCGATACCGTTGGTATATGGAAACAGGAACTCTACCAGTTGATCCGCGCATCCTCTATTACTTGCTGCGGCTTTCAGAACTCTCTTGGTAATGGTGATATGGCTTCTTCTGTGGAGAAACATGACGGCCATGACATCCTTGGCGGTAATTTGATTTCCTACCGCTTTAATAACGACTTCTTCATTCACGTTGACTTCCTTGCCTCGAACTCGAAACATCATTTCCGTCATTTCTCCATTTACATCATGAAGGAGTATCGTGTTGACTATGGTCTCATCAAGCTTGAGTTCTGGTCGTCTTAGAAGCAACTCCAAGTTTTTGCTCTTGGAAAGTTTTGCAAGCGCCAGGCAGCTGCTATAATTTAGCGACTCTAGGTTCTCTGCAATTGGCCGTATGCTTGATGGTATATATTGCTGGTCGTGAATGTAGTCGTCCATTTCACAGTGGTAAAGGAAGCGAACAACATCGCTGACGAGCGTTTCCTCGGACTTTTCGTAATCTGGCCTAAGAGTATCATCATATCTTGCATCCGACGAAATTCCCCGTAACGCATATATAAGGTCTCGAGATTCCGTGGCCTCGCTCATCGCAAAGGTTTTTAGTAGGGTGTAAAGGCTTTGGCTCTTGCTCCACCATGAAGTCTCCCTCCATAGACCCGGCATTATATCTAGAACTGCTTGGCAATGTGCATTCGGGGAAACACCTAGCATCAATGGGGCGATGCCGAAAACACGCACAGAGACACACTGTGTACCACAGCAGAGCAAGGCAGATCTGGCATTTGCGACCTCTTGCAAGATCCACACCCTCCGAAACCAGGGCCTACTGAGGATACTCTCCAGGCCTTGCCGCTGGGAGCTCTCTAAATGTGATACCGCATAAGAAAGGCTCATTTGCATCTGAACATTGTTCCAGAGAAGTGGCCACTGGTTATTGTCGAGTTTCCAATATTTGCAGGGCTGCCTGACGCTTTCCCTGTGCAAGAGCTGCATTGACTTCATAAATATATCGGTATCGTCTGTTCCGGCTCCCAGATAAAAAATAACGCGTTCGGCTTGCTTGTAGATATCGCCCATCTGTTGAACTTGGTGACCCCGCTCTTTCAGGTTGCTCTGGTTAATGCAGATTGCATCTACCCACAGGATGCGATCTTCATCTCTTTTGCGCAGCTGTTGAAGCGCCAGATAGAGATTTGCGGTAATGCTCAGTGGCTGGCCATTCACGGCGATATGTTCGCGAATATCAGGGTCGCCCCATGTGTAGGACAGAGCTTCGTAGGAAACTCCATCGCCCCGCTGATGTAGCCATGCCTGGAAGAGCTCACATGTTATTTCGCTTCCGCTCCCCTGATGGAGACGAATGAGTCGGATTGCAGGACCATCGAGGTCGATAGGATCGTAGGCGTATTCATTCATGAAAACAACGAGATCTCGATATAATACTTAAACCCGATTTAATTGAATGACCGGGCTTCATGCGCGTAGATAATGATCATGGTGGTGAGAAGAAGGGACAGAGTTTCTTATTCACTACTATGGGTAACTAAATGCACATTTAGGTAGATGCAGCCTCGTTGAGAGCCTAAGATTAGGCATCTTTGGATACCATGGCTGGCAGTGAGGAATTCTACACGGAGTATGGAGTAGGATTGGTTGAACATAGCCACAGTCACCCGATTCCTAGGCAATTCATGCACTTTACCGATATCTGTAGGCAGGGGGCAATACTAGTAATTTGCTGGCTGAAAGTGCTCCAGTATGTTGGCCGCGCATGCATTCCACCGTAGTACGGAGTAGGATAACGGGTTTTGGGTAGCATAAAAATACTGTGAATGACTGGCTGGCGGAAGGTTGACTGGTTAGGAGATTGGGATACACTAATCTTTTTATTGGATCAATTTTTTGTCCTTTGTGATATAAATGGATTCAAAAATGCTGTGAACGACATCCGTAAGCCAACGTTGTAACGCCTCAGATGCATTCCGAGCGGCATATTGAACGTTTAAGACTCGCAGCCCGGGATTCAGTCAGCCTTGTAGCCATTGCACACATATGGACTCCTAAAAGGAGGTTCGGCATCAAGAATGCTGGGTCCAACAACACATCGCGTTGCCTTTGTGAATACTAACACGCACGGACATGAGTGAATGTAGAGTGGATAAATATCTAGACTGCAGCAACCCTTGGGTGGGTTTAAATGCTGTGAAAAGAGCCTCCCCTCTCAGAACCACATGTACTTCTACAATTGGCCGAGTTTAGAAATGCTGTGGATGACACAGGCCAATTACTATTCATGCAGTTGAACAATGCGAGGTTACGCGAGGATGATATACGCGGTATCCAGTTCATCAGAAACACCACTGAGATAATACGAAGTACGTACATACTAGCACGAACTCCTGTCCAGTCAGGGAATTGCATGCAATAGTAGTGATAAGCTTGACGTGTACAATCCTTTCCTATGTTGGAAGAGATTGCGGTAGCTGCTTGAAGCTGGGATTATATACTGCTATTCCAACGCCCAACCTAGTCTCCCATTATCGAAGATTCATAGGTGATTCCGAGATTGCCTCTCCACTTCTGCCCTAGTAGATCTCGATCTATTGGCCTAGAATAATATTTACTACCTTGTAAGCGCCAGGGACTGGAACCAGCTGAAAAAATTAGCGTCTGCTAGTTGAAAATAGTTTGTGCCGCTATTCAGGAGTATTGACGGCAAGATGGATCCCCATACAGCGCTTTGCGGGAGTCGTTTCCTAACATTCTCCATCAAATCGTTGCTAGTGTGATAATTTTAGGCCAGCAATTCGTGCCTAATCCAATAGAGCCATAATGGCCCAAGTCGAGGCTCGGGTCAACTGCAGGGGTTGGAGAAACTAGTGGTTTTCATCGTCAGATGTTCTGTTAATAATAAGTTATGACTGGCATCCTGATGTCCATATTCTTCTTCTCAAGGTTCATGAGTGATTCCTCATTCATCGGCCCCCAGACATTCTTTTGAGTTTTCTTTCCATTTCAAAAAGTTAAGATGATGAACAAGATCATTGTTGGCGCGCTTGGCCTCGCCGCCAGCGTTGCCGCAACTCCATTGGAGTTTGTCGAGCGAAACTCCTGCAGAGATGATGGTCTGTACAGGTGCTTCGTTGATAGAGAATACTCTCATTCGGCTTCTGCATACTGCTCTGCTCTCTCTCCGGCTACACGAACGGTCACTGTAGTAAAGCCTACGGTGTGAGTTTGCCTTTGATGCCCTTGATTTGAGGACCATGGAAACTAACGTTGTGAATAGAACATCAACAGTCTGGGTTACTAGCACCGCCGCCACATCAACCGACTTCATCAGCTCCATAACCACAGTTTTCACAGCCACAGTCCCTTCTTCTACAGAAATTGCAACGGAGACAGAAACCGAGACTGCAACCGAGACTGCAATCGAGACAGATATAGAGACTGCAACTAAGACAGAGATCGAGACTGCAACTCAGACTACAACCCAGACTGTGACGGCAACGGTAACTGTCACGAGTGGTCAGGCGCCGCCGCCGCCTGTCACAATTCAGGTTCCAGAAAAGCGCGGCGTTCGTACTGGAACCCCGGAGCCGCCAAAGTGCATGATTACCAAATGCTTCGTCTACTCTCCTGAGCGCATCACTGCCGCTTGCGAATGCATCAATGTGCCACCCAGGACAGTTACAACCTCTCAGACGGCGCCTTGCCCGACGGTTACAGTGGTATGGCCACCTTTCTCTAATACTCATTCCATTTTACCCATTGGATATGATACTGACTACCCAGACTTCAACTTCGACGACGACACCTGAGGTCACGGCAATAGCATGGCAAACCGTGGCGACGGAGCTCCCTGATGGCGTGTCAACTACCACGGCCATTGTGAAAAACACTATCACAAACACGATTACAAACACTGTCACTAACACGGTCACAAACACCATTACAAACACCGTCACCGTCACCGTCACAACCACCGCTACCACGACCACAACTGTCACCATCACTCCCAGCCCAACGGCAACGAACATCATCCCCAACGGTGCGTTCGGAGGTCTTTTGACCGGATGGACCATCATCAACACTTCACCACGCTCATGGGTAAACGTGGGCGTGAGCAAGTCGGGCAGCCCAGACGGCATAATGCAGACTTTCCAGGTCACCAACGTTGACAAAAGTGGACAATTTTTCATTGCCACTCCTCAATTTGGAATGGAAGCAAGCTCCACATACACACTGTCCTTCTTCATCGAAAACACCTCTGTCAATAACTGGAAGAGTACTACGCAATTTCAGCTTAACTGTGGCTCAATTACTGTCACATCGGGGAATCTAGCTCAGGCGAGACAGGGTCCAAACGGATACTGGATCAGCACGACGACTTTCAACACTCCCATTACATCCAATCCAAGCACCATTAGGCAGTTGGGCACCTGCCAGGTGCAGTTTCTCTTCACCTCAGATGCCCAACCGCCAGTTACATGGTTCCTGGCAGATGTTTCCGTTGCATTTGTTGGTGGCATTGCTTCATAAATGCGAGAGATGTTAGATGATGATATATTATAGACATTGAGTGCAGAGTGGCGGGCAATACTACATAGACACATTCGCTACAACTATACTCTTCCCGCATATATATTGTAATACCAGTTTATGTCACTGTGTAAACGCCCACTGACTCTGCCGCGTTCCTTATATATTCATATCCGTGTTTGTGCTTTACTCTCATTTATTGCGTTTGATTTGCTTGAGACAAGGCGGTAAATACATGCTTCGACCCCACCCTCCCTCAAATTGATCTCGCAACCCCTTATGCAGACAGTATCGCTATCCTTTTAAAAGAAGCACTCGCAACACCTGTGACATTCATATTATGAGTTCTATCAAGTCTTTCCAGCCGCCACTCAGCGATGTCGCGATCGTGCGCGCTATGCTGTCCCAAACTGTTACTCTTCCCGAGATTGTGGGAACCATTATGGACTACGCCGAATGTTGGGTTCGATCATCTGTCAAATCAGAGCCAGATTTCCGTATTTGCGCCAAAAAAAAAAAAAAAAAAAAAAAAAAAAAAAAAAAAAAGGCGATGGCGAACTTGATTACCAAGGATTCGTGATTCTTGGTGAGTTTCATTGCAGAGGCCATCTAAATCAATCCCTTTAAACCAATAAACCAATGGAACTGTGCCTACACGTATGTAGCTTTGATCATTTCCCATCCGGATTACAGATAACATGATTGAAGGTGATCAATGCGGTGGCTTTAAACGTCAATTTTACCTGACCGAACTAATTAATGACAGACCTGTTGAAGCATGCGATCGAAATTTCTTCCAAGATCTGATTAAAAACGATCCTACAAAAAACAATCCCGTGCGAAAGATTGTCTTTCGTTTCCGCAGCCACGACTACAGACGGAGCACAGATGAGTATCCGAACGCGGTCATCTATTCCAAAACTTGGTTCGACGCTGGCATCGAGAGATTTGATGTCAATCATGAGTGTAAGTGCAGCTTCCGACGAGAAACACAAACCAGACGCTCTTGGGATTTGCTAGCATCTCTTGGAATAGGTGAACGATGCGATGATATGAGAAAACTGCCCATTTCCAAGCTATCAGTAGTCGAGCCAAAATTGGGAATCATAGCGACCCGTAACGGTATTCCTGGACATCGCTATAGGCATGGCAAACAAGAAATCCAGAGCAATAGAGAGGCCTGGTCAGACTGGGCAGACGACGAGGTGACTTGAACTTGCTGGGACTTCATCGCACCAGGTTCGAAAGCATCGATAGATACGGGCAGGAGGATAATGGATGGCGATAGCCGGTTTGTGCGACGTCTCAAGGTGGGCGATGTCATTACGGTGTAAGGAACGGCGATTTATTACTGATGGATGAATGTGGTTGATACTGTCGAGATGAATACCTATTGGGCACTTTAGAAGGAGTCGGAATCTAAGATGAGGGGAGCAGAATCCTTACTATATTACGCAGTATTATAAAGTATGGAGCCGTGAATGATAATATAGAAAAGTGCCGGTAGAAATAACGCACATCGGTTCAACATCCGTATATCAGGTGGCTGGGAATCAGGATAGCTTCACGGTGGAATAGTTGCCTAATCTCGTCTAACACACATGCAGTCTACATCCCGCTGTCTATCCTCCGCGGCAGATAGTCCTCCTTCCACACGCATGCCGAGACATAGACAGCTTCATTCAAAGCCAGTCACTTGCCTATCGGGGAATTCACCACGACCCGAAGCCTTGCGGTGAGAGACACCACCCAAAAACCAAGCAGCCAATCACCCGGATAGCCACCGCGTCTGGATCCTAGGAACTGCACTTCCAATTGGTTATAGAGACGCGTGATTCACGAGATGAATCAAGACGCGTAGTAATTGCGTATGGCCGTGAGGTTTGGCAGCGTGTACTCACATGTTGCAGCAGAGCGTCAAGGCAATGAACGTGACATGTTATACAGCAAGTATTCTCATTGCGCCCTGTCATCTATTCCGTCGGATAGTGTCTCGATGCACCATAGGCAACAAGTGTGGTTGCTTTTACCAGTAACTATACCGTAAATTCCAAATTGAGTCAACGCCGACTCGCACAGTCCATATCTTCAACTCTGATTTGTGCTGCATCATCCTTCAATGCAGCTGAATTTAGGCTTCAGTGCCACCAAGACAGCAAGACAGCAAGCTGTCAATTGAAACGTGCGATGATAAAGTAAGATCGCGATGGAATTGGCCAAAATACACGTATAGCTTGAACCTAAGATTTTCACGGCTGTTCGACAATCTGACTGGTCAGAAACGCGATTGCTGCCTAGATGCCTAGGAATGCCGTGGCCCGACTCGGATTGTGGCAAGCTGAATTACCATGCCCTCCATTATTTTGTGTTTATTATCCGTGTTGGATATCCGTGTTATAGAGTGAATGTCGTAAAGTTGCCCAAAGATATATAAATGGGTTGAATTCTCCGATGGAAAAGTTGTTTTGGTATCAGTGTCGACAACTCCAATTCACTTGAAGCTAAGGGCCCAATCTTTTCAGATTCAACTCATTACTTCTACCAAGACATAACTTTACCGCTTGTTTCTTCCACTTCCTCACTCTTCGGAACTTTTCAAACAGCGAGAACAAAAACATTCACAATGTCATCCGCCGACGCAACAATGATGGTGGTCGTCCCTAACGACGAACCTTCCTCCGTCGTCACAAAGCTCTACCGGCAAGACTTCCTCCACTGGTCGCAGTTCGACTCAGAGGAGAAGCAAAGAGTCACACTGGAGAAGCAGATGACCGAAATGCCCATCGTCCAACGCTTTATCCACACCGGCACTACCTGGTGCACCGAATCCTTCACCATCAACAGCCCCTTCATGCGCACGATCCTGCTGGAAGTCCTCGACAGCTACCAAGACCTCGACTTGGAGTGCGAGAACTGGACTTTCCGTTCGCCTTACATACCCCTTGTTCATCGATGGCAGCGACTGCAGAGCTTTTGCCAGGGCACTTCGGACCCGGCCTTGGGCAAGGCTGGCCAGCAGCTGATCGAATTCCTGCTCCCCATCGTTGGCCCCTCGGTCAATTCTCTTCAGCAGACTCGCCTTACGGGAAAAGTTGAGTTCGACGATCTCTGGCAAATCTTTCCCCCTGGAGAGCTCGTCATGACCAAGATCTACGGCCAAGACTCCATCTGCCGCGTTCTCAAGCATCACAAGGTGGAAGGATCTTTCTCCTGCCCGTCCTATTGGATTATTGATATGGAATATATCGATTGGAATGGCGACCGATGCGGTTACCTGACGATGAAGACCAAGATTGGTGGCTACGATGGCTATTGCCGAGCTCGTTTGCTGCCCACTTGGCCGATATCATTCGACAGAGACCCAGACGCGATCAAGGCCAAGATGGTTGCTCGCGGTCGTCGGTTTGAGGAACTGAGGACCTATCACTTTATGCAGTACGAAGGTCGGAAGATTGTCACAAAAGGCGAAGCAAAGGAAGAACAGCCGGTAAGTCTTTAAATTCCCCAGCTCATTATAATACTTATAACATTCTATGCCCATAGGCTTCCGGCCGAGTCGTTGTCGACGCCTTTGCCTACTACACCAGCTGCAAGATCGTCAAGCCAAACCTCCGTCCTCTCGAGTCCGAAGAAAAGCCTAAATCAGACGAATCCAGCAAAGGCGAAGATGGTTACAAAGTCCGACGCCGCCAGAATTCCGCCTCAAGCAACAGTGGCTGGTCGACGGATGAATCCGCCGCCCCCGAGGAACTCAAACTCGCCGTCAAGCGTTCCGAGGCAAAGCTCGAGCGCAAGGAAGATCTCACTCCCCTCACTGACGACCAGTGCCTCCTCTGTACGCCGTGGGTCAACGGTTTCGATCTCAAGGCCAAGGAGTGGGGGTTGTTCCTCGTGGAGAAGATGAAGGAGATTGTTTGGAACGACGATGCTTTTTCGAACCTGGTTCTTCCTGGGGACGAGAAGGAGCTTGCTTGGTCGTTTATCGACAACAAGAATTTTGCAAACTCGGATTTCGACGACTTTGTCACTGACAAGGGTCGCGGCATCATCATCCTCATGTTTGGTCCTCCAGGCGTTGGAAAGACCTATACAGCCGAGGCAGTGGCAGAGAAGGGCCGAGTTCCTCTCTATGCGATGAGTGCTGGCGCTTTAGGAACCAAGCCAAATGAAGTCGAAGCATCATTGGACCGCGCTCTCGAACTGTGTCGTCTCTGGAACGCAATGCTTCTCCTCGACGAGGCAGATGTCTTCTTGAGTGCTCGAAAGGAAGACACCCTCGCACGCAACGAGCTGGTGTCCATCTTCCTAACCAAACTAGAGTACTACCAGGGTATCCTCTTCCTGACCACGAACCGCGCCGCCAGTCTCGACCATGCTTTCCAGTCTCGCGTCGATCTCTTCCTCCCATACAGCGACCTCACCACGGCTGCTCGTTGCCAGGTCTGGAAGAACTTCATCAAGCGAGCCGGTGGTAAGGCACGATTCAGGGTCACCGAAAAAGACTATGATAGACTCGCCGAGTTGAAGCTGAATGGTCGCGAGATCAAAAACTTGATCAAGAGCGCCCGACTGCTGAACATGAAGAGCGGGCAACCTGTTACAACTGCTAGGCTTGCTCAGTTGGCGGAGAAGAGGATTACAGCGATGGAAATGCTGAACGGTAGAGAGGACTTTGTTTGATGGAGATTATAGGATTGATTGAGTTATGATATTATGATTTTGAATATTTTTTGGAGCTTCGTTTCACTGAGCATAAATGGTGGTATTTACGTATTCAATGACAAACAAACATTTATTAACCTCACAAGAGGCAGATATCAACGTAACAATCAACATCGGTCACTACCTATTCAGACCCTCATCAAAACTAATAACCCTCATACCAGGACTCAAAATCGACATAATCCGTCCGAGTCTCCCAGCCCCGCGCAAGGCCAGAGATGGCCGCAAGTCGAACCATCACCCACTGAGCATCGATCATGACCTTCATCTTAAACGCGTCGTCCGCAGTCATGGAAATATCAAACGTTTGTCCAGTCTCCAGCATACGGCCCGAATCTCGTTGGCAGTCTCCAATGACCGCACCCTGTGGCTCGGGCATGGTGACCAGCATCGCCTCGATATCTCGCTCGGTTGGGTCGGCAGGCGCTTGGGGATGAACCTTGTTTCTGGGCATCCAGTGGAACTGGAGCCGAATCGTGGCATTATCCTCGTCGGTTGTGTGGACGGCAATGCACTTGAATGCAAAGAAGCACTTCCGCCACCAAGAGCGCAGGGTTGGGGTAAGGCACAACATGTTCCAGCTTTTGTCGCTGCAGCCTGGCTCGGATGTCAAGAGCAGGGGCAGTCGTCCCATGCTGTAGGAATCCAACATGAGGGTTGGAATTTCCACGCAGAGTTGCGAATAGAGGGCATTCGATGCGCTGGAATTGACAGCGAATGGGATGATGTGGCATACATCTGGGTATGCCGCTCCCGTGAGAATGCAGGTTTGCCGATCTCTGGCAAGGCACTATTTGCAAGAGTCAGCACGCAATACTTTACAGACTTGAGGTCCTTTGGAGGAGTTTATCATACCTTGTCATTCTCCTCGGCATCCTGTAGAATGCATCTTGGGTCCGCAATAACGTACATGTCTTCTCTCATACTCTGAGGCAGCTAACCTCTGACCACTTCAAATACCCAAGTCAGTAATAGCTCAGACATTAAAACATAGAAACTGATACTTACGGAAAGATATCATATACTCCTTGGTTTTAATATCCATACACGCGTAGGACTCGTCGTCTTGGAACTCTGTAAGAGAATCTGGTGGTATCAGGGAGAAATACGCCAGTTGCAAGAAATTGAGTTGGTATTGTCGTCCTGGATACGGAAAAGATCGTCGAGCCTCCTCAATGAACTCGAGTCTAGTTTGCATACGATCTCGCGGGATGATCGTAGCTGGGGTTGAGAAAGCTGGATCATCTTGAAGGAATCGCATCAATTGATTAACTGCTCCATTACTGGTGCTTCCACGATTGAGAAAACCCAACAAGGCATTCATCAAGTTTTCACCAATACCGCCGTCGACGCTGTCGTCGCTCGGTGGCGAAGGCAGATCCATCTTCGCGGTCGGGTTGTTGGATCCCAGAAGCAGAACTGGTTAGATAACCAAGTGGCGAGTTCAAAAAGAAGAAGCAGTGCCAAGACTGCAGAAGGGGGAGTGAAGACTGAAGAACAAAGATGTGATTGACAGAAGAAATGACAGTAGAGAAGAGAAAATTCAATTCTGAATAGAAAAGGTTTTCTTCACCAGAGAAGAAAACCTAATTCGAAACAGAAAGAAATCTGGCGTGGTGGGGATTTTGGGAGGAAAAAAGGGGGAACGAAATCAATCGCAAAAAAAACCATTCGTGTGCAGGCATGCAAACGGCCATCAGTAATTAAACTGGAGCCTTAGGGTTCCAAGGACTTCGAAAGTCTTCCAGAAGTTTCAATTTATATGCAAGGCACTTGGACGAATGGGGGAAACGAGGGTTATGGAAACAAGAGCAACTCTTCAGATACACTATAGGATATTGATACAATAGCAATTAATTTTACAATCCCAAACAATTAAACAAGTAGAAACAATTCACAATTATCTTGAACTTGCAATAGCATTATCAAACTGATAATTTTCGAGTTGTGATGGAAAAAGTCGGCCAAGTGCCCCCCCCCCCCCCCCCCCCCCCCCCCAAAAAACACTCCTGCTATGATTCAGACCTCAAGCCTCAATATCAACACCAAAAGTGAGCAAAAGCCCCCCAATCTAAAGACTGAACATCTGCTATCCGATATTTTCCTAAAAGACAGAAAAAGAATCCATCACACACCCCGAACCGGCAGCGAATCCCGCTTCACCAGCTTCAAATCCTTGGTCAACGAATTCTTGCATGTCCCCGTCACCACAAACTCGTCGATATTCCTCAACGTGCAATCCGCAATCTCCATCAACGCCTCCTCCGTGAAAAACGCCTGATGCCCCGTCACAATCACGTTGTGGAATGTCATCAGCCGCATCAGCACATCGTCGTGGATAATCTCCCCCGAGTGGTCGTCGTAAAACAGCGACCCTTCGCCCTCATACACGTCCATCGCCACGCCTCCCAGATGCTGCGTCTTGAGAGCCCTAATCACGGCCTTTGTGTCAATAAGGCCGCCTCGAGAAGTGTTGATTAGCATCGCGCCAGGCTTCATCTTAGCGAGTGCCTCCTCGTTGATGATCCTCCTCGTGCTATCCATAAGAGGACAGTGCAGGCTGATAACATCCGACTCAGCAAGAACCTCATCCAGACCCTTATACTCCCCAATCCCCTCAAACGCCGGCGTGGGAAACGGATCATACGCCAAAATCCGACATCCAAACCCCTTCATGATCCTCGCCGTCGCAACCCCAATCTTGCCCGTGCCAATAAACCCAACCGTCTTCCCAAACAGCGTCTGTCCCATCAGCCCGTCCAAAGCGAAATTCCCCTCCCGCGCGCGGTTATACGCACGATGCGTCTTTCGGTTCAGCGTCTGGATCAGCGCGACCGCAAACTCTGCGACCGCCTCTGGCGAGTATGACGGCACGTTTGCGACCATGATTCCGGCTTTCTCGGCCGCCACAAGATCGACGTGGTTGAAGCCCGCGCATCGCAGTAGAATGGCCTTGATGCCCTCCCGTGCCAGCGCCTCAATCACAGGTGCCGAAAGAGTGTCATTGACAAAGGCGCAAATGGCATCGGCTCCTTTTGCAAGAATAACCGTTTCTTCCTCCAGCGCAAATTCATGATACACAATCTCGATATCCGCCGACGCAGGACGAGCCGCAGGGGACGCAACAGCTCTCGCAGCCGCAGCGCTCCGAGCCGCCTCAATGTAGCGCTTATCGTAAGGCTTACAGCTAAACACAGCGAGCTTCATGTTTGCGAATTGTGACTTGTCCGGTCAATATTTCGTAGGTACCAGTACTAGGTAGTTCGCGGGATGTACAGCAGAAAAGAGGAGGCGCAAAGAGGAGTGACTGTGGGCGTGGGTGTTGGTAGTACCAACTAAATGGCTTGGCGGCAGAGGAGGTTTGGGCATTCATTTCGATAGGGTTTGGATGCTGTGTGGCTGATGATTCGTCGAGACGTGTCCTTGCACTCTAGCTGCATGCACCCAGACACTTTCAATAGCGTGAACTAAGCTCGATGGTTCGATGAGCATTGTGGGATTTTGCAATTGCGCATTTGTCGGCAGTGCAGTGATGGATTTGGGACAGGCTTCACAAACGTTCTAGCCACAGCCATCATTCTCGGAACAATCAGAAGAATCAACAAGGAAAAGCAACATCACAAGACTCAACAAAATGGAAACAATCTATCTCACTAGTAATAGCACATAATACATAGTAATATTAACGCTTTCTCTGCCGATGCTCAACAGAGATCCTTGAGGCGCTATCAGTGGTATCATTCACAACGTGTCTCGACATCATCGAGAAACACCTACAGCAGCATCACATTTTCAACAAGGCTCCATTTGCAACACCTTTCAATTCTCATCGCCCACATTACATCTCCTTTTCCCCAATATCTGGCAATCCGTGCACTTGTGAGTCTCTCCTTGTCGCCGAGACTACTTCCCCAATGAGCAATTCCCAGGACAAAATCATATGACATTACGAGCAAAGAGCGGTCGTTAGAACCCATGACCCCGTGGGCACTATAAGCTCGGCCTTGATAGCTCCAAAAAAAAAAAAAAAAAGAGAGTCATACTAGTAATAATAAAAATGCGATTTAATCGACTGCACAAGTTACAACACGGATTGCCGTTCTGCTTCTGGATTCTTGAGATTTCCTATTAGAAGCAGGTTTCAATAATGTGTGTCTGCGGCTGCCTATGGCCGGCCAAAAGCAGCACCCCGACCAGCGGCGCCCGGAGGCATGCCGCGGGCTTCAAAGGGAGATCCACCAAAAGCCTCTGGTGGTCCCGGGGGTCCATTGAATCCTCCGAGTCCAGGAGGCATGAACCCATGAGGTGGTCCGGTGAAGAAGCCAGGAGGAGGTGGAGGCATATTGCGTGGAGGCATTCCAGCCATGGCATCTGGAGGCGGCATGCCAGCAGGAGGGAAATTGGGAGGAAACATGTGAGGCATAGGAACATTGCGGTTCAGGCCACCGGGCAATCCTGGAGGAGGCATCATGGGCCCTCGCTGCTGCGGCGGCGGCATCTGGCCTCCGCTCGTCATCCAGCTGGGTGGCATCTGATCCAATCCAGGAGGGGGCGGAGGTCGCTGCAAAATCTGAGTGGGCTGGCCGAGACGCGCATCGCGTTCGGCGTTGTGGAAGGATTCTTCCATAGGGAAACCAGGAGGTGGCTGGGGCCTCATCTGGCGTTGCTGCACTACCCGATTCTCCCTTGGCGAAAAGTCTGGCTCTTGCATCGGGATTTGCTTCTGCGGCTGCGGCTGAGGCTGCGGCTGCGGCTGCGGCATGCTTAGGGGAGCACTGGGTCCCATCCTCATGAGATTCATCAAAAACTCGGTATTGTTGTTGTTGCGAGCCTGGTCAGGGATCCCAGAGCCTTGACTAGAGATACGCTGGTGGTGCCCCGCGAGATCTTGGAGAAGCTGGTCTGGCCGAGCAGACTGCTGCTGCGGTCGAGGTGCGAGAATTTCTTGAACATGCTGTGGTGGTGGTGGACGGCCAATGCCGCCGTTAATTCTGTCTCCGCCGTATTGATGGAATGGCTCTGGGGACGCCATACTGCTCTTCTTCGTCATGTCGGGAAGGCTTCCCTGAGGCGGCGGGGCAAACGGTGAGTGAGCTGGAGGGGTGGCACTCATGCTCTGCTTCTGAAGCTTCAAGAGTAGCTGCTGGAAGGCCTGTTTCTCTTCTTCGGGAGGAGGATGAGGTACGTTATGGAGAGGTGCCAGCCCTGGGGGAAAGTGAGAGACCACAGGTGGCACACTCGTTGACTGCTCTACTCTGGCTCGTGGTTCCTCTTGGGGTTGGTGGAAGAAGGACGTGAACCTTGACGACTTGCCCACAGTCTTGGGCCTGGCAGCTGCATCGTTCACTTCGCTAGGGGGAGAATTGGGCTCCAGAGGACCCTGTCCCTGCATGCCACCAAAAGCAAGGAAGAATTTGTCAGGGGCAGCCTCAACAGCAGAAGGCGGAGGTTGAAACCTCTCAGGCTCGGGAGCGGGTTCGGGAGCCGCAGCTGTCGCCGCTGGCCGCTCCGAAGCGTCACCACCTCCTTTGCCTTTCTTCATCTGTTCCATCCACTTCTGGAAGTCCTGTTGTGTATGCGCCTCGCGGAGTGCCTCAGTAGGCTCATCGAACCACTCAGGCTCACGCTCAACACGCTGTTCGCGGTCGCGGGCCCAGCGCCTGTCAGGTGCTCTTCCATTGGCACGATCATCCGCAGTTTCAATAGTGTCTCGATCTCTCCAGCTCTTGGTTCGGTCTCGCTCTTTTCGCTCGGTCGCAGGGGCCTCTGCCGGCATTGACTCTGCCTTGTGCCAAGAGTCCACCTTGCTCCTGCCAGCACCGTTGCGTGCTCGAGTGTCATTTTCGGCGTCCTTGTTGTCTCGAGTAAAGGCATCAAAGGCTCTTGTCGGGCGGTCGCGAGTAGCATCGCGATCGCTTTCTCGCAAGGGCTTCTTCTCGTCTCGAAAGTTACCACCCATGCGGCCGTGGAAACGCTCGGCGCCCTCAGCACCAAAGCTCTTGCGGGGCTTGACTGTGCTCCAGCCATCGCTATCCAAATCGTTTTCGCCGCGGCGGCGAATAGTGTTGGGCGCGCGCAGACGGTCCCCGTCGGTCTCGCTGTTGCGATTGCGCAAGGCGAAACGACCCGCGGGGTCAGCGTCTTTGGTCGGTTTTTCACCATCAAGCGTCTTGCTGCCTCGGCCAGATGAAGCAAATGCCATCCGGGGAGGAGCAAAGACAATGTCATCAGGATCTTTGAATAGTCACATCGTTAGCACCAGAGAACTGTCCGCACCACGGGTGTTTTTGGGATGGAACCAACTTGTACTAGTCCGTGAGGTATGGTGGTTGATGCCAGTGCGGCGATTAGTCTGGTCGAGAAGCGGATTTTCCAGGGACCGAGGTCGATCGTTAACCGGTTTGTTCTGCGCTCGGGTCTGGTCTGGAGGTGCCCTATATTACGTCGATGTCAGCACAAAGCAAGCTCGCCAATGCATCCAGCTGGCCTCGAGTTGTGCTCACCCCATCCATTCCTCCGCCGGAGGCAGTTTCTCAGGTTTGATACATAGCGGCGACTCCCTCAAAAAGAGCAGATGCTCTGCGGTGTATCGAATGGCCATAGCAAGGCGGCGAGTGCGCGACGCTCATCCGGCGAATGTCTCGACTGAATCTCCGGACAAAGTGGTTGAACCCTTTCACTAGTCGGCCGAGAGCCGGAAGGGGGGAAAAGAGATTAGAGCCTAAGCGTCGACGAGGGTTATTGAAGTACGGTAGTTCGGTTTGGTGGGGTGATGCAACGTGCGTCAATCGACGAGCTCTGCAAAAGTCGCAGGTTCCGGATGTCGCACACGAGCAGATGCTTGGTAGCCAAGGGAGCTTTTATGATTGTCAGGCGTAGGCAGTGACGGTAAAGGACGCGTTGCAGCTTCGAGGAGGGAGAGCCGACCACGGAGCTTGACAGCAGCTGGAGTCCACTCAGCGGCAAGACGATAGAAAGAGATTGAACAAGGAGAAAAAAAGGCGTTGCTGCAAAAAGAAGAACAAGAAAAAGACTATTTGGCAGGTAACAGCACTAGAAGGGACGGAAGACAAGAGGAGGAGCGGGAAAAGGGTTAATTATGAGGGCAGCTTCAGCTGTGCGTGTGCGTGCGCGGGGAAGATTGGGTGGTCGGGCGGGAAAAAGAAGACGCTGGATCACGAGGACTGAGCGAACAGCACTGGGAGAATGACTTCGTTCAGGAGAGTATCGATATTCGGGAGGCTTCGAGGGTCGTGGAGGATTTGAAAGGCGGTCGGTTGGCAGGTGGAAATTGCAGAGGCGATGGTGATGGGAGCAGATTGCGTTTTTGGTGGGGACCGGCTTGGGAGGTGGTCAACGAGATTACGGAGCGCTTAGCAGCGTCTTTCAGTGGCATGGCAGGGCTTTCAGTGGAGGGGCGGCAAGCGAGTGGCCGTCAGGCAGCCTGGAATTTGACGCCTAAAGTCGCACGGCGCCGCTGTGGGAATGGGAATGCGAATGCGAATGGAGGCAGCACGGATTGATGCACGGATTCCGTAACAAAGAGGCGGCGGGAGATGGAATGGAGTGGAAGCAGACAAACATTAAAGAAGCACTCACAACAGTGTTTGTTTGTTTAGTTTTGCTCTTTGTTTTGACGGCCCTTATCATATAGTTGGTATTAGATGGCTCCGTTGAATCGGGATCAATGGATGAATCAATTGAATCCAAAGTTGTGACACAATCCGCCACTACCCTATAATTAATAAGAATCAATAGGTAGATGCCTATATTGACATGTATACAGTCAAAAAGCAATGGAGGCTAGACGAAAATATCGCCCGTAATTCATTGCTCAACCACATGCTCCAAAATGACCAATAATTATTGTAATGCATCGTCAATGTGACACGCACAGCCCGATTCAATTTCAGACAATCAAGCATCATCTTAGGGTAAGGCACAATTCCCCCTAAATATCCCATCCAATTAAAAAAAATCCCCAACACCCTCCTCCACACATTCCCCCTCACAACTCTCGACTACTGCAGAGTCGAAGAGTTACACCAAAAAAAAAAAAAAAACTTCCCCCAATAGCCTACTCCCACATACCCTCCATCTTTTGCCTCTTCCCCCCCAAAAATTTCTACACTCTCGCCACTACACTCTCGCCACTACACTCTCGCCACTACCGCAGGCACCTCCTCCTCCAGCGGCAAAATGTGCGGCAGCGGCCCGACAGGCGTAATGCTCAGCGGGTTGATCTGCGTATGGCTGCGCGTGTAATGCCACTTGATGTGGTCAAACTGCGTCGTGTCCTTGAACGCGGGCAGGTTCCAGTACAGATTGCGCATCCACTTGTGAAGGCGAGGATAGCCGCTGCGAATGTCGCGGATGTTGCACTTGAAGTGCTGCACGTAGACCGGGTCGAAGCGCACCAGCGTCACGTACAGCCGGATGTCTGCCTCGGTGATGTCCTTGCCAAAGTAGTAGGGGCCTTCGGATTGCGATGCCAGATGCTTCTCTGCGCGGTCCAGGGCCTCGAAGAGAGCGATAACAGCTGTCTCGTAGGCCTGGGAGCTGGTGGCGAAACCAGACCTGTAGACGCCGTTGTTGATGAGGCTGTACGTCCACTCGTTGGTCTCGTCAATCTGGCTCCTGAGGTTCTCGGGGTAGAGAACAACGGAGCGATACTTTTCCTCAATCAGGTCGTCAAACTGGATTTCAACTGTTAGCCACGCTGATTTGCTCATCTGTACTCGGAGATTCACAACTCACCTCTGTTCCAAACATTCGGATAATCTCGCTGCTCTCGTTGTTGACAATCTGCCTCGTCTTCTTGTCATACAGCACGGGAACCGTGAATCGGCCTGTGTAGTCTTTGTTGGACTCAAAGTACACCTCTCGGATATGCGTAAAGCCCTCGTGCAGGGGATCAGGAATAACGTTCTCGCCAGGAATGTCGTTGTCTTCCTTGGTGGCAAATCGCCATCCCTTCTGCCCCAGGTGCCAGTGCACCACGGAAAAGGAGATAATGTCCTCCAGGCCCTTGAGCTTTCTGGTGATCAGGGTTCGGTGCGCCCATGGACAGGCATAACTGACGTAGAGATGGTACCTCCCCTTCTCAGGGGGAAACTCAGCACCGGCCTCGCGAGAGATCCAGTTGCGGAACGAGCTGACTTGACGCTTGAACTCGCCACTCGCGTCGCCGGGCTTGACCCAGTCGGTGATTTTGCCCTCGTTGGAAGCCTAAAGATATTGAATGAAAGTGTTAGGATGGGTATTCGAGTATTCAACTGACGAAAGGAATCACAACTGTGTAGGTACTAACCATTCTGGTTTGGATTGGAAACTGTGATGATAGTAAGGGATGCGTAATATTGGTTGTATTTCGTAAACTTCGAAACCCAGTTGCACGACTAGACAGTGTCGAATATGCCAAACTTGCTGCAAACTGCTTGTGATTATTCTTCAACAAAACCCCAAAAGGTCTGGTCTTCAACTGCTGTTGAATTGCTCTCATTGAACGGCTGAATGACTTCTCCTCACTCACCCCTCGGGAGCTAGAAGGTCTATATATACCTACACAAGTCACTCACAAGCCCACCCACGAGATCCTTCAGCTTAACCTTTAGCGTTCCAGCGGTTCCCATAGCCTATGTGACTGTGTTCTGACTTAAGCATTGCTAAAGACTCGGGCGACGCTTCCTCGTTAATAATCCACACACCCATCATTCCAAATTCCTCCTCGTCAAAACTAACTTAGCGCGCTTTCTAATTGTGACGTAACAGCGCCCTACAAGCGTTAGCGTCCTCCATCACTCAGCCATTCTGCGTCTTTAGTCATCACCGCGACAGTGGACTCGAGTCCCATCGCATGCTGGAGAGGATCCTACGGAGATGCAACGGTCTCATACATACAAGTGACTGGCAATGCTACCTTTTGTTACCCGCCTGATATAGAAACATCGCGCCCTGGCTTACTGATGCAGAAAGTGACGAGAGGCAAGTGAAGCTGATTTATCCATAGAGGCCATTCTTATATGTTCCAAATATCTACTTAGGCATGTAGTGACTACCTCTTATGAGCCGCGCAGAGTCTACGCAGAGTCTAATTAATACAAAATCAAACTAATCAAATATTAACCTTAATGTACGGAACCTCCACGTCCTCTTCGTCCAAATCCTCAGCCACCATCTCAAAGATTAGCTCCTTCTGGTGAGAAGGAATGGGCTTCTTCGAAATGGTCTCCACCAGTTCGCTGAGCTTGAGCGCGTAGCGGTCCTTGAGCTTGGACGGAGGGAAGAAGCTCGCATACAGCAGGCTGACGCCAGAGCTGAGCATGCTGATGCTAAGACCCTTCTTCTCAAAGAAGTCGAGAAGCTCCTTGAGCGTAATGTTGTCGACCTCGAATCGGTCCCAGATCTTGTCTAGCTTGACCTTGCCCTCGGGTCCCTTGTATTCGACCTTGGGGCTGGAAATGGGCTCGCTGAATCCAAAGAAGGGCAGAGCCAGGTTGATGAAGCCGTTCTTGAACTGCTCGATATCGTCCTTGCCGTCGATGACCTTGTAGAGCTCAAGGACGACTAGGCCGGTGACGAGAGCCGTGGTTGTGGCAATGGCTGGAATGATCTTGCCTGCGATGAACTTGGTCTTGTGTCTATCGGCAGCCTCAATCTTGTAGTTCTCGGCCCTCAGGTTGCTGCAGGCAGTGATGAAGTCGATGTGGTGGTTACTGTCGTCGTCCTTCTCGAAATCGACAGCCTGCAGCTGGAAGCCCGCGAGGGTACTTGCCGACGGGAGGCTGGCACTGAGGGATGAGAGCTCATCTGTGTCATCAAAGCTGCTGGCGTTGGGATCCTAAGTACGTAGTCAGTTTTGCTGCAATGCATGATTTCTTAAGTTTGAACGATGGACTCACAGGTTCCTTGTCATCAGCTTGGATCTTGACGTTTGAGTCGGGGGTAAAGTCAGGCACAATGACATTCTCAAGTTCCTTCAAGTAGATGGACTTGTCAGTCCCGGGAGACTTGATGTTGAAGTTGAACGCATGAAGGTTCGCGGCGGCAATGATGAACCCAAAGTGAGTCTCGTTATCGGGGTTGAACTTGAGAGCATCTGGGGCTCTCTTCGGGCCGGACCAGAAGGGAGTGCCACCCGACGTCACCGAATCCTTGGGGAAGTTGAACAAGAGCTGCTGGACCTTGTTTGCAAACTCCGTCTCAAAGAGGAGGCGAGCCCAGGCAATGCAGTCCTCAAAGGTCCGGGGTCGCTCGATGGTGAGGTAGTTGCGGATCGTCTCCAGAGTTTCCTTTTGGTTGCCGCCCTGCTTCAGAGTGGCCTCAATGAAGTTGGGCTGGGTCAGGTAAAGGTTAACAGTCTGGGGAGCTTTGACAAAGCACTTCTCAAACATGTACTCCTTGGCCCAGGCAATGGTATGCTCAATCTTGTTGGGGAAGCTTCGGATTGTGCACATGGGGAACTCCTTCTCCGGGGGATCCTGGGAAGAAGAGTAAGACTCTGTCAAGTGGGGCAGGACAACCTGCGTGTTGCCCTTGGTGCCCAGTGTTCCGCTCTCCAGCAACGGCTTCCGGAAGAAGACGCATCTCCGGTCGACGTAGGTTCTCGCCTCGACATTGTCCAAAGCGTTGGTGACTCCGTCCAGGCTTCGCCAAAACTCCTCATTGAAGACGTGCTCGGTCTCGGGACTAACGCGCTCTCGCAGTGTCTCAATGTGGCCCTCCAGCTCTGGGTTCATTCGCTGAACAGCCTTGGCAGCGCAGTCGCTCTTCATGCTACCGACATCAGCGGCTCGGAAGAGGAACTGTCGGTTGAGGTTGCTCTTTTCGATGGAGTCCATGTCCGTGACGTAGATCTTGCCCTTGGGGCCTGTGCCCAAGCCGATCATGGCCCAGTTCTTGAGCATCTCGCAGCCAATGGCGCCGGCACCGACGAGGAACTGCTTGAGATTGGCAATCTTCTCTTGGTACTCGGTTCCAAAGACAGCAATCTGGCCATCGTAACGGCTACCGATGGGCTTGCATAGCTCGACGCTTCGCTTGGTAGAAGTAGGAAGGGACTCGAGAGAATCAAAGTACATCCATTGTTGGATGGGGTTGAACTTGCCAGACACGGCCTTGAGCACCTCCTGAGCAGCGATACCGCCAAAGAGTGCTGCCATGGGGCTAAGATCACCAAGGGCCTGGAAACTGAGCTCTTTCAAGAGCTTCTCATCAATATCAATCTCGAGGCTCTCATCGGCAGCAAACTTCTTGGTGGCCTCCAGAACCACAATGGCATCGTTCTCGTCCATGGGGTTGGGTAGTCGTCCATTGGCGACTTGGAAGGCATGAAGGGCCTGGAATCCGAGATGAAGCTGCTGAGGTCGATCGAATTTGGCGTAGTCGGAAATGAGGAACTCAGGCTCCTTGAGGGCGGCTGTGAAGCTTTTGAAGTCGACAACCTTGGGCATCTTGACCTGCTGGTAAATTCCTCCACGCTGGTACTGTCCGAGGCCTGACACGTCGCCAATGGAGAAAGTGTACGGGCCCTTAACCGTAATCTTACGTGGCTCGCAGCCGTTTAGCCCCTCCATACCCTCAACTTCGGAAAATGTGACGTAGTCGCCATCCTCTAAGCCGTGTCGAGTCTCGTCGAGTGCCGACACCAGACCTTCTTCGTCAACGCCAGCGATGATACCGCTCAAGGGAGCCTCGCCGGTCTGATCGATAATGGTAAACTTGTCGCCGAAGTCACAGAAAATGGAACCAAACAGGCCGAATGTGTCGACTACAACAACGTAGATACCCTTGGAGTGGCAGTAGTCGCCTACGGCCTTTTGTGTTGAGATGGGGGCATTTGTCAACACCACAACTTGGTACTTGTCAAATTGGCCAAAGTTGTCCTCGATGCTAAAATGTATGGTTAGAAATATCTCCCAAAGCATCTGAGTCCGTGAATCTGTAGCCATACCTAGAAGATTGATGGACTTTGACGGGGGTATAAGCGTTGAGTTCTGCGACACGCGGGGCCGTAACCTCATCTCTGGGCTTGCCAACGTCTTCGGGAGTCAGGAAGAACTGAGCTGAGAGATCGGCAATCTGGACCGGGGCGGGGTCGTAGACGGTCAAGCTCTTGACACCAGCCAAGGCAATGTTCTTTGCGATCTCAACACCGAGACCCTTGAGACCAACAACAAGGACGTTGGAGGCGCCCATGCGGCGCATGGCTTCGTGTCCTAGAACATAGAGCTGTCGGCTGTATAGGGACTCGTCGATGTCTGTGGTTCCGACGACGGATTCATCGACTTGCATTCGGGTCGCAAGATCGACCTCGGGAAGCTTGGCAGCCTGATTGGTTGGAGTGTGGTCAGTTTCGTGCCTTCTCTCTCACGGCAAAGATATCAACGTACGGCCATGGTTCTCTTGAGGTTCTGTTGAGACTCCCCTTCTGAGAGCCTTCGCTTCGCCAGCGTTCCTTGGCTGGCCTGTGACGAAATCTTGGATATGGCGATCCAGCACCTAGGTCGAGCGTGACCTCACCCAGATGCTGCTGATAAAGAGGGGTGATGGCGGCCTGAGGATAAGCCTTTTGCGGGGTTGGCGGTGCCGGAAGGCAGTCGTTTGGTTTGGTGGAAGATAGCAGCGGGTTTCCTTGCCAGAAGAGACAAGAACAGAGCGTTGGAAGAGAAGAAGTTGGTTTGTAATGGGCGGGATTCAGAGGCAAGGCGTTGGTCTGCTCTGCTCTGAACAGGCTCCAGTTCTTTCGGATGAGGTAATGTGGCTAATCGTGGCAGGTTTCACTGCGGCCGGGTACAAGGCAGAAGTACCGAGGAGAGGGGCAGAAGTTGAGGTAACGGCGGGGCAACGCGGCGGGGCACCGGCACTGTGATTGGCTGGAGGAGTGAGCTCTTAGAAATACCTACGTACTAGCAGCTTCGTGGTACCTGCTTTGGAACCGGTCAGAGCGCCGTGGAAGCTCGAGCCATTTTTGGGGGGCCTTCAGGCTTTGATGCTGAAGAATTCGGGGGAGGAACTGATTGTCTGTGGTTGAGCTGAGCTGCGGCAGTTCAATAGACTTGTATACAGAACTTCCGATGGATCCGGCAGCTTGGTGATAGGCTATACAGGAGCGGTCGTCTTCAGCCTCGTAGGTGGGCTGGTGGGCTGCTGCATGTTCAGCTGATGCTTCCGTGGTTGAGAGCTGCAGATGGCAGAATAAAATGGTATCATCACTATCCAACAGACAGCTATATAGATGCTTGGTATTTATCTTCCAAGGTACGCATCTACGCGGGTGCGTTGGGATGAAAGGCACTCCGTAAGGCACATGGACATGGAATCAAGTCACAGGACACGAGTAGCAAGAAAATTGGTCCTCTTAAGAGGAGCACAAGATAATCTTGAATTTTTTGAGATATCCAGTGTTCAATCTATCCAAAAAGGTGTTTTAGCTTCGTGGTTCGTGGTCGTATCGCAAATCTACTATTTCGGAATGATTTGCTTCAGGTGGACGTCGCTACCAAGAGTATCAGATGTTGTGTTCGTGTGCAGAGTATCTATTTCGACTTACAAGATCAGGTCCGAGTTCGCAGGAATGACACCGGGAATAGCCCTAGCACAATGTTAGCGTGCCATCCTTAACTGTTGTACCATACTTCATCGACAAGCCAATTCGTCTAGTTTCGCTTCATGGCCATCGCAGCAAAGGTTCGATCGGCTTACCTGGCACCATAAGCGAGGTGGCTATTATTACGGCTAGTGTTAGTAAGAAGCTCAGGGACATTGAATGTGATCAAATGTGCATACCTAGGGATGTCGAGTCTAGCCTTCTCGCCGAGCTTCATGGTAACAACGCCCTTGTCCCAGCCTGCGTAACATTGTCAAAATAAGAACCGCATAGAATCAGCAGACGAATCATACCCTGGATGACTCTCCCAACACCAATCACGGTGTCGAAGTCCGAATTTCGATCGTAAGAAGAGTCGAACCTGATATCACTCATAAGTAAGACGCCAATTAACTGTGCTTGACCAGGTCATTCACTTCTTTCCCTTGTTATCAGGCTGGGAGGTGTCCTTCAGCCAGCCAGTATAACCCATGATAACGGTGTCGCCCACTTGAGGGCTGGGACCAGAGCCTTCCTCGAGGACGGTCTTGGTGGGTGCGTCGGCCATTGTAGCTAAGTGAGATAGAATGATACTGAAAGATTGTGATCAAGTTTTGGCTCATAGGGAGAGAAAGGGGGGCCTTTGCAACTTTATGGCCGCAAATAGATAGAAGCCCCCTCCATCAGAAACTGGTAAGGAGGCATTTTGGTGGGGTAAAATATTACGGTCTTTCGAGCTGATCCACGATGACGACTTTGGCGCAAGCATGGGAGGGGAATAGTGCCACGTTGCTATCCCTAAATTGTCATACGGAGTCCTATTACCACTCTCATCCACATCTCATCCACCAAGGGTTGCTGCTTGCGAGTCAGCCCCGCCGAGGTCTAGGTATGCTTGGCGGAAGCTTCGCAGCCGTATGTGTGCCTTGCTTCTTTCTGGGTTCGAGCTTCGGGTCAGCGGTGATATGCGCTAGGTCAAGGGCCGTTGTGTGGCGTCCAGAAGGTTAACCGGCATTTTGGACGGGTCAACCGCTATCAATAGTAGCCGTCCAAGGCGAGACCCAAGAGCAAGTAGACAGGCAGCGATATCGATATCCGATGCTGAGATTCTGAATGTAGGCGGCAACCAGAGTATGTTGTGCGAGTCCCACGTAATCCATTCCCCGTCCTTGCTAAGCCCAAGACCTATCGCACATGCATTTATCCTTTGGGAGCTGGAGGATGACATTGCATGAACAGAAGCAGCTGAGCCAGGCGGGTCGAATTCGAGGGTGCCCACATTGGTCATTAGTCGTAGGCTGGATCCGGCACATGGGTTGATGGCCATGCGGTTGGCAAGCCCGCAAAGGCCAGAGAGTCGATCAACACGATGGCCGGTTGCCACGCTCAGAATTTCAATTTTGATTTCCCCGGCTTCGTAGAGGAGGAAAAGGTATTGGTCATCAGGTGAAAACAGCATTTTGCTTATTGAGCTTGTAGTATCATAGGTTAAAGTATAGTTAGCGAAGCATGTGAGGGAGTCCATTTCCCAAATCTTAACCACTGACCGGGCGTAGGAAGCTAGCTTGGAACCATTTACCGACATTGCAACAAGCCGCACGGGGCCATTATGTGCCTCGATCATCTGTTTACATTCTCTCGTTGATAGATGGAATAGACGGACGACTCCATCATCGCAGGCAAAGATGAGTTGAGTGCCATCTGCTGCATAGATTGACGAAGTTATACTGTATGTTTCTCCACAGAATGAGTCGAGAAGCTTCCGTGTCGCTGTATCCCAGTATCTCACAATGCCATCTCTGGAAGTTGACGTTAGTGTTGTACCATTGGGTGAAAACGCAATGGATAGAACATCGAGCATTAATTCGTGGCGTAATAACTCGTAGTCACCGTTTGTTGCACTCCAAATTTTGACGCTGGAAGCTCCCGGACCTCCGGTTGAAGATAAAAATGCCAAGCTATCTGGGGACCATTCAACTGATCTTGGCCAGCCAAAGAGACCATGTTCACTCATTACATGATCAAACGGGGCGGAAGGAATGTCTTGAGGAACTATCATGGGGACCCAAGCAAAAATCCGGTGATCTGTGCCCATCAATAGGCATTTTCCCGTGGCGGTATCCCATAGCCTAATCGTGTGGTCTCCAGAAGTGGTTAAGATGCTTCTCTTGTCCGGGGAAAACACAACTTCGAGCACTGCGCTCTTATGGCCTTCGATATCCGCCAGATGTGTTTCAATGTTGGCATCCCAAACTTTAAAAGTTCCATTCGCATCCGCCGATATAAGTAGCGTTTCATCAGCCGAGTAGGTTAGGCTAGCAATACGCTCAGCGTGGCCGTCGTATATCCCAATACAGGTCATCGCATGCGTATCCCAAACTCTTATGCTTTTATCATATGAAGCTGAGGCAATTTTTCTTTCATCTTTTGATAGGACAATTTCTGATATGGTGGCGCGATGTCCTTCCAAGCGGGAATCGCAAGTGGCTTTCAAAGTATTCCATATACCAATTGCATGCCCTTTCTCAACATCTTCCTTCATAGCACTAATGAGTCGGACACCGTCAGAGAAAAAGGACAGAAAGGTAGCATTGGCTCCTTCAGCTACTAGACAATTGCCGGAAAGCCTATCCAGAAACATGATTGTTCCACCTGCATCAACAGATACTAATCTTTGACTGTTCGGAGAAAAGACAGCTGCTCTCACGTGTTCTTTGTGTTCTTTGATGGCCAGCGTATGACCGGTTATTCTTGAACTCAGAAGTCTAATAATTCTTTGATTTGAAATCGTCAGGAATGTCAATCCATCTGGAGAGAATCCTACCATCTCATCATCATTGTAGTCATGAGTCGCGACGCACTTGTCGAAATTTCTGTCCCATATTCTCAGTGTTCCGTCTTTTGATGCCGAAGCAAACTGTTGACCGTCCACCGAGAACATGGCACAAGTAATTTTGTCGGTATGGCCTCTATATTCCCCAATGCACTTCCTTGTTGTAGCATCTATGATTTGGAGCACTTCTTCCCCAGAGATGGCAGAGATATAGAGCAGTTTTGGATCATCAGATGATATTCTGATAGATTGGGGCAAAGCCCCCTTGTGTGTTGCAGTGCAAGATGTTGTTTTAGTATCCCAAATTTTGATTTTGCCTGGGACAATTGAAAGAAACCTATCGCTAGACGGAAGTGCTAGAACACTTGCATTTTTCATACCGTGATCTTCAATAGTTGCCAAGCAGGGATCCCAGTGAGATTGCATCATTGGTAGGATACTGAGCCATGACGGGATACTCGATTTGAACAAGTTCTTAATTGTGCTTTTCTCTGGAGCAAAAATGAGAGCCGATGAATGGATTTGGAGCGGCGCTTTGTCTAATGTGGCCACGTTCGCCATAACAAATCGTCTTGCATCATGTAGAATGCCTCCGATGGCTTGCGAATTTATTTTCTTTGGATAATTCTGTCAGTTACGCCTATGATTGCAACATATAGTAAGAATATGGAGGCTTACCTCAAGCTTTTGCAACAAAGCATCTACCATGTAGACACTCTCTGTGCTTCGCCCCAGGAGGCTCAGTGCTTCAAGCCAATTAAGTAGGTAATTAGTCAAGAACTTGTGTGTCTCATCGTTATCCCGTATCGTTCGATTACTTAGACATAGATGATGGACCCAATGGATGCAAGCGTATTGGACCGCACTGGGTAGACACGCATCGATGACCTTTTGGCTTATGTCGGATCGCAGTGTGCCTGGAAAGTGGAGGGAGCAGATGTCGTCCTTGAGGACACGACCTGTACTCAATGTTTTAAGACATTGCAAGAACAATCTGGTGTGAGCCTCCTGTTCACATATCCAAAAATGATATTTGGTGGGGTTGTGTTCTTTTTCGGAGTCAACCAAGAAGTCTCTGAAAGAAAGATGCAATAATCTCACAGGGGTGTCTAGGTCATTCGGAACACTGAATACCGAGTGTAAAAGATCAAGCTGGTCTTCTATGGCGTCAGTAGAAACGCCAAGGAGATTTGAGAGACTTCCTATAGATAGAGGCTGAGCTAGATTGATAATAGATCCAATGAAATACTGAAATCTGCTTAGCACTTCTTGTCTGCCAGATGGTGAAAGGCCGGCGACTAAGTTGTCCAAGATCGGAAGGTAAGTTGTATCGAGACCAGATGTCTGAATGTTTTGATACTCGAGTAATTTAGTTAACTGATGGTGAGGCCCTCCTAGCCGTCGGTCTCTAAGGAATCGGCATATTGTTGCAGCAGCAATAAACAAGGGAATAGCTGAGGCGACAAGCTTCTGCACTATGCCTTCTCCGGGCCAGTCAAAAGATATCTTGCGATGGTCTGCAACAGATTTGTTGTAATCAATCTGGATCTTTTGAAGCTGGTCGCGCATGAAGAGCTCAATATCGTGTTCAATAATGGAGGCCGGGACCGATGTGAGGAGTAGATTATTGTATTTGCCGTTGAGTCTTTCGAACCCAAGACGAATGGGCAACTCAGGTCTGCTCGTAAGAAAGAATTTGAGATTCGGACCGTTTGTTTGTTCAGCTTTTGATAGGACGCTAATTAATAGCATCATATTCTCTTCAATCCCGCATTCATCAAGAGCATCGATGACGATAACCAAGGTTGTCGACATCCAGCAACCTGGGCACTTCTTCAGTGGGTCTAAAATAAGCTTTTGGAACTGGTCGTTCAATGGTTTCTCATGAATATAAGGATAAAGCTCAAGAACTCTGTGGATATGTGAAGCCAGAGACGGCATCCGACATATCAACTGAGAGGCAATGGTGGTGAAGAGAAAAGTCGTTCTGCCGCGATCTCCTTCGCCTCTTTTGAAGAAGAAGCTAGCACCAAGGATATTTCCATCATCAAATGATCGGGCTATCGTGCGGGAAATAGTCGACTTCCCGGTGCCTGCCATGCCACTCAGCCAGAAGATTGACCGGCTCTTCGGACTTGCGCTCCAGATCTGTATTTGCTGAATGATATCGGTTCGTGTACCTCGAAGGCAATATGACTCTTCTCCATCTACGCTCGCGTCAAAAGTCGCAGCCTCTGCAGTCTTCAATTTGGACAACGCGATCTGTTGATGAACATCAAGCACAATTGACCTAGAGAATACTAATTAGTGCTGAACAATTTATGCAGCTGAGGCGAAAGATGTACTATACGTTTGTTCGATATTGATATTTAACGCAATATTGGCCTTTTGCCGCTCAATCGCCGCAATGAGGTCGTAGACATCTTGTTTTCTAAATGGCCATACTGCTCTGGCATGCTTTGCGCCTAAATCTAGCTTCACAGCTAGCTCCGCCAACAGCCTGTGAAGATCAAAAACAGTTTGGTGCAGTGCTGGCGACTCCAGTCTGGAGCCCTTGGGGCTTTTGAGTAGCAGCTCGAGCTCCTTGATGACGACTGTTAGGCGATCGATTTCTCTGAGAAGCTTTCGCACATCCTGAGGGGCATTTTTCGCATCAGCACAGTAAAGGGAACACTTGACACCGATTTTGATGACAAGATCAATGACTTGTGATATGTTGGCCAGAAGACCTAAAACTTCCATTATGGTACTAATCCCACGCTGGATGAGTAAATGCAAAGAACGTATGCGGGAGAAAGGGAAGAATGGGAAAGAATGGGAAAGAATGGGAAGAAAAGCCATTTGCAATACCTTACCTATTAAATGTGCTAAATGGTAGAAATGCCTGTACGGAGTACATGTACATGCACCTAGGTAGTACATATTAGTAGGCATACAATGCATGTAATGCTCTATTTTGAAACCTGATGGGGCGTGGTCAGTCAGTCATGGATCCTATCAGAAACCTAGCAGCAGTGTCCTCGTACTTGGGGTTTCATTACATTTGCAACTAACCGAATGGGCAATGGGGAAAAAAAACCGCAGCTATCCGTGGCAATGCCAATATTGCTGTTATCTCTACGTAGGACAACGTCTGGATGCTGGTCTTGCCCCTTGTTCTTGTGGCATGATAGAAGCACATCGATGTGCCTTAACCGCCCAATCGAAGCGCTTTCTAAGCACATCGCAAAATTGGTGGCGGCAATCTCTCAACATGTATGGATGTCCACTGATCAGTACTGGAGATTATAGTGGGTTCAGTAAGGATTGCTGTCATCCCGAGCCTGATGGGCCGCTCAAGACCGCTCCCTAACTTTACTCGGTAATTTTCGCCTCTATTTCTCGACGATTGACCCTCCAACATCCGATGTATGTCGGTGAGTTCAGGGTTTGAATGTAGAGGTGTAGCGTTGGTGCTGCTGATGATTGCGAGATAACCTAGATTTTCGGAACGTTAATGTAGCATGGCCTTATGTCAAGTAAGCCGAAATGGATTGTACCAAAATAGCGAAATGCAGGTAATAATGTGCCTTTACTTACGCTCTGTAGTATTTTCTGTTTATTGCACAAGTTGGCTGTCCAGCATCCCACACTCCGAATTTTATTAGAGCGATAGCAGCAAATTGCAAATAGCAAAAGAAGTCGCGAGAATAGCAGATGCTAGAAAACAGGTCGTAGTAACGAAAGAGTGGTAAGATGAGAATAGAAAGGATAGAGAGATGCAAAAGTCAAAGATGCGAAATGGTCGAAATATGCAAATTCCATCAGCAGGCAGAGATGGCTATGTTTTGAAATATCAGGCGGGGTTCGACATCTGGCTGCGAGCATCAGCGGGGGTTCAAGATCGATTCAATATCACAATCATTTGCAATTAACGGAAGCAACACGACCAACACGCAACTGCAGCCACCCTTGACTATTGTCAAATGCTATTGGAGCAATACCCTGCATGGAGTAACTATAGGTTTTGCCGAACACGGTCACTGAATAGGGATTTGCTAGCCAGCACTTCTAGTTGACTGGCTACATGTATGCAGCATCATGTATCATAAATTTAGCGAATCGACCTAATATACTGTAGAAAAGTAGCAATGCTAGAAGAATGGAAATAGCGGTAGCAGTAGAAAGGTAACGATAGTCGCTGGGATGGCGGAGAACAATCGTCAGGAATAATAACTAATGGCATTGACCATTATTAAAGCGATGGAGACGCCATTAACCGCCGACTCGAAGCGCCGAGATCCATGCGAAAATTACGAGCATAGCGGCGGCTATCCCTCAAACCCACAGAGACTAGGGCACGTTAATGATGGAGAGCACAAAATAGATATAGTCATTGATAGAGAGAAGACCATTTATTGTATAATCACTTGGTTGGGCCCGCATTCTAGAATAATTAACATTGCATGTATGTGGATTGTACATATATATTTATTACTTAAAAATAGTGAGTTGGTTAGGGTCTGTTTTCTCTGCCTTGATAATCTAGTGTTGAAGAATGTTATTTTATTATGGTTTATGTTATGCATTTGATTTTAAAATTTCCTTGGAGGAAGATGGAATACTAGCTGCAGACTCTTTAGGAATATAAGTATTAACTGTTTCATATCCTTAATAAACCTGGAGTTATTAGTGCACATATTTGAGATTAGAAACTACAGATATTTTTATGGTAGTGATGAGTCTAGTGTATTTATCATTAATGGTAGTGGTTGCATACACGAGGGCCAAAAAAAAAGAAACAAAAAAGTCTCCCCCCTGATAGCTGTGCAAGCGCTATCGTAATATTACAGCAAGAGAGAAAAAGACAACGGCTGCTAGGCAACGCGACTATTTGAAAACCATGTATGCATTTATACTTTCTCTGCCTAAATAATAGAATAAAGCCATAATAATTCATATCCAGGTGAAGCTATTCTTCTACAGTCTTCCAAGAATCTCCCCCTAAAGCAGAGAAGCATTCATCACCACCCCTCTCTATTCTTTTGACTCAGCTTTGGATATTGCAACCTCACTCTTTTCCTTTGAAGAACTTACTCGTTATCAAAAGCATTAGGCAACCTGGGGGAGCACTGTGAGCGAGTGTGCAGCAGTCAGTCTCGAGTGTCAACTAGGGGGTCGGTCTGCGCAGACTGGCAGCCTGAACTCTTGCCAGCTGGCTGCCACTCGTCAGCCAGAACGCGTCGACTATAAAGAAGAATTTCTGCCACTCGCGTAAACATTGAAACGAAAATTTCCTTCACAACACGCGTTTATCGGATCACGTCAAGATTATCACCTGCTTCCAACTTCTAAAGCTCAACAGCATATCAAACACAACGACGTGAGTGGTGCCATGACTTGGCAAACATCTCCATTGCCAGATCTTAATACTAACAAAATCAAATAGTTTTCTCTCCGTGCTCTCTCGCCAGCGTGTGGCGGGCATTACCTCTCAAAATGACTATTCTTCATGAACATAACCGAAGCCGCAGCGTGGAGAGACTTCGTACAGACCTCCTCCACGCTATCACCAACACCACTGAGGGAATCCACTTCACTTCCACCTCCCTTCTTGAGGACAAGGACGTCGAAAAAGAAATGCTTGCTGCCCTGTGCCCCGAGAAGGCAAACAAAGCAACTGAAATTGCTATTACCCACCTGGGCAAGCTCTTCGTTCAGTGCAACAAATGGCTTCCCGTTATCGACCAGCGTGGTCCCGATACCTTCTGGAGTGTTGTTGCTTCTACTACTTCTCAGATGGAAGGCATCAAGTTATCGGCCACCCAGGCTAAATCGTTAGTGTTCGCTCTTCTCCGAGCTAGACAACTTTGGATTCTGCGCCAGACTAACCCGGCTTCTGCTAAAACCAATGTTAAAACGCATCTCATCGCCGGCGTCCAGCGCCTTCTTCAAATTTTTGAGGAACAGGATGCAAACCCCGCCGCTGTTAACTGGCAGAAAGAACGGGAATGGAAGTTAACGGAGAGAGAGATCCGTGACGCCAACCAGCGTCTCATGGGCCCTGGCGGCCAGTTGCCCCGCGGCCGCATCGGCCTCTCGTATCACGCTCCTCAACATCTATACAGGATTGGCCAGCTTGCAAACGCTCCTATTTTGGAGAGAAATCCGCTTGGGCCTTTGGGAATGATGGAGAGTTCCGTGGAGAAAGTTACTCCCGCCGAAGCTGTTCAGGCTTTACTGTCTGAGTCAACTCAAGCAGTTGCTCTCGCCGAGCAACTTGCTAGCCAGAAAGAAGCTACTGCAAATACTACTCCAAGCGGAGCCACTCGCGACAACGATAGCAAGAGCAACGCCAGTAAATCTCCCAGCAGTTTTATTGGCCGTGTAATCCCAGCTGTGCTAACAACTAAGTTTAAGCCAAGCTGGATGAAAAATCCCGGCTCTCAGAAGAACACTGGCGAGACCCTTGTTGAACGACCTAAGCGAGCTCAAACTGCCGAGACTCCGTCTGCCGCCGCCAACGCATCGTCCTCCAAGAAACGCTTTATGAGCGAGGATGCTTCTGCTCCGGCTAAGAAGCAAGTCGTCGCCAAGGGAAAGGCCCGGTCTGTCTCGAACCCAGTCGTCAGCCAGCAATCACTCTTGGGAGGCAAACCTACCAAGCCATCTCGCTCGACCTCTCTGCAGGTTCCCAAGACCCCCAAGAAGTAACGACGACGCGCTTAGACATGCATCGAATATTGCTGCAGATGTCTTACGAATTGGCTTAAATCAGAGTCATGAATATCGCTTTTGAAAGCTGGATGAATTATTGTGTTAAGGGTTGACATTATTGATAAGTTGATATGGAACGGGCCTATAGGTTGAGGATTAAGGGAATATGTGTATGATTAGCAATCTATAGCCCCGAGAATTCCCAGAAATTAACTCTAAGGTTTTACTGTAACAGTATGGAATTGTAGTCGATGTGAGAATGTGAGGAAGTGATACTGAGTTCACAGCTTGAAATAAGCATGTGTGGCTAGGCAGTTTTACTTTCCTATGCTACTTTACTGTGTATTTCACAGCATTTTTACGCCCCCCAAAAAGCCTTGAATTACAACGAGGCTGTGTTTAATGAGGGCTGTGAGGCATTCCTCGGGAAAACTCTCCGCAAATACGGAGCATAGAGCACACAATTTCAAACGAACCCTATATTTTACACGCGCATTCCTTGATGCTTTCTTCAATATAATAAATTAATAAGTACTGAATGCTAGATAGAATAATTATTGTACATTTGTTTTGCAAATGCCTCTCTTAGCGATCAAATCTGATCATTTTTTATGTCACTTAGACTGAGCGAAATAACCGTGCTAGGCCTTGGCAGGAATTGTTGAGATCCATTCTTTGAGTTACAATGCATTATTGTAATATAGGCGTAGTGTACGGGAAAGTGGCTGAGCTAAATTAATATCAGACTACAGAAAAAGAAACAAAGAAAATAAAAGGGCTATTGATTATTCTTCCGATAAGCTTACTGCTTTGTATTATGGGTCCTTTTCGGATCTATATTAGCTATAACTAATCACGTGTAGTATGTATTAGTATAGAACGGCACTCTGTCCCGGATATCGCCGTTACATATCCAATGTTTTAGAGGGTTTGGGTAACAGCTCCCCCCATAGAGGAAATTGCCCTAAAAGCGCCCTGGGGATAGACGCTGACTTGGCATTGTTTAGTGCACATCGCCTTTTGTTAGCGCGTGCTTTTGCTGTCTGGTTTTTATTTGAATGTGTTCAGCTCTGTGGCATGGATGTGGTCATGGACATGTGGCCATGTACCTGAGACAGGCAACTTCCCGCTGTCAGCTTTGAGCGATTAGTATGGATAGTTTTCGGAGAGTAGATTAGTCCCGAGGTCTTGGCAGGGCAGAAAACGCAGAGATCGTTGTCTGAGAAAAGTAACAACGAAAAGACCCTTGACGGATTTGTTGCAGCATTTCTCGGATAATCGGCAAGGCGTCGTGACGTAAGTGGGCGAGTTTCATAGGGATGATCTTGGCAAGACAGACAAAGAGGAATGATTGCAGGAAAAACTGGAGGAGACTAACAGTATTAGAGCGTTGGACGCGGTTCTAGATCTGGACTGCAGTGGTTCGCATATTGACAAAGCAGGTGACAAGTGATGCGCAAGGCGTTTTTGGCCGTTTTCAGCCCGTCAGATTGCACGGGCCTCGTTTTCCTATTTTTGACCCTTGCATAGTCCTGTTTCTGGAGATAATATTTGCAGGTTGCTTGTTTTGCTTGGGAATGCTGCTGACTCTGGCTCCTCACTCGGCTTAGCTCGGGCTGTTTATATGTTGGAGGCCTTTTCCCTTGACTATCGGCTCTAGCCCTACAAGTACAAAAGAAAAACCGCCAGCGACCCCTCACAACGTCATTTCGTCTTTTCGTAAGGCTGAGCGCGGATAATCGAGTCTTGGCAGCCTTGCTCAGTCACCATCTTACGGCTTAAAGCTTCATTTCCTACCGTTGGTGCTTGATCGTCTGTGCGTTCATCATGGCGGGAAACATCACCACTCATCACGACGACACCACGCCCGAGTCGAGCGACAATGATCAGCATGAGCAAGAAGAACACAAGGGACCTCCTGGTGGCTTTGACAAGACTCCCCTTCCCGATGCTCCCCAGGGATACACCATTCGCTTCGTTTTTCATGCAGCGACCAACCTCCCGGTTGCTGATTTCCACACGGGATCTTCAGACCCCTTCTTAGTGGCAACTCTCAAAGGGACGCAGCCAAAGCGTCACAAGGAAGATCCCGATTTGACGTACAGAACGAGAACCCTGCACCGAACCACGAAGCCAGAATGGGAGGAGGAATGGGTTGTCTCCAACGTACCTCCTGGTGGCTTCACTCTCAAGTGCAGAATGTACGATGAAGATGTTGCCGACAAGGATGACAGACTCGGCAATGTCACCATCAACGTGGGTTCTGTCTCTGAAGCCTGGCCGGGGATTCCTCCTCCAGGTCAGGAGTTTGATGCCAAGAAGCGTGTCATGAGCAAGAGAGCTTTTATTCTCAAAGGCATCGCCAACGCCATTGCTCACGGATCTCACATGGCCCCTCGACTGCGAATCAGCATGGAAGTCTTGGGCAAGTCGAATCCTCCATTTGCACAAATGTGCACCATAGCCCCGACGAGATGGATCAAGCACAACAGTCCCATGATTGGTCGTCTAATCGGCACAAAGGTGAATACGAACGAGAGTGATGACGAGAAGGGGCACAACGGGAATGACGACACCCACAAGTCTCAGAAATACGAGTACGTCAACGTGATACCTGCAAGATGCCTGCAAGTAGCCGACTGTTCGAATCACTAACATTTGATATTTAGCTTCCAAGCCAACGAGATACAGCTCCAAGGCCCTGTTCCACCAGTTCTCTACCATCGCTATGTGGAATTTAGACCCGTCATCGGCTCGCTCTTCTCATCCACTGGGATTCGGGGAACCATATTGAACAAGGCTCTACATAAGCAGCACCACAGGATTTACAACTATAGTCCCTCCACCGAATATGGCAAATTTGAACCGTGCTCTACGCAAGCATCGCTTCAGTTCCTTAGGATGGCGCATTTCGACGAGGGCGGTCGTATTTTCACGTATGTGCTTACTCTAGACGGACTGCTGCGCTTCACCGAGACGGGCAAGGAATTCGGCATCGACTTCCTGAGCAAGCATACCATGCACGCAGATGCCGAAAAGTACATCGCCTGTTCAGGGGAGTTCTTCATCCGCAGGCTGCATCACCCAAATTCCAACGACAGTCCCGAGCCTCGCGAGAAAACACACCCAGCCGAGCCTATCCCTGGAGGCCCGCCAACCCAACCCCCGCCTCCAAACCCTGCGTTCTACCAGCTCTACATTGACAACGAATCTGGAACATATCGCCCTGATAAGTCCATTCTGCCAGATCTCAAGGGCTTCTTGGAGAAGAACTTCCCCGGCTTGGGCATCGTCGTCATGAACGTTGAAGACGAGCGTCTGCAGAAGCTCAAGGAAGAACAGCGGGCCATCAAGAAGAGCGAGGGCAGAATCATGCAAGTAGTCATGAACAGCAGCAGCGACAGCCTCAGCTCCGTGGAGAGCGAGCTGGACGAACTCAACGAGAACTTGAAGTCGGGAAGAAAGAGCAAGCTAGAGACGGCGCATTCAGCTTTGAGGAACCCCGATGCGGAACATATCAAGGCGGCTGTGGAAGTGATGCTCCCACATCGCGAGAAAAAGGAGGAATAAGCAAAAAGAGAAAGAAGAGGGAGAGGGGGGATGAAAAGAATTGTCCGAGGATCTCTATGACTGTATGGATATGATATGATACCATTCTTTCCTTCGATTTTGTCGCTATTACCCGTTGTCGCCGCTGATAATGTAATGTTCGAATCCAACGATTTCCTGATGATGCCTCTCGTTGCTTTGTGACCTCGTAAAAATTCACATTCTGGGCCTGACTGAAACCCACGTACTCGAGCACCTCGCCAGCTCAACCCCATTTCCATTCCTCACCTCACACTTGATCCTCGTTTTCCTGCCATCCACGCTGTCCACCCAGGCATTCACCAATACTGTCTCATTAATCGGGCCCGGCTTCAAGAACTTGATATCAAGCCCAGCAGTCACGCTAGCCGACGCAAAGATTTCGCCCGTCTTGCCCAGCGCAAGATTAATCTCGTGCAGCACCCCCATTGCCTCATCCACCATTGTCATCATCATGCCCCCGTGCAAAACGCCTTCATATCCAGAAAGTCCCGGCCCCAGAGCGAAAAGCGAGCTCACGTGCATGATTGGACGCTCGTGATCTTGCAGATGGGCTTCATCCTCCGTGTGGAAAAAGCAGAGCATGTGCTGCAGCCCTCGGGGGCCGGCGAGCGTGGCGCCGACGAGCTGGTCGTGGGCTGAGCTCTGGGGATTAAAGCATTGCGGGATAAAGGGGATTGTGTTTGGCGTCTGGATGAGGCATGCGCACCAGGGGATAGAGAGGAAATGGGAGACGGACGAGGTGTAGAGGCGTGGAGGCGTCTTGGGGGGGATGAGGCCTAAGGGAGGGCTGAGGACGCGATTGAGGGGCGTCAGGGAGAGGGGAGTGACTGTTGTTTCGTTTGGCAGCGGCATTTTTAGGGAGTAGATGGGGGACAGGATATGTCGCGATAGAGCATTGAGCGTGAGGCTGTAGATGTAACTGTAGAGGTAACTGTAGATGTAGATGTAGAACCGCGATGGTGATATCAGTGTTGGTGTTTTGAAGTGACCAGACAGGGTCCAAATGCCCAATTCGGGTAGCCGAGGTCGTCCACTTTTATCCGAGATTGGGAACAGTACAGTATAATCAGAGGCAAAATAGCACTGAGCAAACGCCCAAAAAAGCAAGATGGATGCAACGTGCGAAGAACAGGGTAAACACCAGCAAATCGCCACCATTCTTCACAAACATGTCCAACCTCTAGACAAGTTCATATGTCCAAAAAAGAAGAAGCAAGGCAGAATTGCCAGGAGCAGCAAAAGATGGGGCTTCACCGGGATTCGAACCCGGGGCCTCCTGCAAAGGCGATTCTAGAGAACCGGGGACTCCAGGTTTGTTTTCCCGAAGCAGGAATCATACCACTAGACCATGAAGCCTTGGTTTTGGTGTGGTTGGCGATGATGCGATTGGTATGGGGATCAAAAAGGATTGCGTGTAACAGAGGCCGGATGCGTGTATTAGGTCAGGCAGTATTCCGCAACATACATGCTATATTATTGGATGCTTCTTACTCAGTAATCACCGTAATGGATGTAAGAAAGCGAATACAATTTATCATTTATCTCGTGCTATTGCTATAGGTAGATACCCGGTGTATGCAGCTTTCCTCTGCACATTATTCACATCGCTTGACCCGTCCCTCGCAAATCGGAGTATCAGCATTGTCACAGCTTTGCATCCCAAAGTATATCCAAGCACGTGTAGTTACTATCGCTAGCTAGCCAATCTATCTTATTCTTTTAAGTTGTCCGGCTTAATTCAAGTCTCTTGCAACAGCCTCACACGACTATCAGCACAGCCATCACCAGCGCCATCACCAAGCAGCCGACATTTGTTCCCACCGTAGCTGCAGCTCCAAACTGCACCCACCTGTCGCAATAATCCCCATCGTCCCAGTCTCCCGTGTTGAAGATGGCAAAACTCCCAATGGGATATGGAGTTGATTTGCAGAGACCTTCATCCTCAGTTTGGCAGCTGATCCAGGCGAACGGCACATCATCGCTCTCTACATCGCCGAGTCGGACATCTTGACAGTCAGGGAGTGTGTATTGGTAAAAGTGATACAAATCTCTCTTGCCCTTTTTCCCCGTGGCAGGAGTTTTCATCCTGACCCAAGTGTGCGTGTAATTTACCCTTTCGTCGTATAGGTCTTGGTTGTACAGTCGCCAATCAATGCCGTTAGGGCGTTTGTCGTAACTGCCAGTCATATTCCAATACCTCCGATCCTGGGTTCTCTGGAAGCCTGTGCTGCTCTTCCTGGAGAAGATGTCGCTCATGTTGAAGCAGGTGTATGCCGATGAGACACTTATGGTGGCAAGCACTATAGCTTTGCTGATATTATTGGCTTGGCAGGAGTCGCTCTGGTTATCTGGGAAACCCCCGAAAGCAAGCTCGCCATCGAAATCACTACAAAAGAGACGTGTTATTAGCGACCGGTTTGCTTGCAAAGAACGGCGGGTATACTATTTGCTGATGGTATTATTCCCATGACCATGTCCAGCAGCCCAGACATGAGAGAATGCTGCGAATAAAATAATCAAAGTTTTCGCGTTTGCCATGGTGCTTGGTAAGTTTGACAAATCAAGGCCCAATCAGGAAGAAATTAGGTGAAGTTGAGTAAATTTGAGGAAGTGAAGGTGGGAATGTGCGCGAGACGCCAACGCATCTTTTTATCTTTTTCAAGACGGTCAAGGCGGATGGGACGATGACGCCATTAAATCACCCAGCCAATATTGCAAATTAACGAGACGGATATCCAGTTTGGCAGTATGTAATAATAGAATTATCCTTTCGAAATAGCAAGTAAGCAGACTACAAGGCATATATATAGCCGAATATGAGGTCTGGGGCAGCCGTAATTGTTAAAGCTACTTACCTTAGGTAGGTAAATATAGCTTCTACTATTCAAAGAAGTCATTACTAACCACCAATTTGAATCCTTGGTATTTCTTGTCATGCTTGGGTACCCGCCTAGTAGAAGAAAACCTGTTTCTAAGCTAAAGCGAGAAAGCTGAGAAAAGGAATTGGCCAGGAATAACTGGGCGTTGGTTTCGGTGTGATGCCATCAAGGTGTCTCGATTGCCCTTAGCTTAGATACTCAGTGCTCTATGCATAATTTCTACTCGAAACGTTTTATCTCCTAATATACTCATATTCGCCGCATGTACATTATTGTGACTCGGCTGTGCCTTGTTTGCCCTCCAAATGAGCCATTTGGAAATAACCAACGTTATTACATGTACGCAATATACTTCCGATTTCCAGTAGTAACGTTGTGGTGCGCTTTCAGCGCTTCCGCGAGTTGTCATTGTCTGATCCTTTCCTGGCACTGCGCAAAAGATAAATGCAAAACCCTGCAATTAATCAAGATAAATTAGTATAATGCCTTTTCAAGTGTGCTTGGGTGGGAGGTAGTAAATATGAAGCTGTATGAGGCCCACCTTAACGCACTGATGTTGTTACCCAGCCTCTTTATCTTGCATGGTCAAGGAACACGACTAACGTTGGTGAATCAACGATGATAACCTTTTTTTTTGTCACCATGAGGTTATTGCTCTCTGTAATTGGTGCAACTAACCGAGGAAATATTCTTCAGAGAGCGAGTAGGTAGATAGGGTGCCACTTCTTACAGTCTAACCTGAGGACTCTATGTTCGTATATCAATCAGCAGTATTGGTGCCAATGACGGTTATGAGGCTGGACGTAAAGGCACCAGTAGCAAACGCTAGATTACAAGATAAATGGTTCTCTATCAATTTCAGTCTTTGAACAACAAACCTTCCATTCTCAGTTCCTTCAAGGCTGCCTTCAGGCACTATGGTTAGCTCCACTACCACTTCCTTCATCCAAGCTCCTCTTAATTTCTCGGAACCACCCATATAAGAGCAACTGCAATGGCTATGATCCCTGCCATTAGGTTCGTTTCCAGTGCCATAACCATATTAATCCCAGTTTCTTCTAAGACAATTTCGCGGCCAAGCCAAGCCGCTACACGGCCCCGTCGTCTGCATCAAGGCTGTAAGGTAGCTTGGCCTAGAGCGAAGAGGAAGTCGATATCGTAAGTTATAGTCCACATACAAGTTCAAAACACAAAATATTATACTTGCTACAAAAAATGGGAAGGAAAAGTGGGAGCCTTCTACGGCTGGGTTCAAAACAACAACGACTAAGGAGAATCTAACGGAGGTTACACTAGTCAAGGATCGCTAAATTTGCGGGAGCAATTCGATATCGGGCGACGAGTTAAATACGCAGCCATAGCAGTGGAAAAGGATGCAATCTGTATTACGTGGGGTCGCAGCGGCGATGTCACGGTTGCCGGGATGAATGTTGCTGCAGGCACCTATGGCGACAATGCCGAGTAAACTATCGAGAACCAGAAGCAGTGTCAATTTACCTTATGGGTCTTGACACCAGACCTATCTCAGGTACAAACTTTGCCCTCACAACCCACCACCGTTATGGATTCAAAAGGCTAGCAGCAGAACAATCGAACAGGGGATCCTGGAAAGCGCTCTACGAAACCAAGAGAAGCATAGAGAGAGAGTCTCGCGGTCGTTTCAAAGTATCGCGGCACAAGGCTGTAGACCTCTGCAACTCTACCACCTCCCAGGGCCCTGATTTCGTTGGCAGCAATGGCCTATTCTGCGACATTCATACCAAGACTCTGACTCCCGTCTGCTCTTTCCACGATATCGAGGGCTGCATCGACGTTGATACTGATGGCAGGACGATCTCGAAGCGCTTCACTACGGCAAAGCCACAAGTTATAGAGATGCTCAAGTCGCATAGCACAGTCAGCCAGTGGTCTTGAATCGAGATACCACAGATGGCAACTACTGCAGACGGTGGCCTGCTCCTTGGACTCGAACCATCATACGACCGTATATCGTATCGCTTTTTCGATCGGGCTACACAGATTCATTAGTAGTATGTATTCGATAGGTTAGGTAGATTGACTGCCGTACTTACAATTTGTGTACCCCCAGAGCAGATCTGATAAAGCGACTTGCTCCAAAAGAAGAATATTAGCTTTCCGTCTGTATAAAGGTACTTAGTACCAAGCGATAGGCACCTAGAAGACCTCGATGTTTTCCAAAAGCACCCAAGGATCCTTGGCGAGTGCACCCCTCTCCATGTTGGTCCGGCATCCAAGGCAACTGAAATACCCCAGATCCACGTATTACAGGACGAAAGCAAGAGATGAAAGGATGATTATTGGTACATATTCTAGCAGTGATTTATGCTAGTAGACCAGGTACCGCACACGAACCAAAGTACTGGCGAGAAGCTCCTCCAGGAGTAGAGCAGGCCTGACTTGCTGCTCACTTGTAGCTCACCCTGAGCCCAACCTTGGCAGCTGCCACTACCAAGACGCTTTCCCTACGAGAACAAATCAGTCCATGAGTCACAGTCGGTTCTTGCCCTCTGAAAAATCAGGCCATCCCCTCTTCAGAGCTCTTCAACGCACTTCAGTCCGTCACAAACCTTCTTCCATCGCCATTGTTTCTCTGCACTGACATCTCAACAGCCACTCACTCGTCGATATTAGGACCTAGAACCGGAAGCACGCATCTTCATTTGCTAGGTATGAACTAGAACAGTCGGTACCATTAACCATGCATTCTCCTCCCAACGATACCAGCGGATCGGAGCTGAGCCCTCGAGAGATCGAGGTGCTCATCACCATCGAGCGGACTGGCGCGGGTCTCTCGATGGCGGCAATCACTCTCACTTTGGTGTCTTTCTTCGTGTTCAAGAAGCTTCGTACTACTCCCAACATCTTCATCGTTCTGGCTTCCATTGCCAATGCTGGCGCGAGCATCGCTTCCATGATTGGCTACGATGGCCTCGACAAGGGTGAACGGTCTGCTCTCTGCCAGGGACAAGGTTTCATCTTTGAATGGTGGGTTCTCTAAGCCTACGGATTCTTCATCGCATTGCTTGTGCCACTGGAGAGAATCGCAAACTAATGTGTTGTTTAGGTTCATGCAATCTGACCCCTGGTGGTCATTTGCCATGGCATTCAACGTCTTTCTCGTCTTCTTCCACAACGCCAGCCCTGCCACTTTTCGGAAGCGCATCTGGATCTACTGCATCATCTGCTTCGGCGGCCCACTAGTGCCTGCCGTCGTCTTGGTCTCTATTCGTGACGATGCAAAGGGTCCCGTCTTTGGGAATGCAGCGGTAAGACGTCCAAATCCACCCTCTAGCGTTTAAGTACTGACATACGACCAGCTTTGGTGCTGGGTTGACTCAAACTGGAGCTTGGTACGCCTTTATGCGTATTACATCCCCATATGGATCTGTATTTTTGGATCCATCGTCATCTACGTTGCTGTGGGATATCATGTATTCCGCACCCGGAACCGTCTTCGCAACTTCGCAGTCCACATCCCAAGAAGAACTGAGAGGATTGACTCAGTTGGAGCCAGCGAAGCTAGAGACTCTGCTGAAGAGGTATGAAATAGTATCTTACCCTGATAGCCACTTTGCGGTATGCTGACTGCTTGCTCAGAGCTTCACCGGCAGACGCCTCTACTACGGCACAGCAACTACCGAAGTCCGGGTCACATCAAACACTCCGGACAATGATGACCTTTCTCTCCCGATGATCCCCCCTGCCATTTATTCGCATGGTCCTACCGTTGTATCAAGCAGCCGATCGTGGGCAGTGCCTCAAGTGGGGGGCTACTATTCTCGAAACATTGAGGGAATGGCTCGCCATCATTCGGCTCATCCCTCTACACGGCCAAACCCAGCACGCACAGTCTTTTCATACCTGAGGACTGTAAAGTCGAATGCTTCCCTGAAACTGAAGCGGCTTGATCCTGTCAAAATGGCCTACTTACGCACCAGCTTCATATTCGGTTTTGCCATTTTGATCACCTGGATTCCAAGCTCCGTCAATCGGCTTTACAGCCTCACGTATCATGGCCGCGTTAACTTCCAGCTCAGTATTGCTAGCGGGTGTGTTTTGCCGTTGCAGGGAGTTTGGAATGCCCTAATCTACTTCACCACGAGCTAGGGCACCGTCTGTGAAGAGGTGAAGGCTTTCAAAGAAAACATTTGGCCAAGCTCTCGCCGAGGCTATCGCAACACTGTTCGAATGGATGGTAGACTGGATGCCATGGCGTACGGCGACCAAAATACCCTCGAATTGCCTGCGATGGCGCGACTCAAAGCCTCGCGTGCTTATGACAATGACGAGCTGGAGCTTTCTAACCGCTTCCGCTGAAGCAGCTCCATCTAACTGCGACGTGGACGAGAGTATCTTGGGGGGGTTATCTCCCTGGACAGTGAAGGAAGACCGGGGTATATGTATTTCTTTCTTTCTTTTTTTCTTTCTTTTTTTCTTTCTTTTTTTCTTTCTTTTTTTCTTTCTTTTTTTCTTTCTTTTTTTTTTTTTTTTTTTTTTTTTTTTTTTTTTTTTTTCCACATCTCATCGGCACGGAAGTTGTTATGGATCCTTATGAAGGAACTATATATGTTGGCGAGATGAGATCCCCTCTCCACTCAGATTTTACAATGCTTGGTAGGTTCATAATGTTGAACTAGCAGATAGGGAGCCATGTGCAATAATATTAATAGTTTTACAATTTGATGGACATCGTGAGCTCTTTTTCTCTACTTGAATGTGCAGTCTACGCGTACTTTGCGTAAATATCTTCGCCCTCGGCGGCATCAACGCCATCGCGAACTACGGCAGCAACGGCTTCATTGATATCGTCATCACCCTCCAGCAAGTCTATCCACCCGCTCTTAACTCCTTCGGCAGCAAGAATGGCATCAGTAACGTGGGCTACAGTCTCCCTAGAGACGCTTCCCACAACCCTCTTGTTTTTACCCAGTGTAACATTTCCCTTGGGTTCCTCTGTCAATCTGCCAGGACGGAGATCGATGCCTACCAAGGTCGGACTTTGCTTGGAAACTCTGTACAAGACCTCGTCGGCGGCAATCTTAGCTTGGTAATAGGTTGCCAGTTCGCCAAAGTTGATGTTCTTGTGGTAGTCTTCCCATTCGCTGGCGGTCCACCAGGGAGCTCCCTTGCGGCGTGAGCCGTTGTAGGATATGAGGAGGAAGCGACTGATGGACGGTTTGGCTGCGGCTGCGTTGATGAAGTTGATTGCGGCGTCGCGATCGATGCGGTACGTGCCCTCGGTGCCGTATTTACCACCGGCTCCTATTCGAACTACATGTTAGAGCTTTGAACAATCGGGGAGGGGAGGCAGTTTGGGTTTGTCGATTCGCATACCGGCACTCCACGCGACGTAGTCTGGGTTGACCTCGTCTAGGATGCTCGCAGCCTTTTCCTGGCTGTCGACATCTTCAATGCTTCGGACAAGCACGCTGAGTCTGCCTGGCAATCCAGCGCCGAGCTTTTCGACGGTAGGCACCTGTTCTTGCCTGCGGATGACGCTGGTGACGGTCCAAGAGCGCTTGAGGAGCAGTGGGGTGAGCAGCTGGGCGATTTTGCCGTGGCCGCCGAGAATGAGGACGTGGTGTGGTGAAGCCATTTTGGTAGGTATCTTCAATATTACAGTGACGCACAAATGGAAAATCTTACAAAAGACAAGAACTGTAATTACGGTAACTGAACTGATCTGCACCTATAAAGCAAATATATTAACAAAATACGCAAAGCTCCGGAAACGCTTCTGAGCTTAAATAGAAGCTGCAGACGCGGATGCACCGCGGCTCGGATAGCTTCCTGAAGCTGTCCGAATAAGATCACGCAAGGGAGGGGAATGACGACACTGTTGATCGATGGGGCGGGGCAGATACAAGCAGGGTTTGTTAAAGCCGATTGAACTTGTCGAAAGCCAATAGAAGGGTCTACCTAACGGAGATAAAAAGTCTGTTTTTTTAGATGCCGAGGCGTTAACGGATGTGATTGTTAACATGGTGGAACAGATGCGGTAGAGTTGATTTATAATGCTGGTGATGGGACAAGATGATGAAGATAAAGCACTTTAGTATCGCCACTGGATGCTAGATGGGTAGACAAAAAGACAAAGAAGAAGTTATCCAGCCGAGACCTCGGCATTCCAGTCAATACATTCGGTATCAAAGCGTCATACAAGGTGGCAACAACAATCCTCTGGTGCAATAACATTGAATCCATCATATTTATTGATCATGACCGAACCGTCTTATGTCAGCAGGCAGCCTCTGATCTCAGCGGCATTCTGACAATGGAACCGCTCATCGGCACTATCGAGGGTTTGGAGCTTGATTTTTTGCTTTCTTTGTCGGAGCAGTCCAGTGTCGCGGAATACGCCAGATCTGCTGTCCTCAGCATCTCAGATACCTTTCATCGGTCTCTTTTTTCTTCTTTTTCATTTTCAAGAATAACAATAATTAAAGAGCTCGCAACTACGTCTTTGGCAAACATTTTTCGGATTCCAATCGGGTGGATGCATCTTTTACAGGGCTTCAGCTGCCCCTCATCCCCACCCTAGACTCATTCCCTCTTCTACACAAAATACGTACATGACCAGCTTCTACAGGGGCCTCAGTCGCGTCATGTCCAAGTCTGTTTGCATTGTCGGTTAGTTGCATGAGAATACAAGGCTCTAGTTCATTGAATCTGTTCTAATGGCCTCCAGGCGCTGGTCCTTCTGGTCTTGTTGCAGCCAAGACGCTTCTTCACAATGCACCCAAAGGACACTTCAAAGTCAGCGTCTTTGACAGCCAAGCTGCCATTGGAGGGCTGTGGCCGACCTCAAGGACCGATTCTGGCCGTCAGGTCCATCCATTGATGGTTGCAAACCAGAGCAGACACACGGTTCAGTTCAGCGACTTGGCTTGGGAGGACGATGCGCCGCAATTTCCGCGTGCCTGGCAGGTCGGCAAGTATCTGGAGCAGTATCAGAGCAGATACCTCAATGGCAACCCCGATTTCGAGCTGCAGCTGAAGAGTCGCGTGGAAAAGGTAGAGAAGCAAAGTGACGGCACAGAAGGCTGGAAGATACACATTCGGTCGGGGGACAGCGAAGAGGCGAGGGATTTTGACTATTTGGTCATTGCCTCTGGATACTTTGGCAAGCCCATCATCCCCGACTGCTTCAAAAACGCAAACAAATCGGTTCCCATCATCCATAGCAGCCAATACCGCGACTTGAAGGGGCTTTTAGGGGAGGGCAGGCAAAAAGGAGGAAAGATCCTCATCGTTGGAGGCCAGATGTCTGGCGTGGAGATTGCAGGCACCATTGCAAGTCATCTTTCATCCGCCATCAACTCTCCGGAGGAATCAGACATTGCCGGAATCGACAAGTACTCCATTTACCATGCGATTCAGCGACCTATATGGGTGTTCCCTCTATTCACCTCCCCCGAGGTAAGCTGATTTCTTTCTCTGACGTTCTTGCAAAGGTGCTCACAGGCTGTAGCCAACATTTGCAGCAGCTCCCTTTGCGCCTTTAGATCTGGGCGCATATAACATCAACAATCGCTCTAGGCCCCTGGAGAATACTCAGGGTCACATTAGCCAAGAACGTGCAAACATGGTCCATACTATTTTCGAATCATCGCTTGGCGATCAAGGACAATTCTCCCCACTGCTGATGCCTAACGAGCAGGAGAGAGATCAGCCTGCATACATGGCAGTTAACGATTGGTACAGCGAGTTCGTGAGATCCGGTATGATCACTTTGTCTTTTGGCAAAGTCGTGTCCCTTGAAGGTGATCTTGCAACCTTGGATGACCATGGCGCTCAGATCGACGACATCGCTGCTGTGGTTCTTGCGACAGGCTTTGACCCCTCTCCCTGTGTGGATTTCTTGCCAAAAGAGACCCTCAACACTCTTCAGCACTCTCCGCGGCATTACAGCCAAGCACTGGCGTTGGCGTTCCACGGCACTCACCATCCAGAGGTCCCAAATCTTGGATTTGTTGGCTTCTACCGGTCCCCATACTGGGGAGTCATGCAGATGCATGCCCGATTCATTACTGATCTATGGTCTGGTCAAACAGGCTCGAAATTAGAGGCCCTTGAGCGGAAAGTTCAAGCTGACGATTCCATCAAGCGCACACTTAACTTGCGGGATGATCCTAGGCTTTCACAGTTCCCAATGGGCGATTACATGTATCTGATGCAAGAATTTTCCGAAGCGCTATCCATACCAATGCACGAATCCGTCATGCCAAAGACTCCGACGACCTCGCGAAATAACTTGCCCCTCGATACGCTTACGCCTGCTCGGTATCCCTCGCCCAGCGATAGCCCTGAGGCAAAGGACGAAGCCGAGAAATCCTTGAAACAAACTCGTGACGTTGCTGTCGAATGTCTCACGACTCCTCGATTTGTCGCACGCGGCGTTTTCAGAAGCCTCCTTGGCACATGGCGGCTTGAGCGAGATCTTAACAGTCGTCTTCCTTCTCACCCCAGTGGAAAGTTTGTTGGTACTGCCCAGTTTTTGCTCCGCGAACGAACGTCGGAGGGTCTCCAGTGTGCTTCTGATCCGAACAGCATCGATACCTACGATGAGAATGGTGGCGGAGAGGATCTGGAATATCTATACATTGAAGACGGCGAATTCCAAACTTCGACTGGGTTCGGATTTAAGGCGACTCGTCGATACATCTGGCGATACGACTCCAAGAAAGACATCATCAGCGTATGGTTCGCTAAGCCAGATGATCAAAAGCGTGCTGACTATCTCTTTCACGAAATCGAGTTCGAGGCTCCCCCGTTGGAGGATAACAAGAAACGCGAAAAGGAGGGCTGGGCGGCAAAGGCTGGGCATCTTTGCATTGACGATTACTACAATGTCAAGTACAACTTTGCGTTCAAGGCTGTAAATTTGGAGACATGGAGCATAGAGTATACTGTCAACGGGCCCAAGAAGGATTATACGATTCATGGCACGTATGAGCGGATTTGAGGCTACCTTTTGGCGTCGTAGGATACACGGATCAGATCAGATACACCTGCAAACACTTCATATATTAGTGCTATCATCATATTACCACATCCCACGGCAAGAAACTATGTTTAGCCTCCAAGTCAACTCATTCAAAGCGTCGTAAACACTCTTCATGGCCTGAGATCCTTCTTAGATGTGTGTTCCAACTTATTTGTACTTAAGAAAAGCAACCGGAAATTTGGCAAGGAATTGTAGGCGACCTATAGCTGTTCTGCAGTATCATGGCATTAGGCCATGGACAGTTCCAGGAGATACATCTCTGGAGATGAAATCGCCTTGTAGCTGCACCAACCAGATTTATGGCCATGCGTAGTCTTCCTGTGAAGACTGGTGATTTGGGCTATACGTCACAATACTGCGAACAGTGGTAGCAAAGCGGTTTCTCAAAGGGCGCCAAATATCATCGTCTTTCTTGTAAGCCTTGTAGGCTGCGCGTAATTTTTGGGGGCTATTGGATTGGCCACTTGGGCACGCAAATGAGTTCACGCTGGATTACGTGTTTGGCTTCGAGTATGGAATGGAGGCTTTGGAGAAATTGGAGGTCCATTTCGAATTTACGCATTTTTTTTTTCACAACAAAGGGAGTAAGACCAGTTTGATGGAAAAGCTGGTCGGAGCGTTGCCGCGATTAGTGGATGGACCATCTTTGAGCATGGAGCCATGGGGGTCCTCATGACGGCATTTTTTTTCTTTGTCTCAATGCGGAACAGGAAGAAAAGGAAGATATTAATGCGGTGCTTCGGACGGGAGTCCAAGCGGGCGGTTGGAGTTGCCGAGAAGACATGACAAAGAAGGCGTGATAACTTGACGCAAGAGTTGAAAGGAGACTTGTGTGACCAAAGAGAAGAGAAAGGGTGTACAAATCTTATGACGACAATGGTCTTAAACCCTTTGTTGAAAGGATGAGAGATGATGAGTGAGCGGCATAAAAGGCCTTTGCCCCTATTCATTATCAAGGTGCATGAATCGTATACGTGTTTAGAGAACTTTGATGGATTACAATTCGGTAATGACTTGCTGCAAGTGGTCATGGGTATTCCACGCTCTAGAGAGCGCTTTTACGAGTGCGACCAATTTCTTTCACGGCTCAAAGGTAAATATCGGGTATCACAGAGCGTAGATTGAGCAAATAAGCACATAATGAGTATTAGATAGAAGATGGAAGTTATATTTTGTGAAAGTATCTATATATTTACTCTTTGGTCTTTCTGGCTTCAAGGGCTCTTCTGTAAAGCACTATCCTTGCAACCGTGAAAGTCAGCCCAAGTCTCTATTACGTATATAAACCGTTGGCTACGTCGGCGGAAACCTAGAATATCGTATCGAAATACGATCGAAATATGTCCACTCCATCAAAATTTCTGGCGGGATGCATCTTCGAAGCAGAAGCCGTCAACAAATCCTCCAAACGTAACACTCAAACGGAAAATTACGAGCTCTCTCTATCGGAATGCTTGGACTTGTTCAGGAACCGGACGGTTAATGCGCAAGAGGACGTGATCAACGAAATAGATCACAAGAATATCCTCAACTTTTGCATCCAAATTGTCCAGCCATTAGCCATCCGTTACCTGAATTTGAGTGCTGAGGATCCATTGGGGAAAAGTGGTCCGCCCTACTGCAGCCCGAAGACAGAGGAAGAAAAGGTGTTGGGCATCTACAAGGCATTTTACCACTTTCAGTTTACCTGTAACTTGTACGACAGGCTCTCTTACAATCTCAAGAAAGATGAAGACGAAGATGAAGATGGGGATGATGAAGATGGGGTTGATTGGAGACAATTGAAAGAAAACCGAATGGAACTGGGAAGATTTCTTGCAGCGCTACATCCCTTGGAGCGGGAGAATCTGAAGAAATTCCACGACTGGGTGAAGGATAAATATGATGAACTGATATGCAACTACCGCAAGATGGACAAATATGGCAGAATTGAAGGTCTGGATTGTAAGTTGGAACATTGTCCCTCTACTTTCTAATTTCTTCATTCTTACCAGCGACATCCTAGTGAACGATCCCGACCTTTTAAAGTGGTTCATGACGCGAGGTCTTCTTCACCTGCATGAACGCCTTAGTGATCGGTTTGCTGCCGAGAAACCGAGCTCTTTAGAGGGACTTGACAATAACAAGATTACTAGGCCTGTGCGCTATATGGAGTTCCTGCAGAATGCCTATGACCACTTATTTCTTGACTTGTATGACATTGAGAATGAGATGGAGGCTACTAAGCTTGGCTTAGCGAAAGAGATTTAAATCGTTAATCGCAGCTGGATATTTTGCAGGATGCTGCTTTACTTAGGTTAAATTATGTTTAGATTTGCTTGCGAGGAGGATGAAAATCCCATTAGCACCCGAACAAAAGACTTGGGTGAAAATGACGCCTTTATCGCGGTAGCTGTCTAATAATGCAGCGAACCTGATCCCGAGATGAATGGCTACCGGCTGGACTACAAGCGATGCTTGGAAGTATTCAAGAAGTTCAACTGTATTCATGGGCCTACGAGAATGGACCAATATATCCATGAAGTGGAACTTGAACAGATGTCGCGTTTTTATAATGAAACCGCTAAACCATTGGTCCTAAGTTATGTGCATGCATTCGATTAACAAGGGCCCCAATGCACCAAACGTTGATACTATAGAGGCTCGCTTCTACAGTCTATTTTATCTCTATCAGTCCGCATGCAACATAGTACTCAGGTACAGGGAGAAAGAGTTCGATGACCCCGAGTACGAAATTTGTAAAAAAGAGTTTTTCGAGGTGTGTACGCCGCAAGAGCGGAGAGATTTGAATCGCATCTATAAGTGGGTGTGTGACCAGTACGATGCATTGATTCGAAAGGCAAAGAGTACAAATGACTCGGCTGATATAGCGAAGGTAAGATCAAATATCGTTCTCCTGGTTTCAATCGATCCATGCTCACTAGTGAGATTCCAGAGAGCGATCAAAAGATGCGACATCTCCTCGTCCCGCAAGGACCTACTCAGTTTGGAAACGGCACTTTAGTATGATTTATTTTAGAGAGGATAGAAGTGGTGGCGCGCCGCCATCAAGTTGCGTATGAATGATATATTAGTTCCTGTGGAATTTTTGATTTCGTATATTTCCCTTTCATCCAGTTTCCCTTTCATCCAGTTGTCATATTAAAAATTAAGTACTTGCAGTCGTATCCGGTAGAGGCAGCGATCCAGCGCAAGTGTCTCCAGTAGTAACAGCTAATTCAACAAGATTGTGCAGATCCAGCTACACAAAGCAACAAGCAAAGCCACCAATACCCACCGCAGCTCAATTGTGAACTTGGTTTCTAGCCAGCGTTGCCATGCCTTCATGCCCCGTCGGCGATTGGGGCAAGTTGGAGTTCCGTAGATGATGCATCCTAAGCCGGGCCGTGATTCACATTCGATGTGCTCTCGCCGGCGCTTCATGAGTAGCCTGTTTCAGATCAGCATCTGCTTATAAATACGGCATTGATTCAATGAGAAACATTGTGTGACTTACGCTACACTACCTCTGCAGAACCGCAAATCCGTGCCCAAGTCACAGCGCTTGTTATTTGGACATTCTAGATGCAGGCGGCGGCGCTCGACGAGCCACTCGACCTTGAGGTTGATGCCGGTATCGACGAAGCTGTGGAAATACCGGTTGGTGTATTTGAGAGACAGCGCATCGGGATATATCAGCAGTTTTGAGATTTGTAGATGGATTTCTGTCGGCAGGCTGAGAAATGAAGCCCGCGGCTCATCTTTGCTTTCCCTCATGTCGGTTTCCGGATCCGGAAGGCTGCGGTTGACATCGGAGCTGCATTTCGTGATGGTGGAGCTCATGGCGGAAGAGTCGGAGGAGGGGGCGAGGAGGTTACCAGAGCGAAGATTTCTTTGCTTTGAGAAGGATGAGAAACGGTATAATATAGGGAGAGAGTGAATGTATGGTGTTTATCTCGACATGGCTGAATCATGTCTGTTTTTGTTTATTTGTTTGATGGCTGCCTCCGTCGTATTAGTGAATGCCTTGGTCCAGGCCAGGGCTGCAAGCCACCACAGCTAAGAAACAAGTACTACTGATGCCGGGCCCCAAAATACGAGCCGCATCAGGTGACGGGAGCCGAAACAACGGATCGCTGATCGGGCTATGCAGGACGCGAAACAAGGTCAAACGTGTTAAAAGCTACAAGGCAGCACAATTTGCAAGGGGCTGGGTGGCTGGAATCGTTTCCTTTAGTGGAGGCTTTGCTTGATTTGACACTTGCAGCCGCTAAGTCAGGCAGCGATCGAGTCTTGCGGGTGCCTGTTGATCCCTGTAGCTGCTCAAGTGATGGCTGTAGATCCCGTGGGATGTGATTTGTTTGCATGGATGTGGTGTGATTGATTGGTCTGTGGCCAAGCTTCAGCACGCTGTGGAGGGGGAAAACGTGGCTTCGTGCTAGATGATCTGGCTGCTTATAGCACCAGGCACGCAAAGTTTGCCAGGCAATTCGACGTCAATGGAGATGGACCAGGTCACCCCAGGAAGATGAAGCTTCAGTGTTGACTCGTTCTGAAGTGCTCACAAGTCTTGCGGTCTGACAGGCACGCAAGGACTTACATCCACTAAACTGCGGCTGAATACATGCGTCCACGCCACACGACGGGACACGATGCTTGCCATTCTATTTTTATATCGTGTGATCAATTAATGAGCTAAGAAGCCGTATTGACTGTTATGAACAAGTCACAAAATGACACATCTCATTCTCTGCAGCAGAAAATCCCAGTATGCCATCAGTTGTGATTCGTCGCTGGAAACTATGTCGCCTACACCTCCTCATTCCGACTACTTTGCTGAGAAGGAGCCAAGCTGTCCAACGTTCCCATTCGATCCATACGCGATTTCCCACCTTTCTGCCCTGTGCTTCCACCCTTAGCCTTGCTGTGTAAATCTGCTCCTAACTGGCGCTTAATATTACTCCGCGTGTAGCTGTAATTACCTTCATCGTAGTCCCATTCAAGGTCTAATCGTGAAACTTCCTTGCTAGAGAAAGGTGATCGCTGAATCATCCAGTCGCGAATCTCATCGCCCTTATATCCGTAAATGCATGCCAGTGTAAGCACGAAGAGAGTGACTGGTATTCCTGTGACCCAGAACAGTCCCTGCTTGTAATGCATATTCCTGACGTCGGCCGTGTTCATGCCCAGGAAGCTAGAGACAAATGACAGAGGCAGGAAAAACAGCGTGACAATTGTAAAGACTCTGATGGCCTTTCCGTGATCCTCTTCAAGTATCTCAATGGTCTGTTTCACTTGCTCTTTTAATACCCGAGATCGCACCTTCATATTTTCGATCTCTTGAATTCTCGTCTCAAGCTGGCGCGAGTGGTTATCCTTGTATGTGGTTTCGACCTTGTGCTGCGTAACTCGTGTCGCGGCAGTCAGCTGAAGCGTATCCGGTGATATAGCCATGTGGAGTTGATTGAGGCAATCCTTTTGACGGATTAGTAGAACACTCAAAGCGTCAAGTTCTTCTTCCAGATCATGAATGTCAAGGAACACTCTCTTTTGCGGTCGCTGATTCGCCTGGAAATGAAGTTTCGAAGAATACCTCTTATAAAGCCTGATGGGGGTTTCATGTTGTTGATGCTTTGCAGAATTGGATTCGAACAGCGAATTTTGTCCTTTGCAGATGAAAGCCAGGGCAAGTAATTCTGCTCCAACAGCCTGAGGCTGGCGCCTTTCGATATCTCCAGACGTATTGCCAGATAAGAAAATGTCTCTTTTGGCGCAGTCCAACAGATATAACGTCGATTCCTGAGACTTTTCTTCCGAGTGCTGCAGCTCCTTAATCTTTTGTGATATCCGCTTGAATAAGTCTTCTGATGAATGTTTTTGTCTCGTCATGAGGGATAGTATCTTGGATCGGAATATAAATATTCGAACAATGTGTTGAAGTGCGGAAGAGATGGCACTTGGTAGAAGCGGTCGTATTGCCATATCTTGCATCAAATCGTCTTCCTTGGATGTTACCATGGCATGCAGCTCTGTGATGCGCTCTTGGATTCCGTAAAGATCAGATATGAAGCCTTTTATATTGGCCAGCAAGTCGTCCCTTAAATTTTGTGTCTGCCGTTTAATCCAATGGCAACGCAACCATACGTAACAGGGGTCGTCGTAAGGTCTTTGGAACCCCTGCTGGTGTTCGTATGGGCATTCAAGATGCTCTTTGTGTATATGGGTCAGTGCCTCCTCCGCTGAGTTGTATTCTTCTCCAATTCTGCACTCATTACAGTCTAACCAAGGCGTCTTCTGTGAACTTGCGGGCTGGTTGACAGCAGTCCCTGCCAACTGATATGAGAAATCTCGCACGATATATGTGTGCTTTCCATGAGTTTCTCGTTCATTTTCCTCCCATTTGAGTTGCTACCCATAAACTGCGTTAGCGCTGACCATGAAAGAATGAAAGTAATTCTTACGCGACATATTATATCCATACAACCCCAAAAGTGTTTCAAAAGTCCATGTGTCGCAGGGCTTCCCGTTCGCGGGGTAAATGACCCTGTAATTTGGCAAACGACTTCAACAAGTTCCACCAATGTCTTGTCGTAACTGGAAATGCCTTCATCGCTTTCTCCAGTAGAGTTCATTTTTCCTTTGCCTGTATTATTCTCTGGCGCTCCATTTGTAGTACTCACTCTTTCTTCGTTTGACTGAAGTGATTTAATAGCTGAAGTATCTTTGTCTTTCTCATCGGCCACATCATGAGGTGCAATATTACGTTGCTTTCCCTCACCATTCGTTTTTGGATCAGTTTGCAACTGAACGGAATCTCTTGAGTGGCCTTCTCGCAAAGGTGATCTGCTGAGAAATTCATGCCTAAAGAAAAATTCTCTTTCTGTAAATTCCGAGATTTTGAGGTAGTATCGCCTCCCTACTGGGCTATAGGAGATCGTCTTATGCATCTCATCAAGAAGCTCAATCATCTCTCCTTGCTTTGCAGAATGCGGCTCGCTGGAGGTTATCGGAATGCTAGGGCCCCAAAGAAAGAATGGTATGATTCTTGGAAGTTTCAATCCTGGCGCTCGAGCAGTGGGATGTCCGATCTTGACTGAATTTGCCGAGGTTGCAGGAGATGCTTCATCCGAGGGAAGCAAAGATCGCCTAGTATAACGTGTGTGGGATTTATTTGTGGGATTTTGTTTCCCTTCTTTGATTGAACGTCTCGAAGGTCTCGTTTTGTCGTTTTCTACAATATCTAGACTTCTAGTGAGTACAGAGTTGTGATATGTGGTGTTGAGATTGCGGCCACCACGGTGAGAGTATATGTTTGACTGATGAAGGGCGGCGGAGTACACTGGCCCACAATCATGGTTTATACTGCCATCAGTAGTAGTAGAAGGGAGTGATGGCTGGCTTTGGCGTGTGTAGGTATATTTTCGTTTCGAAGATCCGTCGTCACTGATCTTCGGATCATCTGCCTGTGCTCTCGTTGTTAGACAGAATCGCCTTCAGATTGCGAGTATTGGACTCTCACCACAGATAATATTTCGAGTGATGCTCCTGGGCTTACATTGCGCCCATTGTGTCCCTGATTGGCGAAATACATTCGATCGGCGGCCTTGTTCATAGGGTGAGTTGATCTGTCGTCATCCGATTCGCTGCTAGTCAAATCATCGACTACCGCTGATACGCTGCCGTACCAATCATGGCCTTTTCGCCGTTCGGAAGAATTCCCTGATTTGTACCTATAGTATGGGGACGGCACTCCATTAATATCTGCAGATTCTTCAGAAAAACGCTCTGGTGTTGATTGTTCTAATATGCCCAGGGGCATTGTTCTAACGTTGGCGTCTCCTAGTAGTTCATTTTCTTGTGGTTGCAAGTTTTCTAATAGTGAATGCTTGCTTTTACCATAAGAATCTGCATCATCTGAGTCGTGATGGACCATCATCCGGCCTTCCGTATCATCTTGTGCTTGCAACGTAGAGCTGTCTTCTCCTGTGAATAGACTGCCTTCTTTGCTGCTAGAAGGGATCGAAATCACTTCTGGTTTGAGATAGCCATGGAAATTTGTGCTCTTAGCAATATCCGTCTCCATGATATTCTGCGGATCAGGTGAGGCTATTTTGACGCCACCGGCGTTATGTTGAATCTGAGGCTCAACGTGCGAAGTCCCCTCTTCTATTTCAGATCTCTCTTCGATTGGCAGATTGGATTTCTTTGGGATGTTAGGGCTAGCACCTGTTTTCGATGACTTCTGGCCGCTCGTCTCGCGAATCTCAGCCCCCCTTTTGGGAGATCCTGCTGCGTGAGGGGACGTGTCGCTGTGCTGGCGTCTCGTTAAGACGCTGCCGATATCAGGGCCGCTATACCCTAATAATTTCCTCTCTGTGCTAGATTTTCGGGTAAGACGAAACGTATGCGATTGTGTGTTTCTTGATTTCGCAATTTCGATCCACCTCTCAGGGGTCAGAATCTCTGTTTCAGGATATCGAAGGTCGTAGTAACTGAATTTCTTTTGCTCCTTCTGAACAACATCCATTGTGATGTTGAAAAGATCAACCCAAGTTGTATTCGATGAGATAGCAATGTCATGATAGGTGTTTTTGTCGTCATCAATTATTTTAATCTTGATAGGTGGCTCCTGCTCAGCGGGCCGTTCCTTAATCGCGCCACTCAGAAGCTCCTCGGAGGTATGGTCTGACATTGTGATTAAAACATTGGAGCCGATAAGTAAACACCACATTTGGTTCACATGCAGTGCATCGTTCGGTTGCTTCCCGCGAAATATTTTGTGCATAATCTGAGTCTTATCCCGGTTTGGAGCGACATCAAACCCGTAAAGGTTTTGAAGCAGTGTTCGTGGATGGTGTTCCTTTTTGTTTCCAGAGCTCCGATGTTCCTTTAGCGGGCTCATATTCAGATATGGCGAGGCAACAAAAACAACAGGAGCCACTGGATGATATCTTTTCGAAAGGGGGGCCGCATATGCCCTGGGATAAGTACCAATGCCTCTCAAGACGGAACCCGGCTCGATGTATGGTCCATTTTCCGAATATCGAAGAAATTGCTCTCGGACTTTGTCGACGAGTTTTATCGAAACGGTCTTCTTTTCGTCGTCAATTAGAGGGCAACTCATAATGAGGTTCTATGCGGGGTTAGCCTTAGTCACTTGCATTATTGCTGGCACATCCTACATAAAAGATTTCAAGGTTCATCGCGGACCCTTCCAAGTGGCTAAAAACCGCAAACGTTAGCGATTGTAAGAACAAGGGTGGTTAGATTGTCATACAGCCAATTAATCTGCGACGTAACACGAGTTTCGCCTGTCTTGGAAGACCCGTCTGCGTAGGATAGCATAATTTTCTTTTGACCCATATCGCTGGCAGGATATTCCAAGTCATCAATAAACTGGAAATGCGTCGTAAATGGTCCAAGGGTATTCGGCCTATTATCCCAGTATGCGGCCTGGGTAGTTTTCTTTGCAGGCTCTTGAGCCTCTCGGTTGCCAGTTAAAAGAGGTATTTTGATGGACAAGCCCTCAGCTTCTGCTTGCTTAAGCCTTTGTCCCTGATATAGAGCCTCTGTAGCCGCTGCTCTAGAACCGTTTGCTTGCGATAAAACGTCTAGATCGTCGTACAATGGCGACAAGGACCGCGGCGTTTCGTGATAAGGATTATCAGGGGTACGCGGACCTTGATTGGTGACTTTTTCTTTATAATCGAAAGTATATTCTTCATCTTCATTACCAATGCCATAATTATGCGTTGGATGTTGAAAAGCTTTGTTTGCTGGCGACGACGTGTTGCCATCCGAATTGTTGGCTTGACCATTCGAAGCAGGGCTAGAATTGCTGTTCTGCATATGTTGGGTCTTCACGGTATGAGGCTCCATATTTGGCAATGGTTGGTTTGATGCGCTAGCATACAACAATTTGTGATAAACTTTTGCAAAGTTGGAAAACAATATCAAGCGACGAACTGCCTTGACTCATCGTAAATATCTTGAGCTGGAAATTGCAGTGTATTTTATACCGAGACGAGACCACGCCGAGAAGTAGGATTACGTCGATATCTCATTGTATTGATACTGCAACTAGGGATCATGCAGTACCATACTGGGAGGCCACATGAGGCTGAGAAGGAGCCCGAGAGTTTGACCAATCGTTATGAGCCGGGGCACACCCCATGCTCATGAATCTGGAGGAGGTTGGCCGGGGTTCATGTATATGCAGTAATCCAGTTGCATAGGGAGTACTGTGGCTGGAACTGCCATAAGCACACGATATTCACCAACTACCACTTCTGAGGTACTCTCCGGCAAAACTCCATTGTCCAGTGTGCTGTACAGCCTCAGTGGCGAGTGTGTGTTGGGCGGGGAAGACCGTTGTATTTGCTGCAATGCAAGCCATCTCTTTTGAACACACAAGCGAATAGGGCTGTGCTGTAACTGCATGGTTACCAACGCACCGTTATACTCTCCTATTGGATACATGGCCACTGAAAGATGGAATCGGTGTAGCTATTGGTCGCTCTCACGATGCAGGTAGGTTCGTCCGCTTTTTCCCACAACAGCCGGCCGAATAGCATTCTACCTCGACCTTGACAGCTGAGCGGAGGTGCAGTGGGCGCAAGGCAGGATTTTATTTTTACATCTCTGGTGGCAATCCATAGGCCGGCCACGTCCCTTGTGCGAAAAGAGGTGCCGGCTGACGAGCTCATTGCCAAACAAGGCTGAGGAGGCGACTTTTCGTCCCCGAAGAGGCTTCTCAGAGTTAGACACACAGATAAGCCCATTCAGCTGCAAGAATCCCCCCGGAGATAAAGCCCAGAATGACATCAGAGTCCAGAGATGGAACAGTTTAATTACCACAAGCTTGCGCGGCTCTCCGTGAGGCTCCCTCTAGAACGCCTCCGTCGATATGCGGAGTAATACAATCGCACACCAATGCAAGTGAGAATACTCTAGATAGCCAGGTCATTTTGTGGAGATTAGGTGCGCCACTTTCTATGTGAAGCTATTGGACCTTGCGAAGTGACATGTCAAATTTCGTCGTCGCGCCACATGTAATTTAGTGCACTTACACTCTTTTCTGCCTCCCTTTAGCTACTCTCCATCCTTTCGCTCTTCGAGATGCCGGACTAAACGGGTCTCAGCGGAAGGTAATTGGTTTGCTTCTGAGTTGTATTGATACCCGGAGAAGGAACGCGAGTTACGTTACACCGCAGCAATGCCTCGAAAGGTGTGTCTTACTTTACAGCCGTCTCTAGCCTCACCAACCCGTTCTAATTTCTGCCAGGTTATCACGCAAGAGGTCAAGGACCAGAATCGCGAAAGCCAACGGCGATCGCGAGCCCGGCGCACTGAGCTGATAAATGACCTCAAGAAGCAGGTGCAAGATTATCAGCGACAAGGCGCGTCTGCCTCTTTGGAAATGCAGAGAATGGCTCAAGCAGTCACACTGGAAAACCGGCGTCTGAGAAGCCTGCTCAGCGTGCATGGCGTGTCGCAGGACGAGATTCACCGATACATCTCGTCTCCTCCAGCTCCTTCACCCGGCTCGCCGACTGGCTTATATGAGTCCGGCGCTTTGAAGTGCCAGGCATGCGGCAGCACATCCATAAAGCTAGAAAACCCGCCGCCTGTCTTATTACCGCGACAGCATCAAAATTATCAAACCCCGCCAAAGATTGCGGCTGATTTTGCCCTGCCTTCGCCTTCTATGTCATGCGAAACTGCCGAGCCTTCCAGGGTGGAAAACACCATCGAAATGGGAGTTGACACACCAGCATTTATTTCGCCACCAGCAAACCAAAATGTTCACGGTGATTCTTGCACTGGAAATACCCCAAAAACGGCAAAAATGCGGCTGCCTCAATCTCAAGAAAGCAACAAAGGCCAATTTTGCGGATCCCGCTCGAATGAAAACGACAATCAACACAGCGACAAGTCTTTGGAAGTCAACCCCCATCTCACGACACTCCATCCTCTTCCAAATCATGGAGCACCCGAGGCTAGTAATGCTTCTGACTCTATGGAAACATCTTGTGATACAGCAGCATCCATTCTAGTGGATCTTCATCACCACATGGATACCGAACAGGCTCGAGTTGCGCTTGGCTGCAAAGGATCACAGAGCTGCAACGTCAAAAACGTCAAGATCTTTCAGCTTTTGGAGAAATTTGACTAGTTCATTCTATACTGGATCATGAAATTCGTCGACCATAGTATACCGAATCCGATTTATTTCCACCCCCATCTATTCGCGACCCATCGAAGAGCATATACCAAACCAAGCAAAACAGGAACTTCTATCAAAGGCCCAACGGTCGATGCCAACGCCTCATCACTGTCCGGACCAAACGTCGCAACAGCTACAGCAATGGCCAGCTCAAAGTTGTTACTTGCTGCTGTAAAGCTCTGCGTGACAAGAAACGGGTACTCAAATCCAAGAATCCGACAAATGCTCACGGTGGTGAAAAAGACAATTGCAAAATATACAACCAGCGGAGCGGCGACACGAAGAACCGAAACAATCTGGTGTACCACTTGATGGCCTTGGGCAGCAAATAATACAAGAATGGTGTATAAAAGTCCGAGAAGAGACCATGGCGAGACGAAGCGGATGAATACACGGTCATACCATGCTGGCCCTGCGATGAATCTGAGGCCGAACCTCGTTATTATGGCTGCGCCTAGGGGAATGCCTAGAAACGCTGCTACACTCGTTGCGACGACGGAGTACGGGATAGGGACGATGCCATTTTCATCGCTAATGACCCTAAGAAAGAAGATGGCAAGCGGCGCAAATAGAACTATTTGCAGAATGGAGTTGACGGCAACCAAGATGGCGCAGTAGTCGTCGTTGCCACCGGCGAGGGCATTCCAGATCAAGACCTTGACACATATATCAGCATGTGATTATAATACGACTTCAGCAAGATGAAGATCGAGCGCATACCATAGCGATGCATCTGCCGAGGCCGACGAGTATAAGGCCATTACGGAGATGACTCTTGTCTGGAAGAAATGCCCACGAAAGCCCGAGCTGCGGATTTTCCGCCGTTAGCAGCTTAAAGAGAGATGTTTAGAAAAGCCGTAGCTCACCATTAGAAAAGGAGCTATAATCCAATTCACGACTATGCTGAAGCCGATTTGCTTCCATAGCTCCTTTTTAGTCAAGAGCTTGTGGAGGGATTCATACTGGACCTTGCACAGAATGGGATACATCATCACCAGCAATCCAATAGCTATAAGACAGTTAGTGGGCGAAGCATCAGCCTTGTCAGTCTTGATCAACTTGCCTATCGGAACAGAAACTCCAACGAAAGTCCCCTTCTCCAAAGCTGGCGACATTGACGGTACAAAGTTACCAAGGATGATGCCCACAGCCATGGCTAAAAAGATCCATACTGCGAGGAAGCGATCGAGCAGGCCTAAAGATGCGAAAGCAGACAAATTTCGTCTCTGTTGTGCATTATCGCTACCGGTTTGCTGAGCTTCTGGTTCAGTCGATGGTTTTTCTTGTCCCATTTCCAGCTCCGAAGCATCATGTGCTTCAGTTGCTTTTGGCTCGGACATGGCGTGTCGATCCAGAGCCTCGAACTCTATGTGGAATTTCGAGATTAATGATGATAAAGTAGGGCGTCTTCAGCAGTAAGAACTCAATCGCGAAGTGCCATGAATTTATATAGTCACTCCAATGGCCAAGAGAAGTTCAAGCCATAGAAGCATATGACCATTCCGTCGAATGTTCCCTATAATAGCACTTACCGCCAAGGGATTGAGACGAAAAATGGGTCGCAGCCAAAAGTTTTGGCCAATGGGGTGGAGGGCATGACACACTCCCAAGTCTTGGAATACTTTGGAAGCATAAATTGCAACTCAACATTTGTCAAAGGATGGTTACCAGGTTAAAAACATTCACATGGATATGCACAGATGCAATATAGCAAATTGAGGATTAAGAATTATTCCAGAGCTACATAACGACATAAATAACCAACGAAGGGACACAACTCAGACTATGAATCAATCTATCGGGCATATCGCACGTTAAAAAAAAAAGCAAACAAGCAACCACAAGACCCAGAATTACATGAAGAAATAGAGTATAGCTCCAGCTTGCAAGCTTAGCAAAGAAATCCAGCTCAATGCAATAGATTTACCAGCACCGTTACCATTGCCGTTTCCAGAACCAGAGCTTCCCGAACCAGAGCCCGATCCTGGACCCGATGGAGTCCCGTCGTTGGTGATGTTAGCAGGAGGGTTCGATAACCCAGTGCTGTCGGCAATATCTTTGTATTCAATGCCTCCAACCCACACCTTGGCAATATCCCTTGTGTTGGAGATGTTGGTCAATGGGTTGCTGTTGAGGAGGATCAGATCGGCCCTCATGCCAGGTGCAATCCTTCCTCGGTCAGTCAGCCGGTGATGCTGAGCAGCGAGCTCAGTAGCTGCACGGAGAGCCTCCACTGTGGATAATCCTGCTTCGACAAGATTTTCCAGCTCAAAATGTAGTGTTAGTCCGAATGGCACGGAGATGTTGGCGTTGATAGTTCCGACAGCATCAGTGCCTGCCAGAATGGGGATGCCAGCAGCATGAAGAGCCTTGACATTCTCATACACATTCTCATAGCTGTCTGGTCCACCTATCTGGTGACCAGTAAAGGTCAGCAAGACAGGGTTAGAAAATGCATATCGAGCAATATTCATAGTCGGGGTACTCCAACTGTTAGAAGACCTGCGGACCGTCAAGATATTGGAGGCGTTGATTCGTCCATTGGTAGGGATATGTTGGATTCCGTCTGTACCCGAAATGGCCGCTTGGGTCCAGGCATTAAGGTCAGCAGCATGTGTCATGGACTGCTTGCCAAGGTTGTGAACAGCGTCAACCAGAGAATTCTGCAAACTCTGGCTAGGCCCATTAGCCTCGGCCGTAATCTTATAAAAGTCGGAGCCGTTGCCGAAAGTGTAGGAAACAACTTCAGTGGCATTCGCGTCTGGGTAGATGAGGTATGGCGCGCTGAGGTTGAAAGTTCGAGAGTGTTGACTGCCAGGTCCGGTAGCAGGGATACCGGCCGAGACAAACGATGCCACGCCTTCCAAGTTGCGAAGCGGTGCGCATTGTGTGTAGTTTCGACATGACATGACCATGGCGGTGGTGACTCCATAAGAAGTCAGAGTTTCCAGTCCAGCAACGTCGGAAATGTGGACGTGGCAGTCGATTAGGCCGGGAATCAAAACGCCGCCGTTGCCATCAACTGTGGTCTCGATGTTGCTCGTGTCGTTGCTGATATTCTCTCCATCGATGACGATGGTTTGGAGACCGGTGAGTTTAGTGCCATCGAAAACTCGAACATTCTTGATGGCTGTCTTGGTTCTTGGGGCTGGCTCTTGTCTGCGAACCATGTCCTTGGGGTCTGGAGTCCGCTCATGTAGCAGATGCTCAACACAGGCAAAGGCGCCTTGTGAGAGCACTGCGGCGAGCGCGAAGAGTTGACTTGTCTTCATTATGGGGTATAAGAAGAATGGAAATGATAAGGAAAAGAAAAAAAATATCAATTTAAGAGGTGGAAAGAGCGTCGAGAAGTGTAATCCTATGCTCCTCTACCGTGAAGCTTGTCTTGAATCTATAATTGTACAGCTAAGAGGGACATGTCAAATTTATATCCTCCGATTCTATTTCTCGACGTCACCGTACTTTCTCCCATATGCAGCCCAACTCTCCCCAATTGACATATATCAGTGTGCAGATTCGTACACTAAGCTACTACAAGACCCAACAGAGAAACGTGCGTGGCATGTCAAATTACCTTAGGGCTGATGTATTAATCAACGCGAACCAGTGCTGGAGATCAATCAGCTCACATGGCTATGGTAGGATTAAACGAGCAAAGCTTGGGCATTGTGGTCAAACAGATCTGTCACGTATTCAGTCAAGCGTACGAAGGCAATCTCAGTTAATTGGGCTCCTTGTGAAAGGATCGCGAACGTGCAGAAAAGATGCATATTATGATGCATGGTCCAGTCCAAGTCTGATTGGACAAAACAACACTGCTCATCAGGATGCGAAGCTAGCATGGGTCAGACTCGTACACTAAGTCAGAGAGGGATAGCTCAGGGGGGGCCATTGGCAGGCATTTGCCATTATTTCCGGGGCAGATCTCAAGCTGCTATTCTCGTATAGCCTCGTGGGCTGGGCTAGAGTGGCGGAACTCTCTCATGCACTTCGCCGGTGCGCGCCTCGTCTGACTTTGCCTCATCGCCCACAACGGCCTCCAGCACTCCGCTTGTCTCCATCTCTGTTTGCAAAACTCCATCCCCATGCTCCATAAATGCAACGGCCTGAGCGCCACCTGAATGCGGAGCAAGCCAAAGAGACCAAACGAGGATAATCAAAGGCAACCCCCCGTTTGCATAAAAAAAAGAGCCCGAAAGATGGCTGGCGGCTCGCGAACATTCCACCACAAGTCCAGGAATGGCTGTAGCCGTTGCAAGAAGCGGCGTGTCAGGGTTCGTCCGTCTGCTGTCCTGTCCGTAACTCTTGGCAGTCGTGCTTATACGTCTGTAATGTCGATAGTGTAATCTGCAAGCCCCGAGCTGTGCCAACTGTACAAGGCGAGGCGAGCTGTGTGACTACCGTTTTCTCGGCAGAGACAGCCCGCGGATGCCATCGTCTAGTCATGCTGCATATATGAAAAGAAACAGCCACTCCGGTGGCTCCTCGTCCCCAGAGGTGCCACTACGGCCCGTGCTTTCCTTCATGGCTCCCGCTTCCCACCATCAGCCAGGCATTGACGCTGAGCCTATAAGAGGAGCCTCTCACCCTACCGTCGATAGCCTATCGTTTTGTCTGCTGCGAGACGGCGAGAATCACCTCATCTCGGACGAGCTTGTCGACCAAGCGGATGCGAGCGAGTTTCTTGAGCATAACATGGCCGTCATTTCCACTCTTCACGACAAGTCCATCGACTCGCTGCTCCGACCAGATGGCGACAGCACCAAATCGGATCTAGTCGCATATCAGCATCAGATTGCAGCGTCTAGCAAGTTCCGCAAATCAGTGGATGCCATCAGCGACCGTAACTGGTTCACCGTCCTCGTCTTTGCCATCTCAGTCCTCATCTTCCACTTCGACATCCACAGAAGAGCAAAGCGCGGGCTCGCAGATGATGAATTCCTGGAACCCGTCATGGCTCTACGCGGAGCCGCTCTTCTGGGCATGGAGCTGGGACCATGGCTCATGAAGAGCAAATTGCTAGCCGCTGCCAGACGGCGCCTTGCGGCCGAGAACCCGCCGTGGGATGACCTCGCAGAACAGGCTATCACGAACCTCGAGCTACTAAACGAGACGTCGTCGCCGCTTCGAAGTCGCGCCATCTGCAAAGATGCCTTGGTCAAGCTACAGTTCTGGCTTCGACTTACACAATCCAAGCCACGCACATGGCTGCACTTTGTATGGTGGCCGGGGGCCGTCGACCAAGAATATCTCGATCTCCTGGGAACAAGAGATCCGATGGCGCTGGTGATTCTCGTACACTGGTGTGCGGTGATGAAGTCTTCGCCGAAAAAATGGTTCATGGAGGGATGGGCCGAGAACGTTGCCCGACCGGCGATTACACAGATTGGACCAGAGTGGGATGAGGCCATGGAGTGGCCATTGTCGAGGATAAGACCTGGTGTGGGCAAATAATCTGATGACTGATTTACAGAGCTTAAGTATTATTTCACTTGTAATTGACTTCACGTTGGGTATGTAATGACGGTATAAGAATATATATTATCGATTTATAAAATTGAGGACTTGAGAAAATTCATGTAATGCATCCAGGCTATACAGTTCCCTCCTGTCCCCAGCTCGTCGGCTCATCGCTCATCTCGAATTCGATCCTACTCGCCTTTACAATCTGCGCATGCTTCAACATTGGCTTGTGGACCTCGTCCCCGTCGACTTTTAGACTCTTCACATATGCCTTCCCCAGAGTACCAGCTCCTGGAGCCGAAATAACCAATGTGTGCTCTTTTCCATCATCCTTAGGGCCAGGAGGCAACAAAATCTCCACCTTGTCAAAGAATGGCGTTCCTACAACGTACTCGTCACTCGCCGGATTCACAGGATAGAACCCGAGCGCCGACAAGACATACCAGGCACTCATCTGCCCCAAGTCTTCGTTGCCGCTCAGCCCCGAAGCCGTGGCATTGTAATTCTCCCAGGCAAGCTCACGGATCTGCCGTGCCGCATCAGCGGGATATCCGATGGCAGAGTACAGATACGGGGCGTGGTGAGATGGCTCGTTGCTGTGCATGTTGTGGCCTCCCGCGAAATATTCGTCCATACGAGCCTTCATGGCTGACTTGCCTCCTTTGAACAGCGAGGCTAGGCCACCCACGTCGTGCATCACGTTTAACGTGTATATCCATTTGTCGCCCTCGGTCCATCCCCATGATTCGTTCGCCCAGGTCCCATTTGCGTTGCGAGCTTGCATGAACTGTGTCCTTGGATTCCAGAGCTTTTTGTAGTTTTGAGAACGCTCTCTCAGCTCTTTTGCATGCTGGAGATCGCCTGCATGTTCGGCCACCACGGCAGCCGCATAGTCATCAAAGGAATAGTCGAGAGTGCGACTGGCAGATTCTGCCCAGCGATCATTGTCGACCCACCCGTGTTCAAGGTAGCTCGTTAGACCAGCTCGACATTCGTATGGAGTACTGGGCTCTCTGGAGTAGTAGAGAAGTTCAGTATCTCTCTCCGGAGGCACGTAAGCGTCGACATAGACAGCATCCCAGGCTTTAGCAACATCAAAACCGTCGAAGCCTCTAACCAGGGCATTTGCAATCACGGCATCAACGTGAGTCGCAATCATTTCGTTGTTCTCAATCATGTTGTTCCACAGAGGCAATCGGCCAGACCAGTCAAATATGCGTAAGAGGGATCGCATCATGGAATCGACACGCTCAGGAGCAAAGATAGTCAGCAGCGAGTGCTCTGCCCTGTAGGTGTCCCAGATTGACCACGACTGGTAATATGAATCGTTTGCTTCATGAACGCTGTCTGTGTAACCGCTGTAGAACCGTCGGAGACCACCTTCGGATGAGGTAGTAGGCTCGGAATAGTCGCTCGGATATTGGAGAGCGTGGAACAGGCCAGTGTAAAAGATTGTCCGGGGATCGTGATCCGAATCGGTTGTGTTGACACCGGAGATTTCGATCCTCCCTAGTCTTTCCAACCAGGCCGATTTGACGTTGTCGACAGTGGTTTCAAATGCCGTCCCGTCTGGTATATCGATATCAAGATTCTTCCTGGCCTGTTCCACGCTGACATATGAGACTCCAGTCCTCACCTCCACCTGCTTGACCGACTTATCAAAGGTGACATATGCGCCAACAAACTTGTCTTCGATATGTTTTTCACCCTCATACAGCTCATGTGCACGGTTGACTCCATAGGAGGTAAATGGCTCGGAAAAGCGTGACACGAAGTAGAGCCTAAAAGACACAGGATTGTCAGGTCCCAGTAAATATTCTTGTCGCTGAGAATTACTGCCCGACACCTCTTGGGTTTCGGGATGAATCTCGACATGACCAGTCCAGTTGAGTCGGCTAGCCTGGATTGTGAAATACGGTTGTCGTGCCTTTGCATCTTGGAAACCAACGCGAAGATGGCCGACGTGCGCCGACGCGCTCATGGCTACTTGAATAGAATTGCCATATCTATACGCGTCAAGATATTCTGAAGCATTTGCAGACGGGCCTTGCACGGTAAATTGGTCCTCTGGCTCAAACATATAATCTCGTCGTCTCACACGGCCATTGGCACCTTCAGTGACGTCCTTGTTAGGCCGAAAAGCAGCACCGCCTGGACATGGAGGACAAGCCGTGCCAAGAAGCTCCGACGTCGCCTGTTCAGTAAGATTCCATCCGAACAGGCCCGCTGAATCCGCGTCGAGCGTCGCTTCATACACGTACGGCGTGCTTCTCTCGTCTTCTTTTCGGAACGACAGACCTCGGTGCTGAAATAGCGGTCGGATCTCGTCTCCCAGACCGGGCATAAGCGTCACATGGCCATTTTCGCCTATCCAAATGGCGGGCTGATGTGTTGCTTGGAAGCCGTGAATGCGGCGATCGCGGTCATTGTAGGGGACTTGAGAGATGAAGTTCTCGCGCGTCTGCGGAGTCCATCGCGTCATCCCAAATGGCGGCGACACAGAGGGAATCATGCCACCGAGATCATTAGGATCGTAGCCTCTGGTGCCGATGAGAGGGTTGACATATTGCAAGACACCCGCGTTGGCGTGGTAATCACCGTGTACAGATGCTGCTGATGGCGGAGACTCGAATGCGGGGTCTTGGTGAGAAGGCAGAGCTGCCGATGATGAGGCCAGAGATGAGAGAATGAACCATTTCGATAGGCATTTCATCGTTGGGTACGTGATATAGCTGTGGGCTTATTGAGGATGATCACATCTGAAAGACGTGTGATGAACAGAGAGGTGAGAGGAGAGTGGAAGCCACAGTCAGCCACCGTTTATATATGACAAAAGACTTTAACGACAGGGAGGTGGCATCGGTCGCTCGACTGCCTGGGAAGAAATTATTCACAAATGTCGCCCAACTCGCAGTTTCTCGTAATTCTAGCTGCAACTCTGCAGCATGAAAAATACGCTACCCAGGTTAAAAGTCGTGATATTCATTCGACTAAAATCCAGCCACTTCGGCCCATTCCGGCGGCTCCGGCGTCGATCGTCCACTTTTTGCGGGGTAGAGCTTTGATGTGTGCATCAGATGATGTGAATGAATGGATCATTTGGCAGTGTATTGTTCATCTGCTGTGGTGATACATGCATTGGAGTTGTGCTACTGTCTTGATGGCTACAGGCTTAGTAGATTTACAAGATGCACCACAAGCCAAGATATGAGCCAGCCACAGCTCGCTTGACTGTCGATGAAACAAAAAGCCATGCATGAGAAATATGTCATCAATAATACAAATATTCTCGTATTCACTCAATATTGTGCACTAGCATTTGCTCTCGTCGTGGGTATTCCATATACGAAAACCCCGATAGTCAGCCTCCGGCTACCCGACATCCGACGAGCCAACATGGATCAGGTATAAAAGCAATTGGATAACCGCACTTGTACCCCTCAGATTGCTACCAGCTTTTAATCTTTGCATGTTCATTCGTATCACTCATTTCAGTCCTCTTAAATGGTTAATAAGACGTTAATTCATCATTCAAGTAATTACACGATCAATTTTTCATCAAACTCCATCACCGCCCATCATTCCATCCTCTTCACTTAAATGTCAACCTTGATGACAACCTTGCCCTTTGCCTTCTTCTGCTCCACCTTGTCGTAAGCTTCCTGGAACTGCTCAAACTCAACCACGCTATCAATCTGCGGCTTCAGGCCGCGCGCATCAATAAAGTCGGCAATCTCCTTCAGGTCATCGCCCTTGCAGTCCATGAGGAACCAAGTACTCTTCGCCAGCTTCTTGGTCACAGATTCCGGCTTCAGCTCATCGGGACTACCCACAACACTCAGCAGAACGCCATTCTCCTTGACTGCAGACCAACACGATGCTAGAGTCGGTCCGCCAAGGCAGTCCAGAACCAAGTCCACTTCACGAGCGGCATCTTCCTTAGCCCACTCGTCGATTGATTGCTTCTTGTAGTCGATGATTTCTGTGGCTCCGGCCTTCTTGGCCGCCTCAATGTTTGCACCGCTGCACTGAGCAACAACAGAGCCCGCACCAGCAGCTGCGGCAAATTGAACTGCCCAGGTTCCGACGCTGCCACCAGCGCCAGTGATCAGGACTCTCAGCTTGCTGTTGTGAGCCCTTGCATCGGCATCGCCCCGAATGCCGTGTTTGTTCAGGGTTCCTTGGGTAAACACTCCTTGCCACGCAGTCAGAGTGCTGAGCGGCGTTGCCGTGGCCTCAACCCAGTCCAGTGACTTGGGCTTCAACGCCAGCTCCTCTGTGTGAACAATCGTGTATTCTCGCAGGCAGCCTGGATATCTGGCATGAAGACGGAAATACACCTCATCACCGGGCTTGAATGGGCTAGAATCTGGCGACGTAGCGACAACACCAGCAGCCTCAGTTCCGGGAACACGCTCTCGGTTAGGTGGGAAGATGGAAGGATAGTTGACTTCCCAGCCTAGTTCACCGAGGCACGGTGCTGTGGCTTTGATCTTGATGAGATGGTCTTCCGGGCCGGCAGGCTTAGGAAGGGGAGTCTGCATGAGTTTGAGAGTTGTGAGTTTGGGATCAATCTGATAGACCGCCCTGATCGTGGTTGGAAGGTTAGCGGAGGCCATTTTGACAAATTGATTGGCAGTGGACAACAGGTTTGACATTCTTCGGAAAGACAATGTGCAAAGACAAGAGAAAAAGCATATTCCAACAATTAGAATACTTCCATCTCATCAGAATCTTGCAGCCTTTTTATACTTTTCCCCCGCGCAAACAATCGCCATCATGGTGATGTTCATCTCCGGTAAACCCCATCTCTGGGTAGCCCTTCCGCACATCAACCGGGTACCCAATCTTTTCAGCTGCCAAGCATCGAATCGCCGACTCGTCCAGCTTCCAGACATGGCAGCAAAAACCTTAAAAATACTCTAACCTAAAGTACAGCCGGTGGCTTGAGGGGCGCCGCCCGGTAAACACGGGCCAAGACAGAAACGTATTATGCCCATGGTTGTTAGGGATTGGGGATTCAGGCACTGCCGGGAATCAAGTGGATCGGGCACGGTTACGCAAGTATGCGGCTTTTCTCTAATTATACCCACTCCAAAAGGCTACCACATGCCCTTATTGTCGAGAATGGGTATACATAAACAGCTCTACTGCCTAACAATACAGACTAGATCCCTGCCGTCGTGATTCGGAGCTGCTTCCAGAGTCTCCGTGTTCCGGTCTCCACTGCTCCGGGATCCGCTGCCGAAGTGTCCCAAAGTGGCAGCATATCCCGGTTCGGCAGATGGAAAACTGACTCGAGTGGCAGTTTACATCATTTGATGATGCTGCAGATGGATTTGGGGATGAGACTACGTTTTGTTTCCATTTTAGTAAGTCATCACATTTCCCATTAAATGTGCAAGATACTGCGTCTACTATGATTACGACTGCCAGGCATAGGTGAGGGATTAAAAGAGTATCAGCAAAATACAGCTACAAATGTTTACCATCTTCAATATTGACGTTGTACTACGGTACTCGTTTCTACTAATCAAGATTTCGGATTGCCGTCTTACCTGTATCACCGCTTCTATTCATCGGATTCACAGTACATCCGCCTATCATCACTAACCCACTCAGTTTCTACCATGAGTGTCCCATTCACATCCAAACACGGGCAAATTTGCCCAAGGATTCAGGCAACCATCGGATCCCACCTATCACAACCCACTACGACCCTCCATAGCCTCCTCGTAAGCTCCGCATCTTCAGCGACACGCCTTCTGGGCCCTGCATCTCACCATGCGTCTCATCAACACTCAGACCCTCGACCTAGAGGAATTCTTTGACATCTATGTCCCCGAATACGCCATCCTCTCCCACACGTGGGCCGATGGTGAAATATCCCTCCAAGAATGGGCCGATCGCAAGAACCGCCGCTTCAAGCCTGGCTATCAGAAGATCATCTGGTCCTGTGAAGAAGCCATCAAGGACAATCTGCAGTATGTCTGGGTCGATACCAACTGCATCGACAAGACCAGCTCGGCGGAGCTTTCAGAGGCCATCAACTCCATGTTCAAATGGTATCGTCGGGCACGCATTTGCTATGCGTACCTCGAAGATGTGCCGCACATGAGCGTCGAGGAATGTGAAGAACAGGGCAGCGCGTTTCGAGCAGCAAAGTGGTTCACCAGAGGCTGGACCCTGCAGGAGCTCATTGCACCGCCAGAAGTCAAATTCTTCTCCCAGGATTGGCGGTCCATCGGGACAAAAGCCAATCTTGCGCTGTGCATCTCCGAAATCACCGGCATCGCATGGACATGTCTACTAAAACCCAAATTCTCCAAATCTAATCCACTTCGGGGATACAGCGTTGCTCAGCGTCTCTCGTGGGCTTCACGTAGATCAACGACTCGCATCGAAGACCAAGCCTACTCTTTAATAGGCCTCTTTGACATCACCATGCCGCTTTTATACGGAGAAGGTCACGAGGCATTTACGCGATTCCTGGGTGAAATTATCGGCAAATATCCAGACCATAGTTTCTTCGCTTCGCAGCTCCGGTACGTCGACTTTCTTCCACGATCACCAAAGGAATTCTGCGACTCCCGCAACGTGGTAATTGGCAACTCGCCGCAGCTTCAGAAACATTACACGCCAGTGTCCCACTCGTATCCATTTCAGTTGACGAACACGGGGTTGCAGATAACGCTGCCTATTGTGCCTACTCTTGTACCACATTTTGTGTTTGGTGTTTTAGACTGCTGGGAGTACGACATGGGTAGTACGCAGGCGACTCGCTCGGTGTCCCGGATATGGATCCCTCTAATGCAGAAAGATCATCCAGGCCTAAGACACTATTCACGGCTACTATGGCCAGAGGTTTTTTGTCCAGTGAAGCTCATCCGCAAACATAGATTTATGCAAGTTGCGCAGACCAGTGAAGATAAAGAACAGGGGGACCAAGCAACATCCACCGACCCAGCTTCACTGCTTGACGTCGTCCAACATGTCGACATTGTATCCATGGATATACACAAGAGTATATTGATCAAAAATCCCTATGCAACCACGGTGGATGCTCCTCGTTGGCAACCCCGTTTGGCCGGCAGCCCTTTCTTGGTGTGTTTTCCCCGAGGCACAGGAAACTATCGTCTTTTTGGAATATTTCCCAGCGAGAACGAGATAAACCAAACCTCCTGGTCTGGCGATAAACCACCACTGCTGCCGATTGTAATGCCACGTAAGATACAGCAAACAAAGAGCACAGGCACTGCAAGTGATGAAAGCGAGACACCAAGCAGCAATAGCACACAAAACGAGTTATACGGTGTAGTTCTCGTCTTCAAGCAGCGGGGAGGTAAGCTTGGCAAGTTTGTGGCAATCCATTTAGCCAATATCCCGGAAACGACAGAGGGCTGCACAATATTCCGACCAAGCTGCAAAATCGTTCATGCATGGAACCCTTCGCAGCAGAAAGACGTGTATCAAGACAGCTTTCAAGACATGACCGACATCGACGTCAAACACAACATCTTTGTGGCCGCCCAAAAACTTGCATGTCCTTCGAAAGACAATACAAAGGGATTAGAGCCCCGATTCTTGGGCTTGGTCCAAGTTGTCTTTGATAAAGCTGACATGATGGACGAATTAGACTTGTCGTCAAATAGAGGCGTGAAGGCAGCGGAAGGAATTTTGCAGAATTTCGGTGTCGAGTATTCGGATGAGGAAAAAGAGGGCGCTAATATGCTACTTGAGAAACATATTCGAGAGAGTGTGGATACTCCAGAGGGCATCCAACCATTTACAAACAATAACTCGAATATATTTTCATGAGATGAATCGTCAGATAATCCATTCTCCATACTACTTATTAAAGGATAGTTGTTTTTGTCGCTTGATGACTGAATCAAACTCACGCTCTATGCGACTTATTCCCTTTACTCTTCTGAACCAATCATTGGAACCTAACAAATCTCGAGGAATGTGACCATTGATATCGACTGGAGAGGCTTGCGCACCAGCTGCTAAGAGAAGCTGGATAATTCTGTTCCTCGGAGCAATTCCTCGGCTCCGAAACCATCTTATATCAGGGTAGCCTGCAAACCCGCTGGCCACTGAATGGAGCGGCGTTCGTTGATAGTTATCCAAGCAATTGACGTTCGCGTTCCATTTAGAAATTAGGTCTTCGACAATATCGTCTCTCAGACTTTGCGCAGCGACATGTAAAGGGCTCGCGCCGTCACAGCCTCTGCACGGCGCATTCGGGTCAATGTTGCAATGAGACAAGAAATATTCCACGGCTGAAGGACAATCTCTTTGTATAGCCAGAGATAACGGTGTTTCGTCGCAGAAATCTTGCGCCTTTGTCGTTTCCATCAGGTCAACCTTGTGGTAAAAGAAGTGATGACTATGCCACTTATCATCATGGCGTTCAGGCTTGGGTGTTCGAAGCTCTGGATCAACTCCGAGATCCTCAATAAGAAACTGTAGCATCTCGTTGACTCTTTTTCTCCTGTCATCGGTTTCCCCATCTGTGTAGTCGTCGTTATCAAGGGTTGCGAGATGTATTGCACTCCACCCGCAGTTTTCGTCCGACTCTGGAAGTGGTATATTGCATCTCTTTACAAGATACCGAGCAACAGCTGTTTGACGGTAAAGTAATGCTAGATGTAGTGGGCTGAAATCCCAGTCATTCGTTGGCCTGGGGTCAACACTCGGTTGCTTTAGAAGCAGCTTGATTGCCCTAGCCTTGCCGTTCTGAGCCGCCAAATGGATGGGTGTGTTTCCATGTTCGTCTTGGCAATTGAAATCAAGACCCCATTTTGGATCTAAAAGAAATTGGATTGCAGGCAGATTTCCATTCTGACAAGCAAGGTGAAGGGCTGTCGATACTTCAAAGTCAACCGCATCTCGGAATTGCGAAGTTTCAGCACAAAACTTCTTTGCCCAGTCTTCCAAAAATACGTTTAATAACGAAAGATGGTCCTGGAGTTGTCTCCCCAGTGGTGACCATCCATTTCGATCCCGGATGCGAGTTTCAGCCCCCCAATTGAGTAACAGCTTCACCAATTCTGGCTTATTGGACCAGACCGCCTTCACCAAGGGGGCGTTTTCTGGATCTGTGCCATTAACGTTTGCACCACATGTCAGTAAATATTCGGCTATATCGCGATTATTGCTTTCACAGGCAACTCCAAGTGGCGTGTTTCCCTTGTTATCGCTGCTGTCGATGTGTGCCCCATTTCTTAAGAGTGTCTCGGCGACAGAGAGATGGCCACCGACAGCGGCATCATGAAGAGGCGTGCGATCCCATCTATCCTTGATATCAGTGTGCACTTTATTCTTCAAAAACGTCTCCACGACGTTAAGATGGCCATGCGCAGCGGCTAGGTGAAGAGGAGTGAAACCCGAGCTATCTCTGGTGTTAATACGCGCCTTATTCTTAATAAGCATCTCGACGATAGCAAGGTGTCCTTCTTCAGCAGCTACATGGAGAAGCGTCCGTTCAAAGAATTTGGCCAGCGGATCCTTCAAATGCATCCAAACACCTTCTTCTTTGAGGATTCGCTCCATAAGAACGGTCAAACCAAGTGTAGCGGCTACAGATGCCAGCCCACCATAGAGGTATCTAGGTCTCAAATCAAGCCTCCAGTTGGTCAATTCTTTCCAGATTTGAGATTTATTAGAAAAGAAATTCGGATATTCGTCCAGAATCTTGACGCCTTGCTGACCAGCATAGTTGAAATGATCGGTCCACTGACGTGCTGCGTAATGGAGAAATGGATATCGAAGCCTCTGTTCTTTTTCCCCATTCCAGTATCCAAGATTAACAACTACCTCATCTTCGAAGCAACCGTTGTAAAAGTAGGAAATGCACGTGGATGCCAGCTTCGAGTGTTCTAGTTCGACGTGAGACAGTGAATACCAGGGTATCTCTCCGGAATGCGAAACGCCGTTCTTTAGAAAGTCGGAAGCGCTTTGGTGAACTAGAGTGACAGTGTCGTTTGCTATACTTAGAAGGTGGCCGCAGTGTGCGATTCTTCCTCGCAGGACTGTTTCTTTATCTATGAACTCAGTGGGATGGATCTCTAGAGCGGCAGCAAGTTCATCAAGCGCGAGCGGCCGGACTGCAAATGTGCACCACCGAAGGATATCCAAAGTCGCATTTCGGTGGGCGGGTTCAACTTGGCCAAGTATTCTTTCATAAAGACCATCTAGACCCCGCGGGAATTGGTCCAAACTCTCTTCGACCTGGGATATGTCCATGGCCTGGAGATCTTTGACAACGAAGCTGACCCATAAGTATGTGCCGGCCGACTTTTCTCTGAGGACCTTTTTGACATGATTCGCTAGCTCAGCTGGATATTTTTTGCTTTCAGATAGCTCCGCAACGCGCGCTGAGATGTACCGATCAAGCCCTTCACTAACTTCCGTTTTCGCATCTGGATCTAGACGAAGTCGTGGAAACTGGCCCAGTGAAACTTCAAGGGATTGAGGGTATTCTCGACTCAGAATTATTATTTTGAGTCGAGGTGATGTCCTCGTGATTTTGCTGAGCTTTGTAAGCAGAGGCTCCAGTGATACTGGCTCACACTCGTCTAGCCCATCAACAATGCAAGTCGCTTGTGATTCCCCGAGGGCGTTGATCATTTGGGAAAAAAATCTCCAGACCGTTTCAAATGAGCTTTGCTGAAATATCTCATCTTTCTGGACAACGTATGTGGGAAGGATGTGCCTGATAAGTTCCTTTTTTTGCTCCAAAAGCTGGAAAAGGATCCCCCTAACAATAGCAACAGCGTTGTTTCTTGTGTTGTCTTTAGCATCACAAAAGAAATAAGCTGAGTAATGCTTTTGCACTTTATCATGTGGGCGAAAATAGCTTGCAAGATACTCTGTAAGGTAAATCGACAGCATAGTCTTGCCCAAGCCAGGGCCGCCAGATATCCAGAGCAGCCCACCGCTGGAAGCCTTCCATTCGACAAATTCTTTTTTCAGGGCGATCCAATCGCAAGTACCGTGTACAAGCTCTCCCTTGGATGTGATGAGTTTGGCGCGATCCATTGCAGGGTCCGTTATGAAGAGGGCCCGAAGACATTTTATAGAATCCGGCGTGGAATCAGCTGCTTGTGCTATTATGCTGAGTCTGGTATCGATGGAATGATATCCGGCTTGCATGTTTTCAGCCATTGTCAAAATGCGACTAAGGATATAGGTTAAATCACTCTATTTAGCATCAAGGATTGTTGTTTACCTACAGATTAATATGGGTGTTGAGGGAGTTGTACTCTTGATCCAAGAGGTCGAACAACTTCCAAATATTTTCTTCTTCTTTCAAACTACAAATAGCCCTCCAAGTCTTCTTTCTTATTGAATCATGGCTCTCAAATGAAGTCTTCCGCAGGAGGTCTTGCAATGATTGCACGCAATCTTGGCACCGAATCAAGATTTTATTGATTTCCTCAATTTGTAGCGTTTTCGTGTCTTGTATCTGCTTTGCGAGAGACGTAAAACTTTCGAGGCGCCCAATCTGTTGCTGTATTTGATCTGGGGCATCTTGTATCTGGCTAACCACTGATTTGACGAGCTTGATGGTCGTGAATACAACTTCGGTGAATTGCTCTGCTACAGTCACCGTGCTAACAATGTCAAAGCCAGACATGTTTAGCGGAACAGTTCCTGCATGCAGATGTTAGGAGCAAGTACGGCTTTGAACATGAACCTCAAACAGAGGAGCTTCCTGTATTTTAATGGCGTCAGGCACCGACAAGACAAAGATGCGTGTCAACGTCGGATTGGCTCAATTCCGTGCGCCTCACTGCTAACCGCCGCATTTCTCCAATCAGCTGCGAAATTTACAGGCATCATGCAATTGTCACGGAATCGTTTTTCATTAGGCGCTTAAATAGCACGCGGATTATACAGTTGGCCTAACCTCTGCCTTTAGTAACATCTTGGTTTATCTCTGCTACTACGACTTAACTCTTTTGCCTTGGGAATTAACCCAATGCTACAGGGTAGATACAAGGTTTGCTGCACATGCTCCTCAATATCTTAATCATCGTGGACTAGGGATGTAAGTAGAACGAGTCATGCAATCTCAGAAAAGAAATTCTTGATTGATGTTCAAATTTAGAAAAAAACATGAGGCGATATACATAGTAGCTACTTTCATCTTGTAGCCAATCGCGTTGGGGGTGAGCTTATTTCAAGAGATATTGGAGCCATTTGTACATGTTAGGCAGTTACTGCTGGGAACTGAACTAGAAAGAATGGATGTAAAAAACATCTCACGATCCTACATACCAATGCTATGATCTTGTCTTCCATGGCATCACGTAAAGACATCACGGACATTGATCCTTACAGGTGGACTTGCGTGGCAAGAGATCTCGTTTGCAGCAAGCAGGGTCCTGGGCCGATCTCCAAGAAAAGAACAGTGTTGTGGGGAAGAACGGCAACCCCTGAAAATGGTGCACGGATAGTCACTCCAAGGGCCTCGGTAACGGTACAGTAGAGAGGATAATAGCAAAGAAGATGGAATGTATAAGATGATTGAGTAGTAGTCCATGTCATTGGCTGTGTCTTGCTTACGACAGCTCAGTCTCGCCTCTTTTCCAGCCTCGATACACTTTTGTTATCCAGGCAAACTCCAAAGAGGACTCGCAATCCCGGGCTTTTTCAACACACCGGTTCTCCGCCAATGGCTTTCCACATTCCTGCATGCGCATCCCGTCACCGCTAAACTGCGGCGCCAAGATGTTTAGAATCAGGTTGCATCGGCAGCCATTTCGCATCAAATATTGCAATCGGGGATTTGTACGCCGCTAAGATTGCCAGACTCCATTCGCCCACGTAATGGCATGCACAGGAGCGGCTTTTTCCTGTCTTGAATCCCACTGGCTGGTTTAATGCCGCGGGAGGCCGCACCGATACCCTTTTGTGTTTAATATGCGGGATCCTTTGAGGCGCCTTGAGAGTTTGTGAGAGATGGCTGTGTCTCTTTCGTCATGACTGAGTTTCTGAGTGTCCTGGAGACTATTTGAGGGATATCCTAAACAGGCAGTTATTGATCAAGCCCTCTACCCGGACCAATTGGTGTCTTGATGCATCATCACCGTCAAAGCTCAACCACTCAGCTACATCATCATCATACGCAAACACCCCCTACTTCGCTGCTCTCCCCCCCAGCCCTGTAACGGGGGGTTTGCAGCAACTTGCACGGAGTAGATTGACGGAAAACAATGCGCTGACTTGCAACTTTGCCCATTTCCAGCTAGCCTCACAGCTGCAATGCCGGGACTGGAGCCTCATTCACCAGCTAGCCACTGGAGGTTGCAGTAGTCCCGTCAGAGGCTCTCAACGAAATGAGTGACTTGAAGCGCGTTCTCTCCGTAATTTTCCCTCTTCTTTTTCGCTGCCCTCATTGTCTGCACTGTTTTGTTTAACCGGCTCTCCTCATTTGCGTCATCGGCTCAATCGTCATCGCTCACCCGTCAGCAGCCTCTCAGCGTGAGAGATTTTGATTTTTCATCTCATGCTGGCCCTCTCTTTGCCTCCCCCGAACAGCCGAAATCTCACGATGCCGCCATTGAAATTCTGACTCCCCCGAATAAGTGGCCCCCAGGTCCCGGATCCCCGTTCACAAGGTGGGCCTTTGTCTTGGGCTTCATTTAGCCCCTGTTTCCTCTTCTTTTTTCCCTTTTCCCCCCTATGCATATGACCGGCTTCTTCTTCTTCTTCGCCAGCATGACGATGGGCTGCCCCCAGTCGTGTTATCCCTCTTCATCGTGAGTTTCGCCGCTTCTGCTTCCCACAAGCGGTCGCGTGCGCCTGACGCAGTTTTGGCTTTTTTTTTCTTCTTTCCATTTTCGCTCGTTTTCCTTTTTCTTCTCCTCTCCCATTGTTGAATCACGTCGCGACACTTACTTTATTACTTCTATTTTATTCACGTCCTTTCCAAGGGACAGACGGATTCCACACGTGCTCCCTGCTTGTTTCCCACAGCCCACCTTTTTACGACCCGACGTAGATAAAAGTCTGGTAGCACGAATAACTCGTATCGTTTGAATCGACAAGCCCGCGGCCTGGCTGCAGCGGCAGGGCCTGGTCCGATAGCTAGATGGCTCTGATGGTGGATATTTTGCGATCGGTCCTGTTGACTTCATGGCTTAACCTTTTGCTCGTCTTTGTGCCCATCGGTTATGTGGCTTATTTTCTACACATCAATTCTACCCTCATCTTCCTCTTCAACGCTCTCGCTATTGTGCCCTTATCCTCCCTACTTACGGATGTCACGGAGAAGATTGCCAGCGATGCCGGCGACACGGTTGGCGCTATCCTCAACATCAGCCTCGGCAACCTCGTCGAGCTGATCTTATTGTGAGTCGAACATCTTGCTGTTCTCTTTATTTGAAGCTTGAAATGCCCTAGCTTCCTCCATCTTTGCCCCTCCAAGCTAACCTGGGTCATCTGTGTGTAGTATGTAAGTCGAACTACCCTCACGCGAGCAACGAAGATCCTGTCGATACGGCTCGTCATTACATATTGCCCGCCATACTAATCCAACCAGTGTCGCCCTTAAGAATGACCAGATCCGAGTCGTCCAGGCGTCTATCCTGGGATCCATCCTTGTGAATCTGCTCCTGATTCTGGGCTCTGCGCTTCTTACAACCAAGCTTCCCGACCAGGAGTTTATGCACGATGCTGCCGGCACGCAGCTTCTCGGATCGCTTCTCTTTGTATCCGTCTTTACCTTTCTTATGCCTGTAAGCTGTTACCGCTCTCGCCTGCTGCCATGCCATGCCAGAGCACGCGTACTGATCCTTCGTCTATAGACAGCTTTCGACCACACCTTTAAGGGAACCGATGGCGCCGAGGGCATGAGTCTTAAGATGAGCAGAATATCTGCCGTCATGATTCTGCTCATTTACATCCTATACTTCTTTCACGAAATCAAGACCCGAACCCCTCCTCACGACGTCGAAGCCATTCCCCACGACGAAGAAAACGACGACGCCACTCTATTCGATGGCCAGGACCACGTTCCTCTCCGGCCCATGCCGCTCTCTTCAGACGCGCTGAATGCCTCTCAAGCCGCTCCCCGAACCGTTCGATTTGCCGACGTCAGCCCTACATCGGAACATGCACCTCTCAAGGAGGGCGATCGAGACAGCTTGGACGGATTGGACCCAGCCGAGGGTGATTTGGACAACGAGGACTATCTGGAGAACGGAGAGCCCAAGGAGGAAGCCAGTGAAGGCCCCTTCCAGTCGTCTCGACGGGGCAAGACGCGGGCTCGTTCACTATCGCTTGGCTCAAGCAGGGGAGCGATGAGCGAGACATCAGAGGGAGGAGACCGGACGGAGCTGATGGCGCCATATCTCACGACGAGGCAGATCCTCCGAGACAGCCACGTTAATCTCGACCGCATCGTTGCCAAACCGACCCATGTCTCGTTCGGACCCAAGACGGACCGCATCATCTCCTACGTGATGCTCATCCTGACCTCGTCCTTCATGTCCGTCTCGGCCGAGTTCCTAGCCAGCGCCATCGACGACGTGATTCGCCAGGGCCATCTCTCCGAGTCTCTCATCGGTCTCATCATCATGCCCATTGTCGGCAACGTCGCCGAGTACGCAACCGTGGTGGTTGTCGCCGCAAGAGACAACATGGGCCTTGCATTGGCCGTTTCGGTTGGCTCATCGATCCAGATCGCGCTCTGCGTGACTCCGTTGACGGTGATTGCGGGCTGGATCATGGACCGTCCGCTGATGCTGACGTTTAACCTCTTTGAGATTGCCACTCTGTTTGGATCTGTCTTGCTGGTGAACTTTTTGATTCTGGGAGAGGGAGTGAGCGGCCCGCTGCGATCCAGTGGCCTGAAGGGCGGATTAATGTGTGCATGTTATGTGATTATCGGGTGAGTCTGAATCCTCGTCTATTACACTCGTCTGAGGTGGGCGTTTTGCTAACATGTGAAACAGACTCGGGGCGTATCTATCTCCCTAAAACGGATGGAATTATGCACTTATTTTGTATCAATATATAGAAATTCTGCATTCTGCGATAAAAGCAGTACCGAATAATTAGACAAGCCTCTAATAGAGCTAATTATAATGAACAAATTCATCAAGAGCTTCTTCAGTATTTGGTGCAGATTGTGTGCATTACATAATCGTCTCTGTCGTGGAACATATAATGTTGCCTACCTCAGTAACTTCGGCTCCGTAAACTTCTGTCATATTGCAGCACAGGATCACGGCTGATCCCTCCTTTTTCTTGTTCGTCTTCTCTCAACACATGGTCATGCGGCGCGAGAGAGATGGCTCAGACGATGAAGACATTCCGCTGCATCACAAACGGCCGTTTGGCGCTGGGCTGAAGCGCAAGAATATTGAGTTTGTCAAAGCGACCGACGCAGATGCGAGCAACACGATCAAGAATCTGGGCAAAGAAACCGCCTCCATCGGAGATGTCTACGCCAGCATAGTCCTTGGCGGCAGCTCCAGGGATGCCTCTCAGGAACCCAAGACACCAGCGATGGAAAAGACAACCAAAAGCAGGACGCTGCTGAGAAAGAGCCGGAACCTCCAACATGCCCCGTCTGCTCTCTTCCCATCACAACGACTCTGCAGCAACACGAAACCTCGCTTGCCCATCAAGTCAGCCTGGAACACTCCCATCCTCCATCTGCACTAGATCGATCGCGCATGGGTTTGCGAGCCCTGGAATCTCAGGGCTGGGACCCCGATTCCCGCCTTGGCCTGGGCCGAGAGGGCGAGGGCACCCGGTTCCCGATCAAGGCAACCCGGAAAGAAGATACGCTGGGGCTCGGGGCGACTCGTCCGCCACAGCAGGAGGCCAAAGAGAAGCCTCGGGCTCTGACTGGCAAGGAAATGCGCGCTCTGGCGGACAAGGAGAGAAGAAAAGGAGAGAGGCTACAGGCTGAGATCTATGGACGGGTGGATGTGGAGAAGTATCTCAGGGGGAATGGAGGTGAGGACGGCTTATGATGAGAATTACATATAAGAGCCCGACTAATAATGAATGCCGATGTGGTTGGAGGAAATCGAGTTCCAGCATGGTCGTGTGATGTTTGCTACCTACTGCATGTCCGTGCATATGTGCCTATTCCCATGCCCTGGCATTTTCTACTGCCCGTGTGGCATGATTACCTACTAAGTACTTAGCACCTCTAGTAGTACAGGTAGGTACGTAGGTAGAGTTGAGTTTATAGCCCTCCAGTCCATATCGGGCTCTGAGACCCTTGAAGCCCATCGCCACAGGGACCGAATCAACCCTCCAGCGACGCGTCCTAGTGACCTCATCGCCCCGCGACACGCGAACCAGCCACCGCTAGCGCTAAAGTTAGGGGCCAGGCACTAATGGCCGACCCTGAAGCAGCCTGGGATCGCCCGGAGTTTCAGCCTGTGTGCACCAACCCCGCCAAAACCGACCTTCCTCTCAGCGTTGGTGATGCTTCGCAAACAAAACTTGGCCACCCTCAGCCTCGACCGTATCTGAGCTCCCGGCTGCTGCTCACGCCTCTGATTTGTGCGCTACCAAGAGAAGCTTCCGCCTGTAGTCGAGAACATTGTCGCAAGCTGATCCGCCGCCGGTTTCCCTCGTCTTTTCCGTCTGCCGTTGACTTTGTCCATCACCGCCTGACGGGGCAGCTCCGTTGAACTCCGTCACAATGGGGTTGTCCGTCCTTGAGGAGCAGCACAATGGTATGGCCTCTGATTTCGCGCTCGGGAATCCTGTCTGTACCGCATTGCTGACACAGATTGTAGTTATTCTGCAAGAAATCAAGAACATCACTCAGGATGATGTACGAGACCGCTTGCCCCTGTTTATCCCTTACCGATCGACCGCGATTCTGATCACACGCAGTGGAAATGCCTGATAGTGGACGAGACCTCCAAGAAGATTGTCGACAATGTTGTCAAGTCAGATGATATCCTCAACAGCAATATTGCCAGTCAGTCTCACCTCCTTCGTCTGCCGTCGAGGGGCTCTCTATGCTGACAAGACGCTCTGCAGCCATCGAGCTCATCGAAGCCCGTCGCGAGCCAAACCCCGAGATGGACGCCATCTACCTCCTCAGCCCCGAACCGCACATCGTCGAATGCCTCCTGGCCGACTTCGAGCTCCGGCGCTACCGGAGAGGGTTTCTGGTATGGACGAACCTGCTGGACCCGGCCTTGCGCAGAAAAATCGACGAGTTCCCCGGCGTGCGTCAGCTGCGCGCGAGCTCTCGGACGCTCTTCGTCGACTTCTATCCTCGAGAAACCCACTTGGTGACATTTCGAGACCCCTGGAGCTTCCCGATGCTCTTTCACCCGGCATGTAATGCCCTTGTCCCAAAGCATATGCAGCTCCTTGCGCAAAGGGTAAGCTTGGGCCAGTCGTGGTTTTGCAAAATAGAACAAGGACGCTGATGATATGGTCAGATCGCCGGAATATGCATTACTCTCGGAGAGTATCCAAAGGTGAGATATTACCGACCGAAAAACGCCATCCACGAAGCTTCCGTCTTGTGCACACACTTGGCGAGATTCGTACAAGAAGAACTAGACGGCTATGCCCAATGGGACTCCAATTTCCCGCCTCCATCAACGAGGCCGCAGTCAACACTGCTTATCACAGACCGATCGATGGACCTGATGGCACCGCTGGTACACGAATTCACCTACCAAGCCATGGCACACGATCTGCTCCCTATCAAGGATGGCGACAAGGTTACTTTTCATACGACAATCAACGAGGGGACGCCGGATGCGCAGGAGAAGGATATGGAACTGGCTGAAAGGGACAAGATTTGGGTCGAAAATCGCCATCGTCACATGAAGGACACAATCGACAAGCTCATGGGCGATTTCCAAAAGTTTTTGGACCAGAATCCCCATTTCACCAAGGAGAATACCGACACGACGAGTCTGAGCGCCATCCGAGATATGATGGCAGGGTTGCCTCAGTTCCAGGAGATGAAGGAAGCTTATTCTTTGCATCTCACCATGGCCCAAGAGTGCATGAACATATTCCAGCATCATAAATTGTCCGACACTGCGGCCATTGAACAGACCCTGGCCACCGGGCTGGATGAGGATTACAAGAAGCCGAAGAATATCCTAGATTCAGTAGCTCGATTGCTGGATGACGATGCGGTATCCCCCGGAGACCGACTGCGGCTAATTACTCTGTATGCGCTGTACCGTGACGGCATGATTTTGGATGATATCAAGAAACTGCTTGCGCACTCAGGTCTACCCATTCAAGACACGGAAACCATCATCAACCTTGAACACATTGGCGGGAGACCCATCAAGCAGCTAAAGGAGCAACGACAGGCAATCCCTCCGCTATTTCCTGCTGATTCGAAGAACTCGCAAGACGACGACGATTACACTCTTTCCCGCTATGAGCCTGTTCTGAAACAGGTCCTGGATGGACTGACCAAAGGAACTCTGGATCAAACCGTCTTCCCATACGTCAAGCCCCCGCTTGATCCCAACGAAGATATTGTCGCAGCTCAGGCAGGGTCCCTTCGTGCTGCGGGACGACCAAACTGGGCAGCGGCTGGCCGACGACCGCCCGAAAACCGCCAGAGGCTGATTGTCTTCATCGCTGGCGGCGCTACATACAGTGAAAGCAGGACATGCTACGAGGTTGGCAATGAGCGAAGCCGTGATATTGTCCTGGCAACTTCGCACATGCTCACTCCCCAGCTCTTCCTTCGCCAGGTTGCGGATCTGAGCCGCGATAAACGACAGCTAGATCTTCCCATTGAGCGGAAGAAACACGCACCCGCGCATCTTTTCGAGCGCCCAGCGCCGCCGCCACCACCGGTTCAAGCCCGACCACCACCACAACAACCAACTGCTCCCGGAGCACCTCGGCCTGGTGCTGCTCCTCATCCACAGGCGGGTCGCCCAGGCGGTCTCCCCAGCCGACCGACTCCTAGCGGCGGCGCCGTGCCAACACAAGCAATGGCAAACATGCACATCAACCCCAGCGGACACAGGCCTACAACCTCGAACAGCTCATACGACGACGGCAAAGCACACAAGGAGAAGAAGAGAAGGAACTTCCTGGGCCTAAAGAAGTAGGGTTCTTTTCGAGAGAGATCATTTTCTTCTAGCTCCACAGCGTCAGGCGGTGGGAACAAGATCAAGAAGCTGCAAGCTTGATTTCATCATTTGAGAAAAGAAGATGTTTATTTATTGATGGCGAGATGATACTTCTTTTCATCTTCACTACGAGGCGACTCTTCCTTCTTCTTTTCTTCTTTTCTTTTTGTATTCGTATTTTCCCCCTTTTCCAAAACTTTTGGGTACTACATTTTTCTGTTTCCCTAAAAGCGCGGCGTGGAGAATGGAGATTGAGCGATAGTGTTCTTTGTGGCGGCGAATGAATGAATCCATGTATGGTTGAGATGTCTTAATATTCATGAGGCGAAGTCAGACGTAGTAGAAGCACTGTAATTCTGTTGTTTTATTTCGAAAGGTGTATGCTGGTGGTGGAGGTAATAAATTGTATTGCATTGTATTTAAGAGGCGTGAAAAATATCCATGTCTTGGGTATGCTAAAATGTGAGATGATGTATTTACCGAACGAGAAAAGGCCACTCCACAACATGCTCCGTTGCTGTAGCATGAAATCATAACGAAAACGGATATCCCGACAAGAAACAAAACTCCGTGCAGACATTTAAAACCGCAGTTCAACCGCCTTCTTCGCCTTGTTGACTCTATCCTGAGTCCTCTTCACACGCTCCTCGTCCATGTTGCGCCTCCACTTACAATTCGCCGCAAACTCGCACGACGAACACTTGAACGCCTCCTCGATCGCCACGCCAACAGGTTTCCGCTCCCCGCGCCACCATTTCATGTCCCCAGCGAGATAGGTATCCAACACCTGCGCCGAAACGGGAAAGTCATGCGTCGTGAGTTTGCGGCCGTCTTCGCGAAAGACGTACTGCACCCGCAGTATAGAACCCAGAGAATCCGCGCCGCGGGGGAAAGTAAGGCGAATTTCATCCGTGACGAGGGTGACGAGCTCGCGGAGGGATCCATATTTGAGGAGGTCTGGCGCGCCGGGGGATGAAGGCTCGGGTATGGCGGTGCTGCTGTCATCCTGAACGGCTTTCCCTTTGGCTGCACTTTTTAGCAGTTCCATGGATTCTTCCGCAGAGATAGTGGGGGGATCAAAGAAGATTTCGTCATGGAGCTCTCCTATTTGCGACATGAACGTGTCTGTGAAGCGTTCGTCGGGATCCAGCCCGTATCGCCTGAATACTTTGAAGAAGTCCAGCTTGCCGTCGGCCATATTGGACAAGAAGCGATGGTATAGCAGCAATTGAATCTTTGCAGGGCGAATCGTAGCTGCCGATATAGGTTTTAGAGTACCCCGGGTTTTGACATCTGAAAGGAAAATCTGGCGGTCGTTGCCGGATTTGGGGGGTGGGAAAAACTGAGATATTAGTGGCTGGAACGGACTGGATTGAGATGCGTGAGCGGAGAGCTCTTCCTCAAACTCGGGATTGGGATTGTCATAGCTCAGGTCGTCAATGACACCGTTGACCAGATTGCCATCCACCATGCCCCAGACTTCCAGCTCTCTGGTCAAGCCCGTATCCCGCAATGTTCGTAGTCCTTGGACCAGGTTCCATAGTCTCAGCCCAAACCCGTCTTCTTTGTTCACAATCTCAATCTTGACTGTCGTATGAACCTCGTCCTCGAGCTTCTTATGCACCTTGGATCCTTGTTGCATCGCCAGCGTCCGGGTTTTCCGTCCACCAGGCAGCCGTGTGAGCGTATACCAGTACTGGAGCTCGCACCATGCTCCGGCAGTCAGGTCGCTCACCGTTAATGGCCGCTTTGGGTATGAGCGAAACCTTTGTAATGGTGAACGGTCATCCTCGAATTCAATCTCGTCGTCGTCGCTAAATTCCGTGGGCGGTGGTGACTGGATGGATTCAATCGCTTGTAGGGCATTGGTCACTGGATCAAGGGTTAGCTACTTGTCAAATCGACGTTAGAGGATCGAGTTCAAACTCACGATCGGGATATGCGACAGTTCCACTGACTGAGGAGGGAGACGAGAGAGTCTGTTTCTGGTCCGTCGTTGATGTCAACGTCTCTGTCTCTATCTTTGTGACGACGCTATTTGATGGTGACACGTCGCTGCGGTAGACATATTGTTGAGATGTTTTAATCTCTCTCAAGTCCTCGAAACTAGAAATTGTCTTGGCTGTGCTTGCAGCTGAGACGAGAGCTACAGCCTCTGTCGACTGTTTAAGCGGCGAGTGATTGGAAGCAAGTCGAATCAGAAGCTCTTCGTCGTCGGATTCAAAATCGTAGCCAAACTCATCGTCGCTGGTTTGTATGGCCATGATTATCGCAGCAAACATGTCATGGCAAATGTTTTTGCCAGGCGTGAATGCGATGGCGGGGTGAAGCGTGCCTGTTGACGCTTATCGGCGGCTGGAGATGCGCGATGGAAACACGCACTCACGTGAGCCAGGCATCTCTCAGTGTTGAGCATGTTGGAAGTATCTACATCCCGCTTCTGCCTAGAGCACAAAGGAGCAGGTTATGGATCAATCGATTTTAGTGGCTATAGGCACTGTGATTGGTAGCATTTTATCACGACACTGATACTCGTTTAGGCTTGTAGTGGTAGATGATTCGCTCTCATGTAAGTGGGCATGTAATTAGCACCGAGCACTGCCTTTTGCAAGGCCTCTTCAACCGCTCCAAATCACGTCGTCACACCGCAAGTGCAGCAGCAGCTTTCTGCTTCGTCACCTTCAATTCGCGCAATAATCCCTCGTGTTCCCCCAAACCAACAGCAATTAATACGATACGACTTCGTATATGCACCTGTTAGTTTAGTTGGCAGCTGTCACTGGTATTTTTAGTCCCAAGGCGGCAAGTGGGCAAAGCTCCAGAGCGGAATTCCCATCTGACTAAGCAACCGATTCTACAGTGGAACAGCTGGCGGAACCAGGACGCGAGTCCAGTTACAAGCTCCTGAAGCTGCGCCTCCCGCCGTCGAATTCGAGTTCGGCAATCTGCAGCTCCAGACCTGCGGCATCTCTCGATTGTCCATTGCTGCTTCACCGAAAGAAGCCTCATCTGCCCGTCGCATTCCGGCGTCAATTGCGAATACACGCCCGGAGCACGCCTGGCTGCGTCACTCCCCAACCGCCGACGCCCCCCGAATTGGCCTGAGCTCCGAGGCATAAGCTAAACGGCTGCTTGCGAAACGAACACCTCACCATCTTCGCCTTCGATCACCAGCGTGGAATGATACAGTCCGCGCACAATGTATCTGCGAAGTAGTGCGCCCACGGCGCTTCTGGCGACTCTCCTTGCGCCGCTGGCTTCTGCCTTCTACCTCCCCGGCGTCGCCCCAACTTCATACAAGCCCGGCGATGAAGTCCCTCTATACGTCAACAGCATCAAGCCGGTGGCGGCGCCGCAAGATGCTCGATTACACTCGGTCGTGTCGTACGATTACTACCATCCCGCCTTCCAATTCTGCAAGCCCGAGGGTGGTCCAAAATATGTGTCGGAGAGTCTGGGCAGTATTCTGTTTGGCGACAGGATAATGACATCCGCCTTCGACCTCAAGATGGGGCAAAACGAGACATGCAAATCGCTCTGCTCTGTAAAATACCAGGAGAAGTCGGTGGATTTTGTGTCGACGAGGATTGAACAGGGCTACAGCCTTAATTGGCTTGTTGACGGTCTTCCTGCCGGCCAGCAGATTCAGGACCAACTGACGGGCACGACGTTCTACAGCCCTGGGTTTCTGCTGGGACAGGACGATGAATCGGGCAACATCCTCTTCAACAACCACTACGAGATCTGGGTGGAATACCACGAGGTCAGCGGCAACGAGAATCAGCTTCGAGTCGTCGGTGTCGTCGTTCAGCCCAGCTCTAAAAGGTACGAGGGGGAAGCCGATTGTGGCGACAACCACTCGCCGCTCATCTTTGCAAAGGGCTCGGGACCCCATGAAGTCAAGTTCAGCTACAGCGTCTACTGGGTCAAGTCCCCTACTGCCTGGGCTACCCGTTGGGACAAGTATCTACATGTCTTTGATCCCAAGATTCACTGGTTCTGGCTCGTCGACACCGCCATCATCGTTGTCATCCTGGTTCTCACCGTCATGTCCATCCTGATCCGAACGCTGAAGAAGGATATTGCGCGATACAATCGTCTTGACCAGATCAACTTGGATGACCTCAGCGGCACCTCGATGCTTGAAGACGGTGTCCAGGAAGACTCGGGCTGGAAGCTGGTCCACGGCGACGTCTTCCGAACCCCGTCGCGCCCACTGCTTCTTTCCATCCTTTTGGGCAACGGAGCTCAGCTCTTCGTCATGACTGGATTTACCATTATTTTTGCTCTATTGGGCTTCCTATCTCCCTCTAACCGGGGGTCCTTGGGCACAATCATGATCATTCTCTACACTGTTCTCGGCATTGTTGGAGGATACACTTCGGCTAGAACGTACAAGGCCATGCAGGGCGAGCAGTGGAAGCTCAACATTGCATTGACTCCTCTGCTAGTCCCCGGTATCGTCTTCAGTGCCTTCTTCCTTCTGGACCTCTTCCTCTGGGCCAAGGAGTCTTCCGGCGCCGTGCCCTTTACCACAATGCTGGTCATCATCGGCATCTGGTTCGTCATCTCAATTCCGCTCTCATTTACGGGCTCTTGGCTTGGCTTCAAGGCCGCTCAAATCGAGAACCCGGTCCGCACCAACCAGATTCCTCGCCAGATTCCGCCCGTCACGACATACCTCCAGCCCATCCCCAGCATGCTCATTGTTGGCCTTTTGCCCTTTGGCGCCATCTTTGTCGAGCTGTACTTTATCATGAGCTCCATCTGGTTCAGCCGCATCTACTACATGTTTGGTTTCCTGTTCCTCTGCTACGGCCTTATGATCGCCGTCTGCGGTGCAGTCACCATTCTGATGACATATTTCCTCCTGTGCGCCGAAAACTACAACTGGCAGTGGAGATCTTTCCTGGCCGCAGGCATGAGCGGTGGCTACGTCTTCCTTAACTGCCTCCTCTATTTGGTCACCAAGGTCAAGCTTGGCGGCCTTGCGGGAACAGTCCTGTACATTGGTTACAGCGCGCTGATTTCCTTCTTGTTCTTTATTCTCTCCGGTATGTCATTTACTGTCTCGCCTATCTCTTACTATAACGTCTGACTTGTGAAACTAGGTACCATCGGCTACTTCGCCTCCTGGTGGTTCGTAAGAAAGATTTACTCTTCCATCAAGATTGACTAAAGCAAAACGAGTGTGGTTACGAGCATTAGCAGGGGTGTGTTTCAGTTTGGCGCCATCGCAGCTCAGGAAAAGGGGGCATCTTTGAAAATACATAGCAAACTTGTAAAGTACATGTACGACCATGGTGTGCACGGCGGTATCACTGTGACGAGGGGAGGGGCAAAAAGCAGCGATTTCCCTATTTTTTGCACATTTAAGGCAAGGAATTTTTTTTTTTCTTTTATATTTCTTTTGGGTGCAAATATGGAGAGGGTGAGGATGGGATGGGCGGAAAAGAGCATTGCGGGATAGACATGTTTAATTGAAGAACTTTTGGCCATTTTTTTGAGATGAATTTTGACTATCTGGATGTAATGTCTAATCGCTCGTCCGGGATTCTATAAATTGATTTATTTTGAATGGCTTGCATAAGTTTTTTGTAGTAGTAATATGGATAGCATAACTTCGTGAACATTTGTCAATCCTTCGCTGAATTAAACCCGATGATCCATGTAACCCGCTTATAATCGAATCCTCATTCAGTTGGCTGAGACAACTAGTCCTCGTCGTCATCGTCATCCAAGTCATCCAGATTAGTAAACTGAAACTGCTTCTTTTCCGCCTTTGCACTCAGAGGTGCCGGGAAAGCTGCGTCCCCGGAGGCGCCGGCAGCAGTGCTTGCTCTTCGCCATTCTGCCTGCTGCTTTTCTATCTGTCGTTGCCTCTCCTGGCGATGACGTTCCGCCTCCTTCTCGCGCTCTGCACGTTCTTGCTTCTCCTTTTCTTCCTTCTCTTTGCGCTCCTCTTCTTCCTTGCGTTTGCGTTCTTCCTCTGCGACAGGATCGTAGCCCCTGGGATCAATGCCTTTCTCCAGGAGGATTTGGTTAGATGCCAGTGCACCAGAGCGAATTTTGTCTTCTAACGGCCAGGGGAAGAATAGTTGTCCAGATAGAGGGTTGAGGAACTGATTCATGGTTTCCGGCAGACTAGTGTTCAAAGAGGCTTGGGCTTGCTGGGCGGATTGTTCGACGGTGCCGTTTGTAGGAGCAGGGCTCTGCATGGTATTTGGGGTCTGTGCTGAGGGCGTCATGGCTGATTGTGCCTGGGAGTCGGGCGGCGGTGTTTGACTCTCTTGAGATGCAGCCATGGCATTTAAAATGGCGGCGGGCGGCATAGACGTCTTGCTGATACGCCGAGCATGACCGAGAAGCTCTTCGTAGACAATTGGGTAGTTTGGTTCGGTAGGGTAGATGGTGACTTGGGTATTGACAATGTCTTTGCGCGTCGTTGCGAGGCATGTGAGCGTCTCACGGATCTGAGCATCGAGAGACGCCGACAGCTGGCGAAGCTGCAGGATCTTGAGGTGGTTGTTCTGATGGATCTCAACTGAAGCGCTGCGTTAGCATTTTCTGTCATGTGCTGTGAGATGGACTCTGAATTCATTTTCCGCATACCTTGCTCGAGCCCTTTGCAGAGTTCAATGTCAGCAGCTTTGAGCTCCTCTGCCTGGACCGTTGAAGGATGGTATTTCGTGACCGAGTCAATCAGCGTCGCCAGAGCCTTTTCCAGACGCTCAAACCGGCCGTCAATGTACGTGTCCATGGTTGCGCACAACCTGATTCCTCTCGCGCGAGGCTGAAAAACGCAGAATCGCAAAGCAAAACAAACAGTCGAAAGACCAAGCGACGAGGCTGATTGAATCGGAAACAAGGCACGTCGCCTCGATAACAAGAAGCTAGTGTGGGGGGCCCTTGCCCGGCTGATCATGCGATTGGCCCAGCAAAATTCGAAAGATGCTGCTGAGTCAGCGCCTCAGGCCAAAACCCGGCCGAGAATCGCCGGCATCGACAAACTCGCGCATCTTTGAGTGACGGCATTTTCGACGACGAATTGACGAGCAATTGATCGATACACGCGGTTCGCGCTGCCAGAACAAGTCAAGATGGTTTCTCAGGTGCGTTTCCAGATTGTCCTGCTGGCTGGGGCTTTGCTCTCTCGCGGCCGGCAAAAAACGGCGTTGAATTGAAGAAATGCGGCAAGCAGAGCAGAGCAGGGCAGAGCAAAGCAGAACAGAGAGCTAACTTTTTGCTACGAATAGACTCCCTTCCGCGCTGCGGAATTCAAGAGCGCCTTTGGCCCCAAGTACGTTCGAACTATATGATCTTGACGATGGAAAGATGTTGCGATTTAAGGAGCTGTACAACTGCCCGGGGGGGGGGGTTTGAGAAAAGCTTTTTGCCAGTGGTAGCTTGGGCAATTTGTATGGTGTATGGACTAACATTTTCGCAAAAGGTACGCTTTCCAGCCCAACTACCGCGGCATCACCATCCAGACTGCCACCCGATAGTAAGTCTCGCTTTTTCTTTCTCCTCTTATTGCGAAAATCTGGACAAGGCTGCAGGAGTTGTCGAGCTCGGTATGCGACTGGAGGGGTAGTGGTGTGATCGAGAGATGGTCCCAATCCCATCAGGCTACTGAGCTTGCTACAGAATGGCACCTGAAAACCCCCTCCAAACAGCCAATCCGAGCTTTCGTCTGGATTTCATGTCTTCTTATGGATGTCTGGGCTTCATGAGCTTGCTAACAAGTCGACAGCGGCTTCCGAGCTGCCACCATTGGCGGCGGTCTTGGCGTTGCTCTGATGCTCTACGCCTCCAGCCTGCCCCGTTTCCGTGCCGACGTTCTCTCAGTAAGTTTGCTCTGTTCTGGTTGACAGAAGATATATGCTTACCGTGTTTTAGAAATTCCCTGTTGTTGGCAGCCTCTTTGAGAAGCAGGAGATTCACCCCGCGGATAACGTAAGTTCCCTCTTGATGAATATTTCCAGAGTTTATGGGTGCTAATTGATTGTAGCCCTTCTAAATGCACTCGCGGCATGGAATTTGTAAAATTGTAACAAGGCTTTGCGCAGCTTGCCTTTGTATAAGAGATACACAATAGACTTTTTCTAAATTACATTGGTCTACCTATGCCACGCTTGCTTCGTTTTGTGAAATAGGATAATGCGATGTAAAACCCAATGTTTTCTTTCTCATAAAATGGGTTGATATGTATTTCGACCTGGTAAGATAACAGTTGTGCTTGTATGAATATTTCATCTCCCGGCTGCATCAATTACAGTGCTCATTGTACTACCCACACTGTCCGCTTCTCATTCATCTTGACAGCTCATCTCATTTCAACCTCTCTCCCCTTCAACAAAATGAACAACTCCAGCCTACGAAATCTCATACAAAAAAATATTATACGCTCGTTATAAATTTTACCGTTTTCTCATGCAAATGTGCACACCTGCGCCTTATTTCTAATTTTATTAAGTTGGTCAAAATCCTCATTTGCCAACATGGCATCAAACGCCCCTGATGCCCTTGCCATTACCACAAAATTCCAATTCGCAACATGGGCCGCCGGCGCTGTCCCGATTGCCTTTATTCTTCATATTATTCTCTTCAAGACTAGTGGCAGTAGCTCTGGAGGGTTAGGTCTTGTGTTTACCGTTTTCCTTGCCGCAGCGACGTTTCTTTGGCTGGGCGTCGTGTCTGAAATCGTTCCCGAGCCATATCTAGTGAGTCTGCAAGCGAATAACACGTTGTGCGGTCTGCTTACGGTGCATGAATAGGATGAAGTATTTCATATTCCGCAAGCTCAGAAATACTGTCAAGGGAAATTCTTAGAGTGGGACGATAAAATCACGACTCCGCCAGGATTGTAAGTGCCTACAGCTCTCAATCTCGAATCAAGGGATAGCCTCTAACGTGGCTAGCTAGGTACTGGTTATCAATCCTGATCCCACAAGCAGCAAAAAGCAGCGGCCTCATCGCCTCTTACACATGCGATCCCAAGACTCTACGGGCCACCAATGCAATCGGCGTCATCATCCTGAGTTACATAGCCTTGCTATGTCGAAAAGAAATCGAAGCCCGTCTGCATCAAGCGCATTCATCCGTCAGCATCAACGCCGTATCCCAGTATGCGATGCACACGGCCTTCAACATTGCGCTGTTCCCTTTGCTCTTCTTCTTTTCGGGGCTGTATTACACGGATGTTGTTTCCACTGCTGTTGTTCTGGTGGCGTATTTGAATCATTTGCGTCGTGTTGGGCGAGATCGCAGCTCGTTCTTAAGCGATATCATTACTGTTGGTCTTGGGCTGTGGACTCTTACCATGAGGCAGACAAACGTGTTCTGGGTTGTTGTCTTCATGGGAGGGCTAGAAGCTGTTCACTCTGTAAAGAGTTTACGGCCACAATCTGTCGCTCAGCCACCTATGACAACGTTATCGGAGCAGATGCTATTCTTCGTCAAGAGATGGTCAGTTGGACATGTGCATGACCTGCCATTGCACATGGCATATCCCGAAGGTAAGATGAAGAACATCCCAGATTGCAAACTTGATAGCTAATTTATTCAACCAGATATGCTATTCACCGCCATCAGCCTCATAGTAGCAGCACTCTGCAACCCCATCCGCGTCGCAAGGCAGATATGGCCCTACGTCGCCGTCTTAGGTGCCTTTGCAGGATTCGTAGCATGGAACGGCGGCGTTGTCCTCGGCGACAAGTCTAACCATGTTGCTACCATCCATCTCCCACAGATGCTCTACATCTGGGCGTTTTTCGGCTTCTTCTCGCTGCCGCTGTTTGCCCCATATGTGGTTTTGGCAATTGATGTCTTGCGAAGCGTCTTTAGATCTAGCTCTGCATCTGCGAAGCCAAACACAAAGACACCAGACGCCTCTTCGGATTCAGATACCAAGCCCACGTTCTCACTCCCACTGAAATTCTTCAGCACTATCTTCAACAATCATCTGCTTTGGCCACTATACTTGGTCTCAACCTTCATCCTATCAGCCCTCATCGTCCGCTTCAACACCATCATCCACCCATTCACTCTCGCCGATAACCGCCACTACATGTTTTACGTCTTCAGATACACCATCCGTCGCGCACCCTGGATCCGCTACTTTCTCATTCTGCCTTATACAGTCAGCCGCTGGTTTGTCTGGGGCACTCTATCCGGCTGCACGAACTGGATCTCGGGATCTTATAAAGACGATTGTTCGGCGTACTATCATTCATCTCGCCCATCGCCATTTAGTTGCGATCCATTTGTGATAGCAGAAGCGCCTCAATCGAACCCTTCTGACAACAAAACCACCATTATTGAATCTCAAGACGCGCAGGCACAGGCACAGAAAGAATTGCACCGAAAATTCCTTCAAGACCCCCTCCTCTTCTCAACAGAGCCTGTATCAACATCCACAGGACTCATATTCCTAATAGCCACCGCCCTCTCACTAATCACAGCGCCCCTCGTCGAACCTCGCTATTTTATCATCCCCTGGGTTATATGGAGGCTCCTCGTCCCCGCTTGGAGGTTACATGACCACCAGATGGCAAGGGATAGTTTATTCGATGGCGTCACTGCAACCTCTGTTTGGGGCAGATTTGTGAATTTTTGTCGGTTTTATGACGTGAGGCTGATTCTCGAGACGATTTGGTTCATTGCAATCAATTTTGCCACTGGATACATATTTCTCACCAAGCCGTACATTTGGAAGGCTGAAGATGGAAGCATCCTCGACGAAGGAAGACTCCAGCGATTCATGTGGTGAAAAAAAAAAAAAGCAAATCTTATCTTTAAAGTCAAGATTAAATCATGCAAACGAGACACCATCGTTGAGATATTCAAATATTGTATTCGTCAAAGAGGTCCTTGAGCAGTCTCCTACTTTTTATGCTAGATGGAATAAAATACGCATGTAAAGTTTCGTCAAGTTCCCAACCCCAGAAGCCAAACGCCGCGCCCATGTCTCGAATCCCAAAACCCAGAGTCCCAAATGAATGCCTTCCCGTCGGCGTTGTTTTGATGTTTTGCAGCCATGTTGCCCGAATTCCAAATGTCGCTCTAATCATGTATATACGTTTTTTCTCATTGCTGATGGCCAAGCAGGAAGAAGTGAGAAGGAGAGAATAAAAAAAAATTAAACCAAAACACAGTCATTCTTGTCGAAATCTCGAGTCGTTAGGCAATTCAGCATCACCTATAAACTTAGACGATCAAGACTCAAACCATCGTTACTCCTGACCCGGCGAATCACGCCCAGCTTAAAGAACTTTTCTTCTCCAGCCGCCGTCCTGCCGCCAATATACCACTTGTCCGCACCGAGGGCATCGCGAAAGCCCTCACTACTGCTCTCGCTGCCTCTCCTGCGCGCGCCGGGAATTGGGATCGCACCGCCGGGGGATCCGCGGGGCGTGTGGATGGCGACGTTGGTGGATGATGTCGTCGCAGCGTTTGTGGAGATTGCGCGAGCGGTGGAGGCGGGCGAAGAAGCTGCTGCTGCTGCGGCTGTTGTGGAGGCGACGGCAGATGCAGATGCAGCTTGCGTGGTGTGTTTGCTGGCTTGCTGGGTGAGGGAGGGCGTTTGCTGGCGGAAGGAGTTGAAGAAGGAGGAGAGGAAGAAGGGACGTTGTGACGGCATCGTATTGCGTTGGTTCGTCTTCGATGCAAGGGTTGCAAGGGTTGCTTGGCGCTGTCACGTTGCTGTTTGTGTGTGTGTTTGGACTCGCTTCGTTTGATGCAGGTTGTCGACGATTATTATGCGTAGATTTTGGATTATCAGCCGCGTGCGTGCGAGTGCGTGTGTTTCGTGCGCTGGTAGGGTTGGCTGGCGAGGGAGAGGTCCCGATATTCCGCCTATGGGGGAGCGTCCCAGGCTTGCAGATTTATGCAAAATACCTGCAGCCGCTCACGGGCTATCGAATGAGAAACGTCGTCGCGGCTGGGCCGTGATGCGGTGAGGCCTGGCGGTTTTTTTGCGGAGCCACAAGCGCAGAGTGAGATTGAAGTCGAGAGGCGTCGTGTTTCCAGGCGAATGGAGAGGGAGGCCAAAGGGAGACGCTGATGCCGAGAGTCGGAGACAGGGACAAGGAGAGGGAGAGGCAGAGCAGACAGAGGGCAATCTCGTGATGATAAGAAGAAACAAGAAGCTCGATTCACTCAGGAGATGCAGAGCGGTTAATGAAGCTGAAGCTGGGCCGAGCGCGCAAGGGCCGTTGGTCCGAAGATGGATCGAGCAAGGCAACTTTTACGGACCGAGAGATTCTGACGTCGAAGAGTCGGCAAAACTCGGGCAGTCGGGCTAGTACCCAGTACAGGGGGGGTGGCTAATGGAGGGGCTGCGATAGGCTGGAATTGTGGAATTACAGCACCTGGATGGCCTGGGGCGGCGTCACTGAGCTGCTGCAAGTCACACTGTGCATGTACTGATACAAGGGCCTTGGCGCAAATCCATCGGCCTGTTGTTTTTGTTCCGTGGCATTCAATCTGCTGGACGGTCACTCGCCTCGTTATCTAGATGGAGGGGGGACGCAAGATTCACAGAGGATGCATCGATATGAGCTGATGTATGCGGGGAAGCCAGCTTCCAGCTCCGTTCTGGGTTCTGGAGGGTGTTTTTCACCGGCAGACAACACCTCACAACAGTTAATAAGAGAGTCAGATAACCAGATCGGACCGCGTCTCACAAACGGGGCGTCACAGCCTTTGACTAAGAAGTGGCGTGAGCTTTTTGCACCGGCTCCTCATTTTCGTTATCCAAGTCTGGGGTAACCCGTGTGAACCCATGGCGCTTGTGTTGTTGTGCCGTTGGCCGGATTGATGTGGCATAGCCTCTCGATAGTAATGCATCTTCTCCGCATGCATCTCACGAACCATGGTTGCATTCAAAAAGTGCCCAGAAAACACTCATCAAGTGATCAATCGGTGTGTTTGATGGGGCTTCTTCCGAGTTGTTTTCTTGCGGATTGTATCATTGCAAGGGCTCAGTGAGTGGAAGCGAAATACAGGGAGTCAGTCATGTGCTCTGCGAAAAGGGAAAAGGAGAAGAAGCTGGGTCACAGACGCGGGTTAAGGGGGAGAGAACCGAGCAGTGAGTGTCCGTACCGTAAAGGAGGGATACAGTAGAGCTCAGCTGAATTGTTTAAGGTTTCAAGATTCACCGTGTTTACCTAAATCCATGTGCTGTAAGCTGTAAGACAGTATTATAGAATGATTCAAGGGTTGCCTCTTCATGCGCTTCGGCCAGGCAGCCCGAGTGCACTAACCCGAAGCAGGATGCATTTAACGGGGATGCCGCTGAATCGAAAATGGCCAAGCGCATCGGCTTGAGTCGGTAGGTACAGTACGTACCCCATATTACGCGCATCAGCTGTTGCTTAGCGCTTGGCTAAAGGGAGTCCAAGCGTGGAAGTGAGGAAAACGAATCGAAGAGCACGTGAAAGTAAAGCTGGGGTGCCTACTAAGACACTGTATTGATACAATTGGATTTCAATCATTCAGTAACAGTTCTAACGCTAGACAATATCTTTCTACACCTTCTATGCATCACGAATCATTGCTATTGTTGTTATTCTATATCTGTTTCATACTTTTATCCTCCGATCCATGCCGTTGAAACCCTCACAATGCAACTGTCCGCCACTACACCATCGCTCCGCCATTCACCAACACCGTCTGGCCCACAACCCATGAGCTCTCGCCGCTGGCCAGAAACTTGATCGTGTTGGCGATTTCCTCAGCCTCGCCCAAGCGGTTAAAGGGACTCCAGCCCTTGATGGCATTAACCACGCTCTCGGGCTTGCCCTTGTAGAAGAGATCCGTACCCGTAGGGCCAGGAGCCACGGCGTTGACGACGATGCCCTTGGAAGCCAATCCCTTGGCCATGACACGAGTCATCTGCTCAATGGCGCCCTTTGTTGCCGCATAGAGGAGGTAACCGGCTGGCGCAAGCGAAAAGTGGCAGATTCCCGTAGAAATAAAGATGATGCGAGAGCCGGGCGGCATGTGCGGAAGGGCCTTTTGGACCAGGAAGTACGGGCCCTTGACGTTGAGGTCGAAGCACTTTGCGAAGTCGTCCTCGGTCGTGTCCTCGACATCCCGCATCGGCATCGTGCCGGCACTGGCCACGACTGTGTCGATGCGGCCAAACTTGGCCACGGCAGCGTCCACCAGGCGGCCGAGATCGTTGACGTTGCTTGCGTCGGCCTGGACGGCAATGGCGCGGTCTGAGCCGAAAGATTCGACCATGGCGTTTGCAGAGGCAGTGTCACTCAGGTAGTTGATGACAATCCTGGCGCCTTCTTTGTAGAGGCGCTCGGCGGTAGCCTTGCCGATGCCGTTGGAGGCGCCGGTGATGAGGATGACTTTGTCTTGAAGAGACATGATGAAGTCTTTTTTTTTTCTTAATCTGTAGCTGGTGAAACTTGTGATTGGGTGTTATCAGAGTGTGTAAAGTGCTAATTGATGGTTGCTGTTGATGCTTTGAGGTTTGATGCTTTGAACTTGTTGATGACGAGACACATTCAAATTCATTCACATCGCAAACGAAGCAGTGCATTATATATTCACATCTTCATCCCCTGTCAGCCCATTATTCAAGCCCGAGAATTGCGCGAATTGCCTTCCATCATCCCATCGTCACCGTCCGAAACCTACATCCGTTGCTGCCCCGAGAGCTTGCAACGGATTTTTGATGCCAGTGGAAATAACTCCAGCGCAGTAAAATCGAGTTTCTGGCTGCTGCCCCGCTGCGTCTGCCGGGTTTGGGCATCGGGCGAAGGATAAACTACAAAGCAATAAATCCGACGGATGGCGTCAGTGGCTCGCTTTTCGCGCGAAGAACGGAACATAGAGGCGCGAAGAGTGCACTGATAAAGGGATTTGCCTTTTTTTCCTTTTCTCTTTTCTTCTTTTTTATCTCCTGATTTTTCTTGTTTTATTGCTCCATTTTTAAGCAGTGTGTTTCTGTGATTGTTGTTCACAGACCCGGCAGCAGTGGCTCCATGGCCGAGTTCCGCAGAGGCATGGAGAGCATACAAGCATGTTCTCTATTATACAGTGCGCAAGAGTCTCGTTATCGGATTAACTTTATCGATGCTTGGCATAATGAAATTTTTGTTCTATGTTGAATGGATCTTGGTAGCTGTTTTTTGCTTGGCTTTTGGTCACAAAACAGGTCGCGTGCCACTGGATTATACACCTGCGAGGTTTGCTACCACTTAATTACTAAGCCTACATCTAGACCCTTGGAAAAAGAAAACGTTATTAGAAAGGATAAATAATACTAATGCAGTTTGAATATTGTTTATATATTACTGCGGCTTACTATAGATTTATTATGAGTTTATTTGAACTGGTGCAGGGTGAATCTGGAAGTTTTACTCGATGTCATAATACCTCCTAGACATTCTCTAAACTATAGTCCGCCAAGTATCCCCAAGAGTTGAAATATCGCTCATATACATTCTACTATACATAGCCAAACATCCACAGCAATATGTAGTAATACCACTCACAAAACCCCATATTCCTGCCCGCTCATCTGCATCTGTCTCTACCCGCATCATGTGCGTTCCCACGTTACACCCACAAGCTCCGCTGGCCCCTCACTTACAGTAACGCTGGCCGACATTAAACGCTCCACTCTAGCTCGATGACATGCATCTTGCAGCTTCATCTACAGAGCACATCCACTTTATTGTCGTGATGTGCATCTAGAAAATAGATACAAACAAGGTTACAAAACCCTAACAGCAGTAAAGAACAAACAAGGCGCACAGTATATCTGAAAATTAAAAGTATGCCGCCAACGCAATGATTATTCCATAGCGGAGCAGAGCCAGGACTGGGAATAACAGCCCATGCAACATCGCTACTAATTGGGCAAAGTATAAAGGGACGGAATCACATGTCCTCAGCTTATTCACTCACCCGACGTCAATCTCACACAAGACGTCAAATATTCCGAAACAAGTCATCTCAAAGCCAAGCTGAAACCCTCTCAAATGGCCAGCTGGCAGGCATATATCGCTTCGTGGATTGTATGGTGGAGGTTCAAGGGCTCTCTTCAGACCGTCAAGGCCCTTCGCCAACGCATCGAAACCGATCGCGAGACCAAGAGTGCCCGGCCGCCAGCGCATCTGGAAACCCAGTTCACCATTGAAGAGCGCCATCTCGGAGGCTGCACGCTCTATGATGTAGCGCCTAAATCTGAGATGCCGAACCAGGCACGGATTCTATATCTTCATGGCGGCTGCTTTTTGTTTGAGATTGATGTGGCGCATTGGAAGATGGTGGCAGCGCTGGCAGAGAGTCTGCGGGCTGTGGTGACGGTAGCGATATTCCCTCTGGCGCCGGAGCGCACGTTGATGGAGATTTTTGACGCGGTAAGGCCGGTCTATGATGACCTTGCTTTGCCGTCGCCGGATAAGACGCCCTTCTTTCTTGTAGGAGATTCAACGGGCGGCAGCATGGGCATCTCGCTCACACAAGAGGCGCTCAAAGAAGGCCGTCCGACAGCATCTCGGCTCGCTTTCATGTCTCCCTGTGTCGAATTTACCTTTCTTAATCCGGAGGTGAGACAAGTCGCCCAGACAGATCCGTGGCTGGATATCCCGGGCTTTGAAGAGGCCGTGCGATATCTTTGCCCGGATGTCTCGCCAGATGATGCGCGAGTGAGTCCTCTTTATGGAGACGTTAGCCAGCTGCCGCCGACGATGATATTCGCCGGATCAACAGAGATGTTGACGCCGGATATCAGGAAATTTGTGGCCAAGGCGGTGGAGCAGGGACGAGAAATTGAGTATATCGAGGGAGAGGGCTTGATGCATGTCTGGCCGTTGGTGCAGTTTCTGCCAGAGGCGAGAGAGGCTCTGGATAAGCTGGTCCACTGGCTAGAATGTGGCAAGGGTTGATGGGATTGTGAGGAGTACGTTGTCGTGATATTGGCGACTGAGGTAAGTGAATGATTGAAACAAGCGGATTGGGCACTTGTATTCTTGTATTGCATCATAATAGGCTTTGGTTATGATTTGGATATACCTACATATAGAATGATTCACAGCTGTTTTCATGTTGAAAGAAGAACAGAATGCATCCCTGTTCCATATTGAAATAGACAAGATGAAGATGTGGTCGGTGATCTTGTGGAACTTGACGACACGACATTGATTCATCATCTATTTGACATCCAACTTCATCGCTGTAAAGCTACTGTCCCAAACTCCATTCACATCTTGGCCTCAAATCCACGCGCCACAAATGTTTTCATCAATGACTTCTTAACGCAACCCCGATAATGCACTCCATCTGCCTGATACTACTTACGACCAACACCAATCAGCTTCTTCCACGCATCTTCTGGTTCTAACCGTGGCAGTGCTAGTTTTACGAAGAACTCGATAATCAATCATTCAGTGATGGCTATCTTGCCCATTCAGAACCGTCTTGCGCACTTCCAGCATGGTAACTTGTCGAAAGTAAACCACCCGCGCGTTTCGTTCTATGAAGTTGGGACGGAGCTTTTCCAGGATGCCGTTGTGGTATGGGTAGAACCTCTGGAGACGCTCTTATCGGACTCGCAGGTTAGTGGTTCTATTCACATAACCGTAGTTTCGAACCAGTGGTGCATTGAGAATCAAAAAGAATACATATGTAGCTTTACTTACTCTCACGAGGAGAACTCTTGCAAAGGTCTAATCCTGCCGGCGGACAATGTGACCCTGCCTAGTATCTTGGAGTCATCAAGCACGTAGACGTAGACGCCTGGCTTGAGCTTCAAGTCGCGCACGTACAGGGTCCACCACCTCCTGAATATACTCCCGCTTGCCGAGGAAGAAGTACTTGTGAAAACCGTCCTGCCAGTTCTATTTAACTACGTAGTCGATGACCTTGGGGACATCGTCAATGGTCATGAGACAGATTGTCATATTACTTTAGTGAAGCCAAAGAGAGGGAAGAGTACCGAGAGCGAGTTAATATCCTCTATGTAGTTGAATCATCTGCTTTCATGAAGCGCAGTCCACTACATGTAAACGTAATAGTAATCGTCGGTGGGATGGGTAAGGAGGGTCCAATTACTGTTAGACGTCTTACCTCAGATTATTTCGCAACCAACCCAAATGATGAAACACACCTTGCCTATTATGTTAGCAATAAAGCCTATATTATTACTATTTTAACCTCTCACATTGAATAAACGTCGAACGAACGTCGAACGAATTAGATGGTCTAAGTTTCGGTTTTGCGGTTGTTACTGAGATAGTGTTGTGCACGGCGCAATTTGTAACAGAGGGCATTCGCGACTTAATGAAATTGTAAGAATATCCTTAACCCTTATTTTTCTTGATATTAATTGGATCTTGTCATCTATAAAAAAAACTCTGAAGATATGGCCCGCATTGACTGCCCTTTAGTTCTTACCCAATAACTCCAAGTAGTGACCAACAACCGACTGAACCTGCTCCTCAAATGTCTTGAACTTGAACCCGAAAAGCTTCTCTGCCTTGGTACTATCTATCCGTGTATGAACTGTCACTAACTTTTCAACAACATCCAATTTGAACACGCCATCAGCAGCCGCTTGAGGGAAATGCTTCCTGATAATCTTGGCCGAATCGCTCCACTCAAACTTCTCAAGAGGGTGCGACGCAGCCAAAAAGTCCTGGTTGCCCTCTACCTTGGGATCCAGGGCAAGGACATGGAGTCGGGCAACGTCGTCAACATGAACAGAGCCACCTGTGATAGGGGGTCTCTCTGTACCGAGAAGAGGGCCCATGAGCATGTTGTTGGTTCCCTTGACAATTTGCTCGGCGGTTGTGACGGTATCATCACGTCCGAGAACGTAGACGGGGAAGATGTGATTGACAGCGAATGAAGGCTTCCTCTCTGCGATAAACTCCTTGGTCTTGTTAAAGGCAGCAGATTTGGAAGCGGCGTAGGCTTGAATGACGTTTGCGAATGGGCCGTCAGCAGTCGGGGTTCGCGTTTCCTCTGTGTCATGTTATTACAGTGTCGTTTATTGATGAGATACAATTGAGGCTAGGGGTACCAGAAATGTTACGAGCGCCATGAGACTTACCATTAATGTATTCACCTGAGCCAAGGCTCTGTGTGGTGACTAAGGAGAGGATAGATCCGGTAATGACAATTTTCTTTACTCCCGTGGTCTTGGCTGCTGACTCAAGGATGCCCACAGTGCCTCGGATAGCTGGCTGAATCATGTAGCTTTCAAAGTCGATTCCTGGAGGAGCGTTGCTCGCTAGAGGAGAAGCGATGTGAACGATATACTCAACGCCTTTGACAGCCTCGTCGTAAGCTCCAGGGACAGTGATATCCGGTACAATGATGCTGGTCAATTGCGAGACATATGGAGCAACAGGCTTGAGTTGTGAGATTTTGTCAAAACCAGCCTGGTTTCGCACAGCGGCGCGGACCTTGTAGCCTGCTTCAAGGAGGAAGACCAAGGTTCGGAAGCCGATCATGCCAGTGGCTCCGGTAATCTGCAAATCGTTAGTTATTAAAAATGCCCACACATGAAAACAGCAGCGACAACTAACAAGGACAAATTCGCCAGCCATGATGTTTGATGTCAATATGCTTTGGGTTGAAGTGAATGTGTCTACTGGGTCTGAGGGGATATATATGTGAAGCAAAGCTAATAAAATCCAGTAATGCACTTGGTCTTGAGGCTGAGAGCTGAAACAACTTCGACGCCATCGAAACTCTATTTATACAAGAATCTTGGCAAAGGATCGATCCTGAAGGCTCACTAATTCGGCGCGACGGCGTTGTTGGGTCCGGTTATTTCCCACTTGATCCATCCCCTCCATTCCTCCATCCTGATGCCCTCCATGCTTTGCAAGGAATGGAAAGAAATGATTTGTCATATTGGGACCAACGGCTCGCTCCGTAATAACGGCTCCCTAATCGCAGATCGCATCTCGGACTACTTCTCGAGTCGCGCCATACAGGTGTGGGTTACACAAGATGGAGTAGGTTCTTGGTTTTTTGGTAATGTATGAGACGGGGATTGGCGGGGAAAAGCTTCGATGGAAATGCCGAATTGTCCGATACTCCTCGAGGGGGCTTCTTAGTGTCAAAGGGCTGATTAGTATTCGAGCTTGGTTGATGGTCCGCGATTAATAATATGGGCGGATGATCTTCAAAGGCCGTATTTAGGTGGACATGATGGGTACTAGTGTCTTTGCAATGATTGCCGTATTAGGACAATGCGATGGCAAGGATTCGTTGGTTGTGAGGAATCGGCACCTTCAACCGATATCCAGATGGGATATACTATAATGATAGCTGTAGAATGCAGAAACTTTATTGGGAAATATTGGGCGTGTAGGGTCCAACAGTATCCTCTTGGTTCTGGTGACTAATGTTGATGACGCTCGCATAAGCATGGGCTGCATTGAATGTAGTTGCGGCCATCGAGTTAATCATGCTTTTGTCATGTATTGATGGTCTGTACGGGGCAGTGTTTCTGTCATGGCTTACCTCTGGACATCTTGCTCTGATATATCCTCAAATGACGCTTCCCAGAGTCGCTGCGTAAGTCTTCCGACGACGACATATTGGCATGGGTATAGATTGGTTCTTGCAATAGCTGAAGTACAATAATGATGGACTCGTGAAATGCCATTATTTGGATTGAGCTTCTCTGCTTGCATCGATTCACAATCCATGGGGTGCAAACCTTTCCGGGGCTATATTGGCTGCCAAAGCATTTAGCTGACATTCAAAGCTTCAATGTTGGGCAGAGTGTAAACGGCGGTCTTGCCTGCTGCACGAGTCACTATAAAATAAATAGGAAACCTCCCAACAATAGAAAAATTCGATGTCTATGTTTAACCAGTGCGATAGGGATCAAAGAAGTTATTCGAGTTGTTCACCTATGAAAGTCCTCTCAAACAAAGGTGCAGCACTACACAGACCGGCCTGGTGAATCACCCGATACATTGACAGCCGTATAAGACAAATATTTTTTTTTCAGCGAAAATATTTCCTCCTCACTCACAGTAAATTCAATAAATATAAGTTTTAATCAAATATAAAACACGAATAGTTTATAAATAAAGAAACGCATATATAGCTAAATCGCGGAAGGCGCCTAATAATTCTACCGATGCTAAAAATTTTATTAAAACGACTCCAGCAGTAATAGAATGTGAAGGTAGGGCAGCACCATACTGGCACAGGTACAAAGATGCCGCCGGGACGGTTCCTAGGTAGATGCGGTAATATGTATTCCATCCTGAATCCCGTAACAACGGCCATATAGGCTAATTCTATAGCACTGGTATAGTTATTCTTTAATGGATTATATTATACTAATCAAATGCTATGGATGTAAGCCGCCCATGGATGGGCGCAACAGCTTTTAAGCTTCCGACGCTGGCGTCAAACATTACTGTATTCGCAATTAGCTTTAAGTCTACAAGAAGCCGGCTGATTTGTTCACCATGTTGGCAGGCTTCGATACATTCACCATCACAACGCAAGATGAGCCCCCCGTGTCAATCTTCGGCATCAGGAGTGGCGATGCCTCGTCGTCGAAGCGGCCGCCGCTGTTGCTTCTTCACGGATTTCCACAATCCCACCGCATCTGGCACCGGGTGGCAACGCAGGTAAAAGACAAATACAACATCGTCATGTTCGACTTGCGCGGATACGGGGATTCGTCCAAGCCGGCGGATGTATCGCAGTATGCGAAAAGCCTCATGGCTCTCGACTGTATAAAAGTGATGGACAAGCTTGGCATCACAGGACCATTTTTCGTCTGCGCTCACGATCGGGGTGCAAGAGTGGCTCACAAATTATGTGTTGACCATCCGGACCGCGTGCGAAAGGCCATCTTTCTCGACATATGCCCTACACTTGCAATGTATTCTGTCGAGAATCCCAATTTTGCAAAGGCTTACTGGCATTGGTTCTTTTTGATTCAAAACGAGCCGCTGCCGGAGACGCTCATCTCTACAAACGCCCGTCAGTTTGCGGAATCATTCATGGGAGGTCGACAGAAGAGTGCACTGGCGATTTTTGAAAGGGAGAGTCTGGATAGTTATGTTCAAAGTCTCGAAGACCTAGCGACAGTGCATGCCATGTGCCAGGACTATCGGGCAAGCGCTACACTAGACTTGGATGAGGCGCAGGAGGATGCAAAGCAAGGGAAATTGATTCAAAGTCCATTGAGAGTCATATGGGGTAGACATGGCGTCATTGGCAAGTGTTTTGATGCCATCCGGGAATGGAAAGCTGTTAGCAATGCTTGGGTAGAAGGGCACGACATTGATTCAGGGCATTATATCCCGGAGGAGGTGCCGGATGAAGTTGTGTCTAACATCTTAGACTTTCTGCATTAAGCACCCTATTTTCAACTGTATGCGAAGAAACTTGCGCTTCTACTTGGGCAATATTTACTCATATAAGCTTTGTTCTGTAGTTGGATACTTATTGAATTGAGAGTGATGTGAGAAAATGCGCAGTCTAGTTACTGCGGCAGGGAATTACCCGGAAGGGAATCTAGAGCCCTGGGTGAGCTTCCAGGCTGCCTGCGTAGTACAATCAAGTGCTGGACGATATTTTATCCCGTAAAGCACATTACTGAAGTTGGCGAAAATATGGATGTCATACGCACTTCAAAAAGAGATTCGTTGTGATAATGGCCGCCGGATTCTATTAAGCCCTTCCGATAAAACTTGGACACCGGTAGCCACATATACCTCAATTGGCAATACAATACCCCGCCCAGCAAGTCGGCTACTTCTGTGTGCGAAATAACTTTGAACTGTGCGGAAGAAAGAACAAGCGTGCGCATGCTGATCATCATTTGCTACATGATGCATTTGTTGCGTCTTCTTTCTGCTTCTCCCATTTCATGCGCTTCCCATATCCATCGATTCGTCAAAATTTATTGACCCACTGCATGGTCTAGTTCTATCATTGCGCCTGAAGCCAATCTGCTATTGTGTCGATCACCACGGAGAAGCGAAGATGCCGGCACGCAAATCTCTCAAAATCGCCGTCATTCCTGGAGATGGCATTGGAAAGGAAGTGATGGAATTCGGCATCTTGTGTCTGGAGACCATCGCTACAATCTACAAGATCAAACTGGAATTCCAACATTTCGATTTTGCGAGCTGTGACTATTACAAGGAGCATGGCGAAATGATGCCTCCGGACTGGAAGGAGACGCTTCTTCAGTTTGACGCTATATATTTTGGGGCCGTGGGTATGCCTGATCTCGTTCCGGACGATGTGTCCCTGTGGGGGAGCTTGATTAAGTTTCGCCGCGAGTTTGATCAGTATATCAACCTGCGTCCTTGTCGCCTAATGCCTGGAGTTCCGAGTCCGTTGGCCAACCGCAAGCCGGGCGATATTGACTTCTGGATTGTGCGGGAGAACACGGAGGGAGAGTACAGCAGCATTGGAGGAAAGATGTTTGAGGGGACGGACCGGGAGATTGTGATTCAAGAAACAGTCATGACCAGGACAGGAGTTGATCGTGTGCTTCGATATGCCTTTGATCTTGCGCAGAGCCGACCCCGCAAGATATTGACCAGCGCCACAAAGAGCAATGGCATCAGTATTACGATGCCTTATTGGGACTCCCGGGTCCAAGAGATGGCCACCAAGTACCCAGACGTTACCGTCGAAAAGTACCACATTGACATCCTGACAGCGCATTTCGTCCAGCGGCCAAAGAAATTCGACGTGGTGGTCGGCAGCAACCTATTTGGAGATATTCTGTCAGATCTTGGCCCTGCATGTACTGGCACCATTGGAATTGCTCCGTCAGCAAACATCAACCCCGAAGGCAGGTTTCCAAGCCTCTTCGAGCCAGTCCATGGAAGCGCTCCGGACATTGCGGGAAAAGGCATTGCAAACCCGGTGGGCATGATTTGGGCTGGTCAGATGATGCTGCACCATTTCGAGTATCGCGAGGCGGCGGATGCGTTGCTTCAGGCGATCGAGAAAGTCATGGCGCGTGCCGAAACAGATGTTGTTACGCCTGACATGGGCGGCAAGGGGACGACCAAGAAGTTTGGAGATGCCATTAAGGATGAGATTTGGCGGATAGCAATGGAAACCGGGAAGTGGTCGCCTTGAACAATGCTAGATCCGTTGTTAGATACAAGTGTGTCCTGCATTCATCGAGTCGCACAGAACTCTCTTTTGGGATTGGAAATATCCAATCTATCAGCACTGATATACATAGTGTTGTATTACGTAGAGTGGTAAAAATCAGCGAAGACTCTCAACTCATCGAGACCATGTAGAGTAATGGAAACACATATGTAGCATCTTGATCTCATCAGATCTGAATCGCAGCCACATCTCACTTATTAGCACTCGGTCTCCACGTAACATTGACCTCGGCATCTCCATTCCAAATTTGTCAGCATGCTTTTCTCAGCCAAGCCGGGGTATCCGCACTTGAGCGGTGATATCTGTCTGCATCTGTCCGCAATATGCCGCAGATCAGCTAGCAAACTGCCATCACTACCCCCAACTGGACCTGCGGAATACGATATAGTGCATATTGGTATTCCATCATGGAGCGGCGATATGAGATTTTGGCAACAACGCCTGCACCATTCGCGTGCCTAGCATGCCGTGACTCTAAACGGCGATGTGACCGGGCCATTCCTCAGTGCAAAGGCTGTCGCCAGTGAGGGCTCGACTCTCCCGATTACATGTACATGCGCTCCTCCAGTGCCCTATACTAATCAGTGACCCCTTACAGGAAGCGGATCCTGTGCGATTATCCGTACCGTCGCAAGAAGCGAGAGCGAAAACCACCTACCACCAGTGCAGTCGTCTCTCCCAATTCTGGCTTACTTACAGATTATGGTTCGGCCTCGGCTTCAATCGAGACCTCGCAACCAAGCCCGCAATATGAAAGCTTCCATCTTGTGCCGTCTCATCCTACTGGAGCCAATTTCCTCACCGAGCGCTTCCTTGATCCCGAAGCGTTCACCCGTGCTCAGCTCAAGGTACCAGAGCCGGATATCGACCACCTTATTACGAAAGATGTATCTGAGTTTGTCGGCGACGTTGCAAATATCAAGGCGATATCGGACAATTTCTTCAATTCTGTCCACGAATGGATGCCAATCGTATCGAAAATCCAGTTTCTGGCTAACTTGGTCAGTTGGTTGACCCATAAGCGTGCCGAACTCTTCTTTCTCATCCTCGCCATGAAACTGTCTTGCGAGCAAGTCTCAAGCCCGAGAACACCACTTTACCAAATCACCAAGTACTTGCAGTTTCGAATTGAGAATTCCGGAGTTTTATCTCTTCAGGTGATTCAGGCCTCGGTTCTCATAGCCATTTATGAGATGGGGCATGGCATCTATCCATCGGCATTCTTATCTATTGCGGGGTGTGCTCGTTATGCTACCGCTCTGGGGATTGAAAAGTCAATTCTATGTCGAGATTTGAACGGAATCTCGAGAAACGAATTGGAGGAACGTCGCCGAGTGTGGTGGTCAATACTTGTTTTGGATAGGTATTGCTACTCCTTCTTTCCCCAGCAACACATTAAGCTAATCGCAGTGTCAGATTTCTGAACTTGTCAGACCCAAGTCGCCATCTAGTAACGCCTGACCCAATCCTGGAGAATTGGCTTCCGGTTGACGATACAGCATTTAATAATGGAGTGAGTGACACTACGCAATGTGCCCGATGGACATCAGTCTAATATAATATCCCTAGACCTACCGGCCTGAAGATTCCTACACACTCGGCTCTGCCAACGCCCTTGATCTAGGCCGATTTGCCCGTTTCGCACAAGCTGCTCATTTAATCGGCCAAGTTCTACGCCACGTTGCCGAAGGATTTAGTGAGAGTGAGACGGCACAGCTGAGGCGCACCATATTTTCTCTGGTCAGCGTATCAAGGCTAGAAGCGCACTTGAGGCGATTGGAGTTTTGCTCCCAAACGGCTGTGTGCTATTGGTATGTGTGTGTCTTAATGAGTTTGTTCATTTTACTCACTGACAGTCACAAGCGGAATACTTCTACTGGACTGTTCTCAATCAAAAAACAAGGACAGAGCAGATTCATCTATCACATCTCTCGACCAGCTATCCACAGAAAGCAACCTGATTTCTCAAACGGCTCTGCAGATGTCTGTGTATGTCTCGCAGCAGGCCTATGCGGAATTACACGGCCGTTCATCGCCTTTCCTCTTGCATTTGCTGTACAAAGTGGCGTTGATCTATTTGGGAGCCTCGCGATCTACCCCTGGCGATACCGTCACTGATAAATTGCATGTTATTAAGCATGCAATGGAGATTCTCGCACGTCGATGGCACATTGGTTGTAAGTATTGCCGCAGACTTTTCCTTTGAGCATATTCTAACTTTTATGCAGACTCATATCTTTCTTTGCTGTCACGACACGAAATTATGCAAGCGATGAAGTAGATGTGCGTGCCATGGTTCTTCAATTCTCTGCTAAACAAAAATCCTGCATACGGGTGACGGTGTCGAACATGAACCACTGAAGGTTTCCGTGGCATGAATCTGCCTTGCATATATCCAGCATCCCTCGCGATCCTATCCAAAAGTTTATGGAGCTTGACGGCCTTTTCGAAATCGAAATAGCATTATTGAGCGCGTATGCCTCAAACAATCTTGCAGTATTGACTCCAGGCGGAGCAACATTCTTGATGTGGCTGGGTTCATCTTGTTCCCGGTCAGTTGTTTTTACTTCCCCGCCCTTTGAAATAAGACGCAGAGTTCTAGCATTCGATCCCGTTTGATACCCTCTTCCGCTGGTCGTGAGCTCCATCTCTCCTTCGGTGCCGGAAATGAGCCATCGAAGACCGTGTCCATCAATCGGTCGTGGAGGTGTGCGCCTGGTGATACTCACCATAGCACCACTTTCCAGTGTGCCCTGGACAAAGATGTGATTAGGGGAAGTTCTTTTCATCTCAGGATTAACAACTTCTCTGGTCTTTCCGATGATGAGCTTCACGATTGGTTGTTGGATAGAGAATGTCGATTTGAGACTGGCAAAATCGCCGAGCACATGGACAAAGCTACTCAGGACTAGTTACCAGTGCTAGTCAGTTTGAAGATCGTCTGAAAATATGGGAGAGGCACTCACAATGGGAAAATATGATATGGAACTCGTCCCCGCCGCTCTCAAAATCCAGATGAAACTCAGCCTCTGCAGTCCACGTATGAATTGGCCCAGTGGGAGGAGAGATCTGAACATCGGAACTGGTTACGCTGCCAATTGCTCCGCTCCCAATTAACTGTTTGGCTTTTGCAAGCCACGGGTCTGCACAGAACTGTGTCCCGACAATGGTCTTCAAATCAGACTCCTTTGCTAGTTGAAACATCTGTTCGGCTTGTGCCGTGCTGGCGCCTAGCGGCCATTCCACAAAGACTTGCTTCTTGGCCAACAGCGCAGGTTTGGCGGCGAGCAAATGTCTCGAAACCACAATGGACACATCAATGAGGTCAATCTCGGGATCATTGGCCAGATCCTCCACACTGCCGTATGCCTTGACAGAAGAAGGCAGCTTGTGGTATTCGATGGACCGGCGGGCCGATTCAACAGATGAGTGCATATGGCTGCAATTTCGTAGTGAGGGGAGGGACGGAGGGAGGCCAGGTGGGCGGAAACACCCCGTTTGCCTTGACCGGCACCGGCTGGCTTGGGACTGAGCCCAATAAGACCGACACGAATTGGGGACATAATGAATAAAGATTTGAAGATTGTCAGGCTGAAGAGGTGTGATTGAGGAGAAAAGAGAATAGAAATTGAGGGCGTCGGATGCTCTGTAATTTATACAGCAATCCTATTCTTGTTTTGTTTGCCTTCGGCACCGAATCAGCCGGAAATTGACTGAAATATGCTACGAGACCTTAATACTCACTGAATACAATCCGGTAAAGAGACTTTAATAGGGGTAATCGTGATATATCTCGAGAGATGCCTCTTGCAAGAGCACCAATACTATTGCTTAGAGTTCCGGGACCCGCTCCAACTCCGACCAAGATTGTCCAAGACCCGTCGGAACTCCTGCTGCCAGTATACTTTGCTCCTCTTGAATCCCGTCGCTGATGGTGATATTTAATACAGTATAAATTGCTTGATTCGTATACAGAAGATGGATTTTATTCTGGATGTATTGAAACAAATTGCTTTAATAAGAGCTGTCCAATTCCGAGTCTGATACCGGAGGATATTACTTGGACTAGATGATCCAAGTTTATTCACGGATTTCGCTCTCTAAATGATGAAGACGTCGCAAGAAGATACTATTATGGCCAGCTTCGCCTTACACGCTTCAACTGGGCCATCTTAATCTTCCGGCCCAAAAGCGTAGGCAATAAATAATCTGCGATTCTACTATGAATCGCTGTGGTCAGCCTTAGTCTTCATTCAGTCTGCTGCTGTCCCACTAGCATTCATATTTGCCGGGGTATCGCTCATTCCCTCTTCGATGCAAGTGATGCTTACTCTGTTAGATGATTCACTCCTTTTTGAGGGAATCAGTGAAGGTAGGCTTAGAACGGTGTAGCGTATCTTTTGGTGGTTTTCTATCCTGCTATTTGGGGCCCTGTCCTCGTCACTACTTGTCTTTATTCCGCTTCTAATCATTATATATCAGGTCTCTTGGCGGCTTTGGCAATACCAAGGGAAGTAGAGAAATTGAGATATTTTGTGGCAGAAATCTCCAGCATGGTGCTGGGCCATGAATTGGTAAAAGCCATAGGAGAGCCTTGATTGATGCCTGACGAAGCTCAATTAGACATATCCTGCATTGCAGCCCACTAAATTGTCTCGGATGTATCATGTCAACTTCTCTATGGGAAAATTGGCCATGGCCACGTCGTCTGTGATCGGTGATCTAGCTCCTTGCATTTCAATTGTTGACACACGTTGGTGTTTCACTTATCCTCGGATAGTATGCTATACTGAGGCTCAATTCGTCACTATCAAGGCCCAAGGCAGTCGTACCACTCATTGCCCCCGCAAAAATAACATGCCTTAAGTAGACCAAAAATGATGGTGAAGCTGGCCCAAATTCATCACTCTTCACGCATCTTTCGCCCGATAGGTTGTAGCAACGTTTCGTATTAAGTCTACTGCAAGGGTCTATGCAGGTCTTATTTATGTGGATGCTCTGGCTTCCTTACCGAAAAGAGTCTCGGAAGTCGGTTGCCAAGACTCATTTGCCACAGCTATCTAAGGAAAATTGATTCATTGCAATTGGTGTCCGCGAGTGCCTGGGAGATGCATGTGTCACATTACTCAAGAGACCGACATAAGTCGAATTCACGATTGTAACTGTTTGCTGCTTTGACAAACGTATGACCTAACGGACCTCAGCGGTCTGAATAAGAACTGCGACAAAGCTCATGTCTTACCTTCACTTATACCGTAATATTAAAACACTCTTGAATCAAGTCTTACATAATTTGTACTTCACACCTATAAAATGTGGCAGGTAGACAGGGAGCACATACTGGGGCTTATACCTCAAAACTGAAACTGCCGCCCGCTCTTCAATAGGCAGATAATGTCTCCGCACTTATCTTATATAGCATTTCCCTGTTGTTAGTAGAGTAGTTAATGATCTCGAAGGATACTAATAAACCACTTCTTTAGCAGCATGAAAACGGGCCTTATGTTTGCAAATACAGGACTTGAGGTTGATACAAATTAGCACGCGGTTAGGTGCATTTATGCCTGGTGACTGGGCGAGAGAAACATTCATTCACGCTCACCTTGTGCCATTCGTGATAATTGATTGCTGTCCACAATATTTCAGATTATTGTACATCGTAATACACTTAGTGGCACGAATACGTAAAAATTGTTACATTCACATAAGACGAGATTAATCTCTAAACAGCCATACTGAGTGTCTCATATCATGAACTTGGTGTTGGCAAGCGGGCGTATCCAGCAACGTGCAGCGTCAGATACTGTAGTGCCAAAGCAGGGCAAAGAAAATGATGACAGTTGAGAAGCGTGTGAAAGTGGTTGGGTACGAAGCTCATAGACGTGTATCCATTTCTGCAAGACACCAGATGCCCGAGACAAATTAGTAATTTTAACATCTCGTGATCAAGCAGTGAAACAAAAATGTAGTAATATATAGGTTGGTTCCACTTCACGCCACTAGACCCTGGATGAATTGAAGTATATATAGTTGGGATATCTGCCCGGTATCGAGCTCAATCTCTATCACATTCATCCGAACTCAGATCAGTACCCAAACTGTTATTTGTGCATCGCTAGCCTCTTCATCTGTTCTAAAAATGAAGCCCCTTTCATATTTCACCGCGCTTCTCGCCGCCTCAGGAGTCAATGCCGTTGTGACCAATGTTCCTAGCAATGGTGTGAAGTGCAGTAAGTTATCCACAAAGAAAAGAAAGGCAACAATATCTTATTCTTTTGCTAGGTGGCGTCTCCCGTGGCTTTACGTCGTCAGATATTACGAACGCTGGAAACGGTGCTCTTCAGCACAAGGATAACCCCATTGGTAAGAATTCTTATAATATCTTCTTTCGCAATCTTTTAGACGACTAACACTCCACCCTTAGGTGCACGAAAATACCCCCACATTTACTACTTTGATCGTCCTGATTGCGGTAGCCCACTCTGGGGATTCCCGCTCAGCTGGACGATCCCCTACACTGGAGGAGATCCTGGACTATCTCGAGCACTTTTTACCTTTGTGCAACAAGGGGACCAATTGGTGGCAAGGTGAGCTGGAAATAAATGGTAGCTTGAATTGAATCAACAGTGCTAACATCTAAAGATACTGCGGTACTTACGCCCACAAAACTTCACCTGGCGACAACAGCTTTTACCGCTGTGACTGAGGCCGTTAGTCTAACAGCCTATTTACTACTAGGTAGTTTGCATTAGGCAATACTAGTTTATGAATTACTGAATATGGATGAATGATCTATTGGGCATTTAGTAATCAATTCGTGTCAAATTTCATGACCTAGCGGACTGAGAGATATACACTACTGCTATATAAAGAAAAAATGTGATTCCTGATGCAACTACTTCTTCGTGTCTAACATAATGATAGATTGCCTCCATCATTATTTCTTCTCAAACAACTCTAAAATTTTCCTATTTCCACAGGCGGCAGCCGCATCAATAGCCGTCTGTTGAGAGTCGTCCTCCATCATGGGATCGAGCCCCATATCCATAAGCTCCTGAAATTGTTCAACATCTCCGTCCGCAGCAGCATGCAGCAGTCCTCGACCTCTGTTATCTCGAGCAAAGAAGTCGGCACCCAAAGTTTCCAGCATTGGCTTCCTAAGTTCCATCGAACGCCTGTCCACTTCGTTATAATACAACCAAGAAACGGTCTTGCGCAAACTATAGAATGAAAACAATGCTGTCTCGCCACAGTTGTTGCGAGCATTTATATCAATGCCCCGGCCCACTAACGTCTGGAAGAGAGTGCGTACAGCTGCCATGGAAATACCTTTCCCCAGTATATGCAACAACGTCTCACCCCTTTTGTTGACAACCGTATGATCTGCCCCAGCTGATAACATCATCTCTACTTCGTCGGTGGTGTGTTGATGATTAGCCCGTCTCACAGCATAGTGGAATGGAGTATCGCCATTTCCATCGGCTTGGTTTAACAAGCTGGGAGCCTTCTTAATCGCATCGGCTAAAGATTTTTTGTATGAGTCTAAATGAATGTGTACTTCGCCAGCAAGCATATAATGAACAACATTTCGACCAAAGTTATCTGTAGCCTCCAATTCTGCACCAAGAGACAGTAGTCGTTGGAATGAAGTAACGCGCTCCTCCGGTGCATTCTCACCATTCTTCAAAAATGATCCGATAATATGGTCGGGGCCCCTATCAAGGCCACCCCCGTTCTCGCATATCATGTGGAGGAGAGTGCGGCCTCTGGCGTCTCGATGGTTGACGTCGAGATCTGGGATCTGGAGAAATACATCTGGTATTATTTTTGCACACAGCAATTCGTGCAGCAGAGTGCATTCTCTATAGCCTTTAGGCACATCGATGGTGGTGATTTGCGTCTCAGAGAGATTGGACTCATCAGAGACCCTTGTGTCCCTTTTGAGGAATTTTGCAAACGGATCGGCTCCGTGTTGAAGAAGTATTCTAATGGTTTCCGTTTTGGCGGCAAGTTCTTCTTCATAAAAGTAGACTGATGGAGGCTGTAGCATGCTCAATTGCATGCCGGCAGCATGCAGTGGAAACTCTTCGTGCGGCTCTACCTCGTCTTTCTTTGTCTTTTCGTCCGGCTCTTCGAGCGGCCTATCTCGACGTGTGTTTACGTCTATGCCGCTTAACAGAAGGGCTTGCAGAACTTTGTTATTTTTGGATTCAATTGCACCAAAAATTGAATCCACTGTGACAGTCGCTCCGCGCTGGATGAGAAAGTTGATCATGCCAGGATTGTGCTGCGCACACGCAAGACAGCTCTGGCCCTTTCCATCAATCGCATTCACATCTGCTCCCCGTTCGATCAATATTCTAGCTGCGTCCCAGTTAAAGGGACCTGGCCAATTATCGTCTGCTTGGAGAGCCATGTGAAGTGGTGTTTGCCCCTTTGCATTGCGCATATGGATATCTGCGCCAGCATCAAGCAGATATGGTAATGCTTGGTGAACTTGCCACCAATTCATGCCTCGGGCCACGAAAAAGAGAGCAGACTCCATGCCATAGCCAGTCTCGTTAATGTTGACTGCAAATTTCTCAACAAGCAATCGAACCATATCCATGTTGGGGAGATCTCGCATAACTGCGGTAAGGATGAATGGCGTAGCAAAAGCGACTGAGCTGTCCCTCTTCGAGAAAAACAGACCCGGTCTTGATTTGTCACCAAAGGCGTGCCAATTCCCCTCTTCCAACTTTGCTTCTGTCTCAATTGACGCTATTTTGTCAACAAGCGATGTGAAGCCAAGTTTTATAAGGTGGACTAGGGTGCAGGTTTCGTATGAACCATATGCAGGAGCTTGATTGGCCTTGGGAAGAAAGGCCATTCCCAGCCGAGCAAGTTCTACTAGAACATGGTATTCCCTTCGGATCAAAAACCGTGTGACAAAACTTGATGGCACTGATTGGTCCCGAGTTCCAGGATGAATAAAGTTAGCTGATACCAAGGCCTGAACTGTTGCTTCTTGCTCATGGCGATATTCAATTTCAGAGAACTTTGTTAGTGCATTCAGTGTTCCTCCAGTGTTCCCACCGAGTGGAATGTGAGCGCGTCGCAAACATGCAGCTGTATAATCCCTTTGTTTCTGGATAGCTGTATCTATGAAGCCGTCTTCCCATATCCCAAGCTGGGTTACAAGACGAGAAGTATTGGCTCCATGTTCAACAAGCATATCCACAATCTCTTCAAGCCTTGCCGTATCGCGTATACCTATACCTTGAATTCCACTACTCCACGGGTCATATCCAGTGTTGCGGCATGTATCCGCCAGCTTTAGTGGAGCTTCGTGTTGATATTCTCCCTCATTGTTTGGCGAGTGATGCTTCCATAAGGCACATTCCTCTTCAAAATCAAGACAACCCTGGAAGATATTTTTGGGTTTAACATCTGCTCCGGCTTCAAGCAGAAGCGACACCGTTTCAAGCATTCCTGACCTACAGGCATAATAAAGAGCCGTATAAGTATTAGAGTCGTTAGCATGTGTTGCTTTTGCATCCACTCCAATGACTGCCTGAATCATTTTCTTGTTCAAAGTTGGACCACTAGAGTTTCCTAGGTGCGAAATGTCGTTATCAGTATCTGGTAGTTTTTGTTGTTGTTTTCTTAATGCGTCTAACAGCATACCGACATTGTTGCTATTTCTGCACCGAGCGGCGAGATGGAGAGGAGTTAGCCCTTCATGAGTATAAACCAGAGGGTTCGCGCCAGCATCAATCAACTTTTTGGCATACAGCCACCCAAAAGTCACAGCTATGTGAAGGGGAGTGATTCCATCATTATCGGTAACATTGAGATTCTTCACCCGGGCAAGGACGAAATCAATGGGCATGATTTTCCCTGGCCTTATGCCCAGTGAGCGGGTATGGGAGGAGCACAACAGGTGAAGTGGCGTTCGCCCGGCATGGTTTTTCTGTTCCAGGTCTAATCCCAGAGTGACAAGCCTTTCCCAGAGTCCCGTTAATCGCACCCCATAGCAGGAGTTGTGGTTATCTCTCTGCATGGCAAGCGTATGAAGGAGGTTATTTCCCTTGTTATCAACAGCCTTCAAGTCGAGGTTTAGGCTAATCAGGAAATCTAGTCTCGTCATGCAATTGGCGGCGCCACATGTATTTTCGTATGCACAGCGAAACTTCATTGCGTGGTGAAGAGCTGTTTCTCCGTGAAAATTCCGTTGAAATGGCGTGATTCCCCGATTGATGAGATTTTTGATGTCTTGGTGCGGGTCTTCTGCATTCATAAACAAGAGGTTGGGGAGGGAACGAAAGATCAGATTGTTTCCATCGTTGTCAACCGTGTGGATGTCGGCACCCGCCTCGAGAAAGATGTCCAGAGTCTCAGTCCGATTGCCGATACGTTGGCTCCAAAGTAACAATAGAGTGAAACCATCATGGTTTCGCGCATTTGGTTCCGCCCCTCTGGCGAGGAAAGCCTTGACAAGCTTCGTTGTTGGGTTTTGGTGTTGCATGAGAATATGTAAGGGAGTGTTGCCCCTTTTATCGACTGCGTTGCAATTTGGTCCATACTCCAAGAATTTCATCAGAGCACCCTCACTGATATTGGATATGAGAGTATGAAGGGGTGTTTGGCCGTCGTCTTTTGCAGCATTGATATCAGCCTGTCCCTGCTCAACAAGGAGTGCTATAGATGAGAGCACGGATTCACTAGCTACACGAATAGAGTGAAGGGGTGTTGCGCCATTGATATCAGTAGCATTGGCATCCAGCCCAGCCTCCAGTAGCAACTTGACGAGGACTGGACATTGAGACGCAATATGTAGTGCAGTTTCGCCTAACAGGGTGCGGTAATTGATATCGACTCCGGCGTCGATCAACAGTGTAAATATAGCTTGCACTTTGTCGTCGTATTGTTGACTACCCTGTCGATTAGAGAGGGCAAAGAGGCAATTCAGCCTGGTGGGTGCCTCTTGCAAAGAATCCCATCGCCAACCTATGCCCCTATCAGGATAGCATTTGATGTTAGCATCTGCCCCGGCCTGTAAAAGCATTGCTACCATGACTTCATCAGCCCTCTCGCAAGCTCTATAGAGTGCTGTTTTACCATCAACGGTTGCATTGACATCCACGTTGGGTTGTCGAAGCAGCATATCAACGCACTTTGATGATCCTGAATCGGCAGCCCACGCAATGGCGCGGTGCATCAAGTTCAGATTATCCCTCACGAACGGCATAAATGCTTCTAGGACATCCAAATGACCATTACAGGCATACATGAGCGGTGTGTCGCCAACAGATGACTGGATATTGCCACACCTTGCCCAAGGACCCTCGAGAGCCTTACCTGTTAAAGGATTGACGCCGGCTTTCAGTAATGCTGCTACAGCCGCAGGGTGGCCATTACTAGCTGCTACATGCAGAGGTTTGACTCCAGATAAGTTGTCAGGTTGATCTGGGTCTGCGCCGCTTTCTATCAATATAGAAATAATTTCCGCGTGACCTTCAAAAGCGGCCCACCATCTAGACATTGTATTGATGTTAGCAATGTTAATTCCAACATGAATAAATAAGAGAATAAAACCCAGCCGCCATCTCGCCAGTGGTTAGCCTAGAGGAGAGGAAATCGCTGCTTACAGAGGTGTTCTATCATAGATATCGGGCACATTTATGTCAAAGCTCCCAAGGAGTTCCATAACATATGATACCAGGCCTGCTTTGGCGGCAATATGAAGCTGCGTGACACTTCTGGCGCCCATGCTATGTTCTGGCCACCTCATTTGAAGCCATGACTTCATATTGTTATCGAGTCCAAAGAGCTTATTAACCTTTGCGTTGATCTCAGTTTGATCCTGATCGGCGGCTTCCGATTTTGTAATGTGCTGATACCAATTGCTAGCCGCGTACTCAAAGAATGGGTGCTGGAGTCTGATCTGGATCTCGGCGTCTTCTTGTCTCTGATTCAACTCTTGATCGTCATCATAAAAATCCCACCCGCTGTCTGGTATATCGTTTATTTCTTCATCGGTATCAAGGACCACAGAAGCCAGGCACCCAGATCTTAAGTAAAGAATGCACTGCAGGGCGAGTTGAGAATGTGTCGGACCCAGTTGCAAGACAGGATACCCAGTCTGCTGACCCTCATCCGACCGTGTAGTACCCTTGAGATACTCCGTGAAAGAGTGGTGTATCACTGAAACTGTTTCATCAGGTAGAATTTCCAACAATGGACCACATGCAGCTCTAATGAGTTCTTTGGTAGCCTTTATATCCCGTTCAGAATCGTTAGAAAAACTGACCCTGATCATTTCTGCCAGCTCAAGCAGCCTCAAAGGACGAGTTGCATGAGTGACAAATTGCAAAATGAGACGCTGGATATTATCCGGCACACCGGATCTTTTTGCATGTTCGCTCAATAGACCGCTATAGAGCGCGTTTAAATCCGTGGGGAGTTTCAGGAGAACCGCGTTTATATCGGCGCCTGGCTCGAGAAACGCATCCATAGCCAGCCTGGCGTAAAGGAATAAGCCATTTGCGCTGCCCGGGACCGCATCTATAATAGCCTGCCAATCGCTCTCTGGGATACTAGAACGTGATAGAGCAAAATGAACATAAGTTGAAATGTCGATATCAACCAGCGCTTCTTGCAGACGAATGTGTATGCAGGGGGTCTTTCTTAACGGTGCTTCGATACTTGCCACGGGACGACTGGTGATCAAAACCTTGACCGTCTTCGGCCGCCCATGTCCAAGCTCTCCAAGGGCTCGGAGAAACTCTTCATTGCCTCGATCCATTTCATCAAGTGCATCAGCGACACAGAAGACTTTCCCGGGAAGGCTAGCAAAGGCTAGACGCAGGTGATTCCACATGGTTTCCATAGATATGCTTTCAATGGATCGATGAGCATTTACATAATCTTTCAGTTCTTTTTGTAGAGGAGGGCTATAGCTCAGTATTTGGTCCATCCAATCTCGCAGTAGAGCTCGAGGCTCATGGTTGGCGTCAACAATTTGGCGGAAAAAAAAGTATAACACTGGAGTGCCTGGATTCGCCTTGGCAATTTCATCGATTAGGTTGGCCGCCATCACCGACTTGCCAGATCCCGGAATGCCCTTGATCCACAGCAATCCGTGCTCGTCGCTTTGTAGCCATTCTTGATACTGATCACTTGAAGTGAACCAATGTCCTGTGCCCGCAACATGGGATGACAGGTGTCTGCGGTACTCTCCCCCGGCAATGTCGTATGCAGTTGGCTGCAGCCATGCTCGAATCTTTTCGACGATGTCTGGGGGCTCTGGTAGCAATTGCTCTGGATTGTAATCACTTATATCATCTCGGCCGATAAACACAGCATCAACATCCTCGTCGCTGGCCTGGCTTCCTAATCCCATGATGCTAGCTTAGGATTGCAGAGGTGAAAAGCTGAGCACTGCCACATCAACCGCACAGCACGATTAACTGAGCTTTGCGAAAAAAAGATGAGAGGGGCTATAGCAATAGTCGAATTTGAGTTGAGTTTGTATCGTCTTGGGTTGGAAAATACAAACTTATTGCTAGATCTTTTACATTTTCTTGTCGCCCTTTGCTGCCTAATTGACCACCCAAACGCGAGATCTGCAATGTGGATGAAGTGCTGTTTGCTGCCTAGATCTGATGCAAAGTGAGTCATATGAGGTTGCACGCCCTCCATGTAAGCGCTTTAGCTTTGGTGATTGGATGGATAGTCTTATTCGCCTAACACTTTGTCAAGGACTTCGGGACTTTATTTATATATAGAAGTGGCACCGAGAGAGTAGCTAATCTACGACAAATATGCTCTTGACCCACTGATCGTACAGTTGCTGCTAGGGCGAAAACGCTGACGAAATGCAATGGACGTGCCGAGATCATCGCTATATTTAGTCACTTCTACGGGTTGATGATGGCACCAAAAGGTGATTAAACTTATATAGCTGTTTTTCTTTTATCTAGATATCTTGTTGGCGTTGTACATACTCTCGGTAATGGTGTCGACAAGTTTCAACTTGGCGATTTGGTGTTTGGAAACGGAGATCCGTTCATTGGAGATTACACGGGCACTCAAGAGTACGCAATTATGGACACCAGTTTCATAGGCCGAGTTCCTTCCACCATCACACAGGACGAGGCTGCGACATTACCATTGAATGTTCTCACCATGTACATGGCTCTATTCCATCCGTCTACTCATGCCATCCCGTCTCCTTTGGCCCCCGAAGGAAACCATAATTCGATTACAAAAATACGCATCTTGCAATTGTCGGAGGCGGCTCCAACTGTGGCAAATTTGATATTTAGCTTGGTAAATGGGCTGGGTTTGGTACAGCTATCGCAACCGCGGATAAGGCCAACTCCGACTTTCTTCGTGAACTTAGAGCTACCCATGTCATTGACAGATCATTGAGCAACGACGATATTGAGCCTCAAGTGCGAAGTATTGTTGGAGATACTTTCAGCATGTGTATAACGCAGCGGCCAACAAGGACCCAATGCTAAGTGCTCGTCTTCTGTCCAACAGCAAGAAGGGAATACTAGTTCCATTGATAGCCGGCGAAGTTGATGACACCAAACTGAGCCAGCAGGCAGGATACGAGGTGCGTCGTTTCCACTGCAGTCCACGGGAAGATGGTAAACGAGAATTCTCAACAATATTTTGAAAGTCTCTCCCGGACCTTGTTGGGAAGGGTGTTTTCAAGCCGACTTCATTTGAGACAGTGAGGGGATTGGATGCAGACAAGATTAGCGAAATTCTTGACCTGTACGCGGCGGCTAAGAACCCAACCAGACCGAATATACATGCTAGCGATATCTAAATAGATGGCCTTCATAAATATTGAAGGATATTGTTAATTCAATTCCAAACACTAAATAACTGGTATGTTGGCTTGCATAATTATCGTAGTCTTGTGGTTACTTTGCAATTTAGTAAGCGACAGGTTCCTTCAGCCATTATGAACCGATTTTGTAAAGTCGTAACATTTGCCTTTAAGTGTGACCTTTTAACTGCTCCTTTAGCTAATCTAGTTATTTTAGCATTCTATTTTATCGCCTCCCCCTGGAGCCTCAATTCAGTAGAATGACTTTCATGGTGCTTTCATGGTGGCTGCTTCCAGCATGTACTATATTAGTGGTTGTTTAGTGGGGTTGACTGGATATAGCCCCTAACGCTCCTTATACAGTGAGACTTCAGGTAGTTAAAATGCATCCATACCCAAGAACTAAAAAGGAGGTTTATTCATAGAAGTTTAACATTTCTCAATGGCTCAAATAATACATCTTAATAAGATTAAGAGCACAAATAAAGATATGCAACTTGTGCTTTAGGCATAAGTGGTAACCGCTATCATCATGTGAGGAACACAGGTAGAGGTTAATATTTGTAAAGTTAATGAGACTCTCGATGAGAATTTCACATGAAGATTGCTCGTCGTCTCTCATAGAATTCTCACCCTCACTCATAATTCATTAATGCTATTTTTTCTCTCTTGAGAACAAAGCGAGTGAAATGAATAATGGCTTATCGATATATTTACGACTTTCTAATAAAGGAAACTACAGTTTCAACGACTAATTTACCATTCAGGATTTTACAAAACATAGGGACATAGGAGGCGCGGAGACGTAGCATATATTAACTAATGTACCTCTGCATTTGCAAAATAATATGGGGAAACCTATCAACAAGGAGAAAACCCATATCGAGGTCACGAAAATACACTAACCCCCAAAAATACATAAGCCTTGTTCAGAGAGTGTTCACACTGCCATCAAAGAAACCGTAATATTAACGTCCCCCAGGGCTCCAGGGCCATGATTCCAAGGCTCAACCGATACTGAATACGGGGACTCGCCGGAATCGTAGTCTCTGAGACTAAAGGAGTTGCTAGTAGACCAATAAGGAGATTCCCAATAGAGCCCGCAGATTTTCGTGTCTCCATCATAAAGATCCATAGTACCTTCGACACCGGTCGAGGTGCTCTTTCGGCCGCATGATTGGGCAATCTCCATTGCTCCAGGAGACACGACAATCTGGTCAACGTCGTTGGCAGAGATCTCATGCGATTCATCACCCTTAAAGAACTTGCCCCTAAAAACAATTATAAAAACCAGAGCTCGAATATATATATATTCAAGAGTTCAATTCACCTACCACTCAAGACTGGCGTGTTTAAAAGAGATGCTATTTCTCTTCATCCGGTCATGGACACGAATGTTGGCAATTTGCGATATATCGTTTGGCTGAGCCATATTTAATAGGACGTGTGATACAAGTAGATTGATTTAATTGAAAAGCTCTGATGTCCAAATTGTGATTTAAAGAATCCATAGAAGGGAGTTCTGTCGCCTTTTTATAGTTGAGGCACCCATAACCTACACGTACTTGATGCCCCGTTTCTTCCTATTCTCTGCATTGATAGATGGATCAACTGACGTGTTTGGCGTTATTGACATGACTTTTACGGAACTCAAACCTCCTCATTTTTCAGCCAGCCACAAACATGACAAGAAAAACCTTCCGGTATTGACCATACATGTCAGTCAGTCCACTATCCGTCATTCCCAAGCCTGATGAGTGGGCATCTCTTCAATTGAAAAGAATCTATTGGCCAGTACTAAAGAATAGAATGCGCTTCCTGAGCTTGATTTCATCAGTTAGGAGTTTCATAACCACTGAGACTCACATAATGCACTATAAGTAAGTCCGAGGTAAAATGAGACAATTCAGCCATCCCTGCGGCAGAATCCTCGCATTCAACTTTCTACGAGTACTCAGACAAGACGTGTGTCTACTTAAAGTTGGCGTTTGTGGCTTTCTTGCTACGTAAGCGACGTTGGAGTGGAATGTGGCTTGCCAATGGCTTGATGAATGGCATTTATGCGCGCATAAAGTTATGCTTGTGGTATTTTTCTCTTATTCAGCAAACTCAGAATGGTTTTGTTTATAATACCCTGTAAAAATACTCTCTTACTGCAGATTTCTGGTAGTAATTTATGTCAAGATGTCACACAAAGATTATACAAGTGAGGCAAGATAATAACAAGTCGTTATTTGACGAACCAGACGAGTTGCTGCAGCATCATATATGATAGCAGACCGATACGAATTGTCGCGCTATTTATGGCAATAAAACTTCTATGAATACTAGAAATGTTTCGTTACAGCTGCTTGAATTCTGTAAATCATTCAAGCCACATTCCTTCCGAGGTATCATTGTGCTTGGAGCTGAACTGTCACACATATCAGAGAAACGTAATTAGACGAAAAGTGATATCATTCCCATGATCTTCGGAATGTCATTTTCGGTTTTCATAGACTACCTAGATAGTAATCATTTAAGAAACTCACGCCATTGATGTCATTCCATTCTTTGTCTCTCAAAGCTGAAAATAATGAATCGGACAATAGGCGGAGCGTGCCGGCTGGTGCTAACAATGTCTTCTTCGGTTGGTATATAGAAGAGCAGTCGTAGGTAAATATAAATATGAGACATATTCCACAGCTAAAAATGAAATCAATGCTTCAAGTTCATTCAAGCTCTTACGAAGAAATTTAATTACACTTTCTTCCTTAATTTAATACAACGGCTATCTGTGCAAGATGTCCAGCCAAGATCGTGTTCCTTACGTTGATGGTCTTACTGAAGGCCAAGGGTAAGCTATACCAACGGTGGGCGGTCTGACCATAAATTCGAGAAATTCTAATAAATTGTCTAGGTTCAACACCTTTCTCCAAAATGGTTGCATGCATGGCGCCGTGACTGTAACAAGGAAGGCAAACCCAGGAAACCCATCTAACCCAGTTGAAGTTACATACGAAGCTGACCTGGTCACGGATTACGAGTAAATTTTTCATCAATCTTGTTTCTCTATACATACACTCTCTAATCGTTCATCTTAGGAAACTTGTCAACTCTCTTGGCATCAGTGCTGGCGCGGGTATTTCCAAGTTGGAAATTGGGGGCGAGATTGATGCCAAGTTTCTTGACCGTACAGAGGTACACTATTCACACACTGTTGAATAGGAGGATTAATATATTGCTAACTCCCATTTGGAATTAGATAGATGAGAGTTTCTTAACATATTTAGTCAGGGTAGACGTTCGACAACAACCAAGTACCACATCTGATTATTCCTTCAACTGGACATCGCCATCAAACCCACATGACGTTTATGGTGATCGTTTCATCAGTGGTAATTCTAACTTCCTTCTATCCAAATTAATAAATTTATAGTAGAGTACTAAATCAAGTTTAGATTTCGTCAAAGGTGGTGCACTTTTCGCCAGAGTTTCTATCATCACCAAAGACACCAGTGTACACAAAGAGATTGAGGAAGCGTAAATGCCCCCTTCAATCATCCCATCTCTTAACCTCCTAACAGTCTCCTAATAATTTTTAATAGCGCCAAAGTTGCATTCCCAGTTTATGGAATCGATGTGGGGGTCTCAGAAGAGATTAAACAAAGCATTGACAAAATCCACAAGAACTCAGAAGTGCAGATCTATCTCCACTATGTCGGCACTCCTCCACACTCCTCTGCTGCAGTTGCTGCGGATGATGATGAAAATCTTCTGGCACTCAAGAAAACCGCAGACCAGTTTCTTAAGGATGCACAAAGCCACGAATGGAAGCGATTGTAAGTATTACCAATGTTTTAATGCTTTCTCTTCCTCTGCTGACTGCTTGAAGCGCGCTTCTCGAGAAATATACCAATATTCCCAATTGGGGACAAAAGTTCAATCCTTTGAACTATTCCCAAGCAATGGATTTGAGCTGGTCGGTTTTTGATGATTTCACTCAGTATCTTGCCATACAAAAAACGATCCGCCAAGGTAAGATTTCCATACCGCAATGGCATTACTGTTGTATATTGCAGGACTAACCCGCTCGTTAATAGTCGAACCAGAGCATTACCAAGGCGGCAGACAGCAACGAGATAAGTTGGACCAGTACTCAAGCACCGTGATTGGAGGTTATAGAACCTGGGTATTTTTACACAGCAACTCATGACGTACGTGCTTTGCTTACCAGTGGTGATAGGTTGTGGATGTCAGTGCAGACCCCGAAAAAGCCAACACAAAGCCACCATATGAATATCCGAAAGTATTTCTCCAAGAAGTGTTGGTAAGCTTAAATGAACTTTGCGATTTTATTTGGCTTAAAGCTGACTTGGTGAACCGAAAGCTTGCTATTCAGAGCACAAATTTTATTGCCCAGAGTCTTCACTTGACTTCTGGTAAAAGAACTCATTGTATGGTTGACCCATATTTATACTATGGTGTGAGGCATCTAACAATTATTTCACGTAGTCATTGACGATTATCTGCACCCGAATGCGATAAAGCTATTCGACCTAGTAGCATATAACTTTGGAGAAGTCATTGGCATAACTAATGTCGTGTTTGCGAAGAAGTCTTCTGAGGACACGTTCATATGCCTGATTGGCAATCAGCTACCTCCTGGGTACGAAGAAATGGGCCGCTTATGGGTTTCCGAAAATCGAATTGATGGGGTATTCGAACAAAAGGTAAACGTTTACGCTGCAGATGGAGCAGGATATATTGAGCTTGAGTTGCAGCAACCAAGCGGTCAGAATAGCAGTGACCTTCTATTCAGCTTCTATGTAAGATCAGCTACCTGAGATCTGGAATCCAGGTTCAAACATCCACTGAACCTTGGATAGCAAATAATTAGCTTTAGCTGTATCTTAGTGGTTGAGGTTTCGCATTTCAATAGTGTTCTTAAGTGGGTTATGCACTGGATGCTTGGTTTATTAGGTCAAAGTCATGGGGCTAGATTGGTACGTGTACCCAATATTACTGCATTTTATCACCTCATATGCACCTGAAAGTAGTTATGATGCATCGTAGGGATGGAAGTGAGCATGAAGCAACCGCTCAGCCGCCAGTAATCAGCGCTATTAAAGCACCTGGGATCTCCATCTCATTTTAAAGCAGCTGTAATGCCTCAAACTATTATCTTGTTGCTTGTGTAAGTGTATAGAGTGACCCAATTTCCCATTGCATCGTTACTTACAAATCTTACTCACGAAGCCTTTATGTTGGCCTCTAATCTTCAGGAATTATCGATGTTTGTCACACGGGAACAGATACACCGAAGCTACACACCCACCCGTTATAGCGCGATGAGGCTATTGGATGAGAGACTATTACGAGATCAGGAAGGAAGGCCAGAAACAGAGGCCCGGCGCCTAAAAGGGGTGTCAGGCATCAAGGTCTGAATATAAAGGGACGACCTTCTTACAGGCTCAAGAAGGAAGATCAAGGACCTTTGAGAAACCATAAAGAATTACTAATTGAATAAGACTATGTTCCGAGCCCTTGCCACAATGTTGTCGATCCCGAGCTTTTTTTTTTTATAACCTTTTTACGTTCATTTGGGTACATGACCACATAGCAGGATAGTAAACAGCTCGATGTGCACATGGAAGGCTTTGCTAACACGTAAACCTCCGATGGAGCCCGAGTCTAAATGCCACCTACTAGTATAAGGAATTCGTCCATCAATATCCCACAGATATTGCATCACCGAATGCTGCTTGCTTGAGGAAAGGCCTCCACCCGTCTAGCACTCTTGCACATACATCTGCGCACATACATCTGCGTCATCTGCCTCAAGGGACATAAAGTAATTCACCAGGTCAATTTGAGCGTTGAGTATACCAACTTGCTTCTCTGGGATGTTCCCACCTTCTCTAGGAATGTTTTTGTCTCTCTAGAATTGACTGAAACCGATCCATATTTTATCCAACATGCTTGTGGATTGGAGAGACAATTCCCCAAGCGCCCGCTCGTCACATGTTCTGATGTATTGAGGTAGCAGATATCGGAGTGATGTGTCGTTGTTAGAATCGCTGGCGAGCTCTTTCAGAATACTTAGCAGAGTCGCGAGCTTTTCCTCTGTTGAAGCTAGTATTAAAGCCTTAATCATATCATGCGGCACGATGCGAGAGCTTGAGAGACCCTGTAGGATGAAATGACACTCTTCCGGGTTCTGGTGGCTTTCTAACAGACGATAAGTAAGCAAGTCCGCGTCCTCATCCCTATGCCAGAGGCGAAGGAAAGCTATGATGCGAAGCACATGATGCACAATATTGCAGTTGGAAGCCTCCGAACCGCGATAGTGCATTTTGGTCAAAGAGTCAAGAACGTCGTCAGCGTCGCTCATGCGTTCCATTTTGACATAGAAACACGCAAGCAAATAGCCAATCTTCAGCGTCTCGTTATGAACGGGCAATAGCAGGTCAGCAGAGCAAGACATTGCCACTATAAGACCTGATTCTACCTCTTCATATCTATGTTCCTTGATAGCTTCAAGAGCTGTCCGGACGGCAAAGCGTACTTCCGAAACAGAATCCATACTGTGAGGGATCACGCGAGTGGATCTGGAACAACGAACAAGGCAAAAGGGGTGAAAACAACGAGAATACCAAAGGCACTAAGCTCGAATGCAAAGAAGCAAGCTACATGACTGTGGAAACTGTATTGTGATGAAGAAGAAAAGACTAACTAGAGCGCGAGCAAGGCGAAGAGATGACTATGAGAGAGTGGGTCGCGTGCGTGTGGGGTCACGTGATCCCCAACACATACGAATAGACCATTCGTCGATGGACTTGAACAATTCTTCGGCCACATTGGGATAGATTGCATTAATCGCTTCGAAATTGACATTAATGTCATGTGATTCCTCGAGGGCGTTCGCGTTATTGGTAAGGTCGGGAAGATGCATTGTATTGCCGGTCGGATCTTGTGGCGTGGGAAAGTCTTACACATGGTGTTGTTAACTTACACCGCGTCTATTTTGATTCGGGTTGATCTAGGGGGGTGGAGATGGGGATTGTTGACTTACCCTCTGGTATAGCTTCTCCCTCCTCACTGAAAACTCCAGTATTCGACTCCGTCATGATCGGTTCGATGGTCTCCTTTGGCTTGCCTTGGTTGGGCTTGCTTAGCATGCCGGCGGCTTTGTCTCGTGGCTGATTCTTGGACCAATCCCATTTTCTAAACCTGCTTTTATACATCTTTGTTCCGGATACGAGTCAAATTGGCCCCTCGCGAGTCTTTTCAAAATATCAGATGTAGCCATTTGGCACTCACGTTGCTTCAAACTTGTGGATTGTTTTTATTTTCTCCATAGTTTCATTTAGAGTAAGACGTTGTTCGATGTAGAAGGAATAAATGTCTTTTTTGTGGTTGTCCCATTCCTGACTAGCTGGCCCACGTGCACGAGGCTTGCGTTGGGTCGCAGGTGTTGTGAGAGCCCTCGAATTTGGAGAAACACTAGACGGGGCGTCGTGGCTTTTCTCGGCGGTGGCAATGGATTCCCCAAGAGTATTCAGAGGTATGCCTAGTCCATGTTGGTAATCGAATTGACCATCAATCCCGGCAGGGCATCCTGTGAGCTGTAATGTCATATTATCTGTAGTTGGATGTTCATTAGTTGACGTGGGAGGAAAAGGAGAAATAAACGAATCGTCTTCGGCAACTGCTTGCCGCCGCAACGGAGTTTCTTCCCAAGTGGCCATTGTGCAGTCATCTGAACTCGAACTTGGAGTGAAAGAGTATTGATGGATGAAGAGGTTTGGAATGGTTATAAATGCTTGGGCAGTTACGTGTATTTAAAGTACTAGGGAGCAGTCTACATATAGGGAGGCTATCCGTCCTCAATCTTGCCGCGAAGCTCATGAGCCAGAGGCGTCATGCTGTAATCAGTCACGCAGCCAGCCTCGGAAAACGCTAGACCTTCTCGACAAATTGAGCAAATAAAAGCGCCCTCACACGTCTCAAAACAGCGGGTTCGAGATCCAATGGCGCTTCGTAGGTATTGACAAGTAACCTATAAATGGCTAAAAAGCGCAAGTTATACGAAGCAGAGCCTCGTGGCGACCAACAAAACTATCCCCCAGATCCCTCGAAGGGGGTGAAAATGGTGGCTCCAAGGGAGGTGCAGAACCTAGAGAACCGCGATAGACGACTTTATCACAACTTCCATCAAACCCAGAGTCAATAAATTCATTCCGCAGAGGAATTTTGCAGTTTGCAACCTTGCCGTTTTATTTTCCCTAATGCTAGTTTCAGCCTCGATTCATCCTAGTAAATGCGTTGTCAGCGTTTCACAATCCTTGAAAAAAGGTTACCTCTTCGAGATCCCCCGGGAACCATGCAGAGTGTACCTATCCCGCCTATGTCTTTTGTAAAATGGAGTTTTGGTAGTCTAAACAATGAATGAAATGAAATTTCTGGTATGTGCATCTAGTAAAGTATGTTTATACGGTTGGAATTGATCAGTAGTAACCTATTGAGAGAGAACCTTTATGGATGAGTTATGCATACATGGACCGACTGATGCTTGTCATGAAGCATTTCGCACTTTCCTGGCTTGCGGCTAGCCTGAATTTTCTTGTTACTTCATGTCATCATAGAGGTAACAAGGACTGGATACATACGGAGATAGTTACTGAAGTCAAAGGGGGAGTTGAGTCACCATCCAACTTCCCATGAACGAGGCGAATGAGTCCAAGTGTAATCCAAACTAGAGTATGGCTCAAAACGATTTAAATCAAATGAATAGGACATGATCTCCTGATTCACGCTGCGTATATCCATAGGCATATTTAAACGACGAAAGAGTATAGATGAGTATGTCATTGCTGCCTCTATCCGCTAAATCGATAACATCTGTCAACAGCCGCACCTCAACCAATCATTTCAAATGGTGATCAAACAGCATAGGGACCAAAGACACGACCGTGACTGTATTCTTATATTTCCCACTCTTCCTTTAGTAAATCTAATTACTCCTTCAATGTCACAGCCTTATCTCTAATGAGGATATCATCAATCAATTCTCACTGTACCTGAAGCATGCCACCCCGAGCTTTCATCTTGCCCTGGGATTCCACTTGGGGATTGCCAGCCAATCGTGGTTGTGGCTCCATTCAAACTTCCTGAAATTGCTTGACTTTATTAAGGGCAGGCGTTCACCCCAAAAATCTATATATCTGCAACGTTTCTGGCAAAGAGATACTGAAATCTGCAACAGCAAACGGCAGAGTTGCGACTCTTCCCTTATAGCAAGAACAGCGTATAACCTGTTATGCGGGCTACGAACCTCCCTTCTCTCCTAATGTCTGACGAATATGCAGTCAGATATCACTTACGCGTCGTCTACTTTAGCCTCACTTACCGAGGCTTGCCGAGTCACCTTTGCACGTCCTTCCCTGGATTCTCGCCAGTGTAGGCAACGAGTAGGTTGAAACCTGACGGTGGCTCGTGAGATGTTTCCCTCATACCTGTGATTTAATGAAAATGAGTTTTAGTGTCCGGAGTATTAGAAGCAAGTGCTGGCCCCACGCTGTCACCTTTGTGCTTATGGCGCGATTTCCGTGTCAGTCCTTAGACGCAGTGAATGCCTTCTTGCCCACATGCTGTCTAGGAGGATTCTATGGCTGGCTCGGCGGCAGGCTCTCGTGAGATCGACTTCCTGGATCACCTCTCCAAATCCCAAGGTCACCAACAAAGAGGGGACACGTGTGTTGTTTTGTGAAGCTATTGATCTCAATTGATTGACAGCCTGGTGATTGAGGATTGAGGACAATGTGAGCTGTAGGTAATTGCGACAAGTTTTGACAGGTTGGAGAGCTTATGTAACCACAGTTTCGTGCAGCTGCGTACCGTGCTTATGTGATATTGAAGCCTTTCGGCGTCTTAGGTTACAATACTTGTACCAGGTAGGAAATAAAAGCGACAGATTGATCAGATGCATAATGCCTATTCAAGACCCATCACTTTCAGTATGCTCAATCGTCGGATGCATGTACGTATCTGCACATGATCCGATCTTATTTTCGGTACGAGCTTATTACCTGGACATCTATTTAAAGGGATAAGTGGTCAGCTTCCTGCTAAACCCTGTCTTTCATGTTCAATCTTGGGATGATTAACATTAGGACAATCTGCTTTCCGAAAATAATGTGATCGGAATAAAATCCCCCTGCAAAAGCACCGCACGATCAGGGAATTATATAAGCGGAAGTTAATGTGCCCAGTCCTATATGATTACTCCGTCTCGGCTGCAAGATGGCGAGTTCGGAAAATTGGCACGGTGTTTGGAGACAATCGGATGACGAAGAGCGCTGATCTCACAACCCAAGTTCCGAGTGTAACGAGAGTTGGGTCGGTTGAGAAGGTCGAAATCAGGTTTCACAGCTAACCGCGGGACACAGGGATCAATCACAGTTGCTGTAAGCGAATCAAAAGTTGCGCGTTCAGTCGGCCGATTTTGTTTGAGAAGCACAGTGATGAAAGATGAAACGGCGTATGCAGGATCAGTGTCAGAGAGATGAATCTGGCGGCGTTTTAGAGGCCAGAAGCGCCGCAGAAGTACTGCGGGGTGACCTAATAAGGCGGGCAGGGGGAGGTTTTGTTGCTTCAGGAGTTTTGGAAGAAGCGCCAGTTTTGGTTCCACAAGACATTAATTGGCTGAATTGGATCGACGAGTTTGGGCGAGATTTGAACGTCGAAAGCGGACCCGATTGTTGACCGAGTATTTGCGGCCGAGGGCGGACCAGAGAGAGAGAGAGAGCGAGAGAGAGAGAGAGAGAAATAGCAGCCTAAGGATGACAGATGGTGATTCCATTTTAGACAATGCCTGCACCTGCACGCTGCACGCTGCACGCTTCACGCCAAAGGATTCTTGTCAAGATGATTCCATTGCTGGTGGCTGGCTAGTGATGTAGTCAGCACTCAGCTCAGCTGCGCCCACCTCGGCTGCTGCGGGTGATAGCCGCGGAAAATTGCTGTAGCCGTGCACGAGCGCTGTGTTATCCATTGACATGATCAATGACACCTGATCTCATCTTGCGCTTGGTGAGAGGTGAGAGAGATACGTACAGTAGTACTACTGGCATGCAACAGGGACGGGCTGGGCGGGGGGCGATCTCTGCTCTGGTGCTTGGTGGGAACTTGGAACAAAAGACTCGGAGACGATGCGATGCATAGTGTAATACACTGTAGCATCCGGATGGAGGCCCCATGCAGGGGCTGGAAGCGCTAGGCTAGGGCTTAAAATTGATAAAATTAGCAGCAATTGGAGAAATCCAGATTGACTGGAGATTGGATTGAAAACACCTGCAGGCGGGCAAAAGTGCAGACTCGAAACGTTGCGCGTTGGATACCGCTTTAGTGGCCGATGCAGCAGACGAGGACAGGCAAAAGGTGTGTGCTTGGCAAGGTGATTTTATTCTTGGACGCCGGACGGTTGTCTTTTCGGCTGCAGCTGTGAGAAAGCCACATGGAGGCTGTGTCAAATCAACGTTCCATTCCACATGGCAGCCATTGCGTCAGCTGCTGATCTGTGGCGGCTCTCTTGATCCCAGCTTTTGCCATCAAAACCATGTGGACTGAGTAATATCCATACTGTATTACGTACCGTATAGGCAACGTTAGCCTGCCGTTAGAATCTGGCGAAAGGGGGGCTGGGGGTTGGTTCGAGTCGATAAAAGACTCCATTGGAGCCCCATGGCGGCAGGGGATCCTCGTCGTATTTGCAGGGCCTACTGGAGGTTTACCTGCATACGAAGAGCACGATTAATGTTGTGGACGGGACTTCGTATTGATGCCACAGCAGAGTTACAGTACAGTATTACAGCAGAGCGTCTGCCGCTGGGCTACGCGTATTTTATTTATAGCCATTGAAGTACAGGTTGGTAGTATTACAACGGAGTAATATGTACGTATTACATTCTGTACACCTCGGTATCTCTCCTGGCGAGTCGTGACTTTAGCCTTTTGGCCTGGACGCAAGATGCACTACAGCTGCACTAACGGCCAAGCACTTACTGTAGTACTGCATGCAGCAAATAGTCGCAGCAACGGTATCAATCAATGGGGAGCATCAAAAATAAAAGCACTGGATAAACACCTTGGAAATGTACCTATAATGTACCTATACTGTACCTGTACTGTGCAGTACCTCTGCACCATCATCAGCAGATCCTTGGCCTGCAGCTCTTCATTCACCTGTTGATGCATTATTTCCCAGGTTCCATGGAAGCTCCCATCTCACCCGCCAGCTGTTATCTCGGCCCTAACAGTGGTGCGCTCCAAGGCACCTCTCAGCTGCGCCACCCCTCCAGGGCTATGGAGGTCCTCTTAGGCTTGGCTAGGGGGCCCCCTTATAGCGCCAAAACCCACCTGTGAGAAGCCCTGGCAGCTCTCTTCCCGCCCAAGACTGGCCGCACAAGCACGCTAAGCTCCTCACCTGTCGCCCCCCCGCCTTCCCGGCTAGCGCACCTTGCAGCCATAAACCCCCTTCAAGCCACATGCGCATCTCCAATCGCCCGTTGACGCAGCTTAATCTCTTCAAACTTTCAATCCTACAGCACTTACCTATAGTACACAGTACTGTATATTCTATATTCGACAACCCCTTGCATAATAACAAAACAACCCTCTTGCTGCTCATCGCTCTCTCTTCTTCTCTCTTCATATTTTACGCGCGACTCCTCGATTCGATCCTTTTTCCTACACTCTTCATCGCATCTCATCGTCGCAGTCGCTCTCGATTTACCGCTACTTGGTCGCATCATCCTCCCGCACATAGCCGCTTCGAATCTTGTCGTCCCGTCGATTCCGCGAATCGCCCATGTGATCCGGCTCGAATTTGCATCCGATTCTCATACCCCCTCTCCTCTCCTTCCCCCCTCTTCTCCCTCTCTCTCGTGCTTTCTCCCCTACGCTCTTCAACTCGCCCAGCGCGGGCTTGTTGATCGAACCCACCATGGACGACGACTTCCTCTTCGCGCGATCTGGAATCGTGCCGGGAGGCGATGGCTCTGTGCGACCAGGATACTATAAAGCCATCGGTATTGGCCTGGCCATAGGATCGGGTCTTTTTATTGGAACGTCATTCGTCCTCAAAAAGGTTGGCCTGCTGAGGGCAAACGCAAAGTATAACGAAGTTGCTGGCGAAGGTTATGGCTATCTCAAGAATGCGTACTGGTGGGGCGGTATGATTCTCATGATTATTGGCGAAGTGTGCAACTTTGTCGCCTATGCTTTTACCGATGCCATCTTGGTCACGCCGCTCGGCGCCTTGTCCGTCGTCATCACCACCATCTTGTCGGCCATCTTCCTCAAGGAACGGCTGAGTCTGGTTGGAAAAGTTGCTTGTTTTCTCTGCATCGTGGGCTCCGTCGTCATCGTCATGAACGCGCCGCAGGAGTCTTCTGTCGCCGATATTCAGCAGATGCAACACTACGTTATAACGCCGGGGTTTCTGTCGTATACGGGCGTCATTCTCGTCGGATCCGTCATTGTTGCGTTTTTCGTTGGACCCAAGTATGGTAAGAAGAATATGCTGGTCTACATCTCAATCTGCAGCTGGATTGGAGGCTTGAGTGTTGTGTCGACCCAGGGCCTGGGTGCCGCCATCATTGCATGGGCCAGTGGAAAGCCGCAGTATAAGGAGTGGTTTCTATGGGTGCTCTTTGTCTTTGTCATTGGTACCCTGCTGACTGAAATCATCTTTCTCAACGTGAGTCTGTCGATACCACCTTATGAAAACTTAAAAGTGAAACTGACATATCTCCTCCTCCCCTCTTGCAGAAAGCTCTCAATCTCTTCAATGCCGCCATCGTGACGCCCACCTATTATGTTTATTTCACCAGTACCACCATCATCACATCCGCAGTCTTATTCCAAGGGTTCAAGGGAACAGCCCAGTCCATCGTCACCGTTGTTCTAGGTTTCCTGACAATATGCTCTGGCGTTGTGCTGCTGCAACTCTCCAAATCGGCCAAAGACGTTCCTGATGCTGCCGTGTTCAACGGAGATCTAGACCAGATTCACACCATTGCCGAACAAGCACAATCCGAGACGGAACCAAAAGCAGACGCAATCCGAGGCGCGGCTGCTATTATCAGGCGTATTTCGAACGCGCGACTAAGGATGGAAGCCGAGGAGCTGAGACGTCTTCACGAAGAGAAAATGGCCGAGGCCATGGCTCCCATCAGCGAAGATGGTCAGCCAATGTACGAGTGGGATGGTTTGAGGCGAAGGCGAACCATTGCGTCCAGTATGCGCAGCAGATCCACCAGGCTTTCAACCCCGATACCCGTTTCTCCCGCTCCGCCCACTCCTCACCCACCTCTAGGCATGTCGCATTTCCCAACAGAAGAGGAGCTCGCAGAGCATGACCACAACAACATGTTTTCCAACATAGCGGGCACAATCCGCGGCCACCGGATCCGCAGCCATCCGCATCATATCTTGGTGGTCAACGAACAGGATGAGGATGACGAAGAAGCCCAGTATGGCATCGACAAGGTCCGCAGCCCGATGCATCCTCTCCCCCTCACGCACATCGCCGTGCCCCAGCAGAAGCCCGACGACGAAGCCGGTGCTTATTATGGCCCGACTCGCGAACAGACGTACTTCTCCCCCGAAGGCACCGACACCCAGTACCATGGCGCCGCCGGGCTTGACAACCCACAGCTTCTTGGTCCAACACCACCACCCCATGGGGCCGGGGCCCGGCGCCAGTTCTCCTTCAACAAAGTCTTCCGACGAACGCTCCATCCTTCTGAAGAGGAACAGGTCGGGCTCGTCAAAGAACACAGCGGCGACGGAAGAGCACCTCCGGGGCCACCAGGTGGAGGAGCACAGCCTCCGCCCCCAGCTTTCATCTAGGTTAGAAAGTGCAGGGCACAACCAGGGAAGCGATGATGACATATTGCATTCTGGCGGCGTTTTTTGGAGTCTTGTTTGATGAGCGTGTGTCTTGGGGTTTCTAGGCTACGACACTGCACATTTTTGTATTTATCTGTGAGGTGTTGTACTTTTTTACTGCTTTTCCTATTATCTCTCTATCTCTCTGTTTTTTTTTTCTTTCTTCTCTGTCTGTCTCTCTCTTCAACGGGTCACGGTATAGAGGTGAGAGCTGCTGTTGATTTTTGGGCTGGGACGGACAATCATAACATGGCAGATACCCCCATCGCGTGCAAGCAAAGTCAAAGTGAAGGAATCGAAGATGTATGTGTTTAGCTCTGGGCGTATGGAGAAAAAAAAAAGGTGGCATCGTGCTTTTGTGCAAACGCAAATTACGGTTTGGAAGGGGGGGCAATGTCTTTGGTATATGGGGTATAGAACAGGATAAACTCATGACGAGCTTGTGCTTGGACTAGCAATACATGATTTACATGATTGGGACAGTTGCAATTCCTGATAACTTGGATTTTACTCTCAACAAAGTTTCAATGTTGTCATTTCAAGTGGTAATAAGAAATATTACATGAATGTCTACAGCGTAAAATCTGGTCGCTACCCGCTAGAAACGAAAACCCGTAAACGCCATGCGATGCCTTTTATCATACTGATTGCTATGCCGTATCTTGAAAACCCGTACTAAAATAAAGTATTCGCTAACAAAGGAAGATGAGATCTCCCATCGCCCGCTACAACACAAATGAAACAAGTTCAAAAAAAAGGGGGGGAGGGGGGGGAACGATGCTGCTGAACGAATTGAAGAGACGCTACCAGTCGACGGCCCAGCCGTTCTGCTCCAGAAACTCCTCGCAGGCCTGTCGGAGGGCTAGGTTTGGGCGGAGGTCTGCGGCGGAGAGAGGCTCGCGGGTGAGGGGGTCGGAGGGGTGGCGGCGGAGATGCTCCATGATGGTGGCGCGTTCGTAGGATTTGCCTGTTTTTGTCTGCGGGGAGGGATTGTAAGATGGATAGACTGGGTAGACGTCAAGGGGGAGAACTTACGATGACGGGATCGACCATGATGTCAAAGCTAATGTCATCGATGGCCCAGTCGGGAACCTCGCGCTTCTTCTGGTTCTGCGTCCTGGAGGCTTCAAAGACGCCGCTGAGCATGGCTATCCTTTCGTTGGCCTCTTCTTCAATGACCTTGCGCTCAATCTCATCGCCCTCAGCCGCAAGCATCTCATCGCGATCCTTCCTCAGCAGGGCGAGCATCTGGTCCTCGACCTCGTGCTCCAGGCGCAGGCGCTTCTTCTCGCGATCCCCCCAGCGGTCCTTCTTGCACTTGAGGACCATGGTGGTGACTGCGCCGAGGGACTTGTCGTTTGTGGTTGCGCAGAGCTTGTGCGCCGCGAGGGCGTTTTCGAGGGCGCTGTCGAAGTCGCGGATGGAGAGCTGGGCCTGGGCGAGGTAGTAATGGGCCTTCATGTTCTGGGGCGAGAGGCCGAGGCAGGTCTGGCAGTCGGCGATGACGGATTCCCAGTGGCCGAGCTTGAGGCGGGCCATGGCACGATTTGTGTAGAGAGCTGGGTTCTTTGCGTCGGCGATGATGCTGCGGCGGGGGAGATGCTGTGAGATTTGTTCGAGAGGGATGAAGGAAGGGGAGGGGGACTTACGCTTTGGAGTAGAGGCCATCGGCGCCGATGTAGTCGCCGGCTTGGAAGTGGCGGTTGCCCTCCTCTTTGAGTAGCAGCGATTTAGACATGTTTGGAGACGATGTTTGATTATAACAGATATAGTGGATGGAGAAGCGGAAGCGGAAGCAGGATGAACGGTTTGATCTCAGCAAAGAGCAGCAGAAGGAAATGCTATGCTCTGACGGAGGGATAAAGTCATGCCCACGCAAGCGGATTCGATTGCGCTGCTCCGGCCAGTCAAGGCTCCGGGATTCAGAGCTGCGTATGCGCTCCTACGCTGTAATACGTGTTGCTGTATCACCGGACTTTTGTAGAGAAAAAAAAAAGGTGGTGCCCTAATTGAGTGCGCCACAGCCGTAGAGGGGGGGGGGTTAACTGAGGATTTCTATCGTTCTATCGTCACCGAGGCATTGAAGGAATTAGGTGGTAGTTAGATGGCGAAAAAGGTGGATAGTCATCTGCTTTGGAGCCGGATATCGCGTGATGAGAAATGTATGGGAGAGAAGGAAAAAAAAAAAGAGGGAGCAGGTTAGGATTGGCTCCGTTGGATGGTTTGTTTGTATGGGATGTCAGAATCGCATCAGATGCCACTTTGGCAGGAAGCGGTAATCGGACCCTGAAATCTGCATTGGCGGGGCGGAGTTTTGGGGGGGAGATTTCTAATGCTGGGGGGGGGGTGGAACATTCGAGAAGGAGTTGTGACGCTGTGTGTTTGTTTGTGGTTTGTTGATGCGCAATGTGGTGATGATATGCTGCATATGTGGTGAAAATAGCAATTATCACTTGTAGAGCATCTTTAGCTGATTTTGCTTTATCTGATGTATGATGTCGATGCAAGGAGTTGGGCGGATCTGCATGCATCGTCAACTGGAATGTGCGTCTGCTGAAGATGTGGAGCAAGACGCCACATGGGCCTGGCAGCTGTCTCATTGATTGACGTTGCACAAAAGACGCCTCAGACAATTGCATGGAGTGACACACGTGTGGATAAACTCAATATATTTGGACGACAGCCATTCGATCTACTCTCCCGCATAGACAACTAACTTGATAACAATTGCCCAAAGCAACATCTCAGATCCCCCTCTCACTGGTCCATCACCAACACGTTCCTGAATCGAGGCTTTCCCGCAATCAAATCATCCACCGCCTTCTGCGCCTCCGCCAATGGGTATCGCTGGATCAAGCAGCGGATCCCGTGTCTGACGGCAAACTGAATCGTCTCCTCACTATCAATGGCGTGTCCACTCGCCCAGCCGTGAACGCTCGATCCCTTCATCACAAGCGACGCAGTGTCAATGGGAACAGGGCCGACAAGGGTAAGGTTCAGAAGCTTTCCGCCAGGTGCCAGGGCCTTGACGAGGGCGCTGATCATCTCGGGGTTCGGAGCCGTTTGCACGATGATATCAGCGCCTCCCAGCTTGAGAATCTCGGCGACAGCGTCCGAAGTCTTGGTGTTGATGTAGTGGTGCGCGCCGAGTTCCTTGGCAAACGCAGCCTTGTCATCTCCCGACGAGAGCGCGATAACTTCATAGCCCATCTTGTTGGCGAACTGGACGGCAAGATGGCCCAATCCACCAAGACCATTGACGACGACATTTCCTCCCTGCTCGACATGCAGCTTGCGGATTCCGTTGAAAACAGTTACTCCGGCGCACAAAAAGGGCGAAATCTCCGCTGCGTCGACCTCCTTGGGCACGCGCACGACGGCCTCATCCCTCAGCAGGGCATATTCGGCATAGCCGCCGTCGAAGCTGACGCCGTTGATGGCCTGGTTCTGGCAGTACTGGAATTGCGAGCGCTGGCACTGGCGGCAAGTTCCGTCGTGGCCGCCGTGCCAGGGGCCGCCCACTCGCTGGCCGACGGTGAGCCGGGTTACGTTTTCGCCAACGGCAACGATGTCGCCGACGAGCTCGTGGCCGGTGACTCGAGGGAAGATGGGGCCAACATGGCCGGCGATGATGGAGACGTCTGATGAGCAGACGCCGCAGGCGAGGACCTTGACGAGAACTTGGCCGGGGCCAGGCATCTTGAGCTCGCGCTCTTGGACGGTGAAGGGGGCGCCGGCCTCGAGAGTGACCATGGCCTTGTAAGTCTTGGGGAGAGACATGTTGATGATTGTGGTGGTGTCTTTGTGGTAATGTCCTTGGTTATAGTAGAAAGTGGTCGTAATTTGAGAAGATTGTATCACTCAAGCGAAGATGCTGTAGATTGCAATGTTGGTGGTTGTTGTGTTTGATCCTCATTTTAACGGAAAGATAGTTGGCCGATATATATACATCTATGGGTATCATGATATCTCTTGCATTCGCGCATGAAAAGTCGTCTTCGTTCCAGACATGACAAAGCATCGGAGATGGTTTTATTGCAAATACAACAAATCCGAAACAACATGCCAAAAAAGAAACAAAGAAAGAAAAAAAAACACGCAATGTTTTCACAAATCAAGAAATAGTAAAGCTCAATAAGCTTCTAGCCCAATAGAAGCCCTACTTCACTGTCAGTTTTGCCGAGTACCTTGGTTGCAGCAGCGGTTAGCCGGAGTTTGAGATCGATTGGGTGGGTTTCCAAGCGCGAAAAGTCCGGGCTGGACGCTTCGAAGCCATGCATCGTGCCTGGACGCCCCAGTCTGGGAAAGGGTCATTCCTATTTGGGCCATTTGTTTATGGATATGTTACTGTGAGTGGATGAGTTTAAACAAAATATCTAGCAGAGATTCTGTGATGTTGCGCGTGCTGCTGTAGATTATAGCTGGTAAATGGATATGTAGTAAATTATCTTGGATCACCACTAAACTCAATCTTTTCGCTACGGCAGATGTTACAATGATAATAGCATGCTGGAGTTAATGAACTTGATGCATTTCCTTATTACTATGTCTCTTCACCCAATCTTTGGTGGGGATTCTTAACTCCGAAACGCGAGGTACTTGATACTTTGTCCTTTTAGATGAATCGTGAAAATTAATAACTAAACTAAAATAAAAAAAATTAAATTAAGAGAGAAAACAATTACTCATTTGTTTATTAATCAAGAACAATCTTTATTTATTTAACAAGCATTGATTTAATGGAAAGGTGATACCTGACTTACACGGGCTTGAAACGAGTCGCAGATGTGAGATTGCAGTCAAGCCTCAGCTGGCCTTAGCGGCTGTTTACTCATCTGGAAATTTGTAAAAGTTTATCTCATCGGAGCTTACAGACAAGCTTAAATTCAGCGAAAACAAGAAGACAGAGTATATTAAAACTTTGCCTTTAATGAATGCTTGGATATATTTTTTATATCTATAGAGTACAATAAGTCGATTGCGATTGTCGTTGCAGTATTACTTACCTTTGACAACTTCATATTGTTCCTTTCTTTGCACCATGCATTATAGAGCAGGCCCCCTAGAAGATCTAAAAAACACAGCGTGATCGGCAATCCGTGTAGCAAGTATTAGACAACTTTATTTAGTTTGTGATTGCCAAGTTTTACCAAGAAAATAAAGTGTAGACTGTCTGTGTTCTCTTCACTTGGGAAAAGTGGACCTAACTGAATCAGCCGTTCAAAAGATTCTCTTGACAAGCTCTGCCAAAGCAGAGTTCAATGGCAACTGAAGCATCTGTACTAAGCCGTTCTATCCCCGGGATGACGTTGTCGTTGCGTCTGTTTTGCCCTATGTGCTGCCACCGCTTACTTCCGATGCGCGAGCCGGGCTAACAAAGCTGGTGATTTTCGGGAATGTAGATTAAGATTTGATCGTAAACCCGACGCCTTATCCCGATCGACTCCACTCGGGAATAAACTCATCTTTCGCACATCTCAACGGAGATCGTATTTCACATTCCGTGACATTAAGCAAGAGATTGACGTTTACAGAAAGGTAAAATATAAATGACTCGGCCGGCGTGATAAGTTGAGGAAGAATAATTACTATCGATCGATTCAAGAGACAATCACTGCGTTTCAGTGCTCGCAGCTAAACTTCTACCACCACCATCGATGCACTCTGTAATTGACAGCTTTACACTTCATAGTAATCCCATCAATCATCTCGACATGTCTCAAGTATATCTCATTTCAGGAGCTTCTACCGGCTTTGGCGCCCTAGCAGCTCGAGCCATTGCTAGAAGAGGCCATACCGTCTTCGCAGGGATGTACTCACTAAGCGGAAACACCAAAGAATACGAAGATGCCATTTCCAAATACGCCAGAGAACACAACGTGGACCTCCGGGCTGTTCCCCTTGACCTCCTGTCCCAAGATTCCGTCAATTCAGCTGTGAATAGCGTCGTCGAATCGACCGGCCGGATCGATGCCGTGATCCACAACGCAGGCCACATGAGCTGGGGCCCTACGGAGAGTTTTAGTGCGAAGCAACTCCTTCAGCTCTACGAAGTCAACGTGGTTGGCTGTCAAAGATTGAACCAGGCAGCGCTGCCACACATGCGAAAGGCTCGATCCGGACATTTAATCTGGGTCTGCAGCAGCTCGACATACGGAGCGAAATCTCCCATGCTGGGTCCTTATTTCGCCGCCAAGGCCGCGCAGGATGCACTCGCACAGTCTTTTGCCCATGAGCTGATGCCTTGGGGGATTGAATCGACTCTAGTATCACCGGGTGTCTTCACAACAGGCACTAATCACTTTACGGATGCTGCCAGTCCTGCTTATCCGGATATTGCGGCCGAGTACGAGGCCGGTCCTACCAAAGGCATGAGCGAGGAGACTATGAGCGGCACGGCAAGCTTACCGCCGCCGGATGCCGATCCGTCCATGGTGGCAGATGCGCTAGCTGAGCTGTCGGACATTCCGAGGGGCAAGAAGCCATTTAGAATGTTTGTCGATCCTGTTATGGATGGTGGGGACGTCGGTGCGCTGGTGATTGACAACAACAAAGTCAACTTTTATCGCCGGATGAAGATGGAAAAATACCTAAAGGTTCAGTTGTGAGATTCTCTTTCAGTGTCGTTTATTTAAATTTTCGAATTTGGGCTATTTGTGTATTTATAAGAGCAATAGCCGCTCTGTCTATTTAGGTAGTCTATGAACGGATAATGAGATATAGCAACCTATGCATCCTTCTTTAACGTAGTAGCTTAACGTTTAACCAACTTCTTTAATAGTGAGTGACCCTTAGTATGTGAAATCCATGTCTAGCTGATTTATAAAATAATGTCAAATCGCAAGCTTGGCTATCCCCAATTAATACGGAAGCCGAGGGGCAAACCGCATTTGGGAAGCACCAACGTCAAACACGGCCAGCACATTGTGCAGCCATGTCGCACCGATAACACCAACCGTATTATTGGCTGTAGGTTGTACACCTAGGAGACACATATCATCAAGCCTCATATCCTGGAGGATGAGATCCTCTGGTGACATGTAGAATGTCACGTCCGCAATCTCGATGCCAAACTCAGGAGCAGTGGTGTTGCAGGGTGCAAAGAAAGAGCCTTGAGTGCCAGGGGGAGAGACTGGCGCCTCGGCGAATTTTTCATAGAGGCCATTAGTCACGATAGGTGATAGTCGTGTCAGGAATGTGCCGCTGTCGACAATGGCAAAGAGACCGGCTCCGGGGATTCTCTCGTCGCCTCCCTGCAAATCACCAATGACATAGTTTTCTGCAACAATGGTATAGTAAGTAAAGTTTGTCCTTGTGCTGGGGATACCAGAATTTGCAATGTCGGTGATCAAGATGGGAGTGCTAGCAAAATCGGGTTTGATCGGCACCGGGGGCAGCCCTCCTATAGCAAGGGTTCCTCCACTACCACGCTCCATAGCTATACTAAACAAAGGTGCCGTAAGGTTCCTCCTGAAGATGCTTGTAAACAAGTTGTTGTACGGGAGTCTAGCGTTGGGGCTGTCTTGGCCACCGAGGGTTTCATTGCCAGGAAATGCGCTCGTGACCTGAGGATAAGCTAAGCCGACCAAGCCGTCTACTTCTCCTTGAGCTCGGAAGTTGATGATGTTGGCAATAGAAATCTCCTGGTCTGGAATAGTAATACCAGCCACAGAAATGGATTCATAGCCCAAGGTGCCGGCAACAACCTGACCGCCGGCATAGTTGATGTTCAAGTGCTGATTGGGTATTTCGCCTCCCGAATACGTGCCCTTGAACGTGGTCGTAAAGTTGCAAACACTGGTGCTTTGCAAAGTGAAATTTGATGTGACACAACGGTAATCCTCACCCGCTACCCAAAGATCACTTGAGCCAGTATCAAAAATGAGCTTCAAAGTCTGGTTTCCAACAATGACTTCGCCAACCAGCTCTGTGCCCTGTAGGACTGGAGAAAGAACACCCTGGCCGAATTTTTGAAAGATGGATGAGCTAGACATGCTGCTACGTGAGAGAATCTCCGAAGCATCATGCGCAACTGATGTTTGAGCACTGACGCGGTTGAGCCGGATTGTGTGAGGCGTCAAAGTATTTGGGCTTGGATCCTGAAGAGGAGCCGGGGATCTCATTTGGAGTAGGGATTCTGCAGGAGCTTTTTGTGTGTTTCGCGGTAGTAGAGGACTCGATGCGGCTAAATATGCCTGCATGAGGACCGACCATGGGAGAACTGTTTTCATGGTGATAATTTAGACCCTTGTTGAAATTGAAAGGAAGCGTTTCTCAAATTGCTAAAGGATGATATTGTTGTGTTTGATCCGACCGAATGAGAATTTGGTGATGAAATCCGAGTCTATTGTGCTTGGCGCATGCAGTTTTTATATCACAAGCACTATCTTCACCAATCTTTATATACCTAAGTTCGGGATGAAAATATTTCTATTTTGATCATACTGGAGATTGTATAGGGCAGTGAGTAACACAGCCATAACTCAATCCACCCAAGTTCCTGTTGTTGGGTCTCCAGTGCCACTACTAGGTCTTATGAAGATCACCACATCAACTGGCTGGCCGCTTGCTGTGATTGGGTAGATGATTTGTCATGATAATCACAACTTTTGGGATGTGCCGAAATTATTGCAAGAATAGCCTTATACCTCGAGGTAATATGATATCCTTGCGTATCCATTATTTTCTCTAATATAGTTGCTATATGGTATATTATTGGAAATATTCTATTATACATCCGCAAACGGCTGTTTAGAAGCAGTGCGTTGGCCTGTAAGCGAGTTAGACGGGATCAAAAAGACGCACTCATGGCCAAAACAAATCCTGAGTGACCAGAAATATTTCTAGAAATAACAAAGAGAGATGAGGGACATTCGGATTCGAGTTGATGTTAGATCATTTATTGTCCGCAATATAATTCTTGATGGATGGTGTATCAGAAGTATAGTTTGCTGATTGGATCAAGCTAATTTACCCACTAGTAAGATGCTAAGGATACAGGTTTATGTGGATAGATGGGGCTGAGCGGAGCTTATGAGCTGTCGTAATTGCGGGCAAATCTAGGTGTGATGAATCATCGTAATTTCCGCAATAACGTCTAGGATGAAGTTATATAAGATTTTGGTAACGTACGGCGTTTATCCGTACAACTGCCCAATTTTCCATACAAATTATAATAGCATCATAGCGAGCGTAAAGAGTAATTGAGATAATATGACGTCAATATTTACGAACAGGCTATGTAATAATATGGACCATTGTGCAATATCTTGGGCCGTTGGCTCACTATGGCGATGTTGATCAGAGAGCCCCCCTCCTCTACCTATACAACTCATAATATCCTGCTCTTTGACACCAGTAATTTGGCTCCAAAAGTCTGGCCTAAAATGCCTTTTGGGAGGTATAGAGAATAGAAGTATCTTAGTAGGCGAACCTTTATCTGACTACTATTTGTAGCATTTGGGACATTAACCCCTATTATTGGTGGGAGGAGGCCTTTGCTATATCCATAAACGACTAGCTGAATTAGCAATACTCTAGGCAATAAATAATGTCGAGACAATAATAGTAATTCTTATAAGAGCTACAGATTGTTAGTAAGGTAATTGGATTGTATATAAATGACATAACTGGAGAAACCTGAAGAGCGGCATGCTAATATATGCAGGCTCCAGAATATCTTGAGCTCAGATATCACCAGAGTGGTCAAATGTGAAGAGCGGTTTCTTGGCATCTGGTCGGTCAAGCATGTGTCGCAAGTCTGATACGAATTGTTCCTGAAAAGGTGTCTCCGATTTATTTCCATTAGTGACGAACACCTGTGAAACAGGCATAAGATGGTGGAAAGTGACAACTGGAGCCACGCGGACACAGACAATATCGGAATCAGTAGCCTTTCCGTCGTAGATGCTAAAGCGAACTTCGACTTTTCTATCCCAGCCACTGGGCCGTCTGGTATCTTGGGCACCTATCGCAAGCTCAAGTCCATTTTTCAATTCGCTTGCAGGAATCCTATCGTTATTCGTTATGATAGTCTAGCCACTTCCATCTCGTCGAAAATGCGAACGTTATTTCGAGCAATCTCTGTATGTACTCCGACAGTTCTCCAATCACCACCGCTAATATCAGCAATTGACAATATCCTGAAGGGAGCTAGATATTGAGTCGACCGTTGAACATTACCAGAGGCATCATTGCAGGCCGCAAGTTCCTCTCCAGAAGGCGGATTTTGGAGAGCAAGCTTTGAACAACGACGGTTGGTGGCACCAATATTTGCCAAAAAAGATTGCGTCAGCTGAATTGGACCATTCTAACTTGTGATCAAGAGCACCTTTGCCACTTATATTAACGAAGCCATCGCGGTTACTATCAGCCTTAATTTGAAGGCTAGGCCAGGGTATGATGAATATTCCAAGAGCTATATAACAATTTGTTAGATACTTGGACGTGTCATTTTAAGTTAGAGGTCTTTCTTTCACCTAAGCTCTTGAGCATACTTAAATGCCCCATGTCGCTATGGACTAGGTATTCCGAACCCTCTCAAGAATGCGATAGAGCCGTTATGAACGAATAGATGAGATAGCTGATCAGGCAACTTTTCGATAATTATTTTTTTCAAAGTGTATCAATGCCTCATGCATTCTTGGATGACATAGTATATAATCGGATAGCAGAAGATTATGTGACCATCGCCTTCCTGACACAAAGGCCAACTGGGTCGATCCTACAGATGACTTCTCTAGCATACTCGGCGTAATCCAGCCGTCTTGCATCCTGATTTACATCCACATGTCTCACACAATTCGCTGCTGGCAGTTTCAATCGTGCTTCCAAGTGTAAATTTCAGCATTGCCACACAGTCACAGCGCCAGTATTCGTGTCGTGTCCAGAGCTCATTCGCTCGTCTTTTTGTCCTACATATGTATGTTTCAATATTGTAATCGGATCAGGGCTTTGGCTGGCGGAAATACCCCCCTGCTGTATAGACATGGACGACTCGAGGCCGCGTATACATGTTCCAGGCATTCTGAATAAGACGTGCATATGCACTCGTACATTATTACTGAGAAACGTTCCTCGCTCTCACCGAGTCGACATCTCATTCGTCACTTGACGATGCAAGTCATACACACATCTCCCATTCCTTGAACCAAATTACGTGAGTCTGCATCCCGCTCCATAGCAATACTGAACTTTAACGCCTCTCAAGTGTTTTCACCAACGGCATTGAGCAAGGTGGAGCATGAATGGATGAATATTATGAATCGACCTGCATGCCCCTCCCGGAAGCGGCATGCCTACCCCAATGACTTACGTGAAAATGGCTGGGTAGATCAACTATCCTTGCAAGACCACCACTTCATAGCGTGCTCAAATTCCCCGCATTTTATTTTCCTATTCTCCATGCAAGTCTTCCGAGCTATTCAGCTTGCAGTACACTCCGTACACAATTACTTTATACATGATATCCCAGGACTATCATACAAAACTCTGTAAGCATAAGGTTTAGAAGCGGTTCTAGAGTAACATGTTATTCAGTCAATTTTCGCCTAGTTTTTCATATATTCTTTTCGGTTTCGCAAACTAATCAACTCCGCCGATCTAGCAGACACTCCTTATGGAAAGATATATCTAACGTGTCACCGCATTTTGGATCTATGAATGGTTACACTGCTTCATACGAGCGGGGAACCCATTTAACATTAGCTGATAGTGTTGCATGTTTGCCACCTCGTGTAATACTCAACAAGATCGTGCATAGATTATGGATGCGCATTATTGTTTGCCGTGTGCCAGGCGGCGGTGTTGAACCGTACACCGCTTCATAGGTGCTCAGGCGTATGGAAGATGAGAAATGCCAATACACAAGCTGATTTTCTTCCCGTAATTCGCTTATACTTTTGCCAACATGTGATGTATCTGTATCTCAATACCTAAAGACATAGCAGCTCGAAGGGCCAACGGCACATCTCACTGAAACGCCTGTTTCTCCTGACTTGTTCAAAGGAGGGGTTAGTACAGAGTACATGTAGGCATCCCTCATGAAATTTTAGTCTCAAAATACGCTAAAATATATCTTCCGACCTGTGTGGCACTTTTTGTGTTGGTGGGTAAGACACATAAAAGTACTTCCACATACGGAGAAGACTTCGGTTGTACAACAAAAGTGTCAGCCAGCCACTGGAATTCCGTGCTCTCATACACTGCCCGAATTCGAAGAGATGCATGGTACAAATATGTCATGCATTCGCATCCCAGCCTATCTTTTTCAGGCATCCGAAAACTCATCAGGTAATAATCATCATAGCGTCTCTATTCATGCCGACTATTACTGTGACACACCACAGAAAAGTGCGGAGACGACTTCTGTCTACATAAATGCAGTGAGTTAACATTACGATTACATGACGTATGATTGAATTAGAGATGGAAATGACACTCGTAATATCACGTCTTGAGATACAGCTGAAGGGCGAGCATATGGAGTAGCAGACATAGAGTCACTCACACATATATATATGCCAACGAAACCCGTCGAAACTCGGCACCTCTTCTTTCTCATCATCATCAACATCATCATTACAACCATCATTGACAATATTTTGATAACATTCTCATATCATTATCCACAGAAATCGCAATGGCAACCAAGACTCCGCTCCCTATCCGCCAACCACCATTCCGTAGGATTGGTCATTGGCTACCCGAGAACAACAATCTTGTAGTTGACTGGCTTCGCGCCCTACTTAAAGAAATTGAAAAAGACAAGAAGCATGGCCGAGGTCCGATAAAGCTCAGCAATGAAGTGCAAGCTTTGAAGGACCACATTGAAAGCTCTGCTGAGCTTCGCATGCTGGCCCAGTCCATGCTGGATGAAGTTCCGGACAAGCCACCATACAACGATGATCCTGTTGGAAACCAACAGATCAAAACTCTTGAAGACTTGTACCTTTGCTTCGACAAAGTTATGACTTCGAAAGCACCTATTTGGAGAAAGCTTGAGTATGATGTCGGGCTAGTTGGATTTCCATTCAACGCCGTTTTGGACTGGCCCATGGCCACTCCGAGTGGATATGCCTTTTTTCTCAAACCCGATATCAATGAAAAGTTCAAAGCCATCCTTGATACTTGGAAGGTGAACTTTCTCCAGACAATTGCGTCTGCAAAGGTCCTCCTGCCCAAGCCAGGCGAGGGGATCCCTTTGGATGAGGCGTGGCTGAGCGAGCAATCGAGAGAATACATTGAGAAAGACACCAACCGTGAGGGTGAAAATTACAAGTTTGAGGAACTCTTTGAGTGCGACCCAACCAAGGACTACTGGAACTTCAAGTCTTGGGACGATTTCTTCATCCGACGGTTCAGAGATTATGACAACATCCGTCCCATCGCATATAAGGACAACAACGACTGGATCATCAATTCCTGTGAATCCAAGCCATTCTCTTTGCAGGCCAAGGTCAAAGATTACGACAAGTTTTGGCTCAAGGGTCAACCATACTCCATCATGGACATGCTCAACAGCAACAAAGACTATGCGGCCGATTTTATCGGGGGCACAGTTTATCAGGCTTTCCTGAGTGCCACCTCTTATCACCGCTGGGACTCGCCAGTCAACGGCACAGTCGTCCACGCCGAGGTCATCCCAGGCACCTACTTTGCAGCTCCTTCCGTCACGGGATTTTTAAACCCTGACGGCCCTGATCCAGCTTCTCCAGACCTTGCTCAAGGCTATATAACCCATTTTGCCACTCGAGCTGTCTTTTACATTAAAGCAGAGAAAATTGGTTTGATCGCTCTCCTCTACGTCGGTATGGCCGATGTTTCGTCTTGCGAGATTATTGCACCATTCAACAATCTGCCGAAAGAAGGAGCGCCTGTTAAGAAGGGAGAAGAAATAGGAATGTTCCATCACGGAGGCTCAACGTACTGCCTGATACTGCCAGAGCAGACCAAGGCTGCCTTTATCCCCGAGGCCACTCCTCGTGAGGGACAGAGTAATATCCCAATTCGAAGCGCTCTAGCTCGCGTCTATAATGACGATGTCTAGTTTACACCAAGGAAACAGTATGCTGGCCTGCAGGATTAAGATGTGGATATGCTTAGTTGAGCTTTTTTTCCCTAACCTATGTTTAGTATGATGGAGTGCTCAATTCTCACGAGAGATTATATGGAGCGCCTGTGAGCAATCCTTTGGTCTCATTAGTTTGCTTTCCCATACATTCTTTAACTATAGCCTAAGTATAGTCAGTCAAATACAGTCGCTCGTTAAATTACTTGTGGCCACTCGTGAGAAGATTTTCCGCACACGTTATTTAGACCACAGGAGTACAGTTACTGTGCAGGTCTGATGATGTAAATGGTCACGACTCAGGTTAACAGTAATTAACCAGTCATAATTTTTACAGCAGTCTCAATAAAAGTAGAATTCTCAATATCATAGATCATATTGACGTTTAATGAAGCATAGTTACATATTGAATCTGCTCGACATACCAACAGTTCACATCTCTTCTTCATTCAACCAGTGATAAGGTTGACTGACGTAGCCTGCACATATGTTTTACTGGTGACTGGTCCGAGTGCAACATTCGCGTTCCAAACAGAGATTGCCAGATTACCCGTCGCGCCGAAAGTCTCGAAAATAGCAATTTTCAGCGTCCCATTACCAGATAGGGCAAGACCCCTTGTCGAGAGAGTCAAATTAGAAATACCCAAAGGCATACCTTTGCATAGTAGGTGAAGTGTGAGCTTTAAATCTTATTGAGACCTAATTTGGGGTGAGGAATAGCACTTACTAGCTAGGTTGATGGAGCCAATATAAGAGCCAATCTGATTATTAGGAAGAGATGAACCATCAAATCCAACTGCCATTTCCATCTGCGGGCCAGCGCCTTGTTGAATGTTATTGTAGACGGTAACGTTAAATGTGTCGCCTAGGCTGATGATTGCCGGCACCCCAATCGTGAGGATAGCACCCTCGACCAAAGTGGTAGCACCACAAAGGAAGGAAAATAGAGCAGAGGCACGCATGATGAACTTTTTTTGAAGATATTGAGAGATTTGATTGAAGACCAAGAGGCAACTGAAGAGCTATCTTTGCTGTGACAAGTCAAGCTTATATACTTGTGTCAGACACTAATCAGCCGTTAAGGATCCTTCATCCAGCAGAAAACATTCTCCCCGGTTATAGTACGTTGATGTTTTTATGTTGTTATGTTGTTATGTTGTTATTACACGGATCCACGCCGATGCATGTTGGTGATGTTAGGATCCATGCCGATGCGTGTTGGTAATGTCCGTCAAAAGTTCCTTGTTGGGTGAGGATACAAATAGACATGCGATATAATATATAGTGAGCTGATGCGGCAGACGCATTGCGTAACTACTCACCAATATATGTAAGTGATACAGTCTTTTCGTAGTCGCTACATCGACAACTTCAGAATTTACCTGCTATTACTACTCCCTACATATACGACTTTAAAACCATCATATCCAAACCATCGCCTCCGCTCAAATATCGGGATAGACCCATTGAACCCCATGAAGGCCGTGTTATTAGCGCTTATGGTCCCGAATTGGCAGCCGATGCTACGGCAAAATCCTCCAGGCTGCCTTGAACCCACTTACAGGCGTCGCCATCGTACGAACAGCAGCCATGTTGAGTAGCTACTCATTAAAATCCCCAGCGTGCGTTCATACTACCTGTAGTTATGATTGGCAACTAGCAGGATGCTTCATGCCGAATTGCCACTAGGCACCCTGGTAAGCCATATGTTATGGATATTCTTATTGCTAAGCATGAGAGTCTAATTGTTGCGCCATAGGCTCTCACAGGGGTTTCTAGCTCCTAGGTTCCGGTTTTTCTTTTTAAAAGAAACAACAAAAGGACACTTGAATGTCGGCAGAATTATGTCTAGCACCGCAAACCTCTCCGAAGACAACCCATTGGATCATGCCTGGGTGAGTCACGATCCCTGGCAGAAGAGAGTCGGTGTGGTGACGCTATTTGTCACGAATTTACCCCGTAGGAAGTGTTGAAGAAGAGGCGATGCAACATACGAAAATGCGGTCCAACTTTTGCACAATTGCGGCACGGAGGCCAATCTTACACAGCCTATTTGGCGGTATCATAGCTACGATATTCTACCTCAAGTCATCTAATCAGGTTAAGTCCTTGTTAAAGCCAGCAGGCAACTACAGGATGACGAGGTGCTAGTAGTATGGAATAACCTGGAAGGAATTGTAGGGCCAATGTTGGGAACTTATGTCGACGGCAAAGTCACAACAATGAATCAAGTCTATGACTCTGTACAAGCTTCTGCACAGTCATTCTATGAAATTAAACAACACGACAGAAGCAATTAACAATGCACACCTCTACAGCCCTAGCTCATCTCTTCACAAGCCATATTTCGCCTAATAAAATGGTGTTCTCTTTTGTAACGGTTTTACTTAATTAACCAATCCAAATCCTACCCTTTGTATTGCTCACTCATTGCCAGTCATTTCTTCGACGTTGCGCAGTAACCCAAACCGAAGTTCCGTCATCCGCATAGGATCTTCTAGCAGTTTGCCACCCATTGAGCGCCCTTGAGTCAATCTGTCCCGCTGATAGTTTCTCGTCGTCGACATGAAAGCAGAGAAAGGACACCTGGTGACTCACACCATTCTCAAAAAAAAAAACGCGACGCCCCCGATGATCAATGCAACTAGGGCAGCAGAGAAGGCGACGGCATACGTAATAATGAGAACTCTTCGGTTTTCAGAGTAGACGTTGACGTTGGACGAGATATCGGCCATTGTCTCGATTCGTACTCTGTCAAATATTAGTCACTACAGCTTAGGATCACCCGAATTTCGCGGTATACAACCAAGGCGAAAAGGATATTTCCATCTGTAACATTTCATCGGCGCTAAATAGGCTCATTGTAACGTCTCTCAAAAGCTCTTCTAGAAAAGCTCTGGGCGGCTTGAAACATGACATCCAGACCAGCAACTGTAATGGCTTTATTCGTTTCGGTGAGCCAGGCGTATTGCTCATAAGCAATAACTGTAATACATCGGATATGTTTTTTTCTATAGATACAATATTTTAGATGGGGTATTGGCCAACAATATTTGATGCCGGTCTGAGGCAGCAAACAGCGCTCACAAGACTTTCCACAACAAGGAGAAGAAATTAGGCGTGGTATCAAAGTGAAGTTATACAAGATCACTGCAATTAGTATAAGTGTATATGTAGCGTAGAGATTATATTTACATGGGCTGATACGTAATACATGCATGCTTATTCTTCGTATTATTTGTGCCTTTGGACACCACAAGGAACTGCCACTGAAAGAGGCTGAAGTCCTTCAACCCAGGCGCAAACACCACTTGAGCCTTCCAGAATTACCTACATTCGCAGTATATTCTCTACGCAGCTTTTATTATAAATATTATTCCTCTGATTCATTTGTTATACAGCCTCTTGAATATAGAGCTTATCTTTTGTTTCCTACTATTTCTGATAAGATCCTAAATGTTACAGCCTGATTCAGTTTGTCCACCACCCACATGAAAAAGATCTCCCTCATTGTATGGCTTTTCCAGGCAGCAAACAGCCCCCTCAACCTTAATCGGTCACCCCTTTACTTCATGTGAGAGGAATTAGGGGGCGAGCGATACATATGGAGCATATACAATTGGGCATTAGGCATTGAAACAACTAACGTTCGATCATTCACTTGCTTCCCTATATAGATGGTATGTGGTCCGTGGTAAGATGAACAAGAAGATATCAGCTGATCTAGACTGTGCTTGCGGCAATAACTATTAGGCACCCAGTTCGCATTATACTAGCTAGATGCACATACCCCAGAAGAAGATCCGTGCGGAAAGAGACTCCATACAAACAATAACAGACACTCATTTCCGTCAGTCTTGTATGATAGTATTCTAAAAAGACTTTTACGTACTGCATCTATAAAATGCCTTACAAACTAGACAATAGGCAGTAATGTACCTCATCATGATAAACCAAGTCTCTAAGCTGCTGCATCGATCAACACCGGCCCCCACACTACATCAACCATATAGGGGAGGGATAATCAATTAGGGTAATACCGAAGTTTATTTCAGCCTCTAAATAAAGTATGAACTATAAGTCCTTGTGTTTAAAACTATGACTTACAGCAGTATTACCCCGATACATCATACAACCACAAACCTATAGGAAGCCAACGGTTCGTTATAGTTTGGTAGTTTCGGTTGCTTATAAACTTAGCAGACACCTATGGGAAAGGAAAGCAACACTGCTGAAAGACTAATAGGGATTGACCGGTTGTTGTTGTGCAAACATTTCCGCTAACTCGTCCTAATTTTCGGTAGAAAATATGACTTTGACATAGTCGTTCTTGGCTAGGAATGGCGGACGTACTTTGGCGATGTTATCTGGAGCGGTGATAGTGGCAAACCTGCAGCCGCTATTCAAGATATCAAGTCCAAGATAGACATGTTAGCGACACTGAAAATAGCTAGTAAGCTTAAACTAGCTTCTACAGTGATATTTTTATCTTCCCTTTCTACTCCGTAGACTTAAGACATAAAATTCAAGTTGATAAGTTTATATAACTGCCCCGTATTACGCAAAATGAATATAATTCGTTT